>JANXHW010000005.1:10027500-11227500 GCA_026170595.1 Plestiodon gilberti rubricaudatus | reverse complement strand
GGCAGTCATGTATCATGTGAAAGGGAATTCCAAAGCCGAAAGGGGCTACCACTGAAAAGTTCCTGTCCTGGGTCCCCATCAAATGAAGCTGTAATGGCAATGGGAGAACCTCTGATGATAGACACAGTAAAAGCAGATGGGCAGGCTGGGCAGCCCTATCCTGCCTAATTCCTAGAGTGGCGAAGTGTGTGCTCTGGTTCCCTAAGCCATCACAAATGTGCTGTAAAGCACGTTTGCGATGACTCTGGAGTAAGGGCCGCAGGCGCGGAGGCCGGCAGCCCTCACTCCGCTGCCCTCCGGAGGTTGCACCCACCGATACAGGTAAGTCCTGCACCGGTTGATGCAGGGATGGGGGAGGGCGGAATGGGGCAGCCAGGGGTGTGTGTGGCCATTGGCCAGCCTGGGCTAGGAAAGGGTGGGGTCTGAGGATATCGATGGCGTGCTCAGTCGATATCCTCTGCCCATTCTCAGCCCACTTCAGTCTTACTCCGCCACCTCAGTTGTACTACGTCAGCTTTATAGCTGGCGTACATCCAAGGAGGCCCATAGGGCCCCGGCTGGCTTACACCCGGGGAAGAGGATGAACGTCCCGTTCTCCTGAGTTGCTCCCGGTCTGTCCAGGGGCAGCCCCAGAACAGCCTAGGCTACAGCAGCCAGCCCTGATATAATCTCTTTATATTCAGCATGTTCAATCTAGTTGTAACGTGTAAAAGAAATTCTACACCACTTTCCAAAAGCAGCTTTAAAGCTTCGAAAATCATCCCAGCTATATAACATGTTAATCATATTAATAAATCCCAATACAGCAGACTGTTTCATGTCCTCCTTTCCCCCTCACCCTATTCTGACTAACCTCCTTTCCCTAACTGACTTGACTCTCTTGAGATATTCTTGTCCATCACATACAGCTTTTCACCTACTGATTCTCGAAGGGCGAGGGCAGACTATCACTTAGCAAAACCTGAACACCAGGTTCTATCTTAAATGTAAATGCTTATAATACCAGAGAGGTCCTTATACTGTACTGATAATAATTCCATAATAATAGACTCTAATAACGTGTAGACGCTCGCTTATAACTTTCTTCAGAGGGAAACTGAGAGGGATCCTGAGTGTGTGGTGCTTGAACTATACAAAGGATTACATTACACTTACACACCAGCACGACGGACTCTGTCAGGGGTAGAAACGCTCCCCTTGAGGATTGAAGATGTCCCCCAACGTGAGGTACTAGTTGTACCCAACTCCCTGCCTCGTTGCGTGCGTGTGTGTGTGTGTTTGTGTTTTAAATAGCATCTCTCTTGCCAGAAGCAGGGATACAAAACATGAGGTGGGGGGAAAGGCTGAGAGGGAGCGAAAGTTTCACCAATGCGACGGAGGAAAAGGGCGGGAAACTCTTTTGAGGGGGCGGAAGTACTTGGCATAGAAAGGCGAAGGGCCTTACGCAGAATGAAACTGACCCACGGAAAGTGAGCGTGACAAATGGGGGGGGGCGCTTCTTGCAAGACGCTGCTGCAGACAAGACGCCTCCCAACCCCCGCCACGCCCCGGCCTGCTGCTGCTTGACAGGCAGCCGTTGGTTGGTGCTGTGGGGTGGAGGTTGTGCGGCAGTAAAACAAAGATGCGCCCACACACACACACACACACACACACACACATATACGTACATACATATTTGTCAGGCGAACTGGCATTATTCCATAATTCTCATCATAACTGATGCAGTGATAATGCCATAGGCTGAGGGTTTCCCCCCCCCCACACGTGAGACTTGGATTTTTTTAGGTTCTTGAGATTTGTAGTATGATGAACGTGAATGAATCCTTTATTTATTGGCCAGAATGGCAACTTGCATGACACATGCATTTCTTCTGCATTTGCAGAAGAATCAGATATAGGAAGATATATCTGATATATGAAGATACGTTCAATCTGTTTGTAACAAAAATAAAAATCCACACTACATTTCTAAAGCAGCTTAAAGCCAAACATTGGGAAAAAAAGAAAATCACAGCAGTAACCCCTTTCAGATTCTTCCTCCTGCCTGGAGGAGTGAGCAGGATTGCTGGCCCTTCCCCTCCCCCAGTTTTCACTCATGGGGAGGCCGGGTGGTAAATCTGAAAAGTGCCTCTAAGCCGGAGGGATCTTCCATGCCAGTGAACCCCGCGTGATCGGGAAGGATCCATTCCCCAGGCACACAGAAGGCCCTATTATTGTACACCTATGGCTCCTTCCACAGCGGGGTGGTCAGGGATGGTGGAGCCAGTACGCATGATACTGTTTGTGTTCTCTGGAGAAGGAGAAGCAGTTAGTGAATGCCTAAAGTGTCGATCCAAAATGATCTAATAAAACAACGCGAACATAAAGTAGAACCAACCGGCAATGGCCAGAATGCTGATTCACCATACAAATGCTTTTCTTCTGCACTAAAAATGATTAGACATTCACCACATAGCACGAGAGACACTCATAGACAATTGAAACTTCATGTATGTATGTGAACATTGTCTCTTTCTTGAGGCTCTCTTCAAATATATTCTAGAGTTGCCATAAACAAGCTTATGGTCTTTCCTAACGCACGTGTAATTTTTCCCTTTGTTCACAAGGTGGCAGCATTTGCTTTCACAACAGATTTTGTTTTCTTGAAACAGAGTAGGTTCAGTAGAGTTTTTGAATTACAATAGTGCCTACACAACAATACAGTATGTATATTTCCTTCTTATTTTTGTTGGCAAATATCAGCTTTACATTAAAAATTCTTTTTCTCAACACAATTGTTTCTTTTTAGTCACTGCAACACGCAAAACACCTGACTGCTGCTGCACAACAATCTGCAGTCTGAGGTAATGTGTGGGGAGAGGAACTGTGTGTAAGGGTCTGGTATGTCAGTGATGGTGGGAAGAAAAAGTGCAAGGGATTTAGAAACAGAACAGATATATATGTCAGCCTTTGGTTTACTACTGTGTGGGGATATGATTGGAAAAGAGCATGGCTTTGTTAAATGTGGGAAGCAGTGTAATGTGGGCACTGATTTAGTGAAAACCTAAGAATGTACATTATCTGTTTCTATGTCCTCCTTTCTCCCTCATCCTATTCTGACTAACTTCCCTGACTGACTTGACTCTCCTGAGATATTCTTGTCTATCACATACAGCTTTTCACCTACATTCTCAGACTATCACTTTAGCAAAACCTGAACACCAGACATCCTTAAATGTAAATGCTTAATACCAGAGGTTCTTATTCTGATAATTTCATCACAGACCCTAATAACTTTCTTTCGAGAGAAACGGAGAGGGACCTTTGAGTGTGTGGTGCTTGAGTGTGTACCACAGGTTTCTCTCTCAACTGTACAATGAATGCCATTTGCACACCCCCAGAGTAAACAGCACACCTGTGTCAGAGGTAGAAATGCTCCCCCTGAGAACTGGAGATATCTCCAGTTTGAGGTACTTCTACCCCAACTCCCTTCCCTGGTGTGTGGGTGCGCGTGTGCGTGCACATGTCTTGCCGGAAGCAATCACACAAAATATGAGGTGGGAGGAAGGAAGGTCTGAGGGAGTGACAGTTTTGCTGATGGAGGAAAAAGGCGGAAAATTTTGGCATACTTGGCATAGAAAGACAAAGGGTACCATGCAGAAGCTGACCCTCAAAAAGTAAGTTTGACAAAAGGGGAACAAGTCTTGCAGGTGCTGCTGTAGACATTACGCCCTTCCCTGCAATGCCTCTGCCTGGTGCTTGATTAAAGGACCTGTTCTGCTGGAGAGGGCAGACTCTTTTGGGTCAGAGGCATCTGTACACATGCAGACCAAGGCCTAAACGGCGCTATTGCATCCTAAATTCGGCCTAAACGCCTTAGGGCGAATTTAGGATGGAATAGCGCCGTTTAGGCCGATTTTACGCCAAGTTTGTGATGGGCGTAGGACGGGTTTAGGACGGGTGGTCTCAAATGCGCCGCACAGGCGCACAACGGGCGCTATCACTATTCCATCCTAAGTTCGGCCTAAGAGTGGGCGTGCCAGGGGTGTGATGTAGGCGGCACTTGCCGGCACCTGCGCCTGGGCTCTTAGCAGCCGGGTTGTGCCCGACGCTGAAGCAGCTGCAGCCGCTGCAGCCGCTGAAAACTGACGAGTGCCGGAACGGTGGGGCGCATGCGTGAGGCGGACGCCGAGCCGTGGGAGCCTGCCTGCCTCGGAGGTAAGTTTTGCCTTGATCCTGGGCTGGTGCTGGGCCACAGATATTCCGTCCTGCCTAACTCAGGCCTAGCTTAGGCCTAACGTAGGCCAAACTTAGCCAAACTTAGGCCAGCATAGTTCCAAGTTGGGTTGGAATGAGCCCTAAATGTATTGAAATGATAAAGACAAAACCTTTGTTAGAACTTTACCTACTGGTGTTTTTCAGCGGCGTCATATCATGGAGGGCACTGTGGCTCTGGGCCCCAGGCGCCAAGTGGGCGCGCTAATTCCGGGGGCGCCGACGTAGGGCAGCTTCAGCTACGGGCGCTCGCTCCTCCAGAGGAGCGCTCCTCCTCCAACACTCAGCTGGAACGGGGAGCTACATCCCCTCCTGCTTCTCCCCGATTTCCCCCATGCAACACCCGATGATGCAACGGACTCGAAAGCAGCCTGGAGTGCCCGGCCGCCCGCAGCCTGCTTTCGAGTACAAGAGCGTCGTCGTCGAGAGGCGACGCGCGCGCACCCAACGTCAGAGCCGCGGTCCGAGTTGGCCACTACTCGCTGCGGGGGGAGGGAGAGAAGATCAGCCCCATAAGAAGCCGCAGAGTCCGTGCCGCACACGTTGCATCATCAGGTGTTGCGTGGGGGGAATCAGGGAGAAGGAGGAGGGGATGGATCTCCCCGTTCTGGCTGAGAGTTGGAGGGTTGAGTCAAGACCTCGCTCCTCTGGGAGATAATGAGAGCTATGACTCAGAAGAGATTAAGAAGAGATGGCAAGAATACACAGAAGAACTATACAAGAAAGATCTTAATGTTCCTGATGACCACGCTGGTGTGGTCACTGACCCAGAGCCGGACATCCTAGAGAGTGAAGTCAAGTGGGCCTTAGGTAGCATCACTAACAACAAAGCTAGTGGAGATGATAATATCCCAGCTGAGCTACTTAAAATCCTAATTGATGATGCTGTGAAAGTGCTGCACTCAATATGCCAACACATTTGGAAAACTCAGCAGTGGCCAAAGGATTGGAAAAGGTCAGTTTACGTTCCAATTCCAAAGAAGGGCAGTGCCAAAGAGTGCTCAAACTATCGCACAATTGCACTCATTTCACATGCTAGCAAGGTTATGCTCAAAATCCTACAAGCTAGGCTTCAGCAGTACGTGGACCGAGAACTACCGGACGTACAAGCTGGGTTTCGAAGAGGCAGAGGAACTAGAGATCAAATTGCCAACATGCGCTGGATCATGGAGAAAGCCCGAGAGTTCCAAAAAACCACCTACTTCTGCTTCATTGACTACGCAAAAGCCTTTGATTGTGTGGATCACAACAAACTGTGGCAAATTCTTAAAGAGATGGGGGTACCAGACCACCTTACCTGTCTCCTGAGAAACCTGTATGCGGGTCAAGAAGCAACAGTTCGGACCGGCCATGGAACAACCGACTGGTTCAAAATTGGGAAGGGAGTACGGCAAGGCTGTATATTGTCACCCTGCCTATTTAACTTATATGCAGAGTACATTATGAGAAATGCAGGGCTGAATGAATCGCAAGCCGGAATCAAGATTGCCGGGAGAAATATCAACAACCTCAGATATGCAGACGATACCACCCTAATGGCAGAAAGTGAAGAAGAACTAAAGAGCCTCTTGATGAGGGTGAAAGAGGAGAGTGCAGAAGTTGGCTTGAAACTCAACATTAATAAAACTAAGATCATGGCATCTGGTCCCATCAATTCCTGGCAAATCGAAGGGGCAGAAATGGAAGCAGTAACAGATTTTACTTTTCTGGGCTCCAAGATCACTGCAGACGGAGACAGCAGCCGTGAAATTAAAAGACGCTTACTCCTTGGAAGGAAAGCTATGGCAAACTTAGACAGCATAATAAAAAGCAGAGATATCACCATGCCAACAAAAGTTCGCATAGTCAGGGCGATGGTGTTCCCAGTAGCAATGTATGGTTGCGAGAGTTGGACCATAAGAAAGGCTGAGCGCCGAAGAATAGATGCTTTTGAACTGTGGTGCTGGAGAAGACTCCTGAGAGTCCCTTGGACTGCTAGGAGATCAAATCAGTCAATCCTAAATGAAATCAACCCTGACTGTTCCCTGGAAGGACAGATACTAAGGCTGAAACTCAAATATTTTGGCCACCTAATGCGAAGAGAGGACTCTCTGGAGAAGACTCTGATGCTGGGAAAAATTGAAGGCAAAAGGAGAAGGGGAAGGCAAAGGATGAGATGGTTAGACAGCATCACCGATGCAACGAACATGAAAATGAGCGAACTCAGGAAGATAGTGGAGGACAGGAAGGCCTGGCGGGATATGGTTCATGGGATCACGAAGGGTCGGACATGACTTAACAACTGAACAACAACATGATTCAGGAGGAAATCTCCGGTTTGAATCTTTCCAGGGTCCTAAAACCACCAGGTGGGCTTAGGCAGGTCACAGAGCTCTCGCCCTCGATCCACCAGTTGCAATGTAGAGATAATAATACTGACTATTGTGGCACCCTTCGAAGGATTACGGCAAGAAAATATGTGTGCCAAAGGCTTTAGACCACTTACAGACAGAGCTCCTATTCCCCATGCGTGGGACAGAAAGTGCATGGCTGCTACTGTTTTCGCCGGGCTTTTCGCCCTGACGCCCTCATGGTTGGATGCCCCATCATGGAATGATAAGTCAAAGTTACTTAAATGTTTTTTCGCCCATGGGGGTGGGGGAATGAATAAATAAATAAAACGCGAAATTTGCGTCCCCCCATCGCCGGGTGCTGCCTTTGGCGGCGCTAGGGACTGTACCAAAGGAGCAAAGGGAGGGGGGCGAAAAGTTGAGGGTGGGCCCTTAGTAAATTTTGGGCTAGCGACACCACTTGTGTTTTTCTCTGACTTACAGGCGCCAAGGCTTGTGGGACGACCACTTGCGGCAGCTGCCTGGCTGCACAAGATGGTATGTCACTGTTTGTGACAGCCGTAAAGCACACTGTACTGTTGGAATATGAGTTTCAGCGGTGTAGTGTGCCCATAAGTTTGGGCTATAAAACATACTCCTAGGCAAATTTTTCAGTTTGCCACCTGCTGAGCCTGATGCTTCTTTTCAGTGAAGGTCCTTTGAAAAAAGTTTCAAAGGTAGCAGCTGAGCACTCCTCTTGATGACATCACCGCTCCTGCTGTAGAGAAGTCCCAGAGTGTTACTCTCCCCAGCTCCCTCTTAACTACTATACCTTTGGTTATGAATAAACAGTGCCTTGGTTGTTTGTTTTGGAAGCTTTCTCCAAAGGATTTAGAGTGACAATTCTTGGTCTATATTACTCTATACCACTTGGTGGCTGTATCACACTGTTGTTCCATAAAAGATCTTGTGACAATGGATGGAAGTCTTTATTTCTACAGAAGCATAAGTGCTGTTGCTTTCTCCCTTTATATACTTGCTTAAATTAAAAAAACAACAACACAAAACTATGATAAATGCTATGCAGCCACTGCCATGATTGAAAATTAGGAGTCAAAGAAGATTTTGAGGCTAAGCTATCCAGAGAATAAAACCTAAGAGTTATCAAGCTTGTTAAAAATGTCTGGCATTTGAATTATGAACATAGTACAGTACTTGCAATCTTTTGTCTCCAATTAATACAGCTAGAAATGTTGATTCCAATCCTATATTGTACTATTATTTTGTGCCATTGATTTCAATTTGGCATTGTTTGTGAATATTTAGAATTAGAGTTTTTAGTTGCTGTGTTTTATTTTAAAGGGCATAATAAAAGGTAAAGGTATCCCCTGACAATTAAGTCCAGTCGTGTCCAACTCTAGGGTGTGGTGCTCATCTCCATTTCAAAGCCGAAGAGCCAGCGTTGTCCGAAGACGCCTCCGTGGTCATGTGGCCGGCATGACTCTCCTTGCTGCAGCGCGTAGCATGCAGCTGGAACACGGAGCGCTGTTTACCTTCCCGCAAGCGGTACCTATTTATCTACTCGCATTGACATGCTTTGGAACTGCTAGTTTGGCAGGAGCTGGCCAAGCAACGAGCGCTCACCCCGTCGTGGGAATCGAACTGCCGACCTTTACGATCGACAGCTTATGGTTCAGCGGTTTAACCCACTGCGCCACCCAGCGCACCCGCTGTGCATAATAACCACCCAGTAATCCAGTGTGAAGTATGCATAACAGGCATAATAGCACACAGAGGCTATAGTGAGTTCAGAGAATCAGCAGTCCTGTAAATGTGACTCTTGTAACACCGAAACAAGTCATGTTTCCCAGCAGGAGACCTCCAGCAGCCGAATATCCCCCATGGGACACAGTGGTAGCCACGCCAGTGCCACTGCATTGCCGCATGGTGGATTCAGATAGGATTGGGCTGTCATAGTCTTAGAGAAGTGTGGAACAAAGAGTTGGAATATCCTATTTTACATAATCAATGGAAAACAGTGTTAGCTACTATCACTATAAAATCTATGGATCTTAAACTGTGACTGATGGAGCAAAAAATTCTTTTTAGAGTCTATTGGATGCCAAAATGCCACTACAGTAAGGGGCTTGCCAAGGAACCTAACTGTTGGCACTGTGACGAATCTTAAGCGTTGTTTAGGCATATGTTATTGTCTTGTATATGTTATGATCTTGTATACAACCCTTTTGGATAGAGATTATATTTACCGGTAGTTATATTATGGGCCAAACCTACTGAAAGGAAATGCTGGCGGAACACATGTTCTGCCAGCGCTGGCTGCCACAAAAGCACTGTAAAGAGCTATGTGGCAGTGCAGGGAGCCGGCGGGAAGACTGGAGCCTTCCTGCATGTGCCAGCGGAGTGACGGAGGCCTGCTGCAGAAGGTAAACCCAGCACAGGGAGGGGGGGCGAACAGGGCAGGGAGAGGGCGGAATGGGGAGGAGATGGAGGCAGGGGTGGGTGGATCATGGTGGGCCCAGCGACAGTGCATGCCGGATCCTACCCCCTTTCCGGGCCCAATCCACCTGCACGGATCAACTTGGACTTGCACCAGTGATATCACTGGCACAGGTCCAAGTTTACCTATAGCTGCTGCTGGAGCTTACCCCAGAGGAACATCCTGAGGAGACCTCCAGCAGCCAAAAATCCCCCACAGGATGCAGTGTATCCTGCACTGGCGCCGCTGCATCACCATGCAGGAATTTATTTAGGATTGGGCTGTGTATCTTGTATTAAAACAATTGTTGTTTGTGGATGTGGATGTTCTCTTGAATTATTAACCTATTCTATGAAAGCTATATGAAAGACAATGGAAATGGACTCTTTGTGCCCTTACTGTAGCCAAAAGACTCATACTTACCGTACATGTAAATGTTGGAAAGACAAGTACCCTCACACTATTTTTCAATAGACTGAGGACATAAACTGAAACCTACAGTCTCAAACTGGCGTCCTCAGATCTTCAGGCATATGAGGCAGTAGCTCCTCCACTGAGCCAGATGATCTCCTGCCATAATGCTTCTATTCAATTTTATCTTGGGGGCATAGTAGAAATGGTGTCACGTCTCCTTCCCCACCCCCACAAATATTTGGGTTAAACTTTAAGAGTGTTTAAAGAAGAAGCAAGGGTTTTGTAATATTTGTTCAGTGCCCAGTTCCATGGGACATGTCCTTTGCAGCAATGCAAAATATTTCCCCATTAGTTCAATATATAGGCCTATAACTAGGGGTAGGAGAAAATGGTAATAACGAAATAAAAACACATAACACTTCTGCTACCAAAAAATCTGCAATAAAATAAAATAAAACCATGTAATTTGGGTCATTCTTCATCTGCTGACACTGTACAACTTATACCACTTACCTAGTGCACTTTTAAAGTGGTTATAATTGATAAAAATTGAAAAATTGGAATAAAAACACATAACAATGTTTCCTGCTATTTCATTTTGGTTAAACACCGAAATCTGTGGAAAAACAACAACAACAATTTTCTCCCACCTCTACTTATATCCATTCTTACTGGATCTTGCATATAGCTGCTTAATTTCATCATCTGTCAAATACTGTGCAAGTGTCATGTCTAATATTCTCATTAGTGTTTCATGCATTATTACCTACCTATTTGTTTTATAATGAATATCTCATTAGTTTAGTATTGTAGAGTATTAAAATGGATTTCTTTCATATTATTCTGAGAATCCTTTTTGGGGGACGGACAAGGATTTCCCTATAAATGTATTCACATGCTATAGCTAATGCTGCTCATTTCCCAAGCCTTCTTCACATTCATGAGAGCCAGAAACTTTTAGAGCCCAATCCTACCCCCCCACTGGTGCAGCCACAGCGAAAATGCGCATTTTGTATTCAGTGGGAGGGATCAGGAGGCTTGGGAGGAGAAAGGGGATGTAAATCCCCTTACACCTCTGTAAGCCTCCTGCTCCGCAGTGGGTCTCCTTGGACTTGCAACAGTCATAATGCAGGTAGTGCTGGCGGAACACTTGTTCCACCAGTGCTACGAGCCCATAGAATTAGGCTATTAATATGTTAAGGAAGAAAACAGAAGATCTAGAGTAGGGGTCTGCAACCTACAGCCTGCGGGCCAGATCTGGCCCGCCAACCATCTGCCCCACGTGGAGCTTGGCTTCAAAGGTGAAGCCTCCCACCCAAGTTGCCATGTACCGGATGGAGAATGGTGGAGCCACCCACCCGGGCTTGATGCGTGGTGACTTGGGCGGGAGGCTTTGCCTCCCAAGCCGAGCTCCATGCAGGTCGCTCCCGGGTGTTCATCAACCCGGAAGTTTGGCCCCTTTAAACAAAATGTTTGCAAACCCCTGATCTAGAGAAATATCTAGTCTTCTTGCTGCAGCCATTCTGATTCAATAGGAAGATTGTGGATGAGTTAGAACATAAATTAAGCAGGAATGATGTGACACTGAGCAATCTGAAAGTTCCCGAGGAGCCAAAATTACTATCAACTATGGCCAAACTCATTAGTGTGATTGTATTTTAATGCGCCAGTCTGCTATTAGGACCCCTCAGCTAGGAGTTGTAGCACAGTATGAATCAAACAGGGTGTTTGCCCATTGATATCAAATCTTGGTCATAACACCTGGTGAAAAAGCTCAGGAAAATAAACTAATGAGAAGTCTAGTCAAAGCAGAAGAGAGCAACCCACAAGCTTTTAAACTAGGAACTGAAAAAGTAACTCTTCCCCCTACTGGTGCGGATGAACACCTACATCCACTCCCACCCACTGTGATTGTACAAGTCTAGCTTCCATGCTGTTGCTCTTCCAACACTTCTAACATCAACCTTATTTACCCCACGTACTCATGGTGTTAGAAAGAGCTGACCAAAGCCTGATATCCCTACTGAATCCCTAAAAGGAACAGTGACAGGCAAATAATAAGTTAATGTGGTATAGTGACTTGTGCTGTGTATACAGGCAACCCCCGTATCCGTGGACTTAGTTTCTGTGGTTTCAATTACACTGGTCTACAAAAAAATAATAATTTTTTTTTCTGGCCTGGACTTTTGCAGCTGTTTTAGACTAATTTCAGGGTGTCGATTCCAAATCTGGCATCAGTTTTTGACTATTACATCAGGTTTTTGAGATATCAAATGTTGCATTTGATAACATCAATGAAAAACAGCAAATTTACACTGGTCTACAATTTTTTTCCCTGGCCTGGACTTTTGCAGGTGTTTTAGACTAATTTCAGGGTGCTGATTCCAAATCTGATCTCAGATTTGCTCTATCACATCTCGTTTTTATGCTATCAGCATACCCCCATTTTCATTGATTTTATCCAAAATTAACTCTTTGTCACTTATGATTGCAAGTTGTTGCGAGTCAGTGACTGCTTTAGTGTTAAAATATGGTGCTGTATTTTTAGGATAGTGTGTTTATAATATCATTTTATGTAGATATCCACATTTATTTAATATTTTCCTTCTGCGGGGCGTGATCTAACAATGGCTACAACAGGGGTTCTCAACCTGTGGTACGCGTACCCCTAGGGGTATGCGAACCTCTTGCTGGGGGTACGCCAAGCCCTGCCCCTTATCTGCCCCATCAGCAGCTAATTAAGTGTTAATTAACATGGATTTTAAATTGTAATTATTTTTGGAGCCCTTCTGTCTCTCTGATTTTGGTTTTGGGCTTATTTTTGTACTTTGTAAAATGTACTTTGGTGGGGTGGGGGAGGGAGGAGCTGATTTTGGGAAGTGTGACTTGGAGAAAAAAAGAGATCCTTGCATCTCTCTCTCTCTCTCTCTCTCTCTCTCTCTCTCTCTCTCTCTCTCTCTCTCTCACACACACACACACACACACAGTTAAATAAGACATTTTTTCACATTTAAAATTGTGTTAGTACTTTTTTTACTTAACGATTAATTACCTTATTAATTGATTAATTCAGTTAATTAGCAGTAAACTAGCAGGGGGTACTTCAGAAAATTGGACCGTGATAAGGGGGTACCCGGTCAACACACTTTTTCTGGCATAAGGTATTCCAATGGTTTTAAGGGAATTTTGGGGCACTGATTCCAAATCTGGCATCAGGTTTGGCATCATGAAAATGGGGTATGCCGATAGCATAAAAACGAGATGTGATAGAGCAAGTCTGAGATCAGATTTGGAATCAGCACCCTGAAATTAGTCTAAAACACCTGCAAAAGTCCAGGCCAGGAAAAAAAAATTGTAGACCAGTGTAAATTTGCTGTTTTTCATTGATTTTATCAAATGCAATATTTGATATCTCAAAAACCTGATGTGATAGACAAAAACTGATGCCAGATTTGGAATCAGCATCCCAAAATTACCTTAAAACCATTGGAATACCTTATGCCATAAAAAGTGTGTTGACCAGTGTTATCCGCGGTTCTCAAATCCCCCCCCCCCCTCGGGCTCATGACTCACTTCCCATTGTTTGGAAATGCTTTGCAAAAGGAAGTAGACAGTGAGAACACTAGACTCATCATGGCTGCTAGAGGAGCACTAGAGGAGTCAACAGTAAGAACGCTAGCAGGAAATGGACAGCAGAGGAAGCAGACAGACAGCAAAAACCCTAGACTGCTTCCTGTTAGCGTTCTTGCTGTTGCTTCCTCTAGCGAGTCTAGCATTCTCGCTGTCTGCTTCCTTTTGCAAAATGTTTCCAAACAAACTGCTGTCCGCTGCCTGTTAGCATTGTGGTCAGGACTCATCTCTCTTTGTTTCGAAGCAGTGCTGCAGCAAGTATAGGGTTGGCTAGTATTTGCGGTTTCAGGCAACCGCTGTAGCAGCAGGAACATATCCTCCGCGAATACAGGGGGATGCCTGTGCTGCAATACAGTAAACTGCCCGGCTCAATAGCAGCAGCTGTTCTTTGACGGATTTGTCTAGCTAGCACATGCAAAAAACAGTAACTGAAGTGAAAAAAGAGAATCAGCTCTGTTTAAAACAAATATACCTTATAAAACACACACACACACACACACACACACACACACACACACACACACACACACACACACCCCTTAACATATGATGCTGTTGGTGGTGCAAAGGTGTAGATGCTGATTCAGCTATATCAACCCAATCCCAGAACCTATAAGCAGTCCAGAAGAAACTGCTGAATTTTTTTTCTCCCCCTTTTCACCCTAGGGAATTTGGGCAATTAAAGGCAAATATTGATATGTCTTGACCTTTCTAAGCTGCTACTAATCTTATTGATTGTACTTTTTTGTTGAGTGACTATGGGTCCAGTGTTACAGTAAATGTGATTATACTGGATGGCTATCTCTTTTCATAGTTTTATTGGTATTTTAAAAAGAGCCTGTGTGTGTTTTGCCTAATAAGCTGCCCAATTAAAACTGACAATAGCAATTGCTTTAAAATTAAATATGCAACAAGTAAATTGGATTGAGATTGTCTATCAACAGTGAAAAAAATTCTGGGCAGGAAATCCCCTAAATAAATTATACAATCAGAATAAGAAATAACTTATTACGGGCACAGGTGTTCAATTTTCTGGTTGCAGAATCTGGGATTTCCCTTCTTTCCTGATTTTCAGATCTGTATTTTTTAAAATTAATATGTGCGTGGATATAATATATAAAGGGACTCCAATGACCAACTAAAACTGTTCTTTTGCATATTTTCACACTTTAGTAACAGTCCTGTCCCGTCCCCCCCAATGATGATGAGGAGGATGAATGTTGTGAGCTGCCTTAACATTGCTGTTGTAGATCCAAAAGACAAAGACAGGATATAAATATTTAAATGAAGAAAAAAATAAATAGAAATAACCCTGTGGTTTGGGATTTTTTAAAAAAATCTTGTTAGTGTTGAGTCATTTATTTCAAATTTGTTTTATGATCTGAAATGCTGTTACCTCCCCTGAGGTTTTAGGAAAGAGTGGGATTACAGCGGAGCGGATACAAAGAAAATTCCCCTAGCTCTGCCTGGAATTTGTCTAATTATCTAATACTATTCAAATACCACCTCTATTGGGCTTCTCTTGTCTAGACCTTTACATGATAAGCATAATTCACCGCTAGAATACTGAAAGAGCTGTTCTCCAGCTTCAGGATATGAGTTCTCCCTTCTCTGTGTCTCCCAGTTTTTCATACACACATTTTAACATGTGGTGGCCCACTGACGGGTAATTTGAATCTCATGGATGTGGAACAGAACTATGATTCTGTTTGTAACAGTTATTCGCAGCAGCAAATTAGGTAAGGCTGTCACAGCTGATTCCCTCTGACAGTGTCATGTTTATCTCACACCATGGTAGACATTTTTAAAGTACCTTAATGTAAAGGAAGGATTGTTATCTAATTGCATGAATAATAAAAATTGCCATGGAAAAGTTTTTATCAAGGGTACAGGAGGGGAATCAGTATGATGGGTGACACTAATTACAGCTTTCCAGCAATCAGGGTTTTCAAGTTGCTCTTTATAAGACAGACCCAGGGTAGAGAGGAAAGGGAGAGAGTTTGCACCTAATGGTTCTGGAGATGTTTACTCAGCATTAGAACTAATAGAATGCTGGTGCAGTATATAAAGCATTCAATTTAAAAATACAGTAATCAGTAAATGTATTATAATCACAAATATCACTTGATTTTTGGATTAAAAAAACCATCTTGTTGGTATTAAGACATATAATAACAAACCAATGAATAACACATACACATAACTGAAAACAAACAACAAATATCAAACAGCAGACAATGCTACAATGACACAAGTCTATTGTTTATTTAAAAAAACTGCAGGCAATTCAGACAAATGCAGACAAATTGCAGACAAATCTCTTATCTTATTACATTATTTTCTCTGGCAATATATTGCCTAACTAAATAGTGCTTTGGGGAGTGGAGAGCCATATGACATACATTGGGGATGTGTACTGGCTGGGGCTGGGCAGCCGCAGGGGTTGTCAGTCAGTAGTGACAACTTTAAATTTCAGAAGTGCTACCCTTTCAGATCCACAACCATTCTTAATTTGCCTGGGTACCAGTTCTTGACAGAGAGTAAAGAAGACTGGGACTCGGGAGCCTATCCTGAGCAAAATATTTACCAAGTTGCAGTACTGTTTGTGGGAGTCAGCCTAAGGCTCTTAGAGTCAGGGAAATTTCCAGAAAGAAAGGACTTCAGGCATTCTCTGTCAGCCCTCTAAGAAAATGCAAATATGCTGCCTCTGCAGGAATCCTTATGAAAAATTAGAGCAAGCCAAGCCTGCTTTATTCTTTGAATGGGTCCCTTGGTGTTTAGTAATGTTGCTTTTCAAAGTAAAACAATGAACTTCCATTTGTGATAAATTAGCAATTGCCCATTGTCTGCATTAGCATGAAGGGGATCTCTGTTGCAAATCACTAGTTTTTATTATACCAAGACTGCTCTGGTGGTGTTGAGAGCTGTCAACATCACTAAAAAAAATCCATAACAATACAATCTTACTTTAATGATTTACAAAAATAAATGTGGTGTTAGAAATGTTTTCTCTACACAGCAGCTACAGTTTGCCTTGATAGGAAAGGGATGACTACTGGGAAGGAAAAGAGCTTATCCTTAGCCCGTTGCTTGCTCCGCCGTTCCGAAGATCCGGTGGATTGAGCCCTAAGTGGTCTTAGACAAGTCACTGCCTCTCAACTCCTCGCTCCCCAAAGAGCAATATCATATTCTGCATATTGCCAATATGCTGATAATAGCACACTGGTCTACTTTACAGGGCAGTTGTAAGGACTACCTATGTAACATAATGTGTGAAGTGCTCTGAACATGAGAAATGTGCCACATAAATGATATTAATTAAGGTTTCTGGGACAGAGGTTGTGATTTCCAGTTAAAATCTGTTTTGTCTCATCTCTTACAGATGGATTATGCCCTGAGATTATTCTGCTTTCTCAACTTGGACTGCTATTTTCCAGCGGAGTGATGTACGTCAGGGATGCCATTTTAGGTTTTGCAGAGGTGGGCGAGGATTCACAGCAAAATTCAAAGGCCTTTTCTGGAATATATTTAAGGTTTAGTTGCAACTGCCCCCACCCCACATTTTCTTTCTTTCTTAAAGAATGTGTAACAACAAGAGATTTAAGTGTCCCAGGGGGAAGCACTGGCATATGGGGTGGGTGGGTGGGTGGAAGAAACAACTGCTTCCCCCACTCTTCCTAAATCATATCCCTGATTTATGCTGAGCCCAGCATTCTCAATCCTTGGATAAACCAAGTGTCAGATGTGCTCTTCAGATGGGCGCCTGCTCTAACTACCACATTCTCTTAAACAAAATGTGGCAGAGATGCATTTTGAAAGGCATTTGGTACCCTGCAGCCTCCCCTGAATTGGTTTATCATTAGCACCTCCTCCCTGTCACAAGAGTTACGCAGCGTGCCGCTGATTGAAATATGACTGCTTGCTTGCTTATGTATTCACGGTGCATTCCAGACATAATACTTGTTATTGAATCTAGTTACACAGAGTTTGTCTAGAAGCTTTGGAATCTATTTAATGATATTTCTATATTCCCTTCAGACTTGACAATAAATCTGCCACATCCTTTTTTAATGATTAATCCTAGGAGGCTGAGAGATTTGCTTTCTGTCTTGCAATTCTTTCTCTCCTAGCTGAAGGACCCAGCTGAAGTTTTGCTCCCCCGGAGTCTAGAAATCTGCACAGCCACAGTAGTGCCAAGAAAGGCCAGCCCTAGGCCAAACGGCACCTCCGGCCAGGAGTGGCTTTGGTGCTTCCCTTCCATTTGTTCAGCCTTGGTTTTTATCGCATTTGTAGCCCTTTTCATGAACTTGATGTACAATCTGCATGCATAAGGTTGTTTGTCTGTCATATAATAAGGCCCTAATCAGTAGTCAGATATGCCTCTAAGAATGCAAGGTGGCCAGTGGGTGGGTTGTTTATTCTTTTAATAGAAGCGGGGGGGGGGGGGGAGAGAAGCAGAGCAGAATCATTGCTGGCGGGTGGGGAGGCTGTAGGACTTTGCACCCACTATGTTTGCACTCCTGATTATGCCTCCTACATGCTAAATAGGAAAAAAGCCTTCCATTGAAAGCCATTTTCCTATTTTTTCTGTTTAAAATAGTATGTAGGACACACACACACACACACACACACACACACACACACACACACACACACACACACACACACACACACACACACACACACACACACACACACACACACACGCCCAAGACTGGGAGCAAAATCACAGCCAGGACAAATTTCTAAAGCCTCCTCAGACCTCACCCCTGTGTTATGCTCTATTTGACAGCCCCTCCCACCCCAGGGCCCACTATTTAAAAAACAAACTCACCCAGTAAGCCAACTTGCATGCTTAAAGGTGCATCTGACTGAGGCTGCAATCCTATGCTAACTTTCCTGGGAGTAAGCCCCATTGAACATAATGGGACTTCTGAGTAGACTCCCCACTCCATTCCACCCATCCCCCCGCCCCCCATGTGACTTCCCAGTGCCGGGGTTGTTCTTGGCTCTGGTGCCGTGTGGCTGTTCACTGCTTGCGGCGGTGGCCCGGCTGTGGTCTATGATGACGTGTCACCTTTTGTGACAGCCATAAAGCATGCTGTTCTGCCAGAATGCGAGTTCCAGTGGCACAGAGACCCCACGGGACATAATGGGAGGAAGAGATACCCGAATTAATCAATTTTTGGCATTAACACACACACACACACACACACACACACACACACACACACACACACACACACACACACACACACGATTAGTCCATTAAGTCAAGGGTTCACTGTACTGCAAACAGTCTGTTGGGTACAACACTCATGAGGTTTTGTTCATGGAGAACAAGTCAGACAGTCCCATTGCCATAAGCAGAGTTTGGTCTGGGTAAGAAAAAGAATGAAACAGCTGACCATGTGTAGTGGAAGGAGATCCAGAAGACTGGCAGGAGCCAAGTGTGGTGTCAGCAGTGGACCCTTGTTGACAGATCCGGGCAGCAAGGAGTTAACAGATGAAGACTTGGACTTTTGACAGGACTTTGACAGGACTGGGCAGCAAGGGGTTAACACCCAGGACTGCGTGGGTGGAGGCACACATACCACCCATGCAGGGTGTGCCCCCACAGGTGTTAACCAATAATTAGGACTTTGGATTGCAGCCCCCAGTTGTGATCCATGAAGGCTTAAGGATATAAAAGCAGCAAGATTGCAGTAGGACGCTCTCTCTCTCTCATCCTGGCTTGCTGAGGACTTGGCTCTTAGCTGAAGGGCTTCACTGACTTTGCCAGAGGACTGGATGCTGCTGCCACGCCGGAGAAAGGAGCTACTGGACACTCTGCGAAGTCAAAGTACTGCTGAGCTGGTGACCTTGGACCAGAGACTAGAGAAATCCGACGGAGAAAGGAGAAAGCTCTGCTGCCCAAGAGACCAGTTTGAGAGTGACTTTTGGGGAGAAGACAGCTGCGGCTGTCTTATTTCTATGGACTGTTTTGCAGAAGGGTTTCTGCTTTAGGAGATTTATAGTGTTAAGGGTTGCTGTAAAGCAATAAATTTTGTTAATTGTCCAGAGGAGTTCAGCTTTTGTTTTTGCACATAGCATCAGAGGAAAGGAGAGGGGTTATCAGTTGAAGCGGGCATTTAAGGGGGTAACGGTAAGTCTAATTATTTAAAGGGAATGAATTTGCTCCTAGAAGGAGAAGTGTTGGGTCAAGACACCATGATGAACAGACTGTGTAAACTAACTGTGGTTCCCCAAGAATTGCACCTGACTGCTGTCTTCAACAGATCCTAAATTGCATTTCTTGGGCTGTATAGTGCAGCCGTTGGCTTGAACAACTCATATTTGAAGCTGGCTTCCAATGAGTCAGGGTAGTGGTCCATCTAGTTCAGTAGTGGCAACAGAGTCTCAGGCACATGCTTATCCCAGCACTGTTACCAGAGATCTTTTCTACTGGAAATGCTATGCCAAGGACTGAACCTGGGCCCTTATGCATGAAAGCCTGTGCTCTGCTTCTGATCCAGAAGCTGCAGCTTCCTCTGATCCCTCTCCTTCTAACAATGTCTTGATTAGGCCCCTGGAGGTGGGGTGTTGCTTTGCATCCCTATTTTATCAAGCATACCCAAACATGTGAAGCTCAACAATCCTGTTCATTGCTGGTGCTACAGGCCAATGCAATTAACAAATCTGCATTTTTAAAGGCCTCTGGGTTGTCTTGCCTGAGATTCCTAATGCATGCCATGATCTTAGATTAGACTATATTCCTTTTATAGTAGTTTCACTTCAGTAATTCATTGCTAAAAATCAAAAACTCATTTTAAAACCATTTGAAAAGCATTTTGTGAAGAATCAAATCCTGTGCTGTATTTTAAAATGCATACAGTATTACATTTCCAAGTGTTGAAGTGCAGTATGTGATCAAAAACACTGCACATATAATCTGTGTTTGTATTGCTTTGCCATGCGTTTTAAGGGGTGTAACTACATGCTGAATTTTTGAGTTGTGGTGGCATGATGCCTTGGATATAACTTGCAACCTGTACATGCTGGTGTTCCCTAACCTAACCCTAAACCTTCCCCAAGCGGTCAGAATCTCATGGCAGTCTTTAAAAGAGCCTTCCTTTGGAGGGGACAGAATGTGCAGATTGATCAGGCATTAAGGGGGGGCATTATTAAGAGGATATGTGAGCAGGTACACAGCAGGGGGGCAATGTTACTCCCAAGCAACATTGGTTCTGTCCCTGCAATCACCCATCTTAACCTGTCTCAAGAGACAGCACAGCTCACAGCATGAGATCCTCCTGAGTGCTTTGACTATGAATAACTTCAAATGGAATGAAGCAGTATAATAAAATATGAGCAAATGAAAATGGTTGCAAAAGCAATAACTCTTTGAACATTAAGCATTTTTAAAGGAGTACATTTCAAAGTCTGGTCTTTTCTGATGTGATCACAGCAGTTGTCGGGTTTTTTTTTTTTGGAAGAGAATAACTCACAACAACAACTGGTTGCCTTAGTACACCCTGGGGAAAAATACTCAATGTCTCATGTTGGTGTTTTCTCCTGATCAGTCCTTGATCTTCTGAATGCCTCTGTTAGACATCAGCAGCGTGTTCCTACTTTGCTCTGTTCTAGGGGCAGCCTGGTGGAACTGATTGTTTTTTCTGCAAAGAGAAAGAGATGAAATGCAGATTTATTTAAATAATTCAAAGTCCCACAAGGCAGTATGTGTTCAACGTGAAAATCAGCAGCAAGGAACAACGTGAAAATCAGCAGCAAGGAACTCTCAAACGAACACTCCCTTCTAGGCTATTTGGTCACATTTCCATTTCATAACAATACACTGCTGTTTAAATGATATAATTTAAAATACATAGGTACGGCCAAAAAAATTGCCTCCAGATGGGAATCACTGGGCTATGATTCCACATTATAAGGATTACCGTGCCCAAGTGTTTCTTACAGCTCCCAGTTAAAGGCAGAGACTCGGCTGATCTGCAGCTGCAAGAAGTAAGGGAACACATGTTCCCTTACCTTAAGGAGGCCTCCGTGACTGCCCCCCCCTTGCAGGATGCAGCACACGCCCCATTGGCACTGCTGCGTTAGTGCTGGAAAGTTGGATAGGATCGGGCCCATAATCTTTTCTTTTTAATAAATCCTATTTTGCAGAAAGTAGGGAATACCAAAAAGCAAACAGAAAGTTATCATCGTCATCATCCCCAGTCTATATTGTTCTTTTCTGTGTGGTAGTTCACCAACTGGTGAGGACTGAAATTCTGGCTGTTTATCCACTATCAGTGTTTCCCAAACTTTTTCAACCTGCGGCTCCCTTGACCATTGGTGACCATTGGCCGCGGCTCCCCATGACATGATGTTTTGCACTGTTTTCTGAGAGGATCCCGTGACACTCCGCGGCTCCCCTGGGAGCCATGCCTCCCAGTTTGGGAACCACTGCACTACATGCTTACAGGCATTACTACGTACTTTGGTGGCTAAGATCTACCATTGCAAAATAAAAGGTTCAAGGGCTGGAACTGAACCCTGCTGCACAGTGCACCCTGTTTCAGATGGAGTCTTGTCCTCCACTCAACTGCTCCTACATCCTTTATTATACTACCAGCACAGGGCTCTGTCTGCATCCAGTCATGCTGCAGTCTATCCTGGAATCCACCTGAATTGAACAGGCTGCCTATGGAGAGAATGTCAGCTGTGCTGTCTAGAGAGGGGGTGAAATGAATGACTAGGCACTTGGCAAAAGCACCTTGCCGTTTGCTGAGTCATTGACCTTGGGCTATGGTGCAGAAGGCAAAATAGACAGTCTGAAAGGCAAACTATTGGGAATAATCCGTGAATGAATTTCTGAGCTGGGCAAAAGCAGAGCAGTAGGAGGGGCGTCTGCTTTAGGAACAGACAAGTAGCTGCAAACGAGAAAATGACACGGGAAGTTTGCCAGAGAAAATGGGCAGTGTGAATTCTCGGTTGAAGTTGTCAGGCTGATCCATGGGCATCTTTCAGCATGCTTTGCCTTTTGGCTGAGTCAGGGAAATCCTATTACAGTACATTTATGATGGGCCAGAGGTGATTTTTCAAAGCAAAACGATATACCTGGCAGGGGAAAAAGCAGTAATCACAAGGGAAGCTTCCAATAGCAACACAGAAACAGCTGAGCATTTGGGGGCTGCCAGACAAACTTGCATTTTAGTTTGTCATTCACAGTTAAACTGGAGTTCACCAACATGAGATGCATGGATTGATTTGGCAGGGAGAGGGGCTGTCAACATTTACCACCACAGCAGGTTTTCCGAAGAGAAGAAAATAACCATCAGGCTTCCCAAGTACAGTATAGGCCAGGTGTTAACAAGGGTAACTGGATTGCTAGGCAGCATTCTCTCATGCTAAATTTGGAAGCATCATCATGGTTAACTTGGAAATGTAGGTAGCCATTTGGACGCCATTTGGAGCCATTTGTAATTCATCTGTGGAACTCCTTGCCACAGGATGTGGTGATGGCACCTGGCCTAGATGCCTTTAAAAGGGGTTTGGACAGATTCATGGAGGAAAAGACCATCACAGGTTACAAGCCATAAGCAACCTCCTGGTTTTAGAAGTGGGTTTTCTCTGTGCCAGGTGCAGGGGAGTGATAACAGGAAACAGGTTATCTTGTTGTCTTGTGCTCCCTGAGGCATCTGGTGGGGCCACTGTGTGATACAGGAAGCTGGACTAGATGGGCCCTTGGCCTGATCCAGCAGGGCTCTTCTTATGTTCTTATGACGCACAGAGAACTAATGCAATTCAGCTATGCTACAAATGTACCTTTACTGGCTTTGAGATGTGAGGTGAGTCAAGCAGTGGAGAGGTTTGATCTCACCTCTTGGCTGTGAGCAGCCCAGTCACAGGGTGATCACACAACACAATAGCCACCATTTCATCATCTCAGTAGCAGTCTCAACTGTTTCTCTGAATCCCTTCACACCCCTACACCCCATGCTAAATCAGCTACTTCCTCCCCTGGACCCCCTTTTACTACCCAGAGTTGTTTTCTGTTGCTTTCGGAAACTTCACTGAAGACAACATGAATGCTAGAAAGTGTAGGATTTGCTATCATGGCTAAATTAACAAGTTCTTGGAGAGTGGAAGAAAAAAGACAAAAAGGACACACCTTTTTAATTTTAGTTTTGCAAAACTACACATTTATCCTCAAATATACCATCTTGTTTTATGATACAATAGTTATTTGTATTTTTGATTTTGGCAATGAAGGTCCCTTTGTTCTATTTTTGTATATGATGTGTATAATATCTGTACTTTAAAAAAAAATGAAAATGACTAACATATGGGGCTTTCAGGATTAGAAGCACTTCCCCCAATCCAGAGGAGAGCAAACAAACCATGATCCCCTTGTTGCTTGTTTAATAATTTCTCCTGTGACTTCCATTGGCTTGCTGATGGATGGTCGTTATCGCTTTGTTTGATGCCACATGCAGATTGATGGGATGATCGCTGAGGCTGTCTTGCGGGAGGATGGAGGAAAAGGACCACTGCTTGGCATACTGCAATCTCATTATCTTTCTTTTTCCTTACGGGACAAGAAGAGATGGTAAACAGGCCTCTCCATGCAAACAAAAGACTAAGAACAGAAGTGCTGAGACTGCTCAAATCCTTCTATCTGAATCTCATTGTGCATCTGTGTGGGGAAAGGCACTGGAGTTTAAGGCTGGCTCAGATATTGTACGAAATAAGGCTTACCATCCGTCCCAGATGTTCCGGAACAGTCCCGGTTTCAGGGGTCCGTTTCAGGTCCCGTCCTGGCCGGCCCCAACATCCAGGCCAGCCCTTGAAACCAGGAAATGTCCCGGAAAATCTTGCTTTCCTGGCGGCCGACTGCTCTCCACAGCCACTGGGACTCTTCTGGGCCAGACTTCTGGGCCAGACTTCTGGGCCACGGGCCAGACTTTTCGTGTGCCTGTATGAGGCTTGAGCAGGCGCACAATGCTCTAAAAGCTAAAAAAAAAAAAGCTTTAAAAGAGTTGAGCGCATGTGCGAGCCTCACAGGCACGCGAGGAGTCTGGTTGGCGGCCGGCCACGCTCAGAAGAGTCCAGGCGGCCACGGAGAGCAGGCAGCTGTCGGGATGAAGACATGGTGGCGGGGGGAGCCCTGGTGGCAGCGAAAATCAGTCGGCCGCCGGAATGAAGTCACAGTTGCGGCAGCGGAGGCAGTTCCAGTGACCAGTCCCAGCGGCCGCGAAGAGCAGTTGGCCTCCAGGAAGAAGACAAAGGTGGTAAAAAATGGCGGCTGCTGCACAGTAAGGCATTTTATTTTTTAAAAATAAGCATTTCGGTTTGGGCCCCCCCAAGATAGCTAAATAAATAATTAAAAAATGGGGAGAAGGGTGGAGCAAAATCTGCTAACCTCAGTTAGTATTTAATGTTACAAGATTTCAAAAAGGATGGGTAGCTGCTCCTTTTAATGACTTCTAGTACAGTATTTACTCCCTTGAGAGGGAGGAGAGAGAAGGGGGGAGTGCCCTAGCTTATGCACTCTGTGAAATGTTTCTAGGGAGATAAATTATAGAATTCCAATTTGGCCACATGCTGGATGAGATAGATAGTTTCCCATGTATGTGTCCCATTTGATATTCGTGTTGCACGGAGAATAGGTTTTTTGATAGATCTCTTGGGCACTCAAAAGAAACCTAATGAATATTTTACTCACGTCATGTACTTCTTTCACCACGTGCATGGCGTAAGAGTCTGAATGATTTAAAATACTTACCAGTGAAGGTTTGCTGCCAAAATCTTGATCCCCCCCCCCCGCTTTGCTTTGCAAAAATACTCATCCAATAACTCTACTATGCCAGTGAGACCACGGATGGAACACTAAGCAAGACCTAGAGGGGACTGAGCAGTCAGCTGAAGTCAGTCTACTGTATGTTAGGAAGTGGCTAGTTGGTTTAGGTGATAGATAGGCAACAAGTTTTGGATTCCTGGTAACAGTTACAATCTCAAGGATCCAGGAGTGCTCCCAGAGAAAGGCACATGTGACCCGTCCATCTGGAAAGTTCAACGCTCTTCTCAGATTATTTTTTTAATTCTGTAGCTAAACAGCAACATACAGATTGTTTACCATGAGCAACAGCCCAATCCTATCCAGCGCTGGCACTGCCTCAACAGGTCGTCTTCCTCTGGTCCTCCCTCTCCCTTGAAGAAGCGCTGGACAACTTCTTTCTCTCCACACATCTCTTCCTCTTGTTTCCTTGCTGCTCTGTCTGCTGTCTGCTGTCTGTCTTCCTGCGCTGGAAGAGCCGGAGGCCTCCTTGGGGTAAAGGGACATTTGTCCCTTTACCCTGAGTAGAGCCCCAGCCGCTCCAATGGGTCTAGTCGAATGTGCGACAGCTATTTTGCTGGCGCACATTCGAGTTGACCGTGTAACGCTGGCCAGGCCTGGGAAGGGGGATAGGATATGGCGGAGGAGGCTGCCGCCGATCCCTCCCAGTTGACCTGCCCCATTGAAATGCCCCGTTCTGCCCTCCCTTTGCCTTTCCGCTGCGGAGACTCACCTCTCCGCCACAGCATCAATCCATCCCACAGCACTGGTGGAGTGGTGCAACTGGCGCCACTTACTCGTGCTTTCCGGCACGTTTGCGACACCTTAGCATTAGGTCTAGCGCTAGACAGGTTTGCGCTGCTAGTTACTTAGTCTCCAGGACCAGATGAATTATACCACAGGGTACAGGAGCTGGTGGATGTGATATCAAAGCCTCTAGGTGGAGCCAGCATGGGTTTGTCGAGAACAAGTCATGCCATTTGACAAAGCATTTGATAAAGTCTCCCATGATATGCTTGTTGATCGATAAAGTGTGGGCTAGATGCTACTACTGTTAACTGGATTCAAAGCTGGTTGAACAACCAATCCCAATGGATGCTAATACATGACTCTGCATCCACCTGGAGAGGTATTTAGTGGGGTGCCACAAAGCTAAGCCTTGGGCCCTGTGCTATTCAACATTTCATAAATGACCTGGATGAGGGGATAGATGGAACGTTTATCAAACTAGCAGATGACATGAAGCTGGGGGAGATAGTTACCACCCTGGAAGACAGAAACAGGATTCAAAATTATCTTCACAAGCTTGGTCATTGGGCCCATAGTTCAGTGGTGACAAATATACAGTCCTGCACGTGGGTACAAAAAATCAGAAGAGCAAGTGCAGAATGGGGGAGACCTGTTTTGACAGCAGCATGTGTGAAAAGGATTAAAGTGTCTAATGGCCCAATCCTATCCTTGGCCATCCTGTGCAGCGGCGATGGTGTGGGCTATGGTGCATGCTATAAGCCGGCCAGGGACCTTGAGGTGGTGGATAGATAAGTAAAAGTGTTTTACTTACCTACTCCATCATGCCATGGTCCTCAATGGGCCTACTTGAATCCACACCAGCCCTTTGGCTGGTGTAAGTCCAAGTGGGACTAAGGGTGTGTGTCGGAGTCTGGAAGGGGGCATTGATATTGGCACTGCTGCTGCCACTGATAGCTGCCCCCAACCGTCCCCTGACACACCCCTGACTGGCTCCGATCTCTGCTCCAATCCTCCCCACTCCCTGCCCTGATCCTCCCTCACCCACGACCTGCCCCATCACCAACCTACCGGCACCAGCGGTGGCTGGGTGCTCCGGTGGTGTGCGTGTGCAGTCACCAGCCATTCACAAGGGAGGGCTTGCTGTCTGTGGCTCCTGAGGGCAGGACTAGAACCAATGAGTTGAACCTACAGGGAAACAGATCTAGGAAGAATTTCCTAACTGTAAGAGCTGCCCAGCACTGGAACAGACAGTCTCATGCAATAGGGGGCTCTCTCTTACTGGAGGTTTTAAAGCAAAGGCTGGCTGGCCATCTGTTAGGGATGATGCTGGACAGAAGGTTGGCCTAGATGACCCCCCAAGGTCCCTTCCAACTCTTAACGTTCTGTGATTCCATCTCAGGGGAAGAAGTTTGGACAGTGTAAGAAAGCAAAAGAGGCTCCTTGAAGAAAGAAAGGAACAATATAGACTAGGAACAAATAAATAATTGGAAGGAGCAAGATTAAAAAGAATTATAATGTTGTGTTTTAGTGCTGTGCTTTAATTATACAAAGCATTTAGTTGTATGCAACAATGGGAGGAATTTATGACACCTGCCTACTAGTGGTAATTATTTTCTTTTCTCCCATCAGCATTGTCTAATGAGATTTTATCAGCCCTTGAAGGTCAGCCAGTAAAACTCAGCTATCTTGTAAAATTTAAGCATAGGGAAAGAGTCCTATTATGGGCTTTGCCTTTCCTTACTCTCTCCCACATACAAAGGCAACACCAGACTCTTGTCCTTCTTGCAGTCAAGGAAGACCTTAGTGACTGTTCTGCGGGCTTACAGAAAGATTCTGCATACCTCTCAGGGGTCATCGCCTGGTGAATTTGGAAAGCTTATGAACCACTGAGACTTATTCTTATTATTATCATTGCTAAGAATATTTATATCTTGCTTTTCAATGAAAACATTCACAAAGCAGCTTGCATAGCAGAGTAAATAAATAAATGGTTCCCTGTCCCAAAAGGGCTCACAATGTAAAAAAAAAAAAGTTGCAGAGGAGACACTATGCAATGCATGCCTTTGATATCTGGTGAAAGACGCTGCCTTGTACTCCATGCTGCTGAAGACAGATTAGGACCACTAATGAGGAAGCACTGTCAGCTTTAATGCCATTTAGGATGGGTGATTGGTTGTACACATTGCCTCTGTCTACATTATTAGAAAACAAGGGTGATGAGTTCCCGGCTAGTCCTGGATTTTCAGCCTTTTTTTGCTTTGATTTTTGTTTTTGTTTAAGGAGCTTTGATTTCAGAATTAATTTAAAATTCACAAGTTATGGTGGAAATGTGACATGGGCAAATTGAAGATGACTCAGGCTTCTGTAGCACTTCAGGATCTATACGCTATGGTCATCAAGAGAGAAGCTGCAGCAAGCAGCCTTCACAGAGAGAGAGAGAGAGAGAGAGAGAGAGAGAGCGCCACACGGTGTTGGTAACATCTAGATCAGCAGTGGTGCGACCTGGACCCACCACCTCTGTGCTACAAAAGACCAAAAACCCTTTACCATGCCCCTCACACACTGCTGTGAAACCTGGAAGTGCTAGACATTTCAGTTTCATTTACAGGGAGTCGCGGGAAGCAGCAAAAAAGACATAGCCTACGGCCCAATAATCCTATCCAACTTTCCACTGCCGATGCAGCTGCAATGCAGTCCCAAGGCAAGGGAGCAAATGTAGGAGGCCTCCATGCCTTTCCCCCTACGGCAGGATGCAGCACACACCCCATTGGCATGGCTGCATCAGCACTGGACAGTTGGATAGGATTGGGCCTTTAGGGTTCTTTTCATGCTGAGTCTGCTGCTACTACCTCCCTGCAGCCCATCACAGATAAAACTGCTTTGATCCGCTTCCTGCTCACTAAACGCGAGCCTGCAACGAGCCTGCCCCCTCCTGCCCCTTACCTTTCTCCTTCTTCACGGTTCCTTTAAACAAAACAGGAAGTATGGGATGTGCAGGCTGCACAGGTAGGTTCTGTGGGTGGGGGAGCAGGGGGTCTGCAGTGGAGAGGCAACATCAGGCTGTTACAAGTGATGCTTTTCATTGTATATTCTCTGTGAAATTATTCTTGCACATTCATGTAGCCTATGAGCTGTGGACAGAACGTCAAATGCCTATAAACTCATGCCAGGCAGCACAGCTCAAGCCAACTCTGCCTGCCAACAATAATGTGCACTGCATTTCTGGAGCTGTCCACAATATGAACTATGGACTCTCTCTTTCCAGAACTCAAGTCAAGCTCTAAACTCCACCTTGACTCCTGTTTGCTACTAAGATGCCATCTCATGCAGGTTGCATAAATCTTGCAGCATAAATGTAATTTTCATTACTTTGGGAAAAGGGCTGACGTTGCAAATTCCTGTCTCATTGTATTGTGAAAACCTCCATCTCCTGTTGATATCTGTTTGACTTCTGCCTGTATTTGTATTTCAGCTGTAAGTTCATTGTATGTCAGGAAAACCCAGCAGTGCTTGTCTGAATTCTATTCCCGCTCTGTCACACGTTAACACACCAAAGAGGGGACCCCCCCCCCAAACCTAATTAAGCTTTTAGTAGTAAAGGTAAAGGTATCCCATGCTCAAACGTCAGTCAAGACTAACGGAACACTGTTACCTTCCTGCCACAGCGGTACCTGTTTATCTACTTGCAGTTTCTTGCTTTTGAACTGCTAGGTTGGCAGGAGCTGGGACAGGAGACAGGAGCTCACGCCGTCACGCGGCACTCGGGTCTTGAACTGCTATCCTACTGACCTTCCAATCTGCAGCTCAGCGTCTTAACCACTAAGCCACGCTGGCCCCTAGCTCTTAGTAAAAGGCTTAAAACATCACAAAATGCTTCCCCCGAGAGCTGCATGTAGGCAGCACCCCAAATTCCAAAACAATATTGGGACAGTTCAGTCAGGTGTGATTCAAACATGGTGCAAAGACCACCTGTGTCCTTGCATCATTTTTGGATCTCCAAATCACTGCAAGGAATCCCCAGCACCTTGGGCTTGGTGGGCTGTCTCCAGGAACTGTAACTATTATTGCTGTGTGTAACGTTTGATTTTCTCTCTCCCCTTCTTCCTCATCTTAGTTTAGGGACTGGGGTAAAGTCCAGTCCCTAAACTTTAATTTCTTCCCAGAATGTCGTCCCTTTCCATGTTTCCTCGATGCACAAAATGCACGTTGCAGATATCCATCCATCACAGAATAGGCATACACACATTTGTTAGGGTTGATTGATATTTTTAATTGATGTAATGGTATCTTTCATGTACCTTATTTGTTTTATAAGAAATAGCTAATCTTTTGATTGGAAGCTCTCTTCTTCTCAGTTTTTTTTCCCTGGGTGTGTGTGTGTCGGCTTTTCTGCATAATGCTAATTCTGCACCCAGTTTAAGGTCCTTATCAATGGGACTGCTTGTTTCACTTTGAGTTTTCTCAAAGGACTGGCCATCCTACGTTCTTTTTCATTTATTACTAATTCCCCACGTTGTTCGCTTGGTAATGAGATGGGGCATGTGGTGGAGGTAGTGTTGGAGGGCACATCACCTTCTGCTGCCCCTGGAGGGAGGCACACATGTGAGACCACAATATTGGTTAGTGTTGTTGTTTTTTTTTTTTTAAACTTCAAATAGAGGCTTCAAACTGTTAGCTGATGTGACTGGTTGTTATGTCAGAGAACGGCCCTGAATATATGTATTGCTTTGAAAACATATGCTTAGCTGATATTGTTCTAAATTGAATACCTGGAATGACTTTTTCCACTTCTGCAGCCTTAAGAGAGAAAAAAGAATTGAACAAGCATAGCAACACCTTTTCAGAAACCCTGCAGGTCATTGCCTTGCCTGCTGGACTTTGTTTCTGGGTAACAGACCATCATAAAAGATTAAATATCTGTTTTCTTTTTTGATCTCTGCCTCCTATTGGCCTGTACATTTCCATACAAGCTGTAAAGTTGGAATCGGATCATTTCCTTGTCATTTGATCTCTGCTTCAAACAGTTCTATACTCAGACATTAGTGCTGAATCATTGAAAAATCCCATCCATTTGTGTTTTCAAGGGACATTATTATGTTTGTTGAACCTTGGTAAATAAAGCTTTTTAATATCACAGGAGAGGGATTTAGGAGGTAGCCAGGTAACTCTTCTGAATATGCTCTGTCTGCCAATTGTGTCTCCAAATAAGCAGAGCAGAGCAGCACTAGATCAGAAGAAAGAATGCAAGATCAAAAGCGGAAGGAAAGCTTCGAAAGGGAAAACTGAGGTGACAGCAGGTGGCTGGGAGTGAGAACAGAGTCAGATCATGTGTACAGTATCTGTCGGGAAGAAGGTCCTTCCTTGAATTATTGAATGCGCTGAATTATTCATCTGAAAATGCTGTGAAGAATCAAAGCTGTCTAGTTAATAGTTTGGTTGCTGAACCATGTCTGACCTGGCAATAAAACCAGAGCAAAGAGGAGTTGGCCAGATTGCTTTAGCTTCATGGTCCATCTTGTTGAGCGGTCGTCTACAAAGAGTCTCTGAGTTGCCCATCACGTTTTCTTCTAGACTCTTGCCTGCTCTCCATTGGCACCAATCAAGTTCCAGGTCTTGGGAATTCTTAAGAACGGGGAGGGGCGAAGTGTACGTGATCCCTGCTCAGAGTCAAGAAAATTCAGATCATCCTATAGTCATATGAGTAGACTCATCAGGGCAGCAGAGGGTTACCCCTGGGCAAGGGAACAAATGTTCCCTCATCTGGAGGAGACCTCTGGGACTGCCTCCCTGCAGGATGCAGCATGCACTCCGGTGGTGCAGTTGCATCGATGGGAGCGGGAATTTGGATAGTAGGGCTGGGCTGTTTTATAGAAATTGGACCTTGAGCTTGGCAGTTAGACCAGTGTCTTTGTACTCTCTGGCCAGAACACTGACAGCCGTGAACAGATCGACTCCTTGCAGAAAAACTGGATGGAACACAGCCTTGGTCTGATCCAGCAGGCTCTTCTTATGCTAGATATCTTGCAAATTAACTGCAATATACACGGCCTACACCCCCCCCTCAATATAATGACAGTGCTGACAGGCATTTTGATAACAATACATAACAAAGAAAAATAATGCCTCTGATCATGTCCAGTGTGTTTCTCTTTCACCACTAGCTAACTACAGAGAACGTACATATCAGGCCAGATGGACTAGCTCCGAGACAGGCTTTGGCTTTGCTTACCGCTATCACAGAAACCAAATCCTGAATGGCCACTTTACTCAGCAGTGTACAGCCAGACCTTTTTATCCACTGGGGTTCTGTTCCTGGAACCCCAGTGGATAAGAAAATCAGTGTTATATGAAATCCGGGGGGGGGGGGTCGGGAGCGGTGCCACATTACCTTTTTTCCAGCATCTTCGCCACTTCCGTCCTCCTGAGTTTGTTTAAACTGACTGAAAAAACAAAAGCCACTACTGGAAAACCTGTAAATGGCGCCAGAGACTCCCAGCTGCATTTTTCAGTGGTTTGGACACGCGCAGCAGGTTGGAAGTGGCTGGCAGGCCCCCGACAGTGCTGAAAAAGAGGTAATGTAGTGTGGTTGGACTCCCTCTTCCACTGTTTTGCCATCTGTGTTGAGTCAAATCCATGGATAAAAAAAACGCGGATAAAAAGGTCCGACTGTACGCTTATTTCAAATGTGAAAAACCAGACCAGACCCCACCCCACCCCGAGGTCTCACAATAGGATTCAAATCCCACTGACTTGTTCTTGTCTGACTGTCAGCAAAGGACAGAATGTCCAGCCCTGTGACAGATCATGTACCTTGATGAAGCATTTCTGTCATCGTTTGGGTAGGAAATGACTCTGATTATGATGATGATTAATACTAATGACAACAAGCGTCCGCCTATCGAGGCCTCATTAGGGAAGTCTCGCCTTTCACATGACTCGAAGTCCCCTCTTCTGCTGCATTATTTAAACTCGCTGCCAGAGAAATGAACGGCACTGTGTCTTCTACAGGTTTTGTCTTGTCTACTAATGGTGACATGGACACAATGCTGCAGGTCAGAGGAAGGGCTGCCTCTATGAGCTTCCATCTTGACCATCAGCCAACCCCATCTCTGTTTCCAGTTCCTTCTTCTCCCCCCTCCCTTGGGAGGGAGGAACCTAGAATCTGGACTGTATCGGCAACTGCCAGGGACCAGAAGACTCTGCAGATAAACAGAGGGGCTGCTTCTGTGGGTTGGTGTCTCTAACTCAGCCAGAGCTGGCATCAGAGGTTGGCCAGGTAGGGCACTGGCTGGCTGAAGACCCACACTGATCGGGGAGCCCACCAGACTAGGCCAAGCCCTGTACTGTCGGTACTGGTGGCAACGATAGTGCCCATGGTGCCCATCAGGCGGTAGGCGTGTGTGTGTGTGAGTGTGCGCATGTGCATGCGTCATGGCAGGACTGCTGCATGCATGGCTCTGCTGCAGGGCCCCCAGCAAACCTGCCACCATCACTGCCTTCAGTCGGCTCTTCACCTTCTCTCCCACATCTCCTCTTGTGTGCATGCAATCATGGTGCACTTTTGCCTGCATAAATATGTTTTCCACCTAATTTGGTTAAAGTTATTTCATTGCGTTACATTGGAATGTGCAATTGGGTTGAATCCTGTCTTCACATTTTCCTCATTATGGTAACAGAGAATGAAAAAGAAATATTCCAAATGCCACTTATTTTTAACGACGTTTGGTTTTTGGTGCTCTCACTGTTATTCTGGTTGCTGCTATTGTTTTTGTTATGTTATTTTGATTTTAATGTATTTTGCTACTTTGATTGGAAGCCACCTTAAAGTGCCTCCCTGATGGGAACAGATTGTGCAGGATAGAAATCTTTTAATGAATAAATAAATAATGAAAATTATCTCATATTTCCTTCAAAAGCATCTATTTTGAGGTCATGCAGATTTATTTAAATTAATCTTTTAAAAGCAGAATGATTAATCAAATAATTTTAAAAATTGCTTGCCAGCCCTACTCATAAGGGATAGCAATTACTCCAACCAGGGTTTTCTTTGAAAAAAAGAAAAGAAAAGAAAATACGAATATTGCAGAACATAAATGTTCCTCTCTGTTCCCGTCATTAACTTTATGTTTCTCTAGCAGGTCATATCTTCAATGGTCTACTCTCTATACAGTATTCTTAATCTCTCCTTCTAGAGAAGTTATTCTAGGCTCCTTCTTATGGCACCCTCCTTTCTTTCCCACTGTGGGAAAGAAATTGTATGGAGGGCTATTTATTCACTATAAGATTTTTATACCACCCTTCACCAGTGTTTCCAGGAAGGTTTACAAAACCTAATAAGCAATAAAATAAAATAAAATCAATGTCACAAAAAAGCAATAATTTGAAACAGTGATAAAATAGCTGTCAAAACAGCAATAAAACTTCAGAAGCTTTGAAGAATAAAAGAGACTTTTATCTGATGCTAGAAAGACAACAGCATAGCCCTGGGGAGAAAGAGGGCTCCACAGCCAAAGAGCTCCTCTTCTTGTAGCCCTAACTTTGCGCTGAGGGATCCAGCGAGGGTGGTGCAGGCAGCGCTGGATCCTGAGCGCAAAATTTGTTTATTTTATTTATTTGTTTACAATATTTTTACCCCGCCCTTCTCCCCGAAGGGACCCAAGGCGGCTTACAACAAGAAAAAATACAATTCAAAAAATAATCACTTTTTAAAAACAATAAAACCAGTTAACGAAAACTAATAAAAACAACATCTAAAATTGATAAAAGAGATCACTATTACAAAAATGGAAGCTGGGAGGTCACCTTGGGGGAAGGGAACTTTCATTTCCTTACCCCGGATAAAGGCCCCGCCCCTGCTACAGGTCTCCTCAGATGATCTGCGCCAGCTATTTTGCTGGCGTAAATCCGGGAGCCCCGTGAAACCAGCCAGGGATGGGGGGTAGGATTTAGCGCGCATCACTGCTGCCCCTCCTCAGTTCAGTCCTCCCAGTGCCATAGCATGCACCCTAGGCGAGGCGCGCACTGCGATGACACCCCAAGCATAAACGCGTTATACCCCCTCGCTGCCAAATGGCTCCATTTCAGAGACAAATGGTAGCAAGGGCAGGCGGGAGGGCCTGCTGTCGCGCCTCCCTCACAGTGTTTTCAGCACACGGAGGCCGCACCCCTTGCCTGGAGCCCGGAGCAGCCTGAACCGGTTGCTCTGCGTAAACTATGCTACTGCGTCTGTCCACCCCACCCCCATCACTGCCCTCCCCCACCTCATTACACCCCTCCCCACCTCTCCCCCACCCTGCCCCACTGCTTCGTGCTGAGCAGTGCAACATTCACACTCCTGGGCCACGCGCCAGCCAGATCTGGCGTGCAGACGCCTTTGCAGGCCTCTGCGACGGCCTGGAACTGGCCTGGCGCAACTGCCTTACGGCAGCTTTTGCAACAGCTCTGGGACGGTGAAGGATGTGCTACACCGGCCCAGGGCTGCGGATGATTGCGCCCTACGTCATTTAGACAGTAGGAGATGGTGGACAGAGTGATGTGGGCGAGTGTGGCAAACATATATGGCTGCCTTCCATTGAGTCAGACCATTGGTTCATCCAGCTCAATATTATCTGCACTGACTGGCTGGCAGCCATCCTCTAGTAGGGATTAACAGGGAACCTATGCAGAGCAGATACTGGACCACTGCATGATATTCCTCCCGCATTGGGAGTTTTTTCAGGTACCCTGGTCCCTTGCATTGTGCCTGGAGATGGACCAGGAGGCAGTGTCGCTCCGTACGCTTTAGCAAGACTTATAAAATGTTCAACCACATTTTTCTGAACTGTTCACCGGCAGTGTGGCACTGTGTGCACAGGTCTTTGTGGCGCTGTCTGCAGCAATGCCTACACCCCTTCTTCGAGCAGTTAATTTAGAAGCTATCAATGTGTCAGAATAGTTCAAATTATTCCTTTCAACGCACATTACCTACCTCAGAGGGGTGGTGAGAGGTTTAATTAGTTAATACCCATAAAGTGCTTTGAAGCTGTAAAGTGCTATCTAAATCAGAATTATAATGTTAGAGGAAATTAGAGAAGAAATGTTATTTCTCAGCTTGGGTAGCTTGTTAATGTCACAGGTATTTGCATAGGGAATGGGATTTCCAGCCATAGACACAATCAGGGCTCCGGATTTGCCTCTTCTTCATCTAGAGATGGAGGGAGAGGGAGAGAGAGAGGGAGAGAGAGAGAGAGAGAGAGAGAGAGAGAGAGAGAGAGAGAGAGAGAGAGAGAGAGAGAAACCAACATGACACAGTGGTGGTTAGAGTGTTGGACTAAGCACAGAGGGACCCAGGCTTAAGCCTCACCCCAGCCATGAAATTCACAGGCAGATCAATCCTGTACTTGAGAAATGCTGTTCTGCGTAGTATACGATATAGTATACACATAGCTCTACAACAGCTCTGCTGGTGCAACTGTAGCTCCATCCATGGCAACGAAGTTGGTGCAGCCCAGTTCCCTGCCAGATGTGCCCAGATGCCAGCACAATGCTACACCAGCGTGCCGTTAACCAGGAGACAGGAGAGGTGCGTGGAAAGAGTGATGATATCAGCAATGGGACTTGTGGGCAATCAATCCACAGTGGATAAGTGGCCACCACCTTCCAGCCCCTCCTCTAAATGACCCCTCCATAAAGCAATTGCCAATACAGTATGGAAGTAGATTTCGATAAATTCATCTTCCTTCAAGGTTAGTTTGAAAAGCTGTGACAAAATGTTTCAGGGTGAAGTTCCAGCAGATACCAGCATAGGAAGAGCTAGGCGCCTGTTCTGAGACCCTTTACTCCACATGCATTGCAAACACGTCCTTGAGTGTTGGATTCTATGTCATCAGCGTTTTCATAAAAGGTGGAGGGGGATATACAGTTATTATCACCATGCTGCAGCAAACTATTCATTTGCCACTAGCATATTAGCACAACAGAGTATTAAACACAAAGAAGATTCAAAGCCAGAGACAAATTAGAGTATAATTAAGGAAAACAGGGATATTCTTAGGAAGTCAGATCACTTGGAATTTAAAAATGAAAAGAAAATATTTCTAAATCTGCCTCTACTCCATGCATGCCTCTACTCTAGTGCATGCTAACGGCTCCCTTGCTGCCAAATGGCTTCATTTTGGAGCCAAAGAGTAGTGAGGGCAGGCCTCCCCACTTTTGTACCTCCCTCGCAGTGGTTTCGGCAGTGATTGCTGCCGAAAACACTAAGAGGCATGCAGAGGCCTCCCCCCTCACCTGGAGCCCGAAGTGCCTCACACTGGCCGATCCACGTAAACTGCACTCCTGGACTCATGTCCTCAGTCCAGGAACAAAGAACAAGAATACAAGATTCTGCCCCATGCCCCAAAACACTCTGCATTCAACAGAGTATTTCAACGGATATCTGCATATTCAGGTATCTGCATTCAACAGATAGCTGCATTCAAAAGATAGCCCAATGCGACCCTGCGTTGCTGCCACCAGAACTAGTGCTCCAACCTCTGGCAGCAGAATGCACTTTCCATCCACGGCAGTGATCTGGAGGCACGCATAGCTTTTGGATTGTTGCCGGAGACAATGAGGAGGCCCCGCTTGCGGCGGTGGGGCAAAGAAGGCCTGCCAATGGAAGTGAATCAGTGGAGTGGGCGGTACAGGGGTGCGAGGCAGGCGGAATGGGGGGAGGGCGGGAGGCATGTTGGAGGTGAGAGGGGGTGGCATCCGGCGCGGGTGACTTGCACCAGATCATGCTGTCCCCTCTGGAGCGAGCTGCCACACCCCTTTGTCTCCTTGGACTTGTGCCAGCTCAAGAGCTGGCGCAGATCTGAGGAGACCCACTGGCGGTTGCAGGGCTTACCGAGGGGTAAGGGAAAATAATGTTCCTTTCCCCTCCCAAAAGGGGATCTCCTCAGATCTGTGCCAGCCCCTGATCTGCCCCCCTTCCACCACAGCATGCAGTGCAGCCCATTTTGGCATAGCTGCATGCTATGGCAGGGAAAGCCATAGGATTGGGCTATCAATAAGGGAAAACCATTCAGATTTAGACAGACATATCAAGTAAGTAGTAAGATTAGTAAGATAGACTGATTTTGCTGGCTATCTTCCAAAGTAGGGTTTTTGCACATTTAAAAGAGAAGTACACAGGGCCTAGCCAAGACCTCCTGGCACCCAAGATGATGTGCCAAACACTGCCCCCTTTACTTGGCGATGTGCCAACCTCTGCTCCTCCCAGTGGTGTAGCCGAGCGATTGGGCACCCAGGTAGCGTCATGGCATCACATGACATTGTGACATCATGACGTCACTTCTGGGTTCCGCTTCCGGGTCCCGTGCGCTCCTCTTGGTGTTTTCGGCGGCTTCGCTTCAATTGGCGGCTTGCTGTACTTCGAAAATCCAATAGCCCTGTAACGGAAAAGCAACATTGAGGGGTGCCCTCCTGTGTTTCACAGAAGTGGTGAGACAGAACAATTGCTCCCTTATTGTGTGCAGGAAAAAAAGGCCACAAGTCTCCGTTCTGTGTTCATGTCTGAAGTTCGAGTCTTGGTCCTGAAGCGAAATGTGCTGATTTGGACTTGATAGCAACAACTGCAAACTGATTTCAGCAGCTGCCCTTGTAGTCCTGCTGCCCAGGGTGGGACAGCCTGCTTTCGACTGACGCAGTTCACCCTACGTTGCTGGTCCCTTTCAGTCCTTCTCTGAACAGAAGTTTGTTTTGCCTCTGTGCTCCTGTGTTGGCTAAGATCAGCCGGTGATGCAGGAGGCACAACTGCACTCAGCTTTTTTCTCCACCCATCTCCTCGCCTCCATGTGCTGCAACGTTGTCCCTCTTGCCTCCCCCTTGCGGGGCCCCTTCGCTTTTACTGTGGTAATAGTGACATTCAGTGGGAAAGGCTGGAAGCAAGCAAGCATCAAATAGCCCAAGCCCCTGTACTGTGGATTTATCCTATTTCTTCCTCGCCTTTTATTGGAAACCCCCCCCCTAAAGCTTGCTTACCACCAGGCCAGTTCAAAGAGGATCCTTGCAGCAGCAGCATCACCCCCCCCCCCTTTGCAAGATGCTGGGGCAAAAAGAGCTTGGATAAACAAACCTCCCTCTGGAAAGAATGGCCAGGGCTGGGCTGTAAGAGAGAATCTCTCCGCTGAGCTTCAAAGGATATTTTACCTGGCACAGTGACAACAAGATCTCTTGGCGAAGCCACTTCCTCCCTGCTTTGTATATGGCAAAGTTTCTTGCAGAGCTTCTGGGCTGTACATTGCCAGACAAGGGACGCTCCCCTATGTTTGAGGTAAGTGCAGGTGGCTTGAGGGACCGTGGGGAAGAGAGGGGGCAAATCTGATGACCGCTTTGGGCTGTTCTTGCATTATTTTGCATCATGCAAAATGCCTCGGAGATGCTCTGGGTTGACTTGTGCCCTTAATAATCACAGGCCAAAGAGCCATCAGTTGGGCGAGGCAAAGGCAGGGCAGTGAGGAATAAAAGGATCCGGAAGAATCTCCCCACCTGTGGTCCTCAAAAACATAGCAGCAGAGCCGCCTCCCACTTGACGGATTAGCATATTAGCTATCAGTTGACTGGAGTTTAATTGCATGCTCTTGACATCTGCAGCACTTGCTGGGAAATCCAATCCTTTTCAAGAATGAATATTTCCTGTGGGAGAATTGAATGCATCCTAGTGCAGCTTGAAAATGAGCAGCAGGGGCCCTCACTACTCAGGGAAGAGAGTCCCTTTTAAAGTCTGTACTTTCTTATGATTCTCCAAAGGGGCGGGGGGGTCACAAGTATTCCCAGTTCTGGAAGACACCTTATAGTAAATCTGCAAATGCAAGAATGGAGAAAATAAAATCCAGAATACCAATGAAGAAGATTATCTAAATCTCCACCCATCTCCACCCATCTCCACCCAACCAATTATCTAAATCTTCGCCGGCAGAGCTGGCGAGCAATAGAAACATGCTTTATACTTATTTAATGTTTGCTGAATATTACTGACGGGAATAGATTTTCATGAAATATCCTAAACCCAAGAAGATCGCAGTTAACTTTGACTCACATCCAATCTCTTGTGTTTAGTAGTGATGAGTAAGTTAAAGATGGTGAGGAGTCTTTGGCAAACTGTCTTCTGCGAGGTGGCAGGAAAACTATAGTACAGATTAGTGAGTCTTTCAGGGGAAAATAAGCTGTCTACGTTGATTTGCTGCTGTTGTTGTTATTTAGTATGCTTTTGCATCAAGGAGACCCCCCCGAAGTAGTCTATGATACAAAACTAAAAAAATCAGAGTAAAAACTTATCAAAATACAAATTAAACTAAAATCAACAAGCAATCTAAGCAAGCAAGGAGCACAGAAACCTAAGCAGCAGAAATGTAAGTTCATCAACAACTCTGGGGGAAAAACGAATCCAGTCTGACTGGCCTCTGGAACAAAATGGTTTTTAATGAGTACCAGCAGTCCTGTAGTGCCAGGGCCAAATGCATATCGCTGGGGAAGGAATTCCAAAGCTGGGTACCGCTACTAAAAAGGCCCTATCACTTGGCCCCGACAGCTGCGCCTCAGATGACAGTGGGCAGGACTGGAAGTGGTTGCAAACGCGTCGGAGCGGCGATCTACAGCACAGGGAAGCCTGCAAGGGGGGGGCGTGGGCTTCCCCGTACCTTCCAGAGGGTCACTAGGACCCCTGGTAAGTTTAAAAAAGATCACTTTTCCCCTGGCAGCGGCACGATCCCAGGGAGCATCGCTGTCACTGTCCCTTCCTCTGCAAAGACTCAAAGTTCTCCCCTACTCAGGGGGAGAACTTTGAGAAACCCTGTTCTATAGGGCTTACATTTATGGGGCAAATACCTCAGATGGTGGATTGGTGGGGGATGCTTGCTTCCATTTGTTCACCTGCCTCCATAGTTCTTCCTCCTTCTTCCTGGATTCAGAGGCATTTCTACGGTAGGGGCCCTACCGTACGTTTCACCCCGTCCTAGTACCATGTTTACAAAATGGAACGAGGAAGCCCTGCCCCCTCGCCGGCGGAGCCATTCCACGCTGCGAAGGCAAAAGGCTCCGAATGGCTCGGAGCGCGGAATGGCTCCACCGGCGAGGGGGCGGGGTCTCCTCGTTCCGGTTTGTAAACATGGTACTAGGACGGGGCGAAACTTACGGTAGGGCCCCTACCATAGAAACGCCTCTGCCTGGATTTGAAAAAGAAGAGGGAGTGGAAGTATTAGTGTTTAGGAAAGTGAAGGCATACATCATCAGAAGCAATCCAGTCCACCACTATTCTTTCCTCTCTTCTCCTCTTCACTTCCTATTCCACTCTGTCCCTCTTCCCCTTTCAATCCAGGGAGTAGAAGTAGGAGGGGTGGCAGCTGGCATATGGGCAAGGAGGAGGGGGCAGCATCTAATATGCTGCCTTAGGTGTTGGAAGGTCTTTGGCCAGCTCAAGCAGTGGGGCCTGGAGATAGGTTGTCAACCCTCCAGAACTGGCCTAGGGGTCTCCAGGAATCAACATCAGTTTCCAGCTAACCACTGGAGGCAATCCTGGAGATTTTAACAAGGAATTGTCAACATTACATCATGTTGGTTAGAAAAACGTACCCAGGCCAGAGTTGGCAACCTTATCTGGAGCTGGGCCTCTGCCCATGATTTCAGGTGCCAGGCAGGTTCATGTGGCAATAGGTGGTCATTTAGGCACCTAATCCTCAAACCATGTAGAGCTGTTGCATCTTATGGGAGAGACCTCTTTTCAGAAATCCCAGAACTTGGAATTGAAGGCTGTCCTGCAACTGGTTTTGTACTGTAGTTGGAAGTGGGCAAAAAAGGTATTGAATGCAAGATACATTAACTGTGCAATCCTGTGTAACTTTATGCCGGTGTAAGTGCACTTACACTGGTGCATCTGCTGTTACACCGGTGCATCTACTGTTACACCGGTGCAAAGTTACACAGGATTGCGCTGTAAGTGTGTTATAGACTAGAGAACAGAGTGCTGCTTATTCTCTATTCATATCCCTGCTGATGCTGGCATTGAGTTGTTCTCAGTGACTATTGGTGGTGTCTCTTGTGTTTCTTTTTAAATTGTTACCCCTTGGGACAAGGAACCATCTTCTAATTCCTTTTGTAATGTAAACTGCATTGAGATTTTTTTTTTTGTTAAAAAATGTTATATAAATAGTCTAAATGAATAATAGTAGATATGGACCAGGGAGACCTGGGTTTGAATCCCTCCTCCACCGTGATGTGACTTGAGCAACCTTAAGGTCAGACAGTTTCACTCAGCTTGACCTGCCACACAAGATTCTTCCTTAAGGTGAGCTTAAAGGATGAATTCATGTGTTATGTTGGCACCACACTGTCAGACGGGCTTGTGCTACCTCTGCTGATCCTGCCAGTTCCCCCAGTCAACAATACAACTAAGCAGTGAGCAGAGGCTGGTTTACTATCTCAGTAAAGATTAAGCCCAATGCATCTTAAGCTCGTCATATGAGAAAAAGTAAGAAGAATCGACTTTGGCAAAAATAGGGTTGAGTTGTTGTTGTTGTTCAATCGTTAAGTCGTGTCCGACCCTTCGTGATCCCATAAACCATATCCCGCCAGGCCTTCCTGTCCTCCACTATCTTCCTGAGTTCGCTCATTTTCATGTTTGTTGCATCGGTGATGCTGTCTAACCATCTCATCCTTTGCCTTCCCCTTCTCCTTTTGCCTTCAATCTTTCCCAGCATCAGAGTCTTCTCCAGAGAGTCCTCTCTTCGCATTAGGTGGCCAAAATATTTGAGCTTCAGCCTCAGTACCTGTCCTTCCAGGGAACAGTCAGGCTTGATTTCATTTAGAATTGACTGATTTGATCTCCTAGCAGTCCAAGGGACTCTCAGGAGTCTTCTCCAGCACCACAGTTCAAAAGCATCTATTCTTCGGCGCTCAGCCTTCCTTATAGTCCAACTCTCGCAACCATACATTGCTACTGGGAACACCATCGCCCTGACTATACAAACTTTTGTTGGCATGGTGATATCTCTGCTTTTTATTATGCTGTCTAAGTTTGCCATAGCTTTCCTTCCAAGGAGTAAGCGTCTTTTAATTTCATGGCTGCTGTCTCCGTCTGCAGTGATCTTGGAACCCCAAAAAGTAAAATCTGTTACTGCTTCCATTTCTGCCCTTTCTATTTGCCAGGAATTGATGGGCCCAGATGCCATGATCTTAGTTTTATTAATGTTGAGTTTCAAGCCAACAGGGTTGAGTTAACTTGCACTAATTACTGCAGTGCAATCATACACATGACCAGCAGATAGCGCTGAAGCGCTGTGGAATCTCACACATGCCTAGTTTAACTCAGCTATACTAGGAGCTTTGAAAGAGCTTGTAAAGCAATAGCACAGTGTAAAGAAGACAACCTTAAAATCAACGTAAAAGCAAACAGTTCTGATTAATAACGGTCCTATCTTTGTACCTGGATGATGGAGCCACCAGTCCCTCTTTGCATTTCCCAAGGGTGCTGGTGGCTCTCCCTGTCCCTGCCAGAGGGAACTTCCTTCTGTCTAGCAAGCTGCCTGTAATTTGCATTCCAGCTCTGGGGAACACCGACTGGGCTATTGAGTTTCAGCTTGAGTTAAGATTGAGTTTAAGCCCATAAGGAAATAGACCAAAATACCATAGAACACACATAAAATACTGTATATAGCGATTTCATAACAGGTGGGAAAACTTGATGGCAGCTGCTGACAGAAGTTATGTTGCTGCCAGTGCTGCAGGCAGCAGCACTGGAGAAAAACAAACACAAGACAATGCTGGAAGAATTACACTGACTCCTAATTTGTTTCCCAAGCACAGTTCAAGGACCGAAATGGCCTTCCTCCAGATTGCCTTGGGAGCATCTTCTCCCACCTGAATGTCCTTCCCATAAACTGAGATCTTCGGGGAGGGGGGCTGCTCTTAATCCCATTATCAGATTGATGACTACAAAGAGCAGGGCCTTCACTGTACAGCCAGTTCTGCCTGTACTTTGCTTAAGATTACTTCCTTGTTTCATTTTTATCCTGCTCATCCTTCAGGGACCTCCGAGTGGCCTTTTGAGGCTGACTTTATTGATTTTACAGGCCAGCGGGTGGCGCAGCGGGTTAAACCGCTGAACCATAAGCTGTCGATCGAAAGGTCGGCAGTTCGATTCCCGCGACGGGGTGAGCGCTCGTTGCTTGGCCAGCTCCTGCCAACCTAGCAGTTCCAAAGCATGTCAATGCGAGTAGATAAATAGGTACCGCTTGCGGGAAGGTAAACAGCGCTCCGTGTTCCAGCTGCATGCTATGCGCTGCGGCAAGGAGAGTCATGCCGGCCACATGACCACGGAGGCGTCTTCGGACAACGCTGGCTCTTCGGCTTTGAAATGGAGATGAGCACCACACCCTAGAGTCGGACACAGCTGGACTTAATTGTCAGGGGATACCTTTATTGATTTTACTGTTGTTTTTATTGTTTTATATTACACTGATAGCTGCCAGTTTTGCTGTATGGAGCCTTGCTTGGTAGAATATAAATATATAGCCAAAATTGCTGATATTTTTGCACTGCCAAGTGGCAAGTTTCTAAAATAACAGATGATGGGGATTCAAGTCTAAGATGCTGTACCCTCTGCCAAGCGAGCCCTGTGGAAGCTCAAATCGCCAACTGGGAGGGATCAGCAGTCTCCGCATCCTTCAAAGAACTATTGCCTCTATTACTGTAACACATCTCCTTGGCACCAAAACCAAGTTCTATGGAAAGGTCTTGAGAAGTAGCAAACTCTAGAGCCAGAACAATGGATAAACGTGGACCTAAGGAATGACATGCATGCACCCAGGCAATATTTCCTCTTCAGCAGCTCCCTCTACTGTACTCCTACACAGTGTTGTCCCTGGAGGCTATGGCTCCCAGGGCGGTGACATCACAATGCCACATCACGTCGTGATGTCACAACCAGAGGCGAAACAAGGGTGGAGCGAAGGCAAGTAGTTTTGCAAGACTCCGTTACACTGGAGTCAGCGGCCCCTCCCCCTTGCTGTTGGAGCCATTCTGGCAGCAAAGGCAACACGCAGGACACTCCCCTGTTGCTGCTGGAATGGCTCCAACAGCAAGGGGGAGGGGCCGCTGACTCCAGTGTAACGGAGTCTTGCAAAACTACTTGCCTTCGCTCCACCCTTGTTTCGCCTCTGGTCACAACATTACATGACTTCTGGGTTCGGGTGGCAATTGGCTGCCCTTCAATTTCTGGGCTGCTTTTTTTGCTGTGCTCCGAGCCGAAAGCGAGGGCAGCCGATCGGCTGGGGGAGGGGCAGTGCGTGGAGGTGGGTGGCGATTGGCTGCCCTTTGCCTTTGGCTCAGAGCTCAGCCGCTTTTTTCACTCTGCTCTGAGCCGAATGTAAGGGCAGCAGGTTGGCTGGAGGGGGTGTGGCACTCGGAGGTGGGCCCATGATCCGCCTTGGAGCAGCCACCCTTCTGGCACCCCCTCCTTGGCTTTTGGCACCCAGGATGCCAGAAGCCGAGGAGGGGGTGCCAGAAGAGTGCATGGCTACTCTGCGGAACACTATGAGGCAGCCGCCACCATCTTGGCCTCTGCCTAATGTGTCATCCCCCACGTAACCCTCACAGTGTGGTCTGCCCCTGCTACGCCACTGCTTCAACAGACCATTCTGTCAGGGGTTTTTGGTTGGGAGGTTAGTGAAGGGAACTGCTGAAAAGGAAACAGAGTTCAAAGCCTTGCCAGCCTATAAACTATGTTTCATCATCAGGCAGATGCGCTGGAGAATGTTTTTTAAAAATTATTCTTTCATTTCAAACTATATGAAGATGAACCATCCCCCACCGCTTTTGGCATCCCACTCCATGCACACTTCCGATCCCTGAAAGAAACATGCTGTGACTAAAAAGACCTATCAAAACACTCCTGCAGCCAATCATCTCCTGGCCAATGCTAAAATTAGCCGGTTCCTCTGGCAGCGTCTACGTCCTCCAGCACAAAGACTTCAGCATCATCAAGCCAGGGTCGGGAAGCATTTAGTACTCACTGAAGAACAGAGAGTGAATTAATAAGGGTTTCTAATTCCATTTGATCGTTTCTTCATTTGGATTTGCTTTTGTGTGTAGGATAAAAGAGACCTTTCGTCTCTTAGTGCACGTGTTTGATGTTTCAAACATGACTTTGGATTTACCGGACCATATGGTTTGCAGTCTGCAAATATAAGTTGTGATTGTGAAGTGAGGAGGGACAACAGAAGGGGTTTTGTAACTATCAAAGAAGGATGATGCCTCCAATTCTGGAGAAAGGGGGAGTTGTTGACATGGTGAGCTCAGTTCAAATCTGCCACCACACAGAAAAGGCTGTTTCTCCTCTTTAAAAACTCTAAAGCCAGAGCTACATTACACGCGTTGCGGAGCTTCTGACCTGATTTTTGAAGCAAGCGGAGCCGCTGCGACCTCCGCACGGCCGGCGCGTACCTCAAGCTGGAATCCTATTTTTCAGGGGGCGTGCACGCAGAGCTAGGGGGCGGTTCGCGGAGCTACTAATCATAGGAGAGTGGCTGCATGCCAATCAGTACTATCTCCAATCACCTTCTTAAGAACGCAGGACAACAGGAGGGACAACAGGCAAGAAGACACTCCCCCGCTCCAAGCGCGGAGGCGGAGGCAGAGGCGGCGGCAGAGCCTCTGCCTGTAGTGTAGATCAGCCTTGACATTGTAGGTGAAGGTCAAGTCATATCACTACTCTTACCACCAACATTAAAAAAGCAACCCACAGAACGTAGGCTGAATATTGCAGTTCTGTCACTTCTGAATCTTGAATTGAAAATCCTGCTGGTCATTCTGAAATCCCAACTATGCTGTTGACAAATTCGCTTAGACATGTTCACAAGAATGGGTATAACGTAATCTTGTAATTTTGACATGCTTTCAATATTTTGATCTCCCCCCCCCCCACAATATTTAAAACCATTTGGCACAAATAATCTGTGTTCTCATACATCCCTTTGCAATGAAACCGTTTCCATCCCTGTGACTGGAACATGCATGCATGAAAACCATTGTGTAGCCTTAGGCAACAAAATCCATTCTGCAATGAGACTGTGAGAGAACAAACACACTCAAAACACACCATAGACACAACTGGCCTAGAACGCCACTTACTCAGGGATTTATAATATAATTTATAATATTTCTAAGAATTAATCTCATATCAGAAAGTACAGCGGTAATCTCTGTTTGTACCAGCTGTTGTAAATTTTCTTTCTGTGATGTGTGCAGGGCTGGCCCAAGACCATGCCCAATGGTGCCCCCCTTCCCCAATGACGTGCCAGCCTCCCACTCTCCTGAGAGTGTTCTCTCTCAGCACTCTCCTCCCCTTCACATTTCTTTTTTCCCTCTCTGTCTATTCTTTTCCAATCCAGAGAGAGGAAGGAGAAGGAGGAGCATTGGAGGCAAGTAGGTGGAGAGAGATGGGTGCCCACCAATCTGCTGCTTGAGGAAACTGCTTCCCAGCCCAGCCCAATCCAATGTAACTCTCTGCGCAGAATACAGCTGCACCAGCGGGGCGTGTGCTGCATCCCATAGCACAGTGGTTCCCAAAGTGGGAGGCGTGGCTCCCTGGGGAGGCTAGGATACCAACCAGGGGAGCTGCGGAGTACCACGGAATCCCCTCGGAAAACAGTGCAATGCCAATTGGCAGGCATCAACATAATGTCATGGGGAGCCACAGCCAATGGTCGCCAAAGGTCAAGGGAGCTGCAGGTCGAAAAGGTTTGGGAAACACTGCCATAGCGGGAGTTTGGGGCTTTGAAGGCCTCCTCAAGGTAAAGGGAACATTTGTTCCCTTGCCCCAAGGGTAAAGCTTCACCCCCCTGCTTAGTCTGCTCAGATCTGCGCCAGCTATATAGTGCAGGGAGTTATTTTGGATTGGGCTGTGAAGCAGTCACCTCATCTGCTTCCAATAAATAAATAAATAAATAAATAAATTTTCAAAGACTTGGGCAATACAGGTTTAAAAGCCATGTAAAAGAATAAAAATGTATTGAAACCAATAAAAACACGCTAAAATCAAGTTAAAACAAGTCAATAACCGTCAAAAGGTTTTTGGACCATTATTGACTTGTTTTAACTTGATTTTAGCGTGTTTTTATTGGTTTCAATACATTTTTATTCTTTTACATGGCTTTTAAACCTGTATTGCCCAAGTCTATGAAAATTGTTGCTGGCCATGGAAGTTTCCGCTCTAAATAAATATATATTTATCTTTGTTGTAAGCCGCCTTGGGCATTTGCCTTGGCATGGGATAAGGCGGGGTATAAATTTTTTTCATAGGCCAGCGGGTGGCGCAGAAGGTTAAACCGCTGAACCATGAGCTGTCGATCAAAAGGTCAGCAGTTCGAATCCGCAACGGGGTGAGCTCTCGTTGCTTGGCCAGCTCCTGCCAACCTAGCAGTTCCAAAGCATGTTAATGCGAGTAGATAAATAGGTACCGCTTGCAGGAAGGTAAACAGCGCTCCGTGTTCCAACTGCATGCTACGCGCTGCGGCAAGGAGAGTCATGCCGGCCACATGACCACGGAGGCGTCTTCGGACAACGCTGGCTCTTCGGCTTTGAAATGGGGATGAGCACCACACCCTAGAGTCGGACACGACTGGACTTAATTGTCAGGGGTCACCTTTACCTATATATTTTTTAAATAAATAAATAAATAATAAATAAATAAATAAATCCCTATAGCTGGTGCAAGTCCAAGTGGACCCAGGAAGGTGGATCAAAGCCGGGAAGGGGGATAGGATATTAGTGGCTCCCTCCTTCCCCCCCCCGTACTGATTTATAGGCGCCAGGGGTCCTTCCCTGTCTGCTGGCGCGTGGAGCCAGCCACTCACCTCTTGTAGTGGTGGCCAGCCCACGTTGAATGGTGTGTTGCACTTTGCGACAGCTATGAAGGACCTTACACTGCTGGAATGCTAGTCAGTTGGCCTCATGGATGGGCTGGCCCTTGATGTGTGGTTGAAGTGCAAGATATTCCATATAGCATTTCTCCAAGCAGAAAAGATGCATTTCTTTTATGTTACGTAATGAAGGAATCAATGGAGTAATAGGGAATAATTCAAATCAATAAGCCACTTTAATGGATTCTGTGACTAGTATGCCCTGACAAAAGTTGTTTTTTTTTTTTTTGAGGGGGGATATTATCTTCTAAATATCCATTCCTTCCTGTCTCTAGATCCTTGATACCCTTTTTAAAGCATCCGAGATGTGTCACTTTTCTGGAGTATGAATTCACCACCTAGATGGAGCCTTTGGACAAGTGGTAGAGTAGTATGCTTTGCCTGTGTAAAGTTCCAGGATCAATTCCACACATCTCCACTTGAAAGGATCTTCAGTGAAGAGCTGGACAAAAAGCCTCTTTGAATGTATTGAGAGTTACTGCCAGTCAGAGTAGGTAGTACAGGGCTTGACGGATCCATTTGGAAGCTTCATGTATTCATATGATGTAGGGGGAGAACTTGCAGAATGGCATGTTCCACTGTCAGCCCTGCTGTAGTGGTTAGAATGGAACAGTTCTGGGGAAGGGAAAAGGGGAAATTGAAAGTAGAAAAAAACAGTTGGGAACTGGAATAGTTACAGTTATACAAACAGTATATTATTGTGAGCTTGATCATCAGTATTACCGGTAATAAACAAATCCTTGTTTAGCTCAAAACAAGTGATCAAGTGGTTTACGAGATGTGCTGACCATGTGGTTCAGAGGCCATCAATTTCCACTGTCTGGCTCAACTCATCTTAGAATCTGGATGAATTCTGGTTGGCTGGTGGGGAGGATACAGCATGTCATGGTGGGCTCAGTGTGCGAGACTTTGGTCCAGGCAGGGCCCTCACAACCTGCTGCTTTTGGGTGGCTTTTGTTCATGTTAACGCTGATCTCTTCAGTTGTGGCTTTAATTCTCTGGAATGCCTTCCTTAGGGAGGCCCATATGCTCACTACTCCTACTCCATCCATCATGATTTGCTTTCTGGTACCAGGTAAAGATCTGGCTCTTAAGAAAAAGCCTTTGGGGAATGATTGGTTCTATTATTGTGTTGTTTTACTTTAATATTGCATTGTATCTCTCTTCCTTTAAGGCTTTGAGTGCCTTAAAAAATGGAAGAACAGCATATAGAATTTTTATGAAATAAAATAAATAACCTAGCTGATAATTTGCAAATCCCTAGCAAGGTGCCTGCCCATTTATTAGCAGCTCCATCTTCATTCTGAAAAAGGCTCACCTGTTGACTTTCGGTCATTAACGAAGTGGCTTTAAGAAACAGGGAACTCCACAAGGAAAAAGCTCAGGCAGGTGGACTCTTTGATAAATAGGTTTGGACTTTACATGTGTGCTGCTAAATATAGAGTTTTTAGCCGTGAATAAAGAGAAGGGACAGCACTGCAGTCATGTAACAGTTTTAATTTATTGATAGCCACTTGGCTTTCTTCCCTTAATCTCAGACTGGGGGACTCTGCGGAAAGTGGACTAATTAAAACTACACATAACGTTACACACAGCCCAGTTTACTGTGAATAAATTACAATCTCAATAACAAGAGCTTTAACAAAGGATTCATTAATCCTATTGTAAATATAACCTGCCACTTTAAAGAGCCAAGCATGAATAATAGTAGGGATCCCACTCCCAGGGAGATCTGTTGCAAAACTGGTGTGGATTTGACTAGGAATGAGTGAGGTCTGGGAAAGCTTTGTGGAATACAAATTCACCTGACATACAGGATTCACAAGAGGGGGGGGCGTCACCAGGTAAGGGGGGTAGCGTTTGGCAGGCACACAACCTCAGATGCCGGGAGTTATTGGGCCAACTTTGGATAAAACAAACAAGGATCCAGTAGCGTAGCTAGAGGGGAGCAGCATGGTAAGTGCTGCATGGCACTAAACGGCGGTGCAAAGTGGCCCCTCCCACTTGCCATCGGAGCCATTCTGGCCCTCTAGCTATGCTACTGACATTAACTACAATCTCGCATAGCCATATAACTGCCGGACGAATCAATGGTCTGACTCTGTATAAAGCAGCTTCATATGTTCATACACCTGCCACCTGCAGCATAGGTCATCTGGGGAAATTGGCTCTTTTAGATACTCTGTTACTGTGCAGCTGCTCTCTGGTTGTAGCAAACTGGGATATACTGGATTGTGAAAGCACTTCCCAATCGGAGATCTGCTTATCTTTATCAATAAATCATTATCATGTTCCCTCTGGACATCTGGTTTCAGATATGGCCCTTCAGATTAAACTTGCAGTTAAACTTGCATCTCAATTAACCCAGCAACACACTAGGATTGACCCCAATGTTTTGATTTTAATGATGTCAATACCAGAACCAAGGGACATCCACTAAAATTGAGTGGCGGAAGAGTTAGAATGGATAAAAGAACATATTTATTCACCTAGTGTGTAATTAATCTGTGGAACTCCTTGCCACCATATGTGGTGATGGCACCTCACCTGGATGCCTTTAAAAGGGGATTGGACAGATTTATGGAGGAAAGGTCCATCACAGGTTACAGGTTATGATGGGTATACTGTAAATAGGCTTATCATAGTCTCGGATCCACCTGGGACAATCCCGGTTCGGGAGCCCAAATCCCGGGCTTCCAGCCAGTCTCCTGTTTGTCCCGGCTGTCCAGGACTGCCCCCCTGCAGCACCGCTGCATCTTCCTCTTCTTTGTTTCAGCCTGGAAGGTCTCGGAAAGCGTCTGAGTGAACTCGGACGCTTTCCGAGTGCTTCTAGCCTCGCGCACCTGCGCGTGAGGCTGGGACAAAGTCCCCGCCCCCGGCGACGTCACTATTCCGGGTGACGTTGCCGCCGCTCCCCCTGCGTCGGGGGAAATCTAGTAAGCCTAGGTATAAACCATCTTCTGGAAATAGGTTATCTCTGCATGCCAAATGCCAGGGAGTGGCAACAGGATACAGGTATCTTGTTGTCTTGTGTGCTCCTTGAGGTATCTGGTGGGGCCACTGTGAGACACAGGAAGCTGGACTAGATGGGCCTTTGACCTGATCCAACAGGGCTCTTCTTATGTTCTTACGATATGTATTTGAAAAGTAAGCTTATCAAATGTGCATGGTTGGGTGAATAGACTGATGAATGCATTATTTTCGATCCTCTGAACAGGTAGAGGGAAGTAACATATGGAGTAGCATAGCACCAATTGGTAGAAGGTGCAAGGGAATGGGAGAGGCTGTAGCTCAGTGGTAGAGCAAATCATTTGCATATAGAAGATTCTTCTAAATTCAGAGATCGCCAAGTAGGGTTGGGAAACACCCCCTGTTTGAAATCTTGGAGAACTGCTGCCAGTTACTGTAGAAAATACTGAGCTGGATAGATCAACAACGACAAAAGGATGGTGTCTGTTCTCTTGCTTGGGAGTGCATCTCTCTGACCCTAGAAAACTATGGAAGTGATTCAGTGATGATGAGTATGAAAACACTAACAGCACACAGCCGAGATGTAGAGAAAGCAACATTTCAATTTAAGTTTCTCTCTCTTGCATTTGGATTGATGCAGGTCTCTCTTTTGCACACAACCTTTGATCACAATTATTATTATTTTAAAGCCTAAGTGAACTCTGTGTTTGGGGGTTGGTTGCTTCCCCCTACATCTTTATATGTGGTTTAAGAGAGAGAGAGAGAGAGAGAGAGAGAGAGAGAGAGAGAGAGAGAGGAAGTACTGTTTAGGCCCTGAAAAATAATCTGCTGAATCTAATTTCTGAGTTGCTGGAGCGAATTCTCTATCTTCATTAGCCTCCCTTGCTCGACATTTCTGCTGAGGCAGCTTTCAACATCCAGAAGGAAGCAAATCCAGCCCTCACCATTCATTTGCTCTGACCCTCTGCCCAGTAGATTTTATGATGTTAATATTTTTGTGTGTGTGTCATTTACAAGGGACTTGCATAACATCCTCACTTAATTTTAATTTAGTCATTTATATCTCACATTTTCAAACAATGATTCAAAGAGACTTACCGGTACATCAAGGTCCAAATACAAAGTGCATTAAAAAACAACACAAAATGTTCTTAGCTGTCCTAAACATGCCTCTCATCAGGAAAACAGCCTTTAGTATCTTCTTATAGCAAACGCCACACTTTTCATGTAGTGCATGTCACTCTCCATAGTGCTGATATTGTACACTCAAAGCACTTCTTGATGTCGAGGCCAAGTTTGGATTGATGCAAAGTTGCATCTAGTGTACTGCTCCTTATTCAGTCCCGATGACACACAGTCATTATTGGCAGGATGATGAGCTGCATCAGTATGGGCTGTCTGTCTGAACTATTAAACCTATAGAGGAACAAATAAGCTTAGCTGAGGAAAAAGCAGCACATCTTCTGCAAATGGAAGTTTTGCCTCGTTAGTCTTTTGGAATTTTTTTTGAAGGTATCAGCAAACAAGTAGAGAAAGCCCATCTGGTTGACACTGTATACCTGTATTTTCAAAAAGCCTCTGATATACTAGTCCCTTATCAAACTCTCCTCACTAAGCAGTTATGGAATGGGCGGATTGGTATTCGTACAGATGGGTAACTGGTTATCAAAAATACAAAGCAGTGCGGAAGAATAGATGGAGAATTTTTTCCACAATACAGAGAAACAGTGAGTTCCCTAAAGATCTGCATTCTAACCTGTGACATTTCAACAATGATCTGTAGACCGTGGTGAATAGTGAGATACCCCAAGTCTGGGGCTTTTTACTGTGCAAGAAAGATGACAAACTATGGTGGGGTACATGACACAAGACTATAACATTATGGCATTGTATGAATAGTCGAAAGAAAACACACCATCTTCTTCCTCTACCTTCTTCAAAACAGGTGGGTTTGGGAGGATGGTGGGGGTGCAAGATTCCTCTCTGCGTCCCCCTGCCCAGCCTGGACTAAAGGAGCAGTGGGGGGGGGGGAGAAAGGAGACAGCGGCAGTGGAGGTGAGTGCATGATCCTGCTCCAATCATTCTAAAAGAGCAATTGGAACAGGATTGCAGCAGCCCCCTATGACCGTCTCCAGCACTGCTGCAGCAATCAGAACAGCAGCACTCAAGGCATTGGTGTGGGGCCGTTGCCACCCAGGGCCCCCCTGCCTCCCGAAGTTCAGGGCCCTGGAGGACCATCCCGCCAGTATGACCTACTCTAGAAACAGCTCTGGCTGGGGAGAGACCATGATATGAGGGGATGGAGTACTGGACTAGGTAGATCTTTGCTCTGATGTAGCAAAGCAATTCTGACATCCTTAACCGGTGAAGTGGGACTTGCACGTTTCACCCCCTATGGCCAGATCTCACTGAGGCACTCCATCATCTTTCCCCATTGCTATGAAAAATATTATCCAACTTTGACATCACAGAATGAATGAAATGAAGCAGACACTAGCTGCTCCTGGAATCAGATCTTAGCCCTGAGACCTACATCTACATGCGTATTTGTGTAAGATTCGTTTGAGGGTGGAGTTCCTTTAGGGGCTTGAGACTTTAACGTGTTCCCTAATTAGGCCTTTGATGGAATCCCTTAATTGATATTTGCTCAGTTTGTGAGCTCTTTGGCTATTTAATTAATGTCTGTTTATTCCTGAGACCGCAGCAATGTTTGATAAGTGCATGCTTACAAATGGTCTAAATAATGCATGGTGTCTCATGAGCTCTCTTCTTCCTAAATCTGTGAATCCCCCCCCCCCCCCTTACAAAATGAAAGCTACAGGAGCTAATCTGTGAGTTGGAAAGTCCTGGTTCAAATCTCACTGCAGCTAGAAACTTGACAGGCTCTTGTTAGGCTATTATCCCTCAGCCATTCCTCTGCAGTATGAGGATTATAATACTGGCCTACCTTACAATGCTATGAGGATGTTAGGGTAATGTGTGTATAGAGCTTTAAATGCTCAAAAGTGGTACAAAGCTAGGGTTAGCAGATCGTCAACCGGGACGGGGCTATAGCCCCTTAAGGGGGAGGAGCGTGGGCGGGGCCGGTACCGGCCCCGCCCACGCTCCTCCCCCTTAAGGGGCTATAGCCCCGTCCTGGTTGACAATCTGGTAACCCTATACAAAGCACTGTGAGACACTGGACTAGGTGGGCCCTTGGCCTGATCCAGCGGGGCTCTTCTTATGAAGCCAGATCCCAATCAAGCCAAATCCCAATATCCCAGAAACTGCAGCCCTCAAGCCAGATCTCATCAAAGTGACAGCATTCTCTCAAGGGCTCCCTGCTCCACTGAGCCCACTCACCAACACAGGCAACTTGCCTTGGGAGAAATTGTGGAGAGGCAAAGGAGTGCCAGGCTCCTGGCAAAAGAACTGCCCCTTTAAGATCCTGCTCTCCTCAGCAAGGGGGTGGAGCCTGAGAGAGACAGTCAGGCCCAGGAAACATAGGTCTTTATTGAGACTGAGCACCCATACACACCAGAAACAGACAGGAAGAGAGTGTAGAAAAACCTACCCTGCAATGCAAAATCTTCTTCACGTGTGTGTGTGTTCTTGCTCCCTCTCTCTCTCTCCAGAAATAAATTCAAAGCCAGCTTCCTGCTGTTTTCATGGCTTTTACTGAGGCAAATCTGCCTGCTGCCTCACTAGAACTTGCTGATGCAGGCACCTTGGCTTTTTTTCATTGGAAAACAGCCATGATTGCAGCCAAAGGACTGAGGCAGCTCTGCTAGCTGCTTCCTATGGATTGCAATGGCGCGCTGCATGCTGCTTAATGGACTGTGCTGTAGCAGAAAGGAGCGGCTTGGGAAAGATAAGGTAATTAAAAAAAAACTTGTTTGCCCTTTTTAAAATTATTTGTTGGTTCAGGTGAGGCTGTGCCTATCCTGACTGTTGCCTGTCAGCCTTTTGTCTCCAGGTTCTTGATTTTGGAATTTGATGGACCTGTTTTTCTCCCCACCTTCCTTCCTCTGAGGGCTCTTCCACATCAGCTCTGAACATTTGATTTCAGAGGCAGTGTAGTTCTGAAGCTAACTATAGCACAAGCAGATCGCTGGTGTACTGAGCAAATGGCTGAATTTGTTTTATGCTAATTAGCTGTATCATACTGAAGGGGATGGTCACTGGCCAATCTGCCCTGGACATGAGAGGGATCCATTCTTGATACCAAATCTGACAATCAGTCAGACCTACCATTGCTGTAGGCAGCCAAGCTCACAAGTTGCTGAAGTATGAGTCTGGTAGGATTAGAACTAAAACTGGCACACTGGGGCAGAATAGCTGCAGGCCAGGCCCTGAACCAAGACCCCTATCTGGATAGGAATTGGACCAAGGATTCAGGCAAGCTGGCAGATAGAGGTGGCGACCAGGCAGGAGCAAACATGCGAATGCTGAGTTAAGGTTACCCAGTGAATGTCATGAATGAATGATGATTTGAAGCTGGCACACTCCAGTCTTCCTCTCTAACCATCTTACTACACTGACTTTCAGTGTAATTGTGTCCGTACAGTCATTTTGGCTTCAGTCCAATAAAGGAGCCGTGTACTAGAAGTGTAAGACAGAGTACTTCTCTGACAGACGTGTCCTGTCCTCCTCTGGAAGATGAGGAGACTCCCAGGCCAAACTCTGCTGGCCACCAAAAATGATTTTAAGTTTTCATGGCCCGCAATAATTCTTGAATTTACTGGAGCAAACGGGTATAGAGCCATGGCAAAAAAGTTTTTAAAAATGGTATCAATAAAAAATGAGGCAAACCTAAGTGCAGCTTAAAAAATAATAGTTTAAAATATAAAAATATGCTGGCCACCTGTTTCCTTCTTTGCTTTAATTCTGGGTTGGGGGAACATGCTGAAGCTGCCATGACCTGGATCGACAAGCACTGGCATCACTGCAGGGGGGGCGGAGCTCTAAGTTCCACCGCGGTCTGACCCTCCGTTACACCCGTGCATGAAACGGCCCCGCCCCCTCGCCTTCGGAACCATTCAAGGCGGTGAAAACAATGCACAGGAGACTCCCTGCACGTTGCTTTCGCTGCCCTGAAAGGCTCCGAAGGTGAGGGGGCGGGGCCGCTTCGTTCACCTGTGTAACGGAGGGTCGGATCGCGGTGGAACTTAGGGCTCCGCCCCCCTGCAGTGACGCCAGTGTCGACAAACCCATTCCCAGCAGCGCTATGTCTACTTCAGGTATGACCAATCATGCTGCAGCAGAGGTGCCAGCTAGATGAGCATTTGGGTGTCTCACAATGCACTAAGTAAATCAGGGGTGTCAAACATCAGGCCCACGGGTCGTATCTGGCCCGCAGCTGCTTTTTATCTGGCCCATGTGATAATTGGGCTCTCCCAGCGCCACACTTTCAGCAGCGCCACTTCTGCCAAGGCTCTTGGAAGGAAGGAGAGATGGAAGAAGGCCTTGGGGGGCAAGGAATGCTACAGGGGACGGGAAGACCAAGGGGTGTGTGAGAGAGAGGGTTAGAGAGCACTGCTGAGGTGCTGGAAGAGCCCAATTATCACACTGGCCGCCCTTTCAGCAGCGCTGCTTCTGCTGAGGCATCACTCTGCAGACAATTCTCAGCTGCTGAGCTGTGAAGTGACACCTCGGCAAAAGCACTGCTGCTGAAAGGGGGGCCCCTGTGTGATAATTGGGCTCTCCCATACCTTGAAAATATGATCAAGATTTGCACATGTTTTTTGTCATTTGCAGCTAATGAATTTCTATGCGAGAATAAAATGCTTCTTTCCAGCAATCATCTGCTTAATGATGTCACTTCCTGCTAAATGATGTCACTCCTGGCCCTTAGCAGGTGCCATTAATGCTATTTGGCCTGCTGTTTGAAATGAGTTTGACACCTCTAAAATAAGCTATAATAAGCACGGAGCGCCTGTGTGCTTCTGCTCAATGTCCCAACCTCACTATTGCACACTAGAAACAAGGTTGGATGTCAAGTTGATTTAGTGACAGCAAAAAAAGAAAGACAATGTCTCCTATAAATCCACTCTTGATCAATTTTGATAACATAACTTGGAGGCGCTAGGAAAGGATAGAGATGTAATTGGCACAACATCAGCCGGAAGACTTTCGCTTTTCACCCATGGTTAGAAATGAAATATTGTCACAATCTTGGATAAATGAGATGGGAGTGGAGCACATTGCAGGTCAAGGGAAAAAGGCAGGAAAAATTGGTCACAACATCTGTGTAGAAAATAAATTGCATCTAGACTTTGAAATGCTGCCTGTTATTGAACCTGAATGGTTTTTGAGTCTCTCTTACCTATCCAACTGGACAAGTTGATAGCTCGGTGTATTAAAGTACATGCCCTGACAAAGAATTGAAATGTTAATAAACGGCTCCGTAATCAATGTTGGAGGAGAAATACTGATGGAACTCAAAACTGACTGTGTTTTGATGGCTGGGTGCAAATGGAAAGTGTGTGCTTTTTGTGAAATCACAATCGACAAAGATTTTCTATGCCAATTTTAATAAGACACTATACTGCTTTTCAGACGCTTATTTGCTCTTGCTCATTCCAAAGACTATGCTTAATGCTAGCTTATTAAATGCTTCTCTAAAGTGTTAAGTATCTGTGATGGCTGTCTGAATGATTTTCAAAGAATTATCCCAAAAATGTGGAACTTGGAAAAGGGAGATTTCAATAAGCAGAGCAATCAGCGAAAGAACCTTTTTCCTATCGTAAATTCTGCCACCCAGCTAGTTTGTTGCTATCAATAAAGCAGTCGTCATGATTTCAAAAGAAAAATATTTTAGTCACAGTTTACAATCATATGCACCATCTGAGGTATCAAAGGTTTCTAATACCTCTCTTCTGATGCATACCTCAGAAGATGCATAGGGAACAGAGAATCCTGAATGCCGTGTTCTTTGTGTGAAAGTAAGCAGAGTTGGTATCAAGAATGGATCCTCTCATGTCCAGGTCAGATTGGCCAGTGATCATCCCCTTCAGTCTGACATGTGACTAATTTGCTGGTTTCTGGAGACTCCAGCCAATCCTGGAGGGTTAGCAAGCCTTGGTACTTTCTGTAGTATTTCCTGTACTGGTATTTTAGTCCCTGGAGGACCTTTATTCTGGAAGCATTTTCAGAGTGTGTCAAGTATGGGTAATAATTTGTAGGCTTATCATACATCCCGGAATGGTCGGGACCCTCCCAGATTCTGGGGTCCTGTCCCGGCGTCCCGGGGCGTATGGTAGCCATCCTGGGAAATCTGGGGGTGCCACCGCCGCCATTTTCCCTCCAGCTGCTCTTGCACAACGCGGCCTGGAACATGGAGAGTGTGGCCATTTTTGTGAGCTGCACACATGTGCACAAGCAGCCTGGAAGCCCTTCTGAATGAAGGACTTCCAGGCCGCGTTGTGCGCATACGCGAGGCTCATGAGCCTCGTGCACAACACAGCCTGGAAGCCCTTCCGTGATCATGTGGCCAGCATGACTCAATGCCAGGACGCATGGAACGCTGTTACCTTTCTTCTGAGGCGGTACCTATTAATCTACTTGCAAATTCTTGCTTTCGAACTGCTAGGTTGGCAGGAGCTGGGGCCGAAGCCAGTAGCTCACACCGTCACACGGCACTTGGGTCTCGAACTGCTGTCCTGCCTACCTTCCGGTTTGCAGTTCAGCATCTTTAACCACTAAGCTACCGTGGCACCCTACGCTTCCAGCTCTACTCCCTGACTATTCCCTGTGGCTTAGCTTTGATGCCAGGGAACTGCAAGATCAGTGCCAGCTCTAGGTTTTGGAGGGCCCTTGAGCAAGATGCCCTTAGTGCGAGTCCTTCTTCCTCAGTGGACTCACCACCACCTTCTTGCCATTTGCTGCTGTAGCTTCTCCTCACTGCTACGGCCTGTTGCAGGGACAAGTGAGTAAAGTGGCAGAAACAACTCCTCCTCCTTACTATCATTTATTCCCTCTGCTGGTAAAGTAAGCAGCTGACAATGGTGAGGAACAGCAGGGGCTGGGAGTCTCTTGGTGGTGAATCCCTGCAAAGGTGTGGGTGGCAGAAGCTGTCTGACTATGGCAACCTCTGACCCTGACCCTGCCTGGGAGCTGTAGTCCTCTGAAGTGGGGGGAGCAGGTATCCATTTCTTTCAGCACCCTCATCAAACTACAGTTTCCAGGGTTCTTTGTGTGTATTTGGACAGAAGGTAGCCCATGTTAATTAACTGGGCATAAAGCTGGTATAGAGAGTTATCAACACTGTACCATGCAATTTGTCCTTATATGTACACTGCCTTGAGCTCCTTGGACGTTACATAAATATGATAAATGAATATATGTTAATGCGTAGCCATCCAAGAAACTGGGTCTCCCAAATGGCACAAGAGGAATCTATCTTGGTGACTTTTATCCGCTGTTATATAGCTAGAATAATTCCTTAAATACAAATGATTCCGATAAAACTGCTGGGCTTTTCAAATGCTAGATTTGTGCATTTGAAGATTTTATTGAAATGAAGTGTCATGCTGTTGGTGGAATAGCTTTGACTGCCTAAGCCATTGTCACAGCTGCAGTTGCCTCCCTAGAAGTGTTATACAAATTCCTCTGCAGTCATTATGGCATCGCTCCCTGGGCACCTGACATTTAGAGGCTTAGCAAGATATTTTATTTAAAAAGAGGCATAATGAATTAATTACCTGGGTAAACTAGAAGCAGAAAAATGCATCCTTTTCCCCCCCATCCCTTGGGCAGCCAGCAGCACATGATACAGTCCCACCAAAGTTAAGCACCATTAAGTCCTACGTGGGGAGGGGTTGTAGCCAAACACCCTTAATAATTATTATTAATCAACAATAATCGCTTTGCAGTTGAGCACATGCTGCACATGAAGTAAGTTACAGGTTCAGTCTCTCTGGATTTCCTGCCTCTGAAACCCTGGAGAGCTGTTGTCAGTCAGATAATATTGACCTCTCGGTGAACCAGTGGTCTGACTCCGTAGAGGCAGCTTCACATGTTCAATGGGAAAAATGTATAGCCCAGTCCTATGCATGTTTACTGAGAAGTAAGCCCAGTTGTAGTCAATGGAGTTTACTTCCAGGTAAATGTGCATATGATTGCAGCCAAAAGCACATGGTTGATCTTGCATCAATACACATGACAGTTCATGGAGTAAAATAAGCAACAATGGCACATTTGGACTTCCTTCCAAGTTAGTATTAAGGGAGGCTGCCTGCAAGAGTGAGCTCCTAGACTCTCTCCTCTAGGTAAGAATATCCGAAATCAGGGTTGGCCCAAGACCTCCCATGCCTAAGATGGCATGTCAACGGTGGCCCTCCCTTACCTGGTGATGTGCCAGTCTCTACTCCTTCCATTCACTGGATTGGAAAAGGAAGAGGGAAACAATGAAACCCACCACCCCGCTCTCCTCCGCACTTCCACTCTACCCTCTCTTCCTTTTTTTTTTTCAATCCAGGGAGTGGGAGAGGGAGAAAGAAGACTGGAAGTGAGAAAAGGCAGATAGAGGTAGGTGCCTCACACCAGTCTACTGCCTGAGGCAACTATCTCAGTTGGCCTCATGGATGGACCTGCCAGGAATTCTACATTGAGAAATTCCAATTCAGCAACCAGAACCTCCAAAGCATGATGCTCCTTTGCTGTGTTGCTCACTAAGCCAATTTCTCTCTCCCTGGAAAATGGTGAAACCGTGTCCCCCCCCCCTCCCACAGCCCTGGCATCATGCACAAGTGAAGGGTTTTTATCTTTCCAGAAGGGTACATATGACTCCTTTTCCTTCTGCCTCCCAGGCAGCTGCATAGCTTCTACAACTCTGTTTTGTGAACCTGAAGAAAACCAAATGGCTCTTTGGGTACCAAACAATATCTGCATATATTAGAGGTTTTGATTTTTTTTTTTGTATTTACCCTTTTTGACAGCCTGAGTTTCCTGACCTTAAACTGAACTTTCCAGTAGCTCTGATCCGCCCTCCTTGGATCCTGAATGTTTAATGCAAAAATAAAGAAATACTGTGGATACATTCAGTCTACATTATCCAGAGGGAGAGCTGAAGTTTCTAGCTTTTTCTTTTTAATGTGCACTGAAGTGGCAGCTGGAGCAATTTTGTTCCCTATGGCGATCTGGAGCAGAAATCCCAACACAGCTCTTTCAGATCTGAGTCTTCTTAAGGCACACAAAACTAGAAAGAATAATCCACCCAGCCTTATTTTCTGCAAAGTGGTGACAGCCTCTTCATATTGTCCTACATCAATACACTATACCAGGGGTTCTCAACCTATGGTACGCATACCCCCCATGGTACGCGGACTGCAGGTTGGGGGTACGCGGACTGCTGCCCATTATCAGCTGCTGCGATCAGCAGCTGATGACAGGCAGCGTCACAGTTTTTCCCGGGTTGCGGCGAGGGAGGACTTGCCCGCCCGCGCCACAACCCGGGAAAAACGTCTACAGGCCTCCCGATGTCCCTGAAGCTCCTCCTTACCTGTTCTGAGAACCCCTGCACAATACATACAGGAGGCTTTGGAAGGGAAAGGGGATTTAAATCCCGTTTACATCCCAAAGCCTCCCGTTCTCTCTCCACCACTGCTGCACCAGTGGAGGAGCTGGGTAGGATTGTGCTGTCAGAAATCTAACTACATATTTTCTCAATCACCTCTCGCAACAATCTGCATCTTCCTTGCAGCTGCAGGATTGCCCAGTTACGATTGCCCCCAAGGTCCCACCTGCTCCTTTGCCCGGTCAAAGAGGTGCTTTCTAGGCAATAATGATGCTGCTGGGATTCCTCCACATCAATCATCAGTCTGCATCAGGGACAGCTGCTGCATTCTGATGCCCTTGGAAGGATATTGGCCATATATGGCTGAACCGGGCCTTGCTCCAACAACACAAAGTGGTGGATGCATTTCCAATATAGTGGATTTGTTTTTCGAGGCACACATCTGCCCCTCCTGTAGTACACTGGTGTGCCCGGTACGTTGTCTGGCAATTACTGCGGTAGACCTTAACCCAGGGAAAGCAACGACTGTGTTTCTGTTTTCTGCCTCAGGTTTGAAACAGATGTTCATGCTTTCAGATGACAAAACATCCAGTTTTGTAACAGTAATTCTCCAAAACCTGGTCTTGAAAATTGGCAACAGTCATTCAGCAGCCTAATCAGTTAGGAGAGGATCCATCCTTGCCCTGTATGTTAACTAGAAATAATCAGACACCTTGAAAGAGCATGAACAGTCAGACTGTTTGCTGATTCTTTTCTCAGCCTTGTTGGATGTGCCACAGATTTGGCAGAGAAGAATGGGGTCCATCGTAAATGAGTCTTTAGCTGTGACATGATGCTTGACACAAGCTCTTCCTCCCAGCTAGTCTGCTGCCTTCTTTCATAATGCTCAGCTCAATCTGTACAGATGCCCAAAAGCTGCTTTTAATGAAATGAGAAGCTTTGCGATAATAATGATAGTCTATACTCCTGCTGGGTTTTCAGCTTTAAAGCAGTTTCCAAATTCTGAATATACTGATATATTGTTAAATTACTAACATTAAGATTTTTTTCTATTGCTTAAATCAGGAAAATGGGAGACCCTGAACAGTGAGTGAACTGTAGTGAATATGTTCCTTCCCACCCATTTTTGTCCAGGAAATTAATAGCAAATATTCTTCAAATATATGAATATTCAGCTAATATTTGATATTCTGATTATTTTTCAGCTTCAGTCTACAGTATCTGGCAGATGACTTTAATTGCATACCCATGTATATGTTTACTTGGAAATAACTCACACTGACTCCTATGGGATTTACTTCCAAGTATGTGTGTATACTAGGATTGTAGTCTTGGTAAATGTTAATTGCCTTCATTCATTAATTTAGGTTGCAGCCCATCACATGCTTTCCTGGGAGTAAGCCCTATTGGCCAAAATGGAACTTACTTCTGAGTAGACATGCAGAGGCTCAAGCTGTTAACTTATTCAGAAACATTCCCTTGAATAGATTCTGTTGCATTTCTGTCACAAACATGCTTACTGGAGGGAGTCTTGACTGCCTCTTTTACGCAGAATTTGGTAAATTCAGTCTATAATCTCTTCCTCTGGGCTTTGCCTCAGTTTCTTTGCTGCCACCAATTCCTACATGCTATTTCAACTCTATGGTAGGGACTTCTCTTAATGGAGGAGAGAAACATTACCCCCATCTTCAGGGTTTGGGGTATTCCTCACCTCAACAAATAACTACTTGTTTTTCATACTCAAGTATCTAGGCATTGGTAGGAATTATTAGGCTGCAGAACTACAGTAGTTTAGAAGAGTATTTAAACCAGGGATGGCCAACCTTTCAACATGAATGCTCCTGGCCCTTTAATGGTTGTAGAGGTGCGGACATTTCAGCAGGTGCAGCTGCTTTAGCAGCACCATCAAGCAATTGCAGCTGCCAAGATTCTGTCTTCTTCCACACAACTCTTACAGAAGCCCTAATGGCAGAAGGTTAGCCACCCCTGATTTTAAACCAATTTGGAATTCTTATTGGCAAACATCGAGTAAGAAAAGCATCAACTGGTACAGACAAACGTGAGAACACCTTAAAACACGCCTCCACATCTCTGCAATGCAAGGGAAGATTGTCAGCAACAGGCAAACAGTCTTTTGGGGAAGCTTGTTTGCTCTTACACGTTCTCATGGAAAACGTCTCCTGCCCAAACTCCCAAGGACTCCCTGGAACACAGTTAAAAAACCACTGCTCTTGACTTGAGGATCAGGCCTGACCAGCTAATTGCAACACCACTGACAGGTCGTTTCTGTCCAGCTGCTCCACTGTTAGTCCTGAGTGACTGACGGGAAAGAAAATGCTGCTGGCCTGAAGGGATGCCCTGCATTGGAGGCCTGAATAGTTTCTTTCCGAATCAATTTTATCTCCTCCTCTGCTGCTATTCAGCAGCCAAATCCTTTGACCCAAAAGTACTGGATCAGTTGGCTGATTTGTTGTTCTTTCCTGCTTCCAGCAGTGACCTGCTGTTAATGGATTGGAAACACGTGTGAACAGTTACAGCAGAGTCATGCTCACTTCCTGTTTAACCTCACACAGCCCATGGCACATGGCACATCTGCACTCCTCATGGTGGTCTTCCTCACTGCCACATGAAGGAAACATCTCCAATGGTAAATATGCTTTGCAGATGTGGGAGCTATTATCACACTGTAGGGGTTAGCAACTGACAGTGGTGTCATTGGGGGTGCATGTGTGCAGACCACACCAGTGTGTGTGTGTGTGTGTGTGTGTGTGTGTGTGTGTGTGACACCACTAGTAGCCAAAATTGTGGAAAAACTATACTTAGGAATAATACCATAAAGTTATATATCATTGGAAAGGTAATTTAATGCCGAATGTAATGAATCTAGTTGTGTTGAATTATCTGTATTCCATCAAACATTATGGCCAAATAATCCGAAAACGAAAACACAACTGCCTTGTATGACAAAAAGTGTATTTTCTTAACTTAAAACTGACCAATGAGACTGATTGGTCTGAGAGCCAATGAGGTGTTAATATGACAAAGCATGGAACTAATAAGGTGTTAGTATGAGTCAGCTCTCATTTCTATGTATCAGAGCTAATACTTGAACTCGTATTCAGTTGTGTGTGTGTCATTTAGTTGGCCGCTGGTTTTCTGTTGATTACTGTTTTGTTGGGTAACCTGTACTGTTGTATATTAAAATAAATACAGTTAATGGGGGTGACACCATGAGTTACTGCACTGGGTGACACCAACCTTAAGTGACACCATTGGGGTGACGCAGTGAGCTCTTGCACTGGGAGTCACAAACCCCAATGATGCCTCTGGCAACGTAAGGAAGCAATGGGCCAAGATAAGACCAAGTACTGGGCTATTTCCATCAATTTTCTCCAAGTATGGAGGATTTGGCAGACTTTTCATTAACGTTGCCAGAGAGACAGCCTACAGCTGAAAAAAACAAGTATGGGGTGGATAGGAAGAAGCCAGCTGAGATAAAAGTGCAGATGACAAGGGAGAAGTTCCCAAAAGACAAAGCGAGGAAACAGAAATATAGGGAAAGAAAAGTGGGACAGCCAGGTGGGACTGGCATTCATTCACATAATCACATGTAGCTCAGTTCTATTACCATATTTCCACATGCATTCCTAGTTAGGAAATAATGGGATATTTCTAGGAGCCAGCATGGGTTTGTCAAGAGAATGATGCATGCTAGACTAATCTCATCTCCTTTTTAGATAGAGTTGCTAGTCCAATAGATCATAGGAATGCTGTGGACTAGATCCTGTCTTCTCAACCAGTGTTACTCGTACCACCAGTGGTACTTTAGCCAAATGCTGGTGGTACTCAGACTGCCGGCCCACCAGAACTCCGCTCCATGATTTTGCTCCAGAGAGGCTCCTGCCTTTGGCCGGGCCTCTCGGAAATGCTGAGAAGGGCCCTCCTGCCCGCCCAGAACCTCCTACCTGTGTTTTCTGGCCTCCAAAAACCCAGAAGTAACTGGGCTGCGCTGAGCACCACCTACTTGGTGCTACTTCACTTGGTTAGCTTCCAGCTTTCGGGCTGTTGGATTACTGAGATAATGTATGTGATGCACTTTGAACACTTGAAATGTGCTACTATACTGTATTTAACTTCTTCATGATTGGCATGGCTGTAAATTAGACAGATCTGGTAACCTCTCCCCCTGTCACTTTGCAGAGAAGTAGCATGCGTGTTATCAAGGGATGATATATATAAAAAGGTAAAGGTATCCCCTGACAATTAAGTCCAGTTGTGTCTGACTCTAGGGTGTGGTGCTCATCTCCATTTCAAAGCCGAAGAGCCAGCGTTGTCCGAAGACGCCTCCGTGGTCATGTAGCCGGCATGACTCTCCTTGCCGCAGCGCGTAGCGTGCAGCTGGAACACGGAGCGCTGTTTACCTTCCCGCAAGCGGTACCTATTTATCTACTCGCATTGACATGCTTTGGAACTGCTATGTTGGCAGGAGCTGGCCAAGCAACGAGCGCTCACCCCGTCGCGGGAATCGAACTGCTGACCTTTCGATCGATAGCTTATGGTTCAGCGGTTTAACCTGCTATAATCATAATGATGATTGAAACAATAGCCACTGTGATGAAAACGATGAACATTGCCCTGCCTGTTACATATTCATAGCTTGGCATGATTTAGAGTCAGGTGTCTTGGACAACATGTTATGCTGTGCTGTAGCAAACGCCTATATCCCCTGATTTTTCTCAATATTCATAAAATTATTTAACAGTGAAAATCTATTTTCATTGGAATATTTTTGAGCAGGTCAGCAATGCAGTATGCAGCAATGGCCGTCGGTTGCCAGGAGGAAATGGTTCCAATGGGCAGTTTCAGCTGTTGGACCGGGAAATAGGATCAGCAGGTGCAGCTAACTGGATTAGATTATTCTGAAATTTAAGCATTACGTTAACCTAATTGTAAATGATCAAAGTGGCTTATTTGCAATCTACAAAATGTATTTAAGTAATTTTACCTTGCAGATGATCAGTTCGAAGTGTGCTCCTGTCAGATGCCTTTCAGGGTAGCTCTGCAGATTTCACAGTGTGGAAGGGCTATATAGCATGATAGTTGGAGGCCACACATAATAGATAGGGAAATGGCTTGTTGATGTAGGAAAGGAAAGCAACTCAGAATTGTTCACACAATGCACTGGAAATTTGAATAGCAAAGAGAGAAAAACATCAACCATAGAGAAACATCGAGGAAAGAAGAATGGAAATAGCCTGAAAGATATACACATATAATTGTTCTCAGCCCATAACATAAGAACATCCATAACATAAGAACATAAGAAGAGCCCTGCTAGATCAGGCCAAAGGCCCATCTAGTCCAGCTTCCTGTATCTCACAGTGGCCCCACCAGATGCCTCAGGGCATTGCACCTGTGAATATTGGAGAAAATCATGTAGGTTGTTATTTAGCACACAGATAAAATAATAGTAAATCAATTGGCAATGGCTATTAATGAATACCTCCACTTCCAAAGAAACATAGTCTGATGGAGAAGTTTTCTGGTAACCTCCTCAGTACAGGACTAGGTAGAACTGAGGAAAGAAATTGCATCCCCCCCAAGATTATCCGGCAGGTAAGGTGGGTGGGCGTGGTTTGTGGGCAGGAGGGGGAGGATCGGGGAGGATCAGGGTAGGGGGTGGAGTGGGTAAGGGACATTTCAAGGGGGGATGCTGGATCCTATTAGCACATGCTGGATCCTATCACTGTTTTTCCAACCCAACATGCCCCTGCCTCTCCTCGGACTTACGCTAGCAAAATAGCTGTCATAGGTCCAAGGAGATCCATTGATGGCGAGGTGGCCTACTGAGGGGTGAATAATAAATATTTTTTACTTACCTCCCCTGGGCCGTCTTGTCGCCCCTCCCGGACCATTGCATGCAGCACTCTTTCTGGCAGTGCAGCTGCATGGTGTAGGATAGTGGAGGCAGGAGAGGACTGGGACACTAATAAAGCTTTTTATTGTGTGCTCATTCTGTGCTGGGCTCTGGCAGCCATTGATCCTTAAACCACTTCACCTTCATACATAATCTGGATGTAATTGTTTTGAGAAGAATGAGGTGTATATTTGAAAAGCCCTTTGGGAGAAAAAGGAAGAGTGTATTGACCTTATGTCTATTCTCCTCTATCAACCAGGTTTCTTAAACATTTTTATTAACTGAGTGTATCTGCCTACTTAGATACTCTGGATTAAACACCAGTGTGGGACTTTGTAAACTAATTTTTCTTAAATGGTAAAAATCAGCCCTGGCATTAGATCTGAGTGTGGGATGTGGCTCAGCCACATTAATTCTTGGTGCCATGATGAGTGATGTCCAATAGGACCAATTCCAGTCTCCTCCCTGCTTTCCTCCCTCTTGGTATTTTCAGTGCTGACCCAGAGGTGGCAGGAGCTTCTATGGGCTTTTATTGGGAAACTAATTAAAGTGCTATCAATACCCATTAGGATCCTGCACTCTGGGATGTTAATTTTGAAGGACCTGCAGGCTTTCATAATGTGATAAATGCTCTGAGTACTGTGGGGTAGACAGCAATCATTATTTTTCATTGATAAAACCTACCATGCTGCTTGTTGCAACCTTAGGACCTTCTGGAAATGTCAGTTTCAGGGAACACTTCTATCATGGGCAGGTTTATTTTCGTCACAGAATCCCTTTAGCACATTGAAGTCGCCGAGTGGCTAAGAAACTGAGCTGTAAACTACGAGGCCCCCAATTCAACTTTCACGTCTGCCATGGGCTTACTAGGTAGCTTTAGCCAAGCCACTGTCTCTCACCTTATACAACCAAGATTCTCCGAGCCTTTACATTGGTGTGTCTCAAAACCTGCATCCTGTGCATGGTGGCCGGTGCACATAGTTGACTAACCGGAGGATGGGAGATGTGTGCATGACTTCCCCGGGCCACAGTAGAATGATTGTGTAAACGGGCGCTTGGTACTAGCCAGAAATCATAATGGGCCAAACTGCATGAGATGATGATCAGTAACTGGCAACCCAGTCCTATCTGGGGCTTACGCCATCAGCATAAGTCCTGGACCAAAACCAGGAAAGCTACTCTGCCATTTGGTGGGCTGCAGCTACCAGGGCAAACAGCCAGTTGCTGCACATGGATGACAGTGGCCCATTGAACCTCCTCTGTCCCCTGTCATCACTGGTAAGTCAGTGACAGGGGGAGATTTTCAGCAGGAACATAGTGTGGGGGGAAAGGTAGCCTCCCTCCTCAATATCTGTCCTGATCTGAACCAGTCCTCTTCTGTGGCTTCTTTTTGCAATGTAAAGAGATGGGAGACTTATGGCCCGCCCAGTCCTGCCCCCCAGTTGTACCAGTGCCACTGTCTACTACCGAATACACGGGCTCAATGAGAGCCCCACTGTCGTGGTAGCATCTCTGTTGGCTGCCTGTGCAGCAGCTGGAAAGCCATGCGCCTCTGGCATTATGGCACAAGCAGCCACCGGCAGGGATCTACCAGTGGAGAAGCCAGAAAGGGGCAGGGATTGGGGCAGATTGGGGTGGGGATGGGGAACGAACAGGGTGGATTGCAGCAGCCCTGGCATCCGCCAGATCCATACTTGTCCTGGGCCTGATATGTCCCTCGCAGTCTCCTCAGAGCTATGCCAGCAAAAGAGCTATCATAGATCTGAGGAGTCCCCTCTTTCTCCTCTGTCAAAGTCTCTTCTTACCAGTCAGATGCTGCACAACTGGCCTTCCAACTTTGCTGGACACATTGCAGCCCGCTTTTCCTCTTGCCCCCCAATGCTGGCATGTTGGTTGGGCTACAGCTCAGTAACTACCAGCCATCACTACTTTTTGAAGAAAGATCTTCTTGCCATCAAAAGCCACTGAGCAAGCATCCTCAGCGGGTTCATGCTCATGAACCATGCTCATTCACAAGCAACGGCGCTAAGCAAAGAATGGCAATCTCTTCACTTGAGACGTCATCATTAATGTAATCTGAATATTGTACCATTTTCCCCAGCCTGCTCTCTGTGAAATTTCCCACTGTGGGGGCATCTGCAACTGCATCTCTGTCTGACTGTCAGTGTCTTCCTCGCTGCTGCACAAGAAGGTCCTGTGAACTGCACTCCTCTCTCGCCTTGTCTGTGTGTTGCCGAAAGTTTTAATGTGTCTTAAATAATTAAAATGACAACTCATTAGTTCAGCTCCAGTCTTTCCCTAGACATGCCAAAGAAATTCATTAGTGTTTGCTGATGCTCATCTTGTTAACTCTGCCAGATGTTTTCCAGTTCATGAAGTGGGGTTGAGAGTAGACCACAGGGAGATGCATGGGGAAAGGGGGAGATTAATGGATATGGCAGCCTTTATGCTGGATTTGCTGGATATTATGGTGCTAACTCAATTCAGAAGACCTACTGTCCTGTCTGCTAGCATTCACACATACAATTGGCTTTTCTGCTTGATTGGCTAATGCAAGGGTGTCAAACCTGTTTCATACAGTGGGTCAAATAGCATTCATGGTTCCTGCTGAGAGCAGAAAGTGATGTCATTAAGCAGATAATGGTCAGAAATAAGCACTTTGTTCTCACGGAGAAACTCTTTAGTTTCAAATGACAGAAGAGAAAATATGCAAATCTTGATCATATTTTCAAGATATGGGAGAGCCCAATTATCACGTGGCATTTCAGCAGTGCCGCTTCTACCAAAGCATCACTGCAGCTCTGGTGCTCTCCCTCGCTCCTCTAGGTCTGCCCCTTCCCCCATAGCATCCTTGCATCCTACGGGCTCCTTCCATCTCTCCCTCCTATAGCCTCAGTGGAAGTGGCACTGCTGAAAAGGCGGCTCTGGGAGAGCCCAATTATTATGTGGGCTGGATAAAGAGCTTCTGCAGGCTGTATCCATCCCACGGGCCTTATGTTTGATACCCCTGGACTAGTGCATTGGTCTTCAACTGATGGGTAATGTCTTGCCTTGAACTAAGATGGTGGCACCATCACTAGTTTGCTTGTTTGGGTATCTTGTAAAGAGATGGAGAGAGACAGAAGGGAAGAAACCCAGAATGTAAAAGGTGGGATGAGAGGAAGAGTTAATTCCTTTATCCGTAATAGTTGTTGTGGTGATTCAGTGAGGCCACCATGGCCCACTGCGTGGGGATGTGCAGTCGAAGCAAGGCACACAGCCCATGCACCTGCCCTTTCTATGCACCCTTGGGAATCTCCCATGAAAACAAAAATGGTAGTTGTTGCCACCAAGAAGGAGAAAGATCCAAAAAAATGAGGGTTCTTTCCCCTTCCTCATCAACCTTCTGCATGGGAGAAAAGCCCAATTACTGGGATCCTTCAGTGTGGAAGCTGTTTACTGTAGGGGTGACCTGGGGAGCCACTGACCTGGCCAACCCCAACCTCTTAGCAGCCACACTTGCTCTGGTTAGCATTAAAAAGGTAAAGGTATCCCCTGACAATTAAGTCCAGTCGTGTCCGACTCTAGGGTGTGGTGCTCATCTCCATTTCAAAGCTGAAGAGCCAGCGTTGTCCAAAGACACCTCCGTGGTCATGTGGCCGGCGTGACTCTCCTTGCCGCAGCGCGTAGCATGCGGCTGGAACATGGAGCACTGTTTACCTTCCCGCAAGCGGTACCTATTTATCTACTCACATTAACACGCTTTGGAACTGCTAGGTTGGCAGGAGCTGGCCAAGCAACGAGCGCTCACCCCGTCGCGGGAATCAAACTGCCTACCTTTCGATCGACAGCTTATGGTTCAGCGGTTTAACCCGCTGCGCCACTAATGCTAATGGTTAGCATTAGCCCTGCACAATCTGTCAGGGAGCCAGGGGCAATAATAGCTCTTTCCTCTGAACAGAACCAAGCAGGCAAGTAACTTGTAAGAACTGCAAGAGTTTATTAAGAAAAACAAAAAGGGGAAAACAGGTATTTGCAGTTAGAGGCAAAATGAAAACAATAGAACCTAACACAAAGCTACCTAGAGAATAGCCCTACCTAGAGAGGTATTAACAGCCCAACCCTATCCCCCACCATTGACGAGGGTGCAGAACGCGCTCCTCCTGGTCGCCTATGGGTCTCCTCAGACCATGGTGTACGTCCGTGGAGAGAAAGGGGGCAGGGCAGGTTCAAAAATGGGGGATAGGATCCCAGTGCAAGTCACTGCTGCCAGGACCCACCTCCTCCTGTTCACCCCCTGCCCTGAAACTCCCCCTCTCCACTCATGACATGCCCTTGCCATTGACTTACAGGGGTCAGTGCAGCCTGGGCTCTGTGGGGATGGGGGTGCAGAGCTGCTTCCACTTTGTGGCGGCAGCCCCAAATGGCCTGGCAACACCACGATGTTTGCACTGTCACTGGGCCTTTTATGACAGCATATTGGGAGATGTGCTGTTGTAAAAGGCCCATAGGATTGAGCTGTTGTTTTTAGTTCCCTTGTTCATCTCCAGGAGCCAGGGGAAGTCAGTAATGTACAGGTAGCATCTGTCAGTACTGGAACAATGTGCATGCCAGTCCAAACTAGCCAGCTCCTTATATGGAATTCTGAAGGCTTGAGGTGTCATTCTTCTGAATGGCTAATCCAAAAGCAGGAAGCTCAGGGTCAGCCCTAAGATTGCCACTTGACCATGACCATGGTCAGCAGGAAGGTGTTGACCAATATCCAGGTGTTACCAAAATCCAGAAGGGTGCTGGTGGTTTCTCTCTGGCTCTCTGGTTCACCTAGGCTAGAACCAGACACTCTGGTGTGCCCAATGCACATCTGGGCTTATGTTTTTCTAGTAGATATGCAGAGGTTGAAATGGAGATGCTGCCCAAGCTGACTCATAGAGGTTTTCTATTAGGATGAAGGATCTCTATTCATCATAGCTGTGTACAAGAAGCTGTACATGATATAAATGAACATGTGCAGCAACATTCAGGACTGCCTGGAGCCATGGGAAATGTAGCTCCCAGGGATCCCAGACCTCTAGATGCTGCTGCTCATGCAACACGGTTCTTAGCAGCCCTGAATTCTGTGGCACCTGCTCAGAGGTTTCAGCTGGCATTGCTCATACATACCTACTGTCCAACATACCTCTATAAACATAAGGACTGGAAACTTTTTTAAACTTTAAAAAAACCTCAGGAATTCTGTTTTTAACATACTCAGGAGTCTGAATTTTGTGTGTAAAGTACCCTTCTGTGCTCCCATGGCATCACAGCTTAGGTTACACTTCTGTTTTGTCTGAAAGCATTACATGCATTTAATACTGGTGATTTTAAAACTGTAGACTACCCTGAGACTTGCAGCGCAATCCTGTGTAACTCTTGTACCGGTGTAACAGTAGATCCACTGGTGTAAGTGCACTTACGCCAGTGTAACTTGCCGTACGCCGATGGACGCAAAACGGAAACAAGCGTAACCCCTCTCAGACGCCATGCACGTGCAGTTCGAATGCAGGATGGACACCAGCACAACTCTGCCTGGCGCAGGGGGCATTCTGGGGGTGTCCAAATGTCCCCAGAAAGTCCCCTGCACCGGCGGAGTTGCGCTGGTGTCTTTCCTGCATCTGAACTGCGTCTGAGAGGGGTTACGCTGGTGTCCATCCTGCGTTCATCGACGTACGGCAAGTTAAACTGGCATAAGTGCACTTACACCGGTGGATCTACTGTTACACCGGTGCAAGAGTTACACAGGATTGCGCTGTTATAGGCTTACCAGATCTCCAACCGGGACAGAGTGCTAGACCTTTAGGAGAAGGAATGTGGGCAGGTGTAGCTTGTTAAACCCTTAGAGCACAATCCTAGCCATGTCTACTCAGAAGTAAGTCCCACTGAACACAATGGGGCTTGCTTCTGAGTAGACACGCCTAGGATTCTGCTCTAGGACTTAACAAGCTACACCTGCCCACATTCCTTCTCCTAAAGGTCTAGCACTCTGTCCTGGTTGGAGATCTGGTTGGAGATCTGGTAAGCCTACGCTGTTAGGAATGGGTGGATTAGAACGCCAGCCTTCTGCATTTGTTCAGATTCTTTGCTTTCTGCAGACAGTCAGCTCTAATAAATAAATGAGTGTATCTGTGTGTGTGTCTGTGTCTGCAGCAGGCTCCTTATTTATTTATTGGTCTTACGTTGGTTTCTTCAACATTTGCTGCAGCTTTAAACACTTTTACAACAACTTTAAAACGTATCCCACTTAAAAGGATCCTCTCTTGAAGCTCAGCAGAGTGATGAGTCTCTACAGAGTGATGAGTCTCTAGTCTAAACAAACCCTGGGCTGGTTTGTTTGTGCACATAAATTATTGCACAGGGAGAGACAGAGCAAGGCTGAGTAAACCAAGAATAAAAAATCACCCCAGGTGCTGAGAAACCAATCCTGATCTTGAAGTGGGCTCACCTCTTAAGGTTGAACAAAGCGTTCAGATGGATGAAAGCTCTATAGAACTAAATAATCCCAGCTCTTTATTAATGGTGCTCAGCACCTTGCTAAGATTCTGAGAAGCTCCTGAGATGAACACTTATTTGAGAGGAGCCCCCCTCCTTCTCGCTGCACCCTGTGTCAATACCATTTTTTTCTCAACTGGAGTGTCCCGTTTATAAATATTGATATGTCCCCCTCCAAGTGTATAGCTCGGGGGGGGGTGACTCATGCCCTCATTGACCCCCTGAAACGGGTCTGATGATACCTCAAAATCTGCCATCTGACATCAGCCACCTCACCCTGCCTAAGGTGGGTCAGTCCTGCAAGAAACATATATCATAATTAAGGTATGTTTTTGGCCTTTAAGCAGAGAAAACATGAAAGTCACTATCTCTCAGCCCAACTTACTTTGCGTGTTGTTATGTTAAGATGGAATGGGGAGAGGACTCTTTTACTGCCACCTTAATTTCCTTGAAGAAAGGGTGGGATATTAATATGACAAAATAATAAATTTAAGGACCTGTTGACATGTTATGAACACTTTTAACCAGAGTTTCATGTGGTGGACAGCTGTGGCCCAACGTAGTGATTTTCTCCATGTTACAGATGTTTATTTCTGTAGCAAGCACCAGATCTGCAGGCACTTTGTAGCAGGCACCAGATCTCCAACCAGGACAGAGTGCTAGACCTTTAGGAGAAGGAATGTGGGCAGGTGTAGCTTGTTAAACCTTAGAGCACAATCCTAGGCATGTCTACTCAGAAGCAAGCCCCACTGAACACAATGGGGCATGCTTCTGAGTAGACATGCCTAGGATTCTGCTCTAGGACTTAACAAGCTACACCTGCCCACATTCCTTCTCCTAAAGGTCTAGCACTCTGTCCCGGTTGGAGATCTGGTAAGCCTAGGCACAGGGTAACTCTTGGGCTGCTGGTTTCTAAAGTTTCTAAAGTAACTTGCAAGGCCACATCCCTTCCAAGGCCCAGGTGGGTCAGATGTTACAGGTAGACATTACAGAGATTCATGAGCAAGGATGCAGGGGTCTTCCTAGCCTAGCAGACACAGAAAGACATTTCCAGTGACAGGTATCCAAGCATCCTGGCAATAGAAAATGTTAACATCCTACTAACCAACTTGATATGAACCCATTTCTCAAACCACCCATCCTTTTCCTGTATGGCTACCTGAGTACGAAATAACGAGTACTGTATACTTAGGCTTACCATATTGCCGACCGGGACGCTCCGTTTTGCCCTTAAGGGGCGGGGCGGGGGGAAGGGAGCCAGAGCGACGCTCTGGCTCCCTTCCCCCTGCCCCGCCCCTTAAGGGCAAAACGGAGCGTCCCGGTCGGCAATATGGTAAGCCTATGTATACTCCATCCTTACCAGGCCATGAAGCACAGTGGCTCGGAAAACAATCAACTCCTTCGCACATAGCAATACATTTTAAAGTGTTCCTATGTTTGTTATTTCCATATAAGTAGGCTTACCAGATCTCCAACCGGGACAGAGTGCTAGATCTTTAGGAGAATGAATGTGGGCAGGTGTAGCTTGTTAAACCTTGGAGCACAATCCTAGGCATGTCTACTCAGAAGCAAGCCCCATTGTGTTCAGTGGGGCTTGCTTCTGAGTAGACATCCCCAGGATTGTGCTCTAAGGTTTAACAAGCTACACCTGCCCACATTCCTTCTCCTAAAGGTCTAGCACTCTGTCCCAGTTGGAGATCTGGTAAGCCTACATATAAGACACATTGCCATGAGCCAGAGAGAATCAATCCTGCAACAGGTTTCCTAATGTTTAAGTGATTGCCATTTTTTTTCAAGCATATTTTCTCTCTCAATGAAATCATGGACCGTGTCTTTCTTTTTCTTGCTTGTTTCGTAGTCCAGAAGTCAGTCCCGTATCGGTTTGAAGCAAAGCACCAAACAGAAGGTATGTCTGTTACTTCCTCCTTCCTTGTGCTCTAATTGCAAACATGGGCTACTTCCTAAAAGGAAGTAGCATATATGAGTGACCCTGTAAAAATCTGTTATGTACCTGGACTTTTAGTTTCTGAGGAGATGTGGGAAAGGAAGCTTCCTCTAAATTCCATATCTCCTCAAAAGCTAAGGCTACAATCCTATGCACACTTTCCTGGGAGTAAGCCCCATTGACTAGAATGAGACTTACTTCTAGTAGACATGCATAGGATTGGGCTGTGTAGGTAGGTAGGTAGGTAGGTGTGTGTGTGTGTGTGTGTCTAGTCCACAACACATGCTTTTATAGTGGATGGTTGTTGATTTTACAATTTAATCTCGTAATGTATACAGAAGCAGTTATGTTAATCTTATTTCTCACCTACTGAAAGCACCTAGTTAAAAAGGTAAAGGTATTCCCTGACAATTAAGTCCAGTCGTGTCAGCACCTGGTTACCAAGTAACAAAAGATATAGCTATGCTCATGGATATTTGCAGGATCTCCCCGCCCCCCCCCCTTGAAGGTGAAGGATCACAGAAGCTGCCCATGCAAATCACCAGCTTGTCTTGTCTTGGGGGTGCTCAACAGTTCGTGCTTCCTCACCACACCAGATGTGTGTACTGGTCCCCAAAGCAATCCTTCATTTCACTTCCTAAGGCAAGGTTGCTTGAATGACACGGAGAAGCTGTCATTCAGAGCGCACGCTGCCTTGGTAGGAGTGCCTCCAGTCTCTCCGCATGGACCCAGCAGTGGTAGCTGCTGTAGCCTTCTTTTGCAGGAAATCTTTCTTTGTTAACCTTTCAGGCCAGCGTCAACTAATCAATTTCATCAGTGGATATGTAGAGTAACCTCTGGTGCAGTCACCCCAAAATTCACATTCGCATATCTTTGAACAAAATCCATTTTAGTACTGTTTTTGGCATTGCTCTCTTACTTTGGAGATGTATTATTCATAAGTGTGGTGAAAATTGATGTCGTGTCCCTGAAATGGCAGCGCTGATGTACTGAATTGATTTTAAATGGATAATCCTATGGCAGAGCTGTGTTAAGGATTTAAGCAGAGAAAGAATTTGTGATTCTAGGGAATGCGCGAGTGCTGCAAAATGAATTTATATAGGATGAAATCCCAACAGTGGTAGGTGCATGAGTTGAGACCCCCCCCCAATCACCCCTGGGACCCCAGGATCAGATACAGAAATAGGTCCAAGCTGGAGTCCAGACCAGAATGTCTAGTGCATGTCTGGCAGCCCAAGTCTCAGCCCTACAGAGGCTTACTCAGAAGGTGGGGTTATGAGCCTAGAATACTCTGGATCAGGGCCTCACTGATGCGCTGTGAAAGGCTGAAGAGGCATCTACAAAAGCTCTCATTCTCTGCCTGGGTCTCAGGGGTGATTGTGGGGTGTGTGTGTCTCAACTCATGGACCTGCCACTGTTGGGATTTCATCCTGTATACCAGGGTGGTCCAACGTTTCGTACCTCGAGGGCCGCATGCGAACTTCGACATGAAACCCGGGGGCCGCACAATAAATCAAATTATTAATTAATTAATAATAATGACCGATGCATGCCCCGCCCCGCTGTCTAGCATGCCCCGGCCACGCTCCCCTGAAGATCGAAAAGGCGGTCGGCTCCCGACCGCCTTTCCGATCATCAGGGGAGCATGGGTGACTGCGGGGGAGGGGAGCTCCAATAGCAGCTGGGGGCCGCAGCAGAGGCCTTCGGGGTCCGCATGCGGGCCACGCGTTGGACCACCATGCTGTATACATTTTGCAGCACTCACTTCCTTCTGTCCAGTGCCAGTTCTGATTCCTTGGCTGCACAGCTGCTGGGGCCCTTTAGCAAACTGCTGTCACTCTGCTGGAGAATTCCTGAGCCTCCCCAGGAAGACAGAGGATCCAGGCTCTGCGCGCTTGGGAATGGGACAGCTGCTTGGTGCGCTACCAATAAAGCAGACCTTATCAGGAGCAAGGGGAGGCTAATCCTGCATAATGTGCAGCGCGCGCGCACACACACACACACACACACACACACACACACACACACACACACACACACACACACACACACACACACACACACACACACACACACACACACACACACACACACAAGTTTGCTCAACAGCAGGCAGGAAAAAAGTCCCAGTGTTCTGGCCTTTCTGTCTGTAAATTCAAACTGCAGTGCTTTTGTCACATCTAGCGACACGCAGAACATGCACTGATCTTAGACTATACTCTTGTAGCAATGTCAGCGAATCATCTCTGACAATCAGCAAGCAATCAACTTAAGTGAAAAGTGGCCATCTCCATGTTTGCCTCCTCATATATGTCATTCCTCCGTGTCTGTGCTGGAAGAGCACAGTAGCTCCCCTGGAAAAGAGCAGCCATGTGAAACAAGCAAACAAGCCCATCCATGGCAAGGGTTCGGGTTCCTGTGGGAGCATCTGCCAGCTGGAAGGGACCCTTGTGTCATAAGAGGGACTGGGACATGTTACAAGGGGGGGCCTCAACAGCACTCAGACAAAGCAGGGTGCTGGTGGCTCATTGCACAAAGGCCGGGGCCAGGTGCGATGGCTTGAGCCCAGCCAAGGGATTTCCCCTCACCAGCAAGGAACGCACCTTGTGCATGACTGGCCAGAATCACCCATAGCAGGGACAAAAGATGAGAGGGAAGCAGATCTAGAACCCACACCAGCCTCTATACATAACTGCTTGCTAACCACCCAGCCACAACAGGAGACAGGAAAAGAGCCCCTCATCTGGCATTTATCACCTTTGTTGTTGTTGTTGTTCAGTCGTTAAGTCGTGTCCGACCCTTCGTGATCCCATGAACCACATCCCGCCAGGCCTTCCTGTCCTCCACTATCTTCCTGAGTTCGCTCATTTTCAGGTTCGTTGCATCGGTGATCACCTTGCTTTGCTGCCAACAGGCACACCGGGCTGCCTGCCCACCTAGCCACACCCACCCCATGCCAGCATGACTGTCAGTGTGCTGTCAGTGTGCTGATGTTGCGCCGGCATATGTGAAGAGTGTATCTTGAGGATTGAGCCTTTAGTGCTTTGACTTGGCAAAATGCTAGAATTACATGTGGAGTGTGCTAATTACATGTGCTAGAAGTACAACAGGAGTGGGGGCAGGTGTGGAAGGTGGCAGAAATAGCAACCGGCCTTTAGTGCTTCTTGGAACTGGTGCTGGTGTATGCGTGTGTGTCTTTGTGGCTTCATTACAGCATTGCAAATTAGTTTTAACATGTGGGTTGTGCTGCTAGCAGCACAATGCAGTGTTATAGCTTTCATGGCTTACAGTACAGCATTATCAGTATATCACATCCTCGCTTCACATATTTCCGACAAGACTGCCTTAATTAAAATGAATTAGAACTGAAAGTGTATTCACATACACTCCGCTTTTACTTATCTGCTCAGCATAATGTTGATACTTTGTTTTTACTGTATATACTGATGTGAGGCAATGTGTCCTAAATATATGGTTATCACAACATAAGATGCTTGGGATTGGCTCCCAGCAGTATCTGAATAGTTAGGGAACTGTCAAATGACTTACAGCCCAATCTTGTGTAACTCTTGCACCGGTGTAACAGTAGATCCACCGGTGTAAGTGCACTTATGCCAGTGTAACTTGCCATACTTGACATGGTTGGGCTGACTTTTAACAAATGGTTATATATGTAAATGCTGGTGACCCATTGGGGTTGTTTTTAATCTCAAGTGTTTTTAATTATTTTAATGTGCTTAACTAATTGTTTTAAAGTTGTTTATATGTATTTTAATATGTTGTAAGCTGCCTTGAATGCCTTCGGGAGAAAGGCGGGCTACAAATTCCTTAAATAAATAAATAAATACACTACGGACGCGGATGCTGTGCATGCGCAGTTCGGATGCGGGACGGACGCCGCTGCAACTTCGCTGGCGCAGGGGGCATTCTATGGGAGTTTGGACGCCCACGGAATGCCCCCTGTGCCAGCGGAGTTGCACTGCATCCGTCCCGCATCCAAACTACGCATGCGCAGCCGAGGGGGGTTACGCCGGTCTCCGTCCTGCGTCCTTCGGCGTACGGCAAGTTACACTGGCATAAGTGCACTTACACCAGTGGATCTACTGTTACAGTGGTGTAAGAGTTACACAGGATTGGGCTGTCAAAAAGCTAGCATTCAGTAAATATGTAGCTCAAGGTACCCTATTAGAACCAGGGCTGGATTTAGGGACAGGGGACACAGGCAATTGCCAGGGCCACTGGGCTTGCGTTGCTAAAATGTTTTGATCATTAAATTAAAAAGCTTCTATAAGATTAGAGAAATATGTGTTTTTATTTCTGGTTGTATGACATTAATAAAGGTAGATTTCTGGATCCATTCTTGCAAATGTATTGTCTTATATGTCAGAGATAAATCAAACATACAGACGGTTCATCAAAGTTGTGGAAGGGGTTACAAATGCAATAAAAATGAATGCTCAATCCTATTAGGCTGCTGCGTCACCGGAATGCACGTTCCAGCAATGCAGCATAATTTATGGCCATTGCAAAAGGCCATTGCAAAAGGCATAATTTATGGCCATTGCAAAAAGCATAATTTATGGCCATTGCAAAAAATGCATCTTTGAGCGCAGCTGGGCCGCTGCCGCACGTGGCGAGTGGCTGCGCCCGCATGGCCGTGGCCACCTCCGAAGCTCCGGCGCCAGTAAATCAGCGTGGGTGGGTGGGAGGAATGGGGAGGGCAGGAACAGGGCAGAGATTGGGGTGTGGAGGCCGGTAAGGGGGATAGGATATTGGCGGTGCTGATACCACCCCCTTCCCGGCCTCGATCCACCTCCCTGGGTCCGCTCGGATTTGCGGCACAAGTCCGAGTGAGACTTACCCCAGGGCAAGGGAACAAAAGTTGGCACGGTGCATCAGTGCCGGGGGAGTTAGGTAGGATTATGCTGTAAGATATTCAGTGTTTAACCAATTAAGGGGGCACTAGAGACATGTCTTACCTAGGACACCATTTGGCCTATGGCGGTCCCTGGCTTGAAACATCTAAAAATAGGACACTTGTACTTATTTCCTTGAAGTGTGCCACAGAAACGAAATAAAATACTTTCACATCACCCAGAACTCAGAAAGTTGGCATACATAGCTGAGCACACCATGACACCTAGAAAACATGGAACACAGGATATTAGTCTATATCTCTCTGAAAAATGGAACATGAAATATACCGTAGAACAGGAACACCAATAAGATATGGAGGGGTGGGGTGGGGGTTGTTGCACCAGTATTTTAGACTACATATACCGTATTGGTCTGAGTATAAGACTCACTTTTTTCTCCTAATTTAAGTTTTTAAACTAGGGGTGCGTCTTATAGTCAGGCTGTTGCAATTTAATGCCAGTGATTTAATTAAAATTTTTTAATAGCACCAAACTTTAAGGGTGCGTCTTATAATCAGGTGCGTCTTATACTCGGGACAATATGGTAATTGTTCCTTTGGAGCACCTATATCTGTGATAATTATGAGGTATAACATAAATAAACAGTCTAGAGACGTTTCAATTCTCTTGCATGCAATCAGGAACAAGATCTAAATATTCTCTTAGGCATTTTACAGCAATGTGATTCTTACGTAATCCTGTTATTTGAGTCGTCAAACCCTGAAGGTGTCTAGTTTAATCTATTTATTAGGTATCTTTCCCCTCACCCCCAAGAGAGATCAGGGTCTCTCCAGCTCTGGAGGCTCCGGATATGGGTGTAGTCTTTCTCTGATCCCCTATGCAAAATGTATATCAGTTATAAACTGAGACAATCCTGCTGTGGGGGCAAGCTGAGCTCCAGTAAGGGTGCCAGAGCACAGTAAGATATTGAGCACCAGTAAGCATGCCAGAGATAGACCAGATCTGACCAGTTGGGCACATCCCACCTGGAAGTTCTGTGCAGGCCCCATTGAAATGAAGGAGAGTTGCACAAAAGCCTGATGGGGGGATGGGGTGGGGGTGCCATTTGGATTTTTCATCTCAAACTCCAAAATGTCACGGGCTGGCCCTGGATATATAATACAGTTCATTTTTAATTAATGGAGATTTCAGAGTTCTTATTCCCAGTTGGAAAGTCAAACTGTCTCTTGAACTTGCAAGTTGCTCTTTGCTAAGTAAATATTGTCCTGCAATTAAGTGGAACGATTAGATGTGTTTAGCATTAAATGAAGAAGTAAGTGGATGCAATTTTTTTGACCGTTTGCATTTTAGCCCACCTGCTTTCTCTGTAATTATCTGACAATTCTCCAAATATTCATTAACTAAATGGAACTCAGATGATGGCCGTTAGTGATATAAATCCTGCTGGCCTATTTTGTTAGCTCTCCTGATGATTGATATTGCCAGTATTATCAGGTCTCGAGAAAATGAGGAGGGGCTGCGTATGAAGAGGGGCTTAAGAAGGGGAGAAAATGAGGAGGGGCTGCTCAGTGGTAGAGTGTACGCAGTGGGTCCCAGGTTTATTTAATTTATTTATTTATTTATTTTTCACATTTTTATACCGCCCTTCCTCCAAGGAGCTCAGAGTGGTGTACATATTTCCTCCCCTCCTTTTTGTCCTCACAACACCCCTGTGAGGTAGGTGGGGCTGAAAGATAGTGACTGGCCCAAGGTCACCCAGGAAGCTTCGTGGCTGAGCGGGGATTTGAACCTGGATCTTCCAGGTCTAAGAAGTCCGACTCCCAAACCACTACACCATCCTGGCTCCCACTACATTCAATTCCTGGCACTTATACCAAGGTCAGGTAGCGCAGGTCTCTGCCTGAGCCACGGGAGAGTTGCTGCCCGTTAGGGTAGACTGCACTGAGCTGGATGGACCAAGAGTCCAACTCGGTATAAGGCAGCTATAGATGAGCGCATTTATACACACAGTTTTGTTTATGGGCTGTGGTTTACATGGCCTTCAGTTATATATAGCACAGTTCAGGGTTCACAGTGTTTCACATTTTTATCTCCATAATCCAGTGGTTCCCAAAGTGGGAGGCGTGGCTCCCAGGGGAGCCGCGAATACCAGCCAGGGGAGCCGCGGAGTACCACGGAATCCCCTCGGAAAACAGTGCAATGCCAATTGGCAGGCATCAACATCATGTAATGGGGAGCCGTCGCCAATGGTCAAGGGAGCCGCGGGTCGAAAAAGTTTGGGAAACACTGCCATAATCCTTACAACCTCGTAAGCTAGGGGAGTGGCAGTATCTCCATATTGCAGACTGAGAGCCTGAGGCTTCCCTGAGGTTAGCTAGTGCAGTTGGGTCCGAAATGATATTTGACTTCGTGACAGCCACTCTGATCCAAAGCTCAGTGGGGGCTCCAACGTGCACAGGGTCCTTGTTAACTGAAATGTCAAAGGCAGAAATATGTACCTAGATACGCGCAGAGCTGTCACCAGCATAGAAGTGCCTGTCAGTCTCAAACCTCCTTGGGTACATTGGCGCCCCTGTTTGCACACCAGAGCAGCTGGATTGGGAATCATTGGTTTTGTTTGTATTATTCTGGAGTTCTCAGTGCTGCGTTTGATTCTAGGCATGGATAAGAAGGGGAGATGGCTATTGTAATGCTTGCCAGAAGTTGTTTAAAGCAGCTCTTCCGTGTTTTCTCTGTCAAAGCCAAACCACTTACAGTTGCTTTTATTGCGTACTAATTCTGTGGCTTGCCTCCTGCAGGCTGTTTTGCAAGAGTGCATTTAGGTTGTTTGTAAATGGCACTTTACATGTGGCTGTGCTTACACCTGAATGCGCAGGAAGCTGCTGGCATGGGTTTAATGTGAAAAAATCAGTGCATCCCCAGAATGAAGACATGAAAAGAGCTGACCTCCTAAATGTTTCAGCTCTCCTTGACTTCTTTCAACAACCTTTTCCTTTATGGAAAATGTTTGGTCTGGCTGGGTCTGGGCTTGAAGGCACAAAAAGCAGTGTGCCGTGCAGTCCATGGAGATCTTCTCTTGCACAAGGCTTCCGCAGGTATTCCTTTCATCTCTTGCTTTTGTTTCTGTTGTCCCTGACTTTGCTTTGTTGAGTGGTTTCTTAGTAGCCTGAGCCAGCGGGTGGCGCAGTGGGTTAAACCACTGAACCATGAGCTGTCGATCGAAAGGTCGGCAGTTCGAATCCGTGCGACTGCTCCTGCCAACCTGCCGACGGCTCCTGCTGGAGCACCTCCCTTACGAGGAAAGGCTACAGCGTCTGGGGCTTTTCAGCCTAGAAAAAAGGCGCCTGAGGGGGGACATGATTGAGACTTATAAAATTATGCATGGGATGGAGAGAGTGGATAGAGGGAAATTCTTCTCCCTCTCGCACAACACCAGAACCAGGGGACACGCACTAAAATTGAGTGGAGGGAGAGTTAGAACAGACAAAAGAAAATATTTCTTTACCCAGCGTGTGATTCATCTGTGGAACTCCTTTCCACAGGATGTGGTGATGGCACCTGGCCTAGATGCCTTTAAAAGGGGTTTGGACAAATTCATGGAGGAAAAGACCATCACAGGTTACAAGCCATAAGCAACCTCCTGGTTTTTTTTAGAAGTGGGTTTTCTCTGTGCCAGGTGCAAGGGAGTGGCGACTGGACACAGGTATCTTGTTGTCTCATGTGCTCCCTGAGGCATCTGGTGGGGCCACTGTGTGACACAGGAAGCTGGACTAGATGGGCTTTTGGCCTGATCCAGCAGGGCTCTTCTTATGTTCTTAACCTAGCAGTTCGAAAGCAAGAAATTGCAAGTAGATTAATAGGTACCACGTCAGCGGGACGGTAACAGTGTTCCATGTGCCTCGGTGTTGAGTCATGCTGGCCACATGACCATGGAAACGTCTTCGGACAGCGCTGGCTCTTCGGCTTTGAAACGGAGATGAGCACCGCTCCCTAGAGTCGGACACGACTGGACTTAATTGTCAAGGGATACATTTACCTTGTATCTTACCTTCTTAGTAGTCAGCTCGCACAGAGCAGAAGGGAAACAATGAGAAATGATGTCACAAAAAGTATCCTGTAGGGCAGAGGTAGGCAACCTATGGCCCTGGGCTGGACCCGAAATCATCCGACCCATAGTCCCAAAAAGATATATCCGCCTGGCCCACAGTGGTCCTAACTCTATCTCTGTAAGACTTACAGTGTAAGCAGACCAAGCAGAAGTTTCCTTTTGAGCATCATTCTTTGTCTGAGCATGCTTTTCTCCATGCCATGCCCATCACTTTTTTCTTTGCTCTATGGCAGGGGTGGCCAAACTTGCTTAACGTAAGAGCCCACATATGATAAACTTCAGGTGTTTGAGAGCCGCAATATTAAGAAGCATTTAAATGCTTAAATATATTTACTCACCATGACCATTAAACTTATGTTTTAATCCAGTGAACTCTCAGTTTATACCTGGTAAATATTTATTTATTTATTTAAAGAATTTATATGCCGCCTTTCTCCCAGTGAGGGCACTCAAGGCGGCTTACAACATTAAAATACATGTACATTAAAAATTAAAACAGTAATTAAAAACAATTAACAAACAACTAAAAACAACAACCCCAGTGGGTCAACCTGCATGTACTTTGTTAAAAAGCCATTTGTTAAAACGCCAGCCCACCATGTCAGACATCGAATGCTTCCCTGAATAAAAGTGTCTTAAGGCCCCGCCGAAAGGTCTCTAAAGAGGGAGCCGTTCTTAATTCCAGGGGGAGGGAATTCCATAATTGGGGCGCCACTGCCGAGAAGGCCCTATTCCGCGCCGCCATCCCTCTCACCTCCATCAATTATAAAGCTTGAAAATTTCTTATTTACCTTTTATATTAAATTGTGATGCAAAAAGGAACTCAGCCAACATATTTCCGAGAGCCGCACATTACACGTCAAAGAGCCGCATGTGGTTCAGGAGCCACAGTTTGGCCACTCCTGCTCTATGACCTAATTGGGAGGGTTCACACATGCGTATTGAACGTGCATGCGTTCTTACTGTTGATGGACCCTATGTCTGACCCCTATGTGGAAAAAGGTTGCTAGCCCCTGCTGTAGGGTATGGACATGCTCATTATGCCTACCAGTTGAAGGAACAGTCCGTCTAATCCTAGCATACTGTTTCCAAGTAAGCTTGCACTTTCAGCTGCGAGTCATCGATACGTGAGATGCCACACGATGCGCATGCTTGCGTGAAATGGCCCTAAAGGAAATATTCTGGTACACTGCAGTCAATAGAAAGCTTGTTCTGATGATACGCCAATGAATGACTTGTGCGAAAACAGCTTGTGGGGATGGCCTCCATACTTGAGCAGTGTAATGTTGGAGCTGCAAACCTACGGTATGTGAGAACGAAGCTCCTCTTCTGTGAGGATCACTTGTCTTTTTGCTGTAGTTGTTGGAACTTCTGTTCTTACATGCTCTGTTGCTTTGCGTCAGGAGCCACCCAGGCTGGTACCAGGAATGCTCAGTTCTGCATGCAACTGCCCCGTGTGTGCTGGAGCACCTTCTAGGGCAGGGAAGTAGAGGTGGACCCCGTATCCGCTGGGGATATGTTCCAGGCCCCTCCGTGGATACTTGAAACCGTGGATAAGTGCAAACACCCCCTCCATGGTTTCCTGAGGGCCCCCCCTACTTCCCCTGCAGGCAGGCATGCGTGCCCCCCAGCTCTTATTTTTCTTTCAGCAAGCTTTGTTTCTTCCTTAAAACAAACAGAGAAGCAGCCTCCATTGCAGGCAAGTACAACGAGACTAAGTCCTAGAGAGGCTCTGCAAGGTTTCTGTTAACCTTGCAGAGCCTCTCTAGGACTTCGTCTCGTTCTACTTGCCTGCAATAAGCAGCCAGAGGCTGCTTCTCCTGTTTGTTTAAGGAAGAAACGAAGCGTACTGGGAAAAAAGTAAAAGCCTGGGGGGGGGGGGTTCCCCACAATCCGTGGATAACTGAAACCGTGGATAGCGAATCCGTGGATATGGGGGCCCACCTGTATTCTCAGTCTCTGGGCTGGCCCCGCTTATGGAAGCTGGCCATTGTGCTCTCTAGTCCTACCTAGACTGAAGGGGCCATAAAGGGCTTCCTGCTTAGGTGAGGACTTTGCCTGAGTAACAGTGGTCCTCCTGGTTCTGATGTGTTCCTTAGCTCTGGCTCCCCTCTGACAGTTTCCTAGGGAGCAGCCCTGACACATTGGCAGCTCTTTGTGAAAGCAGCATCTCAATTCATAAAATGGCCAAAGACCAGATGTAAAAGGTCTTTTCACGTTGTGTTTTCCAGGCATCATCTTTCAGCTCCTTGGCCAATGAAAAGTCCCTCTTTGACTGCAAACGAGTAAGTGGAAATCTTTCCCCTGCTTCAAAATGTCTTCTTCAAAGGATGAGAAGGATGTGACTGAGCCTCTGGGATGGGATGCTACCACTATACTTGAGGCTTTTTAGCTTCTGTAATTAAATAATAGATTACAAAGTGTTGGAAGCTTGACAGACGGTGCTTCAAAACAAGGTAAACTCCCTTCCAACTTGCCTATGGCTGGTACAGAGTGACTTGTGCTGACTGTCTCCTTGTTACTGTGTCTCTTTCAAGACAGTTGGAAAAAATACAATTTGGCTGTGCAGTGCCAGTTGATATTCATACCACTGATGTGTTTTGATAACACCACTCTGAGATTTTATTACCTTTTTATAGTGCAATAGTGACGAGAGAGAGAGAGAGAGAGAGAGAGAGAGAGAGAGAGAGAGAGAGAGAGGGTGGGTACAAATCAGTTTTGGATCGAAAACTTTCATGGCTAGCAATAATCTTATGCCATTTGGTATATACAGGTAAAGATGCTATGTTAGGTAACAGGTAAAGATGCCATGTTAGGTAACACTGATACAAATCAGTGTTCTAATATGTATATCTGGTGGGAATAGTATTGGTCATTTGTGGGCATCTGGCTCAAAATGAAAGATAATGTTTATATTTATGCTGGAAAGGGGCTGGTAATAACATGTTTTGAAGGTTTGTGGTGTCCAAGGCTGTCCAGCTCTGAGAAGGCTAATTCCTTTTTCCAGCCCATGTTTTTATCTGTCACTTAGCCATCCATTTGACAGTTTTATTTGCAGCTTGTTAGGAATGCAGTTGAACCCACAACTTGAGAAAGTTGTATACACACTGTGATTTTCTTTGTGTGTTGTGCTTATTCTCTGTCAAGGTCCTCAATTACAGTTGGCTGGTAGTACTGTTAAAGAATATTCCAATTAAAGAATATTTCATTTCTTGGGTGAATAGCCATCACATTTTCTTCACAAACGAATGAGCCCATTTCCCTCCTCTAATGTTGTGGATTTGTTTATTAAAAAATAAATAAATAAATTTGTGACGGTCCTTGGAGCAAAGACTGCTCTATAGTTTGGCTGTCTTTTGCAGAAGGGTTTTGGTTTTTTTTTTTAGAATTCTGTTGTCTTCCCCCAAATCCCAATTCTATTGGAATGTTTCCTAATCACCATCAGCTATTAATATACCAAAGAAAGAAAACATAGAGTTCTAATCTCTTTTTATACGTTTAAAAAACACAAATGAATATGAAGGGCCTGGTTAACTGCAGTTCACTCTAGTTAGTACAAATGCAGAACCCTCTATAGCAGTGGTTCTCAAAGTTCTCCCCGTAAGACGGGGAGAACTTTGAGTCTTTGTGGGGACGGGGACAGTGGCGGCAGCAATTTACCGCGCCACTGCTGGGGGAAAAGTGTCCGTTTTACACTCACTGGGGGCCCAGACATCTTCTGGAGGTTGCGGGGAGGCCTGGGGAGGGGTCCACAGGCTTCCTCAAGCTTTAGATCGCTGCTGTGCGACGATTTACGTCCACTTCCGGTTTTCGAAAAGCTGTGTTAAGTTGTGAGCCATGCTGCTGTTCATTTACTCCTATGAAAATCTTTCTTTCTAGTGCCAAGAAGGTGCTGAATTGTAAGTGGACTATTTAAGTCAGGGAAGTCTTAGTTAGAATCCCATTTTATTTTATTTTGAACTTGAATCTCAAGTACAGAATGTCAGTTTGTCTGTTTTTAATCCATCCCAGTTTTCATTCCCAATAAATCTTTTTCTTTTGTTTGATTAAAACAAACCGATCTAGTTTTTTTTAACCCAAAGGGCAATCGACTTTCAGTCTCCATAGCTTTACTCAACCACAGCGCTACCCAGAGAAGACTTGAGTATGTTGTGTGCTTATTTGGGGATGTGTGGGTGAGAGAGGCTGAGCAGCAAACCAAGGCTATCATCTGTGGAACTCCTTGCCACAGGATGTGGTGATGGCACCTGGCCTAGATGCCTTTAAAAGGGGGTTGGACAGATTCATGGAGGAAAAGACCATCACAGGTTACAAGCCATAAGCAACCTCCTGGTTTTAGAAGTGGGTTTTCTCTGTGCCAGGTGCAGGGGAGTGGCAGCAGGAAACAGGTTATCTTGTTGGCTGTGTACTCCCTGAGGCATCTGGTGGGGCCACTGTGAGATACAGGAAGCTGGACTAGATGGGCCTTTGGCCTGATCCAGCAGGGCTCTTCTTATGTTCTTATGTTAAGAGTCTCCTCTCCACCTTCCTCTCCACCTCCCTGCTCAAGTGACTCGGCAAGAGGGCAGTTAACAGACAGGCTCACAGCTGGGGGGGGGGGGCCTTTTATGAACCACAGCGTCACTCACTTGGGTGGGGGCAGCTGGAACCTGCCTCGTATGTATGGCAGTGCCATTTTGTATGTGCAATTTCTCGTGGTCATGGAGGTAAACTCTCAGCTCTTTCTCAGCACTACCTGGAGATTGCCACGATTTCCAAGAACGTTTAAGTATATGCACAGTTTTCCTATATGCTCATAGAATTGCAGCCATAGGGACATCTTAGTGACAGACAGACAGACAGACAGACAGACACACACACACACACACACACATACACACACAGATGACCTGTAGTGAACGGTATCTTATTCTTCTTTCCCCCATCCTCCATCTGCTCCGTATCTGTCAGCTGATATTATATTTGACAGAGTGATGCTAATGGTACCAGATATCTGTGGGAGAGTACAAGGAAAAGAATAATACATTCTGGGTTGGAATGTGTAGTGAGCTTGAAGATGTCTGCACAGCAGCCCTTGCAAAATATTTTCGTAGAATCTCCATAAAATATTCATGGCTCTTCTATGTATTTGAACAGAACCTTGGCTCCCTCTCCATCTCCCCCGTCTAGCAGGTAATATCTGGGACACAGGTGTTTGCACAAGAGCGCTCAGTGTGAGCCTGCTACCCTGCAGAATTGAAGGTTTGTTTTTAATTTACACGGATGATATTTCACTCGCCCAGACAAGGTAATCTTCATTCGGGAAGAGAGATTATTGGAAGCGCACGCTGTATAATGGGACACGGAAAGCTTTCGCTGCCTCATCAATTCCCTGCAAGCACTTCTTTTCTGGTTAAACATATCCCCCAAAGAATAACGCTAATGGCTGAGTGTTTGCTTAATATTCTGCACTAGTGCTTGATCTTTGACTGGATGAGGCAGGCAGGTTTTAATTCTGAGAGCGGCGCATTGCGTAGGAGGAACAGCCCCCCGCAAGTTGAATGCAATGGCAGATAGCAGGACGTTTGCTTAGCTCAGTGTCCTGGCAGTGGGCAGTTGTGGTGTTTGCGTTGGAGGATGGTGGTGGGGAAGTGGACAAAGGGGGATCAGGCAGATTCTTGGAGGACATGATGGCCGATTAGCCAAGGTGGCTATGTGGCGCCTCCAGGCTGCATGAGCTCCAGAGTCAGTATGCTACTAAATGATGCTAGCTGCATCATCTTGGGGCGCAAGAGCAGGAGTGGGCTGTTGCCTTCATCTCCTCCTACTTGATTGTTCACTGTGGGAGACAGGATGCTAGGCTAGATAGACCCTTGATCTGCTGCAGCCAGTCTCTTATGTTCTTCTGAAGTGATGTATTTCTCTGCCAAATATTCAAATGCCCTCCACGCCCCTGTTATTTTTGCTGCTAAGCCCGCATATCTGACAACATCTCCAAGCCTTCTTCTGTTTTGTGCTGGTGTGCCTGCTACTCAGTTTCATGTACACTGAAGGTGCATCTCTCAAAGGCCTGTGCTGGAAATGGGACTGAATCACAAGCATCCATGAAGTGAGTGCTGAAGGAAGCAGTCTAATGGGAACATTTTTGTGTCTGCTGGCTCTGCCGGTGGAACATATGTTACTCTGGTGAAGTGTGATGGCCCTGCGTACAGGCCGGCAGAGAGGACACCATCCACTAGCACTGAGTTGGTGGTGGGGGCAGGAGGTGGGAGGAACTGGGGGTGGGAAGGAGGAGGAAGGGGTGGATCCAGCAGCACTGACACACACTGGATTTTATCTCTCCTTTTGTAAACCTCCCTGCTCCTTTTCCCTCCTCGGACATACCAAAATGTGTGGCGTATGTCCAAGAAGACCCATAGGCAACCCCAGGGCTTATGTGGGGGGGAAGTAAAAATTATTATTTAATTCCCATTTGCCCTTGGGTCGCCTGAAAAGAGCGTGCAGAAAAGAGTGACCAGAATGATTCGTGGGCTGGAGCACCTCCCTTATGAGGAAAGGCTACAGCGTTTGGGTCTTTTCAGTCTAGAAAAAAGGTGCCTGAGGGGGGACATGATTGAGACGTATAAAATTATGCATGGGATGGAGAGAGTGGATAGAGGGAAATTCTTCTCCCTCTCGCACAACACCAGAACCAGGGGACATGCACTAAAATTGAGTGGAGGGAGAGTTAGAACAGACAAAAGAAAATATTTCTTTACCCAGAGTGTAATTCATCTGTGGAACTCCTTGCCACAGGATGTGGTGATGGCACCTGGCCTAGATGCCTTTAAAAGGGGTTTGGACAGATTCATGGAGGAAAAGTCCATCACAGGTTACAAGCCATAAGCAACCTCCTGGTTTTAGAAGTAGGTTTTCTTTGTGCCAGGTGCAAGGGAGTGGCGACAGGATACAAGTATCTTGTTGGCTGTGTGCTCCCTGAGGCATCTGGTGGGGCCACTGTGTGATACAGGAAGCTGGACAAGATGGGCCTTTGGCCTGATCCAGCAGGGCTCTTCTTATGTTCTTAAGATCGCCAAGGGTCGCCATAAGATGCAGCACACATCATTTTGACGCAGCTGCATTGGCATTAGTGGCAGGGGATAGGATTGGACTGTGCAAGGAAGTGCATCGTTCATCTGGGGGCTCAAGAGGGCATTTTTCAGCTTGGTTCCTCCTTTAAGTTTTTTTTTGTAAGCCCTTTGCGCTTCCAGTAGTATTACCTAATAGCCCGTATAAGAACTCTATCAGCAGGGTTGTAAGAAACCCAAATGGGGCAGCTTGTTACACCAGGAGCCTATAGAACTGGAAGCATGACCTCCTTTGTCAGAAGGACCTACAAGGTCACCACCAGCAGTGCTAAACCAGGGAAAGAAATTAGGCAGCAAACAAAGGTCTATGTTTATATGACTTCATCTCCACCTCATGTCATCAAGCCTAGTAGCACCTGTTGCATCTCCATTCCCACAGGAAGGCTGGGTCAGGGATTTCCAGCAGAGAAATGACAGGTGGAGTAGGGTGTATATAGCCCTTCCTTCTCCTGCAGCGTTTGCTCCCCACAACTCTGCTTTCCAACTGGCTTTCCCTCAACCATCAGGTTTCAGTGCATTTTTAAAGGTTTTTCTTCTAGTAATTGGGACATAGTGAGTACACTCGCATCTATGTGTTGTGATATAACTGTGTTGTGGTATAACTTTTACAAGACTCTGGAGGAGAGTCTTCTCTGCTGGAAATCATCCCCCCCCCAAAAAAAACCCCCAGCCTTCTTATGGTAAAGGAGACCATCTATATGTACTTTATATTGAAGGCTCTACTATTCATCACTGACTGAGGGCCAATTCCTGCCCATGCAGAACAGAACCATTGTTGCGATAGTCCCCCAGATGTGGAACTGGGCTTGAGATGTCAGAGGGCTTGTGGTGCCCCCTCCGCTCTTCATTTTTAAAAAAAAGACACACTTGTTTTGGCAGGCCTTTGAGGCCAGGACCAGCAGCTGCATGGTGGGTGGGTTGGAGGGGCTAGCTAGCGCAATCCAGCTCCTCCCAACCTTTGTGTTGGCTGAATGCATTGAGGAGAGCTCAAAAGCAGGGCTAGTAAGACTTGCACTGCTATGGTATCCTTCTAAGTGTACAAGAGCAGGGCTATGGTGAAAGTAATTAAAGAATGACCGGCCCTAGTTTATTATACACCCTATTTCCCAGCTGACACATTCAAGCGGAGCAACAATCAGGAGAGAGGGGGGGGGGGAAATGGTCTATCTGGTCTCTAAGCAATAATGTTTAGAGCGGGAAGAGGTCAAAGAAAACTTAATGAAAAGGAAACAATGAATGACCTAAACTAGGAAGATCTGACTTTCCAGCTCTGAAGGTGGTGGGGAAAAAACATTTGTGTGCAAGATAAATTAAACGTTCATGTCTTAATTAGAAAACAGAAAGTTTCCAAAGCAGCAAGGTTATTTGGATGTGAAAAATGTAGACGCTCTGGATATCAATGAACTCTTCTCCAAAAAAGGACCAAAGACAACACAGAGGAGGAGGGAAGGGGGAGGAGGAACTAATTGTAGTATCAAATAGCCTCTTTGTGTTTTAAGGTCACAGGAAAGAGACTGTTAAAATAGTCAGAAAAGCCTGATATTAAGGGTGTCAAAAGAGGTGGGCATCCAAGAATAGATTCACCTGTGTCAGTTTCTAGTAAGTGTTAATTAGTCAATGTCTTCAGTTCTATAAGTAAGCTATGGTAACCGTCCCTCCCTAATATTTAGCTCTTCTATAGCTCATTGCAGAAGTGCTCAAAACAAGGGGGGGGGGAGGTAGGATGGGTTGGCAGAGCTGAAAGAAATAAGCAGTCCCTCACACAGTAAAACTGACTTTAATTAAGAGCTGTACTGGAACGTAGAGAGAACTGAAGCCATTACTACACAGGCAGAAATCAAAAAGACTGGGAAAAAGTCAAAGAAGTCTAGCAACCCACAAGCCTAATAAATTTCCCCTACTGGTGGAGGCCAACATTAACACACCTGCAGACCACATATACTCGGCTCGCATGCTGTTGCTCTTTCAACAGGATGACCCGTAATAAAAACCACAACCTGTGTCCAATGGACCCTCTCTCATTTCAGCTTTCTCTAGAGGACTAGTGTATTTTAAATCAAAAGTGGGCAAACCTAGTCTGAGGAGAGATCTGAATCGAGTGTGTTCCAAGCATGTTCTAGCCTCTGAATGGCTAGAGGTCTGAGGAGACTTTCTGTAAATTTCTCTTTGCTGAAATAAAAGGGATTATGTTTGTCTGCTAGAACTGGGGTGATATCCTGCGCTTCCCCAGGAAACCAAGAGAATTCTCACAGCAGTGGAAGCAGAGAGACGGACTTAATTGCAGCTTAATTCTAGTCCTCTTCCTCCTCAACCCTCCTCCAAGAACGTGCAAAAGGAAAGTGCCTTCTTTTCTCTTACAATATCTTGATTTCCTTAGTGTCTCTTCCTCCTTGACAACATCGCTTCCCCCCAGACTATTTGAAAAGACTATTTGAAATTCCAGACTGAGTTTTGTCTTCATGCTGTCAACTCGTCGCTTGGTGAACTCTTGTCATTGTTATGACAGACTTTTAAAGAAACTAGATTTGAAGCCTCATTGTGCTGTATGAATGCATGCAAAGATTGGAATGAATAGTGCTATTGGATTAGTTGCTTGGAAAAGCTGTCATCTGAATGGTTTTGGCAAATTTGCCCCTAATTACTTGAGAATAGTGGAGAAACCTCTGGATAGCAGGCTCCACATTGCAGCTGTGATATCAAAGTCCTGTCTAACTGTAGATGCACTCATGCCCCACAGACCTCAATTGAAGCCGAGAAGTTTCAGCCTCTCTGTACTGGGGAAGAGGCATGGCTGAGTGGCAGAGCAGAAGCTTCTTATATTTAATGTCAAAAGTCTGAATACAGCACAATCCTATGTGTGCCTATTCAAAAGTAAATCCCATTGTGTTCCATTTACTCCCAGGAAAGTGTGTACTGTATAAGACTGCAGCCTAAGAGGACCAAAAGCTACAGACTAAAAAGTAAAAGATCTAAAACATAACCATTAATGGAAACACCAACACTTAGAACCAATGCTAACCGCTTTGGGTCCCCCTATGGGGGAGAAAGGTGGGAAGGGATAGAAATTTAATAAATAATAAAATAATAATGATAGACAAAATTTATTTATTTATTTACAATATTTTTACCCCGCCTTTCTCCCCAAAGGCTTACAACAACAAAAAAGAAAATACAGTACAAAAAATACAATACAAAAATAGTCACATTTTGAAATAGTAAAAAACAATTAATGAAAATTAATAAAAACAGTATCTAAAAATCGATTAAAAAGATCATTGCTACAATTAAGAGCATAAAAACAGCAGCACGTTACCTGTACCAGCAAGATGTTAAAAAAGGCAAGGGTTCAGAAAGCTTCTTTGAACAAGAAGGTTTGGGCCTCGCCAGAAAGTGTCCAAGGAGGGAGCAGTTCGTAAGTCAAAAGGGAGGGAATTCCATAAGGTTGGTGCCACTACTGAGAAGGCCCTATTTCTGGCCGCTGCCCCTTGCACTTCCCTGGGCGACGGTACCCGCAAGAGGGCCTTCTCTGATGGCCTAAGGAGACAGGCCGGACTATATAGAAGTAGGTGGTCTCTCAAATATCCTGGCCCCAAGCCGTATAGGGCTTTAAAGGTCAAAACCAGCCCTTTGAATTGAGCCCGGAAACGAATCAGCAGCCAGTGCAGCCTTCAGAAGAGCGGCCCGACAGTCGAACCGCCTACCTCCAGTGACCACATGGGCCGCCGCATTCTGCACTAATTGCAGTTTCCGAACCGTCTTCAAGGGCAGCCCCACGTAGAGTGTGTTACAATAATCTAATCGCGACGTCACCATGGCATGGATCACCATGGTCGATCCAAGTACGGTCGCAGCTGGCTCACCAGCCGAAGCTGGGCAAAGGCCCCCCTGGCCACAACCACCACCTGGGAATCCAGGAGCAGTTGCTGCGGATCCAGGCGTACCCCCAAGCTGCGGACCTGCTTCTTCAGAGGGAGTGCAACCCCATTCAGAGTAGGACAATACTCTAGTACCTGCATCATGGATTTCCGGACCAGGAGAAACTCTGTCTTGTCCGGATTTAATTTCAGCTTATTAGCCCTCATCCAGGTCCCCACCGCCTCCAGGCAGCGCTCCAGAACCTCAACAGCCACCCTAGAATCAGGTGGAAAGGAGAGATAGAGCTGGGTGTCATCAGCATATTGATAGCACCCAACTCCAAATCCCCAGATGACCTCTCCCAGCGGTTTCATGTAGATGTTAAATAGCATGGGGAACAAGATGGAACCCTGTGGCACCCCACACCTCAAGGACCAGGGTGCCGAACAGGCATCCCCCAGCACCACCATCTGGGACCTATCTGCCAAGTAGGAGCGGAACCACCGCAAAACGGTGCCCCCGACCCCCAGCTTGGTCAGTCGTCCCAGAAGGACACCATGGTCGATGGTGTTGAAAGCCGCTGAGAGGTCCAGCAGAACCAACAGGGACGCACTCCCCCTGTCCAGTCCTCGGCATAGATCATCCACCAAGGCGACCAAGACTGTTTCCATCCCAAAGCCCAGCCTGAAACAAAAGACCTAGAACATAAGAACATAAGAAGAGCCCTGCTGGATCAGGCCAAAAGCCCATCTAGTCCAGCTTCCTGTGTCACACAGTGGCCCCACCAGATGCCTCAGGGAGCACACGAGACAACAAGATACCTGTGTCCAGTCGCCACTCCCTTGCACCTGGCACAGAGAAAACCCACTTCTAAAAAAAACCAGGAGGTTGCTTATGGCTTGTAACCTGTGATGGTCTTTTCCTCCATGAATTTGTCCAAACCCCTTTTAAAGGCATCTAGGCCAGGTGCCATCACCACATCCTGTGGCAAGGAGTTCCACAGATGAATCACACGCTGGGTAAAGAAATATTTTCTTTTGTCTGTTCTAACTCTCCCTCCACTCAATTTTAGTGTGTGTCCCCTGGTTAGAAGGGGACTAACTTCTAACCTAGAAGTTAGAAGAAAACCAGGTTAGAACAAAACCATGAAAACCAAGATCAAATGAAAAAATAGTGGAAGAGAATGATCTGCAGTAATGATAAAAAACAGATCAAGATGAAGAATGGAATACTGGCATTAAATATTGGCACTAGAAGAAGGAGGTACCCAAGCCAGAGGAAGCTCATCATAGGGGGGAGGGAGATCGAGAGGGGGAGAGAGCGTGCTAACAAACGAATGCTTACCAGCTCAATTTAGAAAGCTGAATTTTATAGTCATCATCGTGCAGCTTTTCTGTGCTTCTGCAAAATTGCAGCACTTGGTTATCGTGTTCATCTTATGAAGAATTATGACAGAACGATGGCAGGCAAATTCAAAGAAAGAAAGAAAGAAAATTCTCATTCTATCTCTGAAAGTCCTCTGGTCCCTGCCCCATCCAAACATTCCAGTTGTATGCAGGGCAATGGGGATCCAGAAGCTCGCCAACAATTTCAACCTGAACAATTAGGGGAGGCTGAATTTTAATGAATGGACATAGTAGCTTTCCCACTTTGCACATTTCAAGTCCTGAAGCTGTTTATTTCTTCACTTAGCTAATTAGAAAAATTAAAGATGGGGCATGTATTGGCAAAGGGTTGCCAGCCTGACGGCCAACAAACAACGGATTTAATTACTGAACTTCAGATATGTAATGAGGGATGAAGCATCCAGACTTACAGACAATGTGCTTCTCATTAATTAGGCAGAAAGAAAGTTGTGGGGGTGGGGGGTGGCAGAAGTCTTAACTGCTCATAATTGCTTGATCTTCTGTCTGGCCTGCAGCAAACGAAAGCCCAGACGAATCATTCTGCTGCACAATGGAGCCTAAGGAGATGGAAATAGCAATAAAAGCAAATAATTTGTCTAGACAGAAAATGAAATAAAACTCGCACACCAGGAGGAGATAGATTTGTGCCCTATTCCATTTAATTTAAGTTGGCTATGTCTGGTTAGGGTTTTAATAACACTGGAACAGTAAGGATTTGAACATGAATCAAACCAATACTTTGTGGAATTCCTTGAAAGGGGGGGGGGTTGGAGTGAGAAGGTGATTATTCAAGGCCAGATAGTTTTCTGATGTGATGTAGAAAGTCATCGAGATATTCAGGAGGCTCTCTCTACAGCACCTGGTAGGGCTTTTAACACAGGCCTGAAAGCATGGTTCTTCTTTGGCCAAGGGAAGAGTGAAAGGAGGCAAGCTGGAGACTGCCTCCCTTAAGCAGACTTGCAGTCAGTTCACTCTGCCTGAATGCAACTTGGTAACCAGCACTTTTCAAATGAGATTTGCAGCCCAATCCTAACCACTGCAGCCGGCACAGCATGGCCAAATGGCCCACGCTGCATCCAATGGGGGAAGGGGAGGGGCCAGAGGTCTCCTTGGAGGGGGGGCAAAGAAGCCCCAGTGTCCCCAACAGGACTCCTTGGATCAACACCAGCTATTTAGCTGGCTTAAGTCTGGGAGGCCCATGTAGGGACAGAAAGCCCTGGAAGGGAAATAGGATTCGGCCTGCGCTGCTACTGCTAACTGGGAAAGAGGCACTTTTTCAATTGGTGCTCCTCTTATATTTAGCAGGGGAAGAGTAACTGCTCCCCTTTCACTGCAGCACAGTGTCTTTTCTGGTGGCTGTTGCTGGTGTTCTTCTGCATCTTTTTTTAGATTGTGAGCCCTTTTGGGACAGGGAGCCATTTAATTTTGTCTGTAAACCGCTTTGTGAACGTTTTGTTGAAAAGCGGTATATAAATACTGTTTAATAATAATAATTTAAATACTGCTGATCTTGCCCCTCCCAAACCTGATCCGCCCACCCCAGCTCACCCCCTGTCCCATTATGCCCCATCTACCCTCCCCCACCCCTGCACCGCCCTTCCCCTTCCCCTGTGCCACTCTGGCTTGGGCCTGCATTGTGCCGCTCCCTGCTGGGGCGCAATGCAGGTGTGACAGCGCCGGTGAAACAGCGTAGGGACAACTGGCGCAGGTGGGACAGCATAGGCTGCCCACCGGTGCAGTTTACTTGCAGGGTGTCACGAACATGCTTTATGGCACATTCGCAACATCCTTGGTCCCCACAGTGGTTGTTGCGCTGGCATAGCAACAGGGCAGTTTGGTTCCAGAACAGATTTCTGCTAGGGATAGGCAAATTCTATCTATAAATCTACGGTACTCCGGGAGTAATTAAAAATAATCAGATTAATTTCTTGAGCATTTAGAGAGGACCTTTGTACAGGTTATCTGGACTCCAAATTAGGCCTTAATTGGGCCTCTCAGCAACACTAGATCTGCCCAGAAACCTCTAGGTCCGAGTGCAAATTGGGACCTTCTCCTGGGCATCCCTCATGAATGCCACAGTAGGGTCTGAGTCTTAAAGATGTTTTTGAAAGGCGTAGCATGGCCAGACACTTTCTGGATCTGTATCGGGCCCATTTCAGCTGTCCAGCATACCTTGGTCCGATTTAAGTGGACAGAGTCTAGCAAAAAATCCTGATATCTAGTCGTTTCCACTGGGCTCAGGAAGGGCTTTTAAGGTATAGGCAGGGAAACACAGATTCATGTTTCCCTTAGACATGTTAGTTTCCGAAAAGAGGACAAAACATACCCCTGTTTTATCAAGTAGAGTCAAGAACAGCCAGTCTCACAACTTCAGAAGTGAAAATTAAGTGGTGGTGTTTTTTTTCCTCATGGCAATCAACTCAGAAATTACAAAGTCAAAATCTAGCCGACTAATGCAGCGGTCCATTAAAGCAGCTCAGAGCACAAACTAAGACATCAGAACCAACAATAGGAACTGTGATAACAATCCCTTAATTAAAAAGCTGAGCAACAAGAGACCTCCATCCTTCCAAACAGACACCTGTAAGAGCCAGCAATGTTCATTGTGCCAATCCAGCAGCTTTTCCCAGCGCACCTTGGAAACAATTATGTGCAGCAGAGGGAAGCCCGTATGTTGACATTTTATTGAATTTTCAGTTTCAGTCCATTTGTGCTGCTGTGGATCAGAGTGTATTAGCATGAGCTGCAGCATTAAGACAGCACAAACCCTCCAACACCGGGGACTGTAGAAATATTAGGTTCGCTAACTAGACGAGAGGCACATAGCAAACTCTGTTCCACCCTATTTCAGATACTGTTATTCCCAGATTGAAGGTGCTTCAAACAATTGCTCTCATTTCATCTTACACGGTCTTGCACTGTGTTTCCTAGATAATGTCCTTAGTAGTGTAGGATGAAACATTGGATTCCAGAATTTTTATTACATTTTTGGTGCTTCAATAATTTTAATTGTGTGTAACTGTATGTGCTTTTAAACGTGTTGAATTCTCCACGCATTTAAATTTTAAAAAAAAGATTTTTACATGGCTTCTGAACCTATAAATTCTACCTCTTTTGAAAGTATTTCTAGCCATGAGAATATCCATGCTACATTGAAGTTGCTCTCATTTTCAGGATGGACCCAATAACCCCCTTTTCACAAATCAGATGAACATTAAATAGTGTGTTTTTCTACCACGCAAATAGATAATAGAATTTCCACAATGTCTTATTGCCAGAGGAGGATTTAAACGGCTACATCAATGGATCTAATTATGACTGTCATTTTGCCTGGTATATTGTTAATACGTCTGGCTCCCCCACCCCTTTGCTAAATCCCTTGGCACGTTCTGTGAAATTAATGTTTAGCGATATTAGTCTCCATGCTTGCTTTAAAAGCCAAGGCACGACAATAGATTCACAAACGGCATTCATCAAGCTACATGGAATGTCAATATAGTTGTAATATTACTAACAGTCTGAAGCAAGCAATTTAGAGACCATTGTTATCAGACTTCACAACACTTCCAAAGGAAACTCATAGTTGACAGTATTGCCACTATAAAGAAATTGTCCACAATTAATGTAGGACATGTAATGATGTATACTACTTATGAAGCTGCCTTATCGGTAGTGGTTTTATGCTATCTGTGTACATGTCACTTTGCAAGTCATGAAAAGACAGATTCCCGTCTCAGTGCGTTCACAATCGAAGGCTGATTCAAGGGATACAAGTGGAGGGGGGAGGACGTCAAGGGAGGGATAAATGAGTGAAGAAGAGTCCTGAGGGGGCTTGATGGAATTGGCCCCCTCCCTTGCCAGTGGTGGCTATTGCTGCTCCTGCCACACAGCTCTTCCTAGATACAGGTGTTGTTGTTGTTCAGTCGTTAAGTCGTGTCCGACCCTTCGTGATCCCATGAACCATATCCCGCCAGGTCTTATTGGACACCTTCCAACCTGAGGGGCTCATCTTCCGGCGTCATATCTTTTAGCCTTTTGGTACTATTCATGGGATTTTCTTGGCAAGGTTACTGGAGTGGGTTGCCATTTCCTTCTCCAGTGGATCACTTTTAGTCAGAACTCTCTGCTACGACCTGTCCGTCTTGGGTGTCCCTGCACGGCATAGCTCATGGCTTCATTGAGTTACGCAAGCCCCTTCGCCACGACAAGGCAATGATCCATGAAGGAGAGATACAGGTGACTTGATGGCAATTAGAATCCTAATAGGAGATCACTCAGTGGTCCACCTAGCATTGTCCATGCAGACAAGCATCTCTTTCCCAGACCTTCCTGGAGATGCCTGCCCGGGATTGAACCTGGAGCTCTCTGCATACAGATCTCTGTAGTGCTCTGCTACAGAGCTGGGTTCTTCCCCCACTTGGGCCAGGGCACATTTCCTATCATTTTAGACACTTGATATCCTGCTCATTCATCAGAGTTTTCCAGAGCAGCTCAGAACAAACAGTTACAGCCCAATCCTGCCCAACTTTAGGCTGACGGAGCTCTCACTCCGCCGGCCTAAGGTATCGTAAACATGCTGTAAGGCACGTTTTTTGACACCCTGGGAGTAAGCGGTGCCAACACGGAGGCCGACACTGCTTAATCCACCGCCCTCCAGCCGCTGCACTGGCCGCTGCAAGTAAGGTCTGTGCCAGGCAGCAGGAGGGCATGGGGAGGGCGGGGAGGGGTGGTGAGGGGGGGCCATTGGCCGGCCCGGCCTAGGAGGGGGGGCTGGGATATTGGTGCTGGGTTGCGCCAATATCCAACGCCCCTTCCCAGGCCCGGCCAGCCTTAAACTGCCTCCCCAGACGCGCACCAGCTAAAGAGCTTGCACGCATTGGAGGAGGCCAGTTGGGGCCTCCAGTGCTTACACTGGGGGAAGAGGACGCCAAGGTGAGCCTGGGCCATGCCAGCGCAGCCCGCATCCTGCACAGAATTGTGCTGTTAAAAACATAACAATAAAGTTATTAAATGAAAATAACAACAAATTATTAAAACACAGCAAACGGTAAACTAATAAACGCGAAGTTCGTATAATAAAAAGATTTTCACCTGGCATCAGTGTTTGATGCAGTGCCAGATGAACCTCCCTGGGGAGAGTGGGGGCCAGAACAGAGAAGGCCTTTCCTTTGATTGCCAGCTGCCTCAGCTTCACATGAGAGAACATGCAGGTAGGTGGCAGTTTCTCCCTACTGTGTTTCAGACCACATGTGATTATTCTGCAGAAGCACCTCTTTCTCTGTCCAGCATCACCTCATTCAGCAGTACCCTCTGTGACAGCTAGAAGGGTGGATCTGCAACATGTTCGAGCACTGTTCAGATGCTCACCTGAACACAGGTATGGGGGGAGAGCGGGATTTGGCCAGTTGGCACCATCATCCCCACCCTGAATGCACATTCAAGGTAATATCTAAATCTGCCGGCACACGTACAAACTACTACGTTTGTACACCTGCACAATTATTGATTCTGCCTGTTCAAACTTTTCACACAGTCATCATAGCCATGCTCATTCAAGTGGGTGTCTCCTTCAAACATTACACGGAATGTGCATATTTAGGGCCTACGACTGCAAACCCACTGCCTTTTGTACATGGACTCAGACAAACATCTAAACATGCTTGGGTTCCTGAAAAAGTGTAACATGCTTGAAAGCAGCAGCCTTGTGGCCAAGTCCATCGTACACTTACAGGTGATTAGAGCTGAAAAGAGGCTTTGCAGACATTACAGGCGCTTTCTAAGTTCCAACCCTAAATTCCACATTTTGCAGCGCAATCCTATCCAACTTACACCACCGGTGTAACCAGCGGTGCAGCGAGAACAGGAGGCCCCAGAATGGAAAGGGGATTTGAATCCCCTTTCCGTTCTGGGGCCTCCTGTTCTCGCTGCACCGCTGGCTACACCGGTGGCGTAAGTTGGATAGAATTGCACTGTTGGAGTTATTAGAACATTTGAGCTAATGGGACTCTTGTGATATAGAACCTTAAAGTCTATGAAACCTGAAAACTGTATTGTATATTAAATTGGTAGTTTTATTATGTCATTTCTTGCTGTAAGTGGGTTTGAGGGCTGTTTTGTTGGAAAACAGGATAAAAATGCACAAAGAAATAAAAGTGCAGCGATTTTTAGCTTGTATTCTTGCTCTCTGGCACCTGAAATTTCAAGTTGTTTTTAAAGATGGCAAGTTTCTGTTAAAGATGAAAGATCACTGTTGGTGTTTCTTGGGGTTCTTTGGTTCAGTGCTTTGGCGTTCAGTGCCTGGGATTTCTGAGATCTGGCCACCTCCTCATGGCATAGTGAAAATCCTTGTATCTGTGCCTCTGATGGACACATTTCAGTCAGCGACACCTTTCTTTCTCCTCCCCACCATATCGCTTTGAAGGGGATTCAGTAATGGCTTGACTGGGAATAACAGCCCAATGAAAAATTCATCTTGAAGAAACAAGCAGAAGGGAATCCTGACAATAAACATAACGATGTCTTCGGGGCAAACAGGAAACAAAGTTAGAAGCCTCGTTATGGGTTTTTAAAAATGCTGTTCTCATTCGAATCCGTTTACATGTCTTAGTCTCTTGTATTTAATGGTGATATTCTTTGCACCTCAGCCTGCTACTCCAGAGACACAAACACATTAGGGGAATTGGTAACCCATAGCAACGAGCTACAGTATGGAAGCTAACTTGAGAAGGGATTCTAAATTAATGTTTGCTTCCTAGCAAAAACATTTTTTTAAGTTGCTCTTTTCACCCCTGCCTCATTGCTTTGTGAGGCTCAGGCCTGCACTGGTCGTGCAGCGGGAAATTACATCCGTGAGTTTATCCTACGTGGGATTTGCAACCACATGTTCACTCTAATGGTGTGTGTGTGTGTGTGTGTGTGTGATTAGTTGAAAGAGCTGCGCTAGTCCCTCCTCCGACTCTGTCAATCATCCTTTGACAGGCTTCTTTTGTCTGCATGTATTCCCAGCAGCACTTGCCACCTGAAAGGGGTGGGAGCTATCCCCAGAGTGGTTGCCCTTCTGGGGGGTAGTAAACTTCCTGGTCCTGCAAGTGACGTGGCGGGGCGGGGGGGTGGGGGTGGGCAGTGCAGCAATTTTTTTTAGTGATATGAATATCACAAAAATATGATGCATATGGGGAATCCTCCCTTTGCCAAGCCCAAACGTCATGGGTAAAAAGACCTAAAACATCTCATTGGACAAATGATTAAAACCCAGATGTGTAATGTTCTCCCCAGTAACCAATGTGTCAGCTGGTAACACATCGTTGTTATTACCGTATTGGTCCGAGTATAAGACTCACTTTTTCTTCTAATTTAAGTTTTTAAACTAAGGGTGCGTCTTATAATCAGGCTGTTGCAATTTAATGCCAGTGATTTAATTAAATTTTTTAAATAGCACCAAACTTTAAGGGTGCGTCTTATAATCAGGTGCGTCTTATACTCGGGACAATACGGTATTTCCCAGCCTAATTGTAGCAAATCTGTTTTTACTCCGGGGGGAGCAAACTAGTATTCCCTTTTAATATTAGCTCCAATAGGCAACGTTAGCAATCCTTTCCCCATTAAATTGCAATTGTGTGTCAAAAGAAAACACTGAACTTTAAGGCAACTATTTACAAGATTTATTACTTTCCCAGCAATAAACAATGTCCATTAGCCCTTCCCGGGCAGATAAGATTTTACTTAGCTAACGAGAGTCCATCTCTGTAGAAAAGTCCAGCTCGTTACTTCACGGTGGTAGATCTCCTAGTTGCTTTTCTCCTGTCCAGCAAAGAGTCTTGTAGCAAAAAGTCCAATCAATCCCAGTCTCTCTAACCTTCCAGTCGGGCAGAGTGTCCCCCAATACCGGTCAATCCAGGTGGGTAGTCCATCCAGGTGAGCAGTCAGTCCGGCAGAGTATCCCCAGCTGGAGCAGAGTCATCGTCATCGCTCAGCAATAAGAACATAAGAACATAAGAAGAGCCCTGCTGGATCAGGCCAAAAGCCCATCTAGTCCAGCTTCCTGTGTCACACAGTGGCCCCACCAGATGCCTCAGGGAGCACACGAGACAACAAGATACCTGTGTCCAGTCGCCACTCCCTTGCACCTGGCACAGAGAAAACCCACTTCTAAAACCAGGAGGTTGCTTATGGCTTGTAACCTGTGATGGTCTTTTCCTCCATGAATTTGTCCAAACCCCTTTTAAAGGCATCTAGGCCAGGTGCCATCACCACATCCTGTGGCAAGGAGTTCCACAGATGAATCACACGCTGGGTAAAGAAATATTTTCTTTTGTCTGTTCTAACTCTCCCTCCACTCAATTTTAGTGCGTGTCCCCTGGTTCTGGTGTTGTGCGAGAGGGAGAAGAATTTCCCTCTATCCACTCTCTCCATCCCATGCATAATTTTATAAGTCTCAATCATGTCCCCCCTCAGGCGCCTTTTTTCTAGGCTGAAAAGCCCCAGACGCTGTAGCCTTTCCTCGTAAGGGAGGTGCTCCAGCCCACTAATCATTCTGGTCGCTCTTTTCTGCACCTTTTCCAATTCAGCTATATCCTTTTTGAGGTATGGTGACCAGAACTGGACACAATACTCCAGATGTGGCCTTACCATCGATTTGTACAAAGGCATAATGATATTGGCTGTTTTATTCTCAATCCCCTTTTTAATGATCCCGAGCATGGAATTGGCCTTCTTCACAGCCGCCGCACACTGGGTCGACACTTTCATCGACCTGTCCACCAGGACCCCAAGATCTCTCTCTTGATCCGTCACAGACAACTCAGAACCCATTAGCGTATATGTGAAATTTTGGTTTCTTGCCCCAATGTGCATCACTTTGCACTTACTTACATTGAAGCGCATCTGCCATTTTGCTGCCCATTCTCCCAGTTTGGAGAGATCCTTCTGGAGCTCTTCACAATCCCTGCTGGTCTTTACCACCCGGAAAAGTTTAGTGTCATCCGCAAACTTGGCCACCTCACTGCCTATCCCCAAGTCCAGGTCATTTATGAATAAGTTGAAAAGCACCGGTCCCAAGACCGATCCTTGGGGCACACCGCTTTTCACCTCTCGCCATTGTGAAAATTGCCCATTGACTCCCACTCGCTGTTTCCTGGTCTTCAACCAGTTCCTAATCCACAAGAGGACCTGCCCTCTTATTCCCTGACTGTGGAGTTTTCTCAGGAGCCTTTCATGAGGGACCGTGTCAAACGCCTTCTGAAAATCCAGATATATAATATCCACGGGTTCGCTCGCATCCACATGCCTGTTGACCTTTTCAAAAAATTCTAACAGGTTTGTGAGGCAAGACTTCCCCTTGCAGAAGCCATGCTGACTCTCCCTCAGCAGAGCTTGTTCTTCTATGTATTTTAAGATTTTATCCTTAATGAGACTTTCCACCATCTTCCCTGGAACAGATGTTAGGCTGACCGGCCTGTAGTTCCCCGGGTCCCCCCTCCTTCCTTTTTTAAAGATTGGCGTGACATTAGCTATCCTCCATGTCCCCATGGCGAGCTGGCGACGCTCCTTCCTGCTCCTACTGCTGCTTTATACTGTTAGTTCCCATCAACTCTTTACTGGTTACAGCTGCGGGCTTACAATCAATGCCCTCATTATTGCCCACAGCTGTGAAAGTTCCAATCAGTGCTAATTGAGTGCAGCTGCGAGCCACACGCACTACACTCCAAGTCCCAGCTTCATCCCAATTAGTAGCAACACCTGTGGGCCACGCCCAATTGCTTGCAGGTGTGCTTCCACTCACACAGTCCTGAGTGTTAACCCCCTGCTGTCCAGTCCTGTCAAACAGGCAATCCTTTAACCCCATCCTTCCCAGACCTGTCAAAACAGGGGACCACTGCTAACACCACTAACTCCTTGCCGATCTTCCACTACAGGAACCCCTCCAAAAATTGGACTTCCGTCTCTGCTTCTGAGCAGGGAGGATCCCCAAAGTTCATTTGCAGCTAATTGGTTGGGGGTTGTCCAGGACAACCTACCCTGGTTAGAACCACGGACGAGAGTCCAATGGTTCACTCAATTAGTGTGCTCTCTAAGCACAATTCATTCATGCTCCAAGGGAGCTGGGCAAGTGAGGAAGAGTTGAGAGCCTTCATTGATATTTGGAAGGAAGAGGCAGTCCAAATGGCTCTTGCCAAAAATTAGTGAAATGTGGAAGCTCAAGGACATGGGCTATCTGAAGGACGTTGATGAATACAGGAGTAAGGCCAAGGAACTTCAGAAGAAAACAAGATAGTGAAGGAAGGCAATAGCATTCTGGGCATTCTAGGACAACCATGCTTTCCTTCAAAATCCTTGACCAGTTTCTCAGTGTAGACAACAGGGTGATGGTATCTCGTATGATGAGTGGCATAGGGGTGGTGCGGCAGAAGAGATGCACATGCCGCACCAAGGGATATGGAGGAAGCAGTGAACGGCGAGAAAGGTGGTGTGTTGAGCCTGGTTCCTGTTGATGCTGCCACTGGGTGGGAATATAATTTTTTGGGAATATAATTTTTTTTATTTAAAAAACCATACTACTTCAATTGTACATACCCGCACGTAAAAGTCCGTTACATAAAACCAAATAATATCATTTCTCTACCTATTACTTCATTTCTTTGCCTAACTTATCCTAATAAGTGCCACTGGGTGGGGGTAGGCTTTGCATCTTGAATACATTGCCTCCCAATAAACGAGGGAAGAATAAATAGAAGATTTGGCTGATCCTTGCAACTACAGTGCTTCCTGATGCCGGTGGCATACTGTAGCTGCAAGGATCAGTCATACCTCCCATCTCTACCTCCACAGTGCTGACGCAGCTCCTAGATCACCACCATGTAAAAATTAATGTTTCTGTCTTTAATACCAGTTTCTTAGTTTGTTTTTGTAGAGCAGCAGCATAACATGTTCATGTAACGGTGGCAAGCTGGAAAGACGCTTAGCACTGTTAAGTATGACTATTAGTTTCTGCAAGGTGGGGTTTTTTTTTTTTTGGCCACATCTAAAACACAGAGCAACTGAAATGCAACCAGAAGTTCATAATGTCATATGTGGGCCTGCAAAACGCTCCAAAAAGGAGAGTTCTCTTTTTAGAATTAGAGATGCTTTGGTCATCTCAGAATCTCGCTAGCTCCCAAACATCAACCACAAGTTCAGTTCAAGAACATGCGCATTTTAAAGCTGACAATAAGTGGGTTACACAGGATAAAACAAAGCTGTGAATGGTGTGTGTGTGTGTGTGTGTGTGTGTGTGTGTGTGTGTGTGTGTGTTTTCCCCCCTGTAAAGTGCTTAGTTCTGTCGCTGAACTGAGCTGCGTCTAGCTGTTATGGCTCATTGCCTCCCCAGTGTGTTTTACTGATGCTTCAGGCTTTTGCATGCAATCTGTTCATGTAGCGTTTATGAAAATAGTCATTGCCATACGACTTCATGTTATACCCCTGCTTGATTCTCATTTATTGTCAGTGAATTATCTCTAGCCACAGTTGAAAGGCTTGGATTAAAAGCTCCAGGCTAGTATATGGCTAGTCAGGAAGACTGGAAGGCTGAGGTTGCAGTCCTATACACACTTTCCTGGGAGTAAACCCCATTGAGAACATTTGGGACCAGACTATGCAGAGGGGGGAGTTTTACTCTTCCCCACCATGCTGTTTTAAAGGCAAAGTTGTCCTCCTGACCTCAGAAACTGTGGTTTGAAGGGAGAAAGAAAAAAGAGAGGGAGGCAACAGAGGAAGGGGATGGAATAGCTGTTGGTAGTGGAATGCAGGAAACTGCCTTTTACCAAGCTAGACCACTGGTCCTTCTAGCTCAGTACAGGCAACACAAACTGGCAGCAACTCTCCAATTTTCAGACAGGAATTTTTTCCTACCTTACTTAAAGATGCAGCCAAATCTGCAGATGCTCCTCTACCGAGCTATAGTGGCATCATCTGGGTCTGCACAGTGATGTGGCATGTCTACTCAGAAGTAAGTCCTATTGAGTTAAAGGGGACTTACTCCCAGGTAAGTGTGTGTAGGATTGCCCCCATTGTCACCTCTGTGTGTGGGGGGTGGACAGGGAGAGAGAGACCCACACATGCCTTTGTTACTTGGCCTGCCAGACGTGCCCATATTTTACACGAGCCAAATTCTGCCAGAGAATAATGCCACTTCTTCAACCAGAATGGTTGGTACAATGGTATATTGCCTTCATTTGAATCCATATGTGCTGAAACATAGAACTGAGCACATCTTATTCCAACACTGAGAATGCAATGTTTTGATTCAGAATTTGCAAGGTTTGTCCATGGCAGGATAAAGCTGTGTTCTTTCCCTTTATTCCTTTTTTGCTTGGTTTGTTTGATTGTTAATGGAATCCATCATTTTCTGTGAGTGAGACACTGAACAAGCAAAGAACTCACTTCTTTCCCTCCTCCTTACTATACAACCCCCCCCCCCCAGCTATGAAACTCTATTTGGACATATTTCCTTCTGCTAGGCTGATATTTGCACAAATTCATAATTTGATCAAATTTCAGAATGCAAAGATGAACATCTTCAAATTTTGACTTTGAAATTTAACTTGTCAGGGTTCTTAAAAGTACTGTGTGGCATAATTCAAATTCTGTGCCATGAAAAATAGAATTACAAGACAATTATTAAAATAGACAAGACAAGACAAGAAATAGAATTATTTGACCTGATGAAGACATGCAAATTGGGGAAACTTGCACATGTTTGTGTTTCATAATTTAATTTGCCTGTTAGTAAGGCTCGTTGCTTGGCCAGCTCCTGCCAACAGTTCCAAAGCATGTTAGTGTGAGTAGATAAATAGGTACTGCTTGCGGGAAGGTAAACAGCGCTCTGTGTTCCAGCCGCATGCTAGGCGCTGCGGCAAGGAGAGTCATGCCGGCCACATGACCACGGAGGCGTCTTCGGACAACGCTGGCTCTTCAGCTTTGAAATGGGGATGAGCCCCACACCCTAGAGCCGGACACGACTGGACTTAATTGTCAGGGGATACCTTTACCTTTACCTTAGTGCAAAATGTACAAAGAACTGACTCTTTGCTGCCTGCCCACCGGAAGTCTTATTCAGCTCCCTTCTTTGGGTCTCTTCCTCCCATTCTGGATTTTGATACCAGAATCACCAGACATTGTCCGTGCACTTTCATAAGGACTGGAACATGGTCCATTTCCTTTTTTAAAACTGAGATTTTCAGGATGCTGAATTCTGTGGACAACCGCAGGATATACACAGTCCTAGAATTTAATAAGCACCTCCTGAAGATGCTCAGGCTCAAGAATTACTGTGCTTTTTACCAGCAGGAATGATTGTTGGTCATATTGGACTCACCAATGGAGATGTCTTTCATTTGGATTACTTTTACTAATCAAGTAGTTGAAAATGTCCTATAATTTTCCAACTGAACAGTTTACGTTGCTGATCATGAAGGCAGTGCAATACATTTGATTTGAATCTATTTGCATAATTTGCTGATTAAGCTACCACTTAACGTTCTGAACTTTGCACTTTTATGGCAGTGCATACAGATCAGGTTCCAAATGTTGGAGGGAGTGTACATCTTAGCAATGAATTTATTGCCCTGCTTTTAAGGGTGGTGGGGTGCAGTGCCATTCCTGTGACAGTCAATTTTTTGCACATTATTTAAAAATGAAATCTGGTTGATCTGATCAGCCCTCCGCCATGAATATTAATTTGGAACGCTCATTCCCTTGTGCTGACCGCTCGGTGATTGCTTTCAGTCTTTGTGCTATCTTGTCTCAATGGTTCCCAGGTACAGAGACAGAAAGCAGCAATGCTTAACAGAAGTGCCCATCAAGACTCAGGGCTTAATTAAAAAGAGATTGGGGGCTGCGCCCCTGGGACTGCGCACGGCTCAGGGACATGGGACATGAGCATGTATTAATATGTCAATGCAGAAAGGGTTTCTCAACACTGAACTTTTGAAAGCTGTTAAGCTAGGGAGAGTGAAGTTACCTTTTGGAAAGGAGGCAAATTCTGAAAAGAGACTTAGGTGGAAATGGAAGAAGCCCAGTATATTATACAAGGTTTTTTTTTTCATGTATGGGACTACCAGTGAGAAGGGGTATCAAGTGTTGAATGAATTATTACCTATTTTTTAATTTTTTAATTTAATCTTTAAAAATATTTGTCTGAACATGATTAACAGCCCGATCCTGCCTAACTTTAGGCCAGCGGAGCTCTCGCTCTGCCAGCCTAGGGTGTTGTAAACATGCCGTAAGGTACATTTTCGACACCCTGGGAGTAAGCAGTGCTGGCGTGGAGGCTGGTACTGCTTACTCCACTGCCCTCCAGTCCCCGCACTGGCCGACGCAGGTAAGGTCTTCGCCAGGCGGTGGGAGGGCGTGGGGAGGGAGGACAGGGGTGGTGAGGGAAGGGACCATTGGCCGGCCTGGCCTGGGAGAGGGCGGGGATATCGGTGCTGAGTTACGCCGATATCCAATGCTCCTTCCCAGGCTGGGCTGGCCTTACCTGGCCTCCCCGGACGCATGTCAGCTAAAAAGCATCCGAGGAGGCCCATTGGGGCCTCCGGTGCTTACACCGGGTGAAGGGGATGAACGTTCCCTTCCCCCAAGGTGAGCCCGGGCTGCGCTGGAGTGGCCCACATCCTGCACAGGATGCAGTGGCCGGCCATTTAGGTTGGCTGCTGCAACGTGCGCAGGATTGTGCTGTTAATGGCCCAATCCTATCCTCGGCCAGCCTGAAGCATGCAGTGGCGCTGGTGCAGCCTCTGCTGCATGCTATGGGCTGGCCGGGGACCATGACGTGATGGAGAGATAAGTAAAAGAGTGTTTTACTTACCTACTTCACCAAACTATGGTCCCCAATGGGCCTACTTGGATATTTATTTATTTATTTATTTATTTATTTATTTATTTAAATAATTTGTATCCCGCCTTTCTCCTGGCAAGGGCACTCAAGGCGGCTTACAACATACGCCAACCCTTTGGCTGGCACAAGTCTGAGTGGGCCTAAGCACTGGTGTCACTAGGGAGGTGCAGGGGGGGGCATTTGTTATTGCATTTGTATCCCTTCACATTTGTCCTAAGAAAAGGGGGAGGTTAGGTGTCTAGGAGTATAAAAACGTCATCACACTGAAGATGTGAGCCCATATCATTCAGTATTGTATGTGCCAAGGAAATTGACAACACCAGAACCCCAGTGGAGAAAGCAATTAAAAAATAATGTGCTGAGAACTTAAAAATGGCAGTGGGCGAGACATCTCCCGCAGGCTCTCTCCTGGGGAGAATGTTAACTAATGCCTTCCAGCGTTTGGGATGTGGGCTCTGCAGCGAGATTGATTGTAAGGAATGCTGCAAGTCACTGAGAGGCAGGTGGGATATGGGGCACTATGGATTTAAGTGGGGAAGAATAGCAAGCTAAGTAAATGCTTCCTCCATGAAATCATCATGGGAGCAAAATAGACTAAGCCAGTGGTTCTCAAAGTTCTCCCCGCGAGGCGGAGAGAACTCTGAGTGTTTGCGGGGGCGAGGCCGGCGGCGGCGGCAATCCCAGGGGATCTCTGCTGCTGGAAAAAACACCCCCGAAAACGCCTTTTTGAGCCTTACTTGGACTGGGGGGGGGCTTCGGGGAGGCCTGCACGACCCTCAGCAGGCCTCCCCGATCTTCAGATCGCTGAAAAACAGCGATTTTCGGACACTTCTGGTTTTCGTGAAAACCGAAAGTGCCCCCAAATCACCATTTTTTGGTGATCCAAAGATTGGGGAGGCCTGCAGAGAGTCGTGCAGGCCTTTCTGAAGCCCCCCCCCCCAAGCCCCAATAAGGCCAAAAATGTCAGTTTCGGGCACTTTCAGTGTGGTGCAAGCTGACTCTCACTATCTCAGTGTGCTTCAGGTTTCTGAGCCACCCTAGCTTGAAAATATCCAGTATGAGCTGGATGAAATGTCGCGCTTTAAAAAATTTTTTTTTTAAAAAATAAGTTTTTTTAGCTTAATTTGCTTTTTTACTTGACCATGGCTTTTAAACCCATAAATAAATTTTGTTCTTTGACTTTACTCTTTGTTCATTTTATTTTGTTAATTCTCCTGTTTTTCGCCCCAAAAGAAGCTCAAAGTGTTTAACAAAACAGTGCACAATAATAAAAAATGAATAATATAGGTTGAGAATCCCTTATCCAGACTGCTTGGGATGGGAAGTTGTCTGGATTTTGGATTTGTCTGGATTTTGGAATATTTGCATAAATATAATGAGATGTCTTGGGGATGGGACCCAAGTTTGAACATGAAATTCATTTATGTCTCATATACACCTTATACACATAGCCTGAAGGTAATTTTATACAATATTTTTTAATAATTTTGTGCCCTAGCATGCCTTGCGCTATGCCAGCCAGGTGCTGGAAAAAGTGGGGTTTTTTAAAGTCATAGCCACTGGATTTCGGAATACTGTCGTCTGGATTTTGGATGTCCAGATAAGGGGTAATCAATCACCCATCCATCCATCATCAATCAGTCATCACCACCATCTATGTGCCTTGGCCCTTTGTATATACAGAGAAGACAGGTCTGAAAATTCACCATAGAAAAGAGCATGTAATAATCTAAAATAGCATTGCAAAACAGTCTATTATCAATTCATAATAGAACAGAACATATAATGATAAATTATTTTGTTAGCATTAACAATAACACTACAATGGCAACATTAGACAATAATCCAGTTCCAGCACAATCCGACTTAACTTTTGTGCCAGTGTAACCAGCGGTGCAGCGAGAACGGGAGGCCCCAGAACAGAAAAGGGATTCAAATCCCCTCCAAAAGAGGAATTCAAAGGGGATTTGAATCCCTTTTCTGTTTTGGGGCCTCCCGTTCTCGCTGCGCCGCTGGTTAAACCGGCACAAAAGTTAAGTCGGATTGCGCTATTAATCACAAAATGTAGCATGATGCATTAGGAATTAGCAAAAGTCACAAAACACAGTGAGGCTTGCAACAGAAGGGCCTGCTTGTCTCTTTTACGAGGCTGTTTTGGCCCTGCTGTGTTCCTGTAATAAGAGATTAGAAAAATCAACGGTGTTTCAACCAACATAAAACCTGCAAAACCTGTTTGCCAGAGACAAAACTATGATGAGTACACACATTGCAAGCAGTGATCCCAGCTTAAAAGTCTCTTTAAAAAATTGCTAATTTCTATTTTAATTTAAGTGTAATTGATTGATTAAGTGACTATTAAAAGGCATTTTTAAAAACTAGTTGTCAGTTCTGGGGGGAAAATACACTTTTTTTTTTAGACCAGTGATCTAAAATCTAGGTTGGAATTTCCCTTCCTCTACTTTCTAGGTCTAAGCCATCAATTTATTTTTGCCATCTGCTTTTCCATTTATACTGGCTTGAAGGATGTTGTCATTGTCCCTTTTTCAACAAGAAGAGATTCAAATTGGCCTCAAGAATGATGTTAATATCAGAGGGGGATATTTCACAACGAGGGTTAGAGAGCGCTTTTATGGATTGCTTCAAGCTTGGCAGGTCTTAATATCATCCCATCTGTGTGTGTCTCTAGCTCCGATGTTCCTGATTACAATTGGAAATGAAGGGCTTAGTTTTTAATGTCCACGAAGGCCTCAACAAGAATGAATAACAGGCTAAACATATTTAACTTTGGCTTTCTGTAAATCATTGGAAAGTGATTAGCACTGATGGCTCGTCATCTTCAGCCCACACATCGCCACCCCATCTCCATCCTCTCCCCCCCCCCCGCAGTAAGATGCCATTCTTTTTATTACAGAGTTCCCGAAACTGTTGTAAGCTTTCTCTGCTAACAGACCTGCTGCTGTCTAGCTGTTAAGCCAGAGGCTTCCTTAGCAGTGGTATTCTGCAAAGGCACATAAATTTTGCGAGCATTCTCCATGCATTGAATCAGCCCCTAGTGGTAATTTATCTTGACAGGTTTGAGATTTTTTTCAGCTTAAAAAAAAAAAGCCTTGAACAAGTATTAGCTGCAAAAACAAAATGTAAATAATGTTCATTAATATACAGTGAATGAATTTGAAATGTCCTGATCCATGGTGGCCTCCTGTTATCCATACTTTACCATCATCTTAAGCTTCTGCCGAGAGCAATAATCATGCACTATTATTTATTTATTTATTTATTGAATTTCTACCCCGCCTTTCTCCCATGAGGGCAACCAAGGCGGCTTACAATAAAACAATTAAAATACATATATACATTTTAAAAGAATTAAAACAGTTAAAACAATTAAAACAAACAACCCCAGTGGGTCATCCACATTTACGTGTTAAAAGCCATCTGTTAAAAAGCCAGCCTGTCATGTCAGACATCAAAAGCTGATCTAAATAAAAATGTCTTAAGGCCCCGCCGAAAGGTCTCTAAGGAGGGAGCCGTTCTCAATTCCAGGGGGAGGGAATTCCACAGTTGGGGCGCCACTGCCGAGAAGGCCCTGTTCCGCGCCGCCATCCCCCTCACCTCTGTCAGTGGTGGCACGGTTAACAGGGCCCCCCCGATGACCTCAGAGTACGGGTCGGATTATAAGGAAGGAGGCGGTCCCTCAAATACCCTGGACCCGAGCCGTTAAGGGCTTTAAAAGTCAAAACTAGCACTATGAAAGTGATGATTGCAGAAGTTCTGTATGCTGAGCTGTGCACTGTTTTAGTTAGTGACAAAAGGACTTGGTGCAGGAGGGTACCACAGCAAGTGTCTGCTGCATATGCATCAATGATCCCTGTTTACCAGGGGCAAACCTGATATTCTGGTATCTTTCCCTGGTAAATCAGTGTCCCTATTTTTGTATTTGGCAGAGTGGAGGCCTTTGAAAAATTATGTGTACAGTATAGGATCAGTATAGGATGTGTACAGTACAGTTCAATAGGACCCAATAGTTGAAATTGACTAAGAAACTAGTGCTGCTGTGGAAACTAGGAGGGGGGAACAGCCAGTGGGGGAATTAGCCAGGGGACACTCACTGTTTTGTGACACAGTACATATGCAGAATACGAGGATTTCCTAGGATCCCTGTGAGTTTTAAAGAATAACAGAGCAAGCAGGAGATGGGTAGTGGAAACTAGCTGCTTTGAGCGTTTGCAAGGGAAAGGCGGAATATACATTTTTAAAAAATGAATAAATAAACTTGTACCTACGTGGGGAGGAGAGAGGAAGGTTGGCCAAAGCACAGGAGTGCAGCTTCCACATGGCTGATATGAGAGAAAGAGAGTGATTCCTGTCCTGTACTTTCAGAGCAAACCCGAGCTTGTCTCTGTGGACTGTACTTGATGAAAAATACAGTACTTATACAAATGTACATGGGAGGGGTGAGGAGAACGTAGGGTTTGCCCAGAACAAGGCTGTGAGTTGCTGACCAGCCAGATTTTTACAGGCGTGGCCAGAATGTCATCCTTCTGGCTGGCTACTGGAACAGAAAAATATGAGCGTTTATGGCCAGCATGTGTGCATTCTCTTGATAAAGCATTTTTAAATGCACAGACTAGAGTGTTTTGGCTCTTGACATCCCATGCTCCATATTGTCCGTCCCCCCCCCCCCGTGGATTTTATTGTTTTTAAATTAAGAATGTATTGTTTTAAACTTATTTTCTGTATTTTAAACTATGTTTTAAAATTTTTGTTGTAAGCCGCCTTGGGCATTTGCCTCGGCATAGGATAAGGCGGGATATAATTTTTTTTAAATAAATAAATAAATGCTGCAATTAATCAGTTTTAAGGTCACAGATTCCTCTTTGTCGTTTGCTGTTGCTACAGGTTAACATGGTTACTCCTCTGAAATCTGTTATTGCTATCCCACAAACTGTAATGTGTGTGCACAGGGCAAAACTGTTTCCAGGTGCCTCTGTCATGGGAACCCAAGGGAAGGGAAGTGGCTCGCTGTAAGCACGTATCTCTGGCTCCAAGAGTGGTCTAGTTGACCAAGCGTGTCTAATCACGTCGGAGACCTGAATTCAAAGCTGTGTTGACCAGGCTAACGTGCAAACAATTGCACGAACATTGCATCATGGGCTGGAGCCTGCATGATTCTGCACAGCCTCATTCCTAACGTGTCAGATTGGTCATGCAAATTGGTACCCGACCTCAGTTCCCCATCTGTAAAAACTGGAATACTGTATTAGTGATCAACCTTTCAGGGCTTTGTGTGAGCCAATGTGATAAAGACTCTAAAGAACTGCTTTTCAAACACCAGGGATATTTTGCACATCTTTAACCCTCTGCCTCCACCACAGTCTCAATTCAGATCCCTCCCCCCCCCCACACACACACAGTTGCTATTCTGAGCTGGAAACTACCAAAGCCAAACATGTCAAGAGTAATGACATGCTTGATTATTATTATTATTATTATTATTATTTACAGTATTTCTATCCCGCCTTTCTCCCCGAAGGGACCCAAGGCGGCTTACAACAGGAAAAAAAATACATACAAAAGACACAGTATAAAAAATATCACATTTTAAAACAGTAAAAACAATTAATGAAAATTAATAAAAACAGTGTCTAAAAATGTTACAGATAGCTTGGCCAACACAGCTTTGAATTCAGGTCTCCGTGATTAGACACGCTTGGTCAAACAGATAGCTTGATGTAACAGATAGCTTGGCCCTTGGAGTGGACTCCTTTATAACAGGAAACCCCAGTGTTCCCCAGAACCGTTTCAGAGCCACTGCTCCAAAAGTGTGTTCACACTGAATGTGCTATAGAAAGAAGAATGGGCAAGGTGAAGGGCTTTCATGGGAGTAGCAAAAGCCACAGGTTCTTTTTCCCTGCTTATCTTGAACAATGCTAAATCGTTATCATCAGGGGAGCATCTCCTAAGGTTCTGGGGCAGTTAAAGAAAGTGGGGGGGGGAGGGAATGAAACATCTAGTTCTCCTCCACAGTGACACCCGTCCATTCTGCAAATCGTTGACGTCCTTCTGTGGTTGGTGATTTAACAGTGGAGCCTCACTTGGTGACACTAAATTGCAAATGAGTCATGACGTGCCCGTAATTATTCCTTTGATGGAAATGCAGTATCGAGACTTTTCCTAGCACCATATTAAACCCCTCTTGGCTGGCACGCCGAGCCTTTCATTAACCTTTCCACATGGGCGGCAGGATTTATCTTAATTATCAGAACGACTTTTCTCTTCCGCTGTGCCTGTAGGAAAGAGATATTTTCTTTTGTGCAAATGTTCACTGATGTATTTTGCTCTGGCAAGATACTGGAGGGCCATCAAAGCCAGTTAACTTAAGGACCTACCAGAGAGAATTGCGCCACCTTTGGGCCCGTGGAAGTTTATCCATTTGGACTTGCATTTTCTTTTTTTAAAGATCATCGTGGCAGATTGAAGGCCCCTGCCAGGAAAGCAGCTGCAGTGAAGCAACAAAAAGAGTTGGGGCACATCAGAGACTGGTTGGCTTTGGATGTTTGGGGACCAGACAGCAGAATTCCCTCATACTTCCTGTTCTACATGCTTCTTTGTAACATCAGGACTGGAATGGGAATTTCCTTATATGACGAGACGTTCACGTTCCTATATAGGTAGCTTCCATATTCCACAGCTTCCACAGTAGCCACTGTGGGGGTGGGGAGTGTGGAAGGTCTGCTTCGACACCAGTAGCATAGCTGGTCTCATGCCAGTGGGAAGTGGGCGGGGCGATGTGTCATTACCCCACCCACCTCGCCACCAGAATGGCCCTGTTCCGGAAACAAGTGCGATGACAGGTCCCACTGGCACAAGTCCAGCTACGCTACTGTTTGATACTATGGAGAAGCAAAGTGTGAGGTACTTGTGCTTTATGTTCCCCCCATCTCAGAAGGTCGAAATGTCACGATCAAGAAGTGTCTGCATCAGCTGTTCTTAATTTTTACAGGATGTATCTTGGGGTGGTATATTACCGTATTGTCCCGAGTATAAGACGCACCTGATTATAAGACGCACCCTTAAAGTTTGGTGCTATTAAAAAAAAAATTAATTAAATCACTGGCATTAAATTGCAACAGCCTGATTATAAGACGCACCCCTAGTTTAAAAACTTAAATTAGGAGAAAAAAATGAGTCTTATACTCAGACCAATACGGTATATTTATTTATTTTTAAAATGTGGAGGCTGTTCTGCAGGGTGGGGATTCCCACTGCATCAAGACTGGTGCCAGGCCACCTGGGGAAAGTGTTCTACGGACATTAGGCCCGTCTCCCTAGTTGCCACCTTCAGGCAGTTTTTCTTCTGCAAAGGAACTCAAGGTAGAGTCTGTAGGGTTCCCAGGTGGTCACCCGTCCAGACCCAAGCATTAGGTCTGCCAAGCATTAGGTCTGCCTAGTGTATCACTAGGGCGTACACACTTACCTGGGAGTACGTCCATGTAACTCAATGGAACCCTAACCCTAACAACCATCAGCTAGGTGGCTGCATCACATGCCCTCAGACCACGGTTGGAACCAACTTGGGATTCAGGCAAGACATCTGAGGAGGAGTTTCTAAGGGAAGCCAAAAGAGATGATGTAAGAGGAGCAACGTTCTCATGGCAACTCCACACTTCCTTTAGTGCTATAGAAAAAGAAATGAAGCTGTGATGATTTTATCCTGCAAGAGCACTGACATAGCTGCAGCCTGCAGGACATCACGCCTCCCGTCACAGAGCAGCAGGATGTTTTCTGTCTGCAGCATCAATTGCTTGACCTGCTTCCAACTCCATTCAGGTTGTGCATTGGGCTAGCAGCCAGCCCTTTTGGCCTGGGGCATAGAATGGGCTCTGCAAGCAACGTCGTCCTTCCCAGGTTTTTATTTGAAAGGTGGCAGCCTTGCTTTTTGCTGGAAGCACATGTCATGCCAGGCAGCCTTGGCAGTCATTCGACAGTATCTTCTGTCAAGGTATTTCTAACATTCCTACGCAAAATAGCACTCTGGGTTTCCTACAGAACGGAAGCACGTGCTTGATGATGTGGTCCAGCTCATTAGTCAGAGTACAGACTGAAATCAACACCTTGATTTCCTCTGTTCCCTCAGGTTTGTAGACCTGGGGCAGGAGCAGCGTGGTATAGTGGTTAGCATGTCAGACTAAGAGGTATACCACTTGTTCTTAGCGCAATTCTCAAGGGTTCCCATTCAATTGTGTAGTGTAAAGTAAACCGGCTGCAATATGATACACAGTTGAGGGGGAAGAACCTGCTCCTCATTCCAGGCAACTGGGTCACAGGAACAGGTTTAACTACACTCCAGTAGTGTCCTCAATTGCAGTCCTCCGAGGCTTTGCAATATGCACCCAATGTGCCCACGTGTCCATTTTACTGGTATAAAGAGCATCCGAAACCGCCACCATGAAGGGATTGCTAGACCTCTGTGTTCTCAGCTTTTGCTTCCTAAACCTCATTATTCTGCAGTGTGGCACTTTTATGCTATGAAGTGTAGCAGGCACTGCCTGGCCATCACCTGTCCATTTTCACTGACCTTTAACTGTATTCTAGCAAGGAGCCTTTCATTGGAGAACTCCACTGACATTTAAATGGCACCATCTATGCAATGGCCTGTAAAACAAAATACAAAGCAGTCTCACAATTGTGCTGCAAAAGGCAGATATCTCTGGATAGACTTGCCCGTCCCTGCCAGGAGAGCTGCATTCAAAGAGAAAACTAGAAACAACCAGTTCTCAACATTTCAGCCATTGCTTCATTGATCTGACCATGTCACCCTTTAAAAAAGTTCCTTAATATCCACAACTCTTGTTCCAGAAACACGCAACTCATGGCCCAGCAATCCAGTCCAGGTCAGCTTCCCATATGAATCCCTGGTTTCAGGTGCTCCATAGTTACTTTCTCTCCAGCCACAGAACAGACAAAGGGCTTTTAAGGCCACCTTTGGTATGAAAGGATGGTGTAGTGGTTTGGGAGTTGGACTTAGACCTGGAAGATCCAGGTTCAAATCCCCGCTCAGCCACGAAGCTTCCTGGGTGACCTTGGGCCAGTCACTATCTCTCAGCCCCACCTACCTCACAGGGTTGTTGTGAGGACAAAAAGGAGGGGAGGAAATATGTACACCACTCTGAGCTCCTTGGAGGAAGGGTGGTATAAAAATGTGAAAATTAAAAATAAATAAATAAATAAAGGCAACCTAGGCTCTGTCACAGTTCTTTCCTTTTACAGCGCAATCCTGTCTAATGCTGCTCCCTGAGATGCAGCAGGGCCGGTGCAGCCTCCGCTGCATCCAGAGTGCAGGGAGGCCGGCTGGGAGGATCCCTTGGGGGAAGGGAACATTTGTGTAAGACCCGAACGGGTCTCCTCGGATGTGTGCCAGCTATTTTGCTGGTGCAAATTCAGGAGGCCCATGTAATAGCAGCCAGGCCCAGGAAGGGGGATAGGATACAGCGGAGGAGGCCTCTGACGATCCCACCCCCTTCCCAGGCTTGGCCGGCCAGCCCCACACACACCCCTGGAACACTCCGTTCTGCCCTCCCCATGCCCCTCTGTCACCTGATAGGGAACTCCCCTTCTCCGGCGGGTTTGGCTCTGGATCTGTGGCGAGTAGAGTGATATATAGACAGGATCGAGCTGTTACTTGATTGCTCCTATGAATGAGTCACATGCTGACGGCGCAATGTCCCACTTGTTGGAAGTGGAGAAAGGTCTAACACTGCACAAGCATCCTACACCTGAAGGGGGCAAGAGAGCTAGTAAGCTAGCCAAGTGGGATGTGAGGTTTCCCCTCTTATTTTTCAGTAAAGCTCTCTTCGATATGCAGATTGCTAATCTCAGGCGATCTTTCATTCCTCCATCTTCTTCCCAGAATCCCTTTCCAGCTAGATGGCAAGTGTGTGGGGCCTCTCTCTCGCTCCCCATGTGGGGAGTTCTCATATAAACAAAGTATTTCCTTTTCTTTAAGTCCATAGCCTTGAAGTGTTCTTCTTAGCAGAAGCCTCCCAAACCCTCCTGTGTAAACCAGCGATGCTAACCTAAGGAGTAGAGAATTGCCGCTCCCTTCAGCTCATCCCCAAAATTTATTTGACTTTTTGAGGGTTCAAGCTAAACACTCCCAAAACCTGGAGGTTTTTTTTTTAAGTGTTCAATATTAAGTGACGTTCGTCCCCTTCCCCAGGTGTAAACCGGGGTCGGCCCGATGGGCCTTCTCAGATTTCCGCCACCTAAATAGCTGGCGGAAGTAAGAGGAGGCCATGTAACGGCCGAGCCGGCCCAGCAGGGACGGGGATATGGTGGCCGCCATCCCCTCCCCCTCCCAGGCTGGCTCAGCCAATGTCCCCTCTCCCTCACCGCCCGGACTGCCCCCGCGCCCCCGCGCCCCCCGCTGGGAGCCTTACCTTCCTCCGGTGGCCGTGGGGTCATCCCGGCAGCGGAGTGAGGGCGGCCGGCCTTGCGCCAGCCTCCCTTACTCCCAAGGTGTTGCAAATGTGACGTCTTTTGCCACATTCCTGTTGTCTTGGAATGGCGGAGTGCTTGCTCTGCCGTTGGTTCATCCCGGTCGATCTGGCTGTAGGTTATCTTTCTTAGCTCAAGTACTTTATTATTGCCATTTCTTGGAAACAATGTTGTATAATCACTTAATAGAAAAAGCAGGTAACACTGTTACCAACTGCAGAATCCACTGAATGGGCTTCATTTTGCAAATTATGACAACACATGTAAGGTGCAAAAAAGAATGGTTTTTGTACACTTTTATACATGCCATGCGTGCTATCCTTCCAGGAGGACAGACTTACCAGCTAAATATGTAAAAACGAATGTTGTTCTCATTAGGATTTCAACACAGTTAATGAGCAGCTAATGCTTGACCTTCTGTTCTAAGCACAAAGAAAGAACAATTTGTTCTTTTTTGCCGTTTCATAATTACCTGTGTAAGCTTTTAACAACCCATTAAGGGTGAATTCAAATATACAGAAACAGCACAACAATCCTTCCAAGACTGTCTGCATCACTGTGTCGCTTAATAAGACCCAGCTTTTCAACCAGTGGTACACTATCCATGAGTGGTACTTCTGAAAGTATTGGGTGGTGTGTGGGGCATTGCAAGAACTGGAAGGTGTGCGTGAACAAGTATGCTAAAGAGAGGATCACATTGTAGGACCTCAGCAGAGCAGGCATTCTCCCAATACCAATATACATTTAGATTTGCGCAAATATTGACCTGTTATCGATACTGCTTTGTGACATTCTTTCCTCTGGCAGCTCCTGCCTCTTTTTACTTCTATAGGTGATCCTTTTAATCAGGAATCATGTGTCGGAAACAGCATGAGGGATGATGCTATGTTTGATGAAATGACACCATTGGAGATCAGTAAATAAAAGGGCAAATGAGGGCAATGTGAACCAATGGGCAAGGAAGGATTTCCAAAAAGGGGAGATGGTTTTCCGGCATTGTTGAATGTTCACTACATCCAATGCCGATACATGCTGATGCAACCGCAATGTAGCCCCAAGGTAAGGAAACCAATGTTCCCTTACCTTGAGGGGGTCTCTGTGACTGCCCCCCCATAGGACACTCCATTGGCATGGCTGCATAGTGCTGGAAAGTTGGACAGGATTGGACCCTTGTTTGAGGCTTGTATTTAAATCAGTATGCAAACATTAGCTGCTTCATGAACCCAGGCTCTGTCCTTTGAGGATAGTCTCCATGCTGCTGTATGTAACAATGCATGCTTCTAGTCTAGCACTAAACAGAATCGCTGCATGTCAGCTATCAGTCAAAGGTTAAATGCCTTTGCAAACGGGAATGTAAAATATAAAAAGGTAAAGGTGACCCCTGACAATTAAGTCCAGTCGTGTCCGACTCTAGGGTGTGGTGCTCATCCCCATTTCAAAGCCGAAGAGCCAGCGTTGTCCAAAGACGCCTCCGTGGTCATGTGGCCGGCATGACTCTCCTTGCCGCAGCGCGTAGCATGCGGCTGGAACACAGAGCACTGTTTACCTTCCCGCAAGCGGTACCTATTTATCTACTCGCATTGACATGCTTTGGAACTGCTAGGTTGGCAGGAGCAGATAGCCACATACAAAATGCATATTAAAATGAAATATAATGAGAATCACATGCAGATATCAAATGTCAGCAATTATGTAAACATCCAGTGAAAACTCAACATCAGCAACACAGGAGAATATATATCAACGCCTGCAACAGCAGAAGAGAATTTAGAGGAGAATTTGTAAAAGCAGACATTCTCAGAAAGAATACTTAACTAGGTGCAGATTTAAGTCACGTGGCACTGCTTTAAACTCACCTGGGCTGGCAATGAGTGGCTTTCAAGGGTCTTCAGGTCTTGGCCAGTCCTGCTACCTGAAACCTGGAGGCACCAGGGACTGAGCTTGGGGTATTGTGTGTCTGTACAAACCATGCACATTACCACTGGGCTATGGCCCTTGAATTGCAGCCAAACGGTTTAGCACTTCGCACACGTTTCATGCATTGGCCAGAAGAGGGTTACTTACAGACCTATTGTACTGATCCAAGAGGCCACTGTGAGAACAGATGAAAACAAAGAAGCATTCGGCTCTCTTTGTTGTCCTGGAGTGATGGCTGACAGGTGGGCAATGATACCACAGTTTCCCTCCACTTGTGCTGGCTTTGCCAGAAGGTCTGTGCACCCCCTGCAGTAATGAATCCTGACAGCACCAGCTGTCAGTCAGGAATAAAGATGTCCCAATGCTTCGTGCCTGACACTTTCCTCTCTTGCACCAAAGAATTAGACAAACACCAGATGATGGCAGGGAGGCCTGATTGACAGCAAGGGCTCCTGGAACACCTCCACCCTAGCTATACTATATTTTACAATCTAAGGCCCTGCCTCCTGTTTGTATGACAGGAGAACTTCATGATGGGCTGCCTGGAACAATTAACAGGCTTCTCATCTGTTTGGATTAACCCCTTACAGGCATGCCAGGGAGATAGCAGGCATCAGCTTTCAAGGAAGAGGCCTTAGCCTTGATGAGGAAGCAAGGCAGTCTCTGAATGGGCCCCCTTCCTGCCTCTCATCCTGGCCACGAGTCTCCCGGCAACCAAGACATGCAGTTTGCAGTGATCTCTCATGGCAAATATCCAGCAGGGCCATTTCAGAAGGGAACAAGGGAAAAAAGTGGGGGGGGGGGGGGAAGAGACATACCAAGACTGAAAGGCTTCTTTTTGTAGGTATGCAAAATTAAACTGCCAAAAAAGTAGAATATTTTAAGGAGCTGGTTGTGGTTATTATCTTTTGAATACCAAGTCCATAATAGCTCTAGCAGTAATGCTATGTCAGGGCTCCCAGGCTAGTGTGCCACCACAAGAAAACTGCCAGTGTGCACAAATAATTTAAGCAACAAAAGGCTCCTGTGAGCCCAAAGCATCCACCCCTAGACCAAAGGCTGCCCAGTGTGTGTCCCTGCATGATTCACTGCTCTGGCAGGGCCTCCTCCTCATCTGCTGGGGGCAGGTAACTTCTGGTGCGTGTTTGTATCAAATGCATTTGGATCATTCAACCACTTCCAAATGCAGAGACACAATGTAAGTACCTGCCCTCAGAGCAAGGAGACCCCAAACAGTGATGACTCATGCAGAAACACAGCAGGTAGACTCCTCCAAGAACAGGTTGTTCTTACTCTCTCACATTTGAAGCATAAACTTTTCAGGTGTAAGAATACAATGGGCCATCAGTTTTGATTCAGAAAATGTGTTTCTGTAATTAAGGTTGGCACATTTTTTAACACTTCCTCACAAAAGAAAACTCTCTGCAAGTAAAAACAATGACCCATAACGTCTGGGAGGAAGATTTTTTTTGCCTAACCTGCTCCCACCCGTGCTAGCTTTTATTTCTAGGAAAGTGTTTTGCATTTGTTTATTGGGGTACGCTATCATGAGAGTTCAAAAACATTTCTGGACTTTGGACTTAGACCATGAAGCTTCCTGGGTGACCTTCAGCCAGTCACTGTCAGCCTAACAGTGCAATCCTGTGTACGATGTGGCGGCCGGCCTAAAGGACTGGACACCACATCCTATCCTGTTCCTGGGCTGCCCCGGGGCAGCATAGGAGCACCTCAGGAGAAGGGGACGCTCATCCCCTTACCCAGGTGTAGGGCGGCTGGGGCCCTGGCGTACATTTGAGGAGACCATGTAAGGCCGGCCAGGCCCAGGAATGGGCCTAGGATATTGGCAGAGTGTGCTGCTGATATCCCCGCCCCCCTCCTGGGCCGGGCTGGCCAATCAGTGCAGGACTTTCCTCTGCCGGTCAGTGGGGGTGGTGAAGTAAGGGCTGCCGGCCTCCGCGCCAGTGGTCCTTTCTCTAGAGTCATCGCAAACATGCTTTACGGCACGTTTGCGATGGCTCTAAGCTTACACTGGATCGGGCTGTAACCCTGTGAGGACAAAAGGAGGGAAGGAACCCCCTGAGCTCCTTGGAGGAAGGGTGGTATTGAAATGTAAAAAATAAAAATAAAAATAATAATTCCCCCACCTGCAGTCTGAAGTAGTACAATCTATTTTATTGTAGTACACCATAAAGTAGTACTGGATTCAGGCTCCACGTTGTCCAATAAACAGCACAGCAAACAGATAATAGAATTCAGGATAGGTTTATTCCATGGAACAAATGACCCCAGTGGAGTCAGCTCCAAAAGACTGAGGCCCCGAGCACGAGGCATTGAAAGCTTTTATAGCAAATTAAACGTCATGCATAATCAACCATTTCTCCTCCTGTTTGCGGTGTTTTCTAGCCTATCACCTTCTCACCTCCATATATGCTTATCTATGAAATAGTGTCCAGTAATGTCCAGTTTCACAAAGCATGGCTTGTTCATGGCTGAGTCTGCATAGGAGGGGTTGTACTTTCTGATTAGAGTTACATATGTACGTACATGATCAGCACGTGCAAGGACACTTGCTTCTACGTGATTAGTGCTGGAATGCAAGAATTGGAGTAATAGTTGGAGTAATAGTTCTCACAGTTACAGGCCTCTACTTCAGAATCAGAGAGGAGCTTTACTTGTGATTAGGGTAGTGTAACCTAGTAGTATTGCAAAATCATAACCATAACCTAGGGTACCTCATTATCACTTCAGAACTTTAAAATCTAATTCCCACCTTAGTCTCTTGCTTGCATAGAGCCAACTATGGCTGAATAATAAATATCTTGCATGTTGTACATACTGGAATACTCATTGTTTTACGCATATGATCTGGTTCTATATGTACAATCAACCAGCCTCTTTCTGATTTGTAATATTTTCTTATTTTCACCATGAATTATCTATGCACGTGTTTTATAATTTATAGTTAAATCATATTTTGGAAAAGACAAATAATGTGTTCGTCTCCTGTTAAAAGTTTTGGAAACACTGAACAATGACAAAGTTATCAGTGAAAACCAGACAGTCTCTCTCAAACCGCACAATCAATTAGTGGAGTACATATGTTCCCACTATGTTCAAAGGGGCTTACTCCCAAGTAGGTGTGTATAGGATTGCAGTCTAAGACACACAGACCATTTCTGAAAGCCAAAGGATGTGTGCATTTGGCATGCAAACCCTGATGCACAGATCTATTTAATTGCTAAAAATGTGAGTCACTTGACGTGTAGGACTAATGTGTTGGCCAGAGGTACAAGTGCGTGCTTCTGAGGAATAATCCCATGTAGATTGAACGTCTGACCCTAGGTATAAGCTTGACTGTGGCCCTCTGTCTCTTCCCCTTTTTAATATCCTTACAGAATTGCAACTAAGCCCTACGTCTTACCAGGATCTCCTTGTCTTTAGCGCTTGTAATTCCCGCTGAGCCAAATCCTAGCCTTATTATAGCATGTGCTGGGAACTGTTCCACAAAGACTTGTGCTGAGACTGTGGAAGCCCCAAGGGTTGTTATAGGGATTTCTTGCCGGTTCTTGAAAAATGTTTGCCTTGCAGTACAATGTCTTTAATAGTATGCGTTGGAGAGGGAGGGAACAGTGCAGCAGAGGCTTGGATTGTTCTCTGTGATTGTTCCCAAAGCACAAATAAGGTGCTTGGTTGGGGAGGGGGGCGGAGAGATATTGATTTCTGAACATCTTTTCCCCCTGCAATGTGATATTTCAGTGAGCTTTCCTTTAACTCCTTTGCATTCTTCCATCTCTTTTCTCTCCTTATAGCATTATACAGCCATCAAAGGTTATGCCACAATAACTTTGTTTATCTGTGTCATAGAACTCGTAGTTTTTGCTACAATAGACTGGAGGAGGATCCTGGTATTAGTGGGAAGGAGGTAAGCAGTTGTTCAGTGATGATTTGGCACAAACTCAGAAGAAATGCAATAGTTATTATTTTACATTGTCTAGGGCTAAATGTGATATTTCGGCGAGCTTTCCTTTATTTCCTTTGCATTCTTCCATCTCTTTTCTCTCCTGATGTCTTTCAGGGCAGGGTTGTTGTGCCTCCAGTAGATGCACAGACAACAACAAACTGAAACAGAGACGATCCTGCGCCCCCCTGCGGGGGGGGGCCCAGATTTTCGCCGCCCCCCAATTAAAAAAAACAAAAACAAAAAAACACCACCACCCGGGTTTTTCAGATGTCTACGGGCTTTTTTACTGGAATGTTGATGTGTGTATGCTTTGTCCCACTTAGCTTGTGTATCCCGGAGCCTTCGTTCTGCCTGCTTTCGTTCTGTCCGGGCGGCAGAACTCCTGAAAAGCGCCCGTTCGCTCTGGAGCAGGGCGCTCCGTCATTCCAATCTTTCTGCGCATGCGCTAACTGAGAGGAACGACGCAAGCGCAGAACAACGGAGCGCCCTGCTAAGTGGGACAAAGCATACACACATCAACATTACAGTAAAAAAGCCCGTAGACCCCCGAAAAAAACGTAAAAATACAAAAACACAAATCGAAACCTAAGTAGTCCCCCGCCCCCCCAGGAGCCTCGGCGCCCTCCACCCGGGCCCCCCGGCCCCCCGCCCCCCCTTGAAGACGTCTCTGAACTGAAATTCAGCAGGTGTGTGGACGTGCAGTCAGAAATCTGCTACCTATTGGATTTATTTACTTTATTTATTTACATTATTTTTTACCCCGCCTTTCTCCCCGAAGGGACCCAAGGCGGCTTACAACAAAAAAGGAAATACAATACAACAAATACAGTACAAAAATCACATTTTAAAACAGTATAAAACAGTTAACAAAATTAATACAACATCTAAAAATTAATTTAAAAAGATCATCATTTCAATTAAAACAAGAGCATAAAAAGCAACAGCATCCCAGCTGTACCAGCAGGATGATAAAAAAAAAAAAAGGCAGGGCTCAGAAGGCTTCCTTGAACAGGAAGGTTTTTAGGCCTTGCCGGAAAGTGGCCAAGGAGGGAGCAGTTCGTAAATCAAAAGGGAGGGAGTTCTATAAGGTTGGTGCCACTACTGAGAAGGCCCTATTTCTGGTCGCCACCCCTCGCACCTCCCTGGGCGACGGTACCTGCAAAAGGGCCTTCTCTGATGACCTAAGGAGATCAGCCGGACTATATAGAAGTAGGCGGTCTCTCAGATATCTTGGCCCCAAGCCGTATAGGGCTTTAAAGGTCAAAACCAGCACTTTGAATTGGAAAGTGCCCGGAAACGAATCGGCAGCCAGTGCAGCTGTCGGATGAGCGGCCCGACAGTCTCGAACCACCTACCTCCAGTGACCACACGGGCTGCTGCATTCTGCACTAATTGCAGTTTCCGAACCGTCTTCAAGGGCAGCCCCACGTAGAGCACATTACAATAATCTAATCACGACGTCACCATGGCATGGATTTCTGCCCTCCCAGGACAAAAAAATGTGACAGTTGTCCTCTGGCTGAGTAGTCCAATGGAATCAGGTTCTGGGCAAACAGTTCTTGAGTCCTGGTCGAAGCAAGCCCTGTACAATGTTTTATTTACCGCATTTTTCGCTCCATAGGACGCATCGGACCATAGGACGCATGCATCCTATGGAGCTAAAAATAGGGAATTTTTTTTTAACTTACCTGGGCTTGTGGGGGCTTCGGGGAGGCCTGCAGAGGGTCGCGCAGGCCTGCCCGATCTTCAGTTTGGCGATAAATGGCTCTTTTCGTCCATTTCTGGTTTTCGCGAAAACCGGAAATGGCTGAAAAGAGCCATTTATCGCCGAACTGAAGATCGGGGAGGCCTGGAGAGGGTCGCGCAGGCCTTCCTGAAGCCCCCACAAGCCCAGGTAAGATTGTTAATTAAACATTCGCTCCATAAGACACACACTTATTTCCCCCTATTTTTTTGGGGGGGAGTGCGTCTTATGGAGCGAAAAATACGGTGTTTATCCACATCTTCCTTTCCTGCACATAGGGAGGCTCTGCAGCACCTGTGTGGCTATTAGGACAAAGAGGAAAGAATTTGTTTTCTAGCTACGGTTTGGTTATTATATAACTGCACACTAAGTGGAGTCTTTTTAATCAACTTGTTTGAGGTGCTGTGGTCGGAAAAATACATTAAAAAGAGTTCTGCTGCGAAAACCTGACACTTGAAAGAATTGGCCTTTGCTGTCAGATCTATTCCTGTGTTTGATCGCTCTTTTGAAAGAGGATACAACTGATCACCATGGTCTCCAAATTCAATAAACAGCTGTTAAGAGTCTGATTGGGCCCTGTCTCTTAGTTTATTGGACCACCTTCTGTTAAGGAGAAAGAAGCAGAAAAAAGCCTATAAGGGGTTTCTTCTTACTTACTTTAATTGTTGTCGCTCTCAAGGACATGCACAGTCAGACAAATGTTAGGCTGTAAATCAATTTTTCAGATGGCCTCCCAGAAGGACGCTGTGGCTAAGTGACCATTTTCCATTTGTATACGATGGGCACTGTGTTAAATACACACACATCAGTACAGTAATAATGTCCACATTCAGGACAGTAATGTCAAGGTACCCAGCAATGGAGACAGAGAGACGGCACATAAATGTATGATTATTGCCTGTTATTTTCTTATCTCCCTTTCTCAACCACATAGAACGAAGGCAGGTTATGCATCCGTGAAACAGATTCAATATGAATATAATAGACAAAGTACTGTGAAACTACTGTTCAGTTCTCAATTTCCTAAGCAGTGAAACATTTCAGGGATAGCCCTGCAGTTGTGTGTGTGTGTGTGTGTGTGTGTGTGTGTGTGTGTGTGTGTGTGTGTGTGTGTGTGTGTGTGTGTGTGTGTGTGTGTGTGTGTGTTTTGGGGGGGATGAAAGACTTATGGTACAATCCCTTTGTATGGTTCAAAAGGATTTCAGAAAGATTTACTGCCAAGTAAGTGTGCATATGGGATTGTGGCCTTAGGCTGTTTATTATGTGTAATCATAATCTAGCTGTTTATTTACAGCTAGACATGTTGAGTATGGAGGAGTAGACAGAACAGGAGTAGACAGAACAGCTGTGTCTGCAGGTTCTCTCCAAACACAGACTTCCTGCCCAGGACCTGCTCCAACCACTCGCGTCTGCCTGCACCGCTCACAGGGAAGAAACGAACATGCGGCGTCCACTTGAATGTGTGTAGGTTGTTGTCCTGTACACGTAATCCAAGAGCCTCCATTTTCTGGAGTACCATTGAATTGCATGTAGAGGAGCCTACACACATTCAGGTATATGTATGGCAGGAAAAAGAACAGGATGTTGTGCGAGAAAGAGGAAGGGGTTCGTGGGGAGGCAAGCGCTGGTGTTTTCTTTCTTCCACCTGTGGCGGTGCAAAGGTTCCGAGCAAAACCTGAGTATTTCAAGGGCCTTGGTCAAGGATATGTAAGGTAACCTGATCAAGCAAGCATGACAGATTGCTGCTCCTGTTGGTTTCTGTTCTCTTGGAGCCTTGCAGAGGACTGGAACGCAGGACCAGCTGAGAACCAGGCTGGGGAAAGCCAACAGAGAAGACAGAGCTGAGGAGCTGCCATCTTATGCTTCCCCATCGTCAGGCAATCGGACAACAGCCCAGGCTAGACAACCAGAAACAATGTTCAACCAGTGTGTCCTTGCCTACAATGCAACAGTTGGTTCATGGGCAAATTCCTTAACATGGATTGTCTCTCAGCACATTTTAGCAAGCCACATGGTCTCACAACTTTTTCAATGCACACATAATGGCAAAGTGGGGCTTCATTGTGTGTTTGTAATCGTAAAGAGGAAATCAGGGAGTGGTAGCGATTCTACATGAGAATGTAGAGTAAAAATATGTGGGTCCTGTGGCCGAGGTGATTGACAGAGTGGGATTTGAGGACAAAAGGCTTTTGTCTCTTACCAACTCACTCAGAGTTGGGAGGGGAGGGGAGGGGAGAGAGCGTTTTATTGCAATTTGCCAAGTACAGTATTTTTGTTTCCCCCTTTATACTTCCTCCCCACAATTTTGCTCCTGGCCAGAATGAGCACTGCGTTGCTCGAGACGGACGTCCTTCCTCAGAAGAGAAATGCTTCTTCGGAAAGATAATCGTTACATGAGGAGGCCAGGGGTGTCTGGAGCATTGGTGTTGTGGCATCATCCTAGCAAGGTAGTGGTAGCCTTGGGGCACCTATTAATTACTGGAGCTTTCATCCCGCTGCCCGAGGGACTGCTTTGAAGACTAACGCTGACTTGTGCAGTGAAACTGGGCCCCTTAGTCAAAACTGGGAGGCCGCGTGATCCGGTGCCAAAGGATCTTGCAGTGCATGGAGCAGTAACCTTTGTATTGTTGTTTTCTTACAGCTGTGTCAGAGCCAAGTGATGATGAGGATGAAAGTGCAATAGGGAAAAAGGAATCTTCTGTTATAATTGATACCCTCATTTTATCTCCACCTGTGGCACTTTAAAAAGCATAACAACACACATATTTGTTCAGAACAAACATTTTGCCGGGAAACTCCGTCGTAATATATAATTTATTATTATTATAAACAGATGGTTAAAACTTTACATTTCGCCTCCAGCGTAGGAGGCATGGTCAGAGTTGGGAGGGCGTTCTGATGATGCCTCCTATGCTGGAGGCGAAACGTAAAGTTTTAACCATCTGTTTATAATAATAATAAATTGTATATTACGACGGAGTTTCCCCGGCAAAATGCTTGTTCTGAATTCTAAAATCTGGTCACGTTGTGCAAATCTAAGAATGTACACATATTTGTGATTCTCCACCAGTTTCAGCCTCCCTTCCCCACGTTGTGCCCCCTGTGAGATATGGAGGAGGAGAAAGGTTGCCTCTTTCCTCTCCTCTGCCCCAAACCCACCATCATTTTTGTGGATCCCCACTAGTATTAGAGAACTGGTCTAGCAGCTATGAGTGTGAGCTAGGAAGTCTCTGAGCATAGGAAGCTGCCTGAGACTGGTCCATTTACAATGCTAGTGAGTTCTCCAGGATCCCAAGCAAGGATCCTTCCCAGCCTTGCTATCTGTGGTCTTTTTAAAATTGATCTTGGGGCCTTCTGCATACAGGGCATGTGATCCACAACTGAGCTACTATGCCCCTCACCCCCCCCCCCCCAGTTATTTTCTTACCTCTGCCAAAACTCAGTAGGTTGTCTTAGACATTCTCTCTCAGCCTCAGTCCTGCCCATCTGCGATAGAAAACAATACTGCTCTTCTTGAAGGATTACTGATGTACGTGAAATGTTCCCAATGCACAAACAGTGCCATATAAATGCTGCTATTCTTTCATTAAGTCGACATATAACTTTGGGATTTCCTGCCATCTCAGTCTATTGAGATGATGATGCAAAAAGACACTGTCTGCTTTATGTGGGCACCAAATCTCACAATTTTACAGCATGCATTTCATTTTACAGCATGAAATTCTGAACATTTCAGTACAGTATTTAGGGCTGAAATGTGTGCCAATGAAGATGTCAAAAATGGATGTCTGCTAAATGTTTAAACACAGTTTCCTGCCTGTTGGGAAACATATTTGAAATAAATACGTTAAAATGTACCGTATTTGGCAAGACCAGATGTGGCTTGCTGCCTATTGTGAATCTTTGGCTCACTTGCGTCTGAAGCGTTGAAGAAAAACTTATTGATTCCACTCAAACAACTACCAACAAAATTGGTGCTTCAGGTTGTGGGCTTATATTAAGGGATGTATAGAGCCCCCCCTTTGCTACTACTACTGTAGACTGTATAAAAGGGATCACATGCTTGAACTCCTCCTGCATGTTAAAAACAATCAAATGCTCTGCAGTCCTGGCACCTCAGGGAGTAGACTGGGATAGAACCTCTCACTGCTATGCTAGTTTTAAATGTGCAGGACACTTGGTACATGGGAGAGCAATCAAGGATGGTACCCCCCAGCTGCAGTTGGAAGTGGTACAGTCCACTCTGCCATTTCAGCATTCTACCGCTCATTCTGCTCCAGGAGTAGACCAGGCCCAATACAGCTACTGGTTGCCACCAACCTGCAATGGCCACCACTGCCGAGGAGAAAGGCATGCAGCCTGGCTGGGGCTAAGGGCACCCATGATGACATAATGAGTGGGAAGGGGAGGAGGAGAGGCAGATCATTGGAGAAGGGAAGCATCCTTAGCAACCTGTCGGAAGGGAAGGCCAGTTAGAACTGATCATAACCCAGCCTCCAAGTGAAGGGGCAAAGAGGGGCTAGAAGAGCTACAGAGGGAGACAGCCTTGGTCCTGCACTACCCAGGGTGAAACGGAAGGCGTGGCCAAGTGGGGAAACAAGCCTCCACCTAATTTCCCCCAAATTTGCCAGCCTTTGGAGCTAAGGGGCCAGAAAGGTAGAGGAGAAGGCAAACAGGCCACCATGTTTGTGGCACCTTACAATAAACGGCCTGTACTTGCATCCCACAATATTGCCTTGGCCTGTTCCAGGGTCCTTTTGAAATTGAGCTGCCCCCCTGTGGGGAGGAGGAGCCCCTGGTGATTCTCCATTAACATTTTCTGTGAATCCCTATATGTTCCAAACCCTGGTGAAGCATGCAATGTCACTAGTCTTACTGAAACTCCATCATCCTTCTTGAAATATTGCAGAGGTTTCACTCACACAGAACCCTCCAAATTTGCCTTGAAATAATGTTTTTAGGTTAAATTCAGTGGTAACTCTAGATTTTTGCAAATATTTGAAGCTATGCCCTTCCAGTGCCTGAGAATATGTCTGTACAACAGAAGCACAACTTTGGGGGAAGATATGGGGATTATGCACTGCAAATAAAATAAGCAATTATTGTCCAAACCCCGAAATACTGTGGAAAAGGAATGATATCTCTCTCTCTCTCTCTCTCTCTCTCTCTCTCTCTCTCTCTCTCTCTCTCACACACACACACACACACACACACACACACACACACACACACACACACACACACACATGATTGTCTGCACAAACAAGAAATTCTATGATGTTGCAGCCATACACAGCTGTAATTGTCTATCCTAGGCTAGTCACTGTAATCCTATTCAGCCAACCTTGGAAAAGGATGGGGTTGAAAAATGGTTTCCCTCTCACCTGAAATCTCCCTCCCCCCTGCAAGTCCCAGCCAGGGGTCCTGGTCCAAACTTGCTGGAATTTTGAACAAGAACACATCTCCTAGGAGTTAGAGATGCACTGCAATGTTTAGTTACAAGTTTCCACTTGTATATATTTACAAACATAATGTAGAAACAGTCCCCTCTGCACAATTCAAAAAACAGTAATCTAGTGGAGCAGTTGCTCTCACCTCTCCCTCAGGAGGAGAGGACAGTGGCAAGCAAAAACAGGTGGAAGAGATGAAGTAACTCGTCTCCTGAAAATGAAAGATGTTTCTGAAGATCATTCACAGTGGCAAGACAGTCTTCCTTGTCTCCACTCCCAGCCCTTCCTGGAACTACTTTTTAAAGCACCTGTCTTCATTGTTCGTCTTTCCTCATCTTGGAGTCCTCACTGCCCTAACTGGACAAAGCTTGGGAACAGAAATCTGTAGTTGCCTTTTGTAACCTTTTGTACAGAGTTATCTGGCAGTCTAGGGAAGGGGGGAGAGTGCAGCCAAAGGCATTCTCAGAGATCAATGTGAATTAGCCCTCATTATTCCATTAACCTTTCTGGTCAGCTTTACGGCATCCCTAACATTTGTGATGATGTCCCATGTGAGTAAACTCTCTGGTAGTCTTGTAGGCACATGAAGATGATCTGGAATGGGCATTATTAATATAGCAATGACCATTAGATTGATCCACCATAGGAAGAAATAACATTCCTGCTGTTTCACTTCCTGGTGTGGGTAACTTTTAGCTGCAGCTAATTACAGACGTAATTTCATGTTGCAAACCCTGCTAGAACTAGGTTTGAGCTGATTAATTATCCCCTAGACAAGTGGGGAGAATTTATGGACCCAGAAAATGAAGTGAGACAAATGCAGGCCACCATAGACAGGAAGGAGCCGAATTTTTCAAAGGAAGACTTGCCTGGGCCTCTGTGTATCTCCTGAAGGGCAGCAGCTGTTTTTCCTGTCCCCTTAGATTTAGTGAAAGAATTGCAAACAGCAGAGCTCCAGTTGACCACCTTACAAGCTTACAATGTGGCCCAGGATTGCTTTGAACTTACAGTAATTCTAGCTGGATGGTCAGAAGTCCACAACATGACATTTCATCTTGGTCCCAATTGAGACTTTTAGCAACCTAACAAGAGCTTCTGTATGGTGCAGAAGTAAGTTCCCACCCCCATCTTTCAGATAACATGTGGAAAGGATGCACAGCAATTCTACTCATTCATCATATGAAGCCTCTGGCTGGCCCACTATATTTCTCAGCCAGTTATTGATCACCAGAGGAAACACCTTCTCAAAATGGATGGTAGCCAGGACAGTGTGCATTCCGTGTTTTGCACAAAAGCAGGAAAGGGCAAAAAAACTACGGAATATGGTATTGGGCACTGACTCCAGCTTCCCAAAGATCTCAGTCTTCATTTTTTAAGGGTTCTAGCTGTGAAGCATGCTGGAAAGAACTAGCGTTCTGGCAGCGCTAGGTCCTTTATAGTGGTGCAAAACCCGGGTCGCTGTTGCATGCTGCTGCAAACAGCAGGAGGTGTGGCAAGTGTGGTAGCGGCTCTGGGAAGCTCAGCAGGTGCCAGTAAGTTGGTGGCGGGGATGAGCCGGATCTTATCCCCCATTTTTCTGCCCGTCCCCTGGCTCTCCTTGGACTTGTGCAAGTTACATAGCTGGCGTAGGTCCAAGGAGACCCATAGCTTATAGGAGATTGGGCAGCCAGCCTCCTGGAGGATTAGTAAAATATTTTTACTTACCTCCTGCAGGCTATCTAATTACCCTCCCCCAAAGCATGCAACGTTGGCGGGGCTGCATGCTATAACGTGGCAGGGGATAGGATTGGGCAGCTAGCCAAGTATTGTTTGCTCTGATTGGCAGTGGCTGTCTTAGGCCTCTGGCAGAGAAAAGCCTTTCCTGGCAGCCTAAATCTATACTCCTGCAGGTAACAAAGCCCCAAAGGATGTTTTTGCGAAGGAAAAATAGCTGTGGAAGCGACTGACTTGCAGCAGGAGAGTGGTAAATGTAGGGGGTGATTTTGGAGCATGGTCGGGGAGGCAAGGAAGTCTCTCCCCCCTCTGGACTCTGCTATTATGCTCAAATGATGATGTGTAGAATATTTATATGCTGCCTTTCAACAAAAAAAAAGAAGTTCTCAAAGTGGTTTCCAGTCATCGAAGGACGTACAGCCCTGAGAGTGATCTGCCCAAGGTTCACCAGCGAGCTTAACAGCTGAGCAGGGATTAGAACCTGAATTGCTGTGGTTGAAATGCAGCACACTGGGCTTTGGGATCTTGGGGGGTTTCCTCCTGATCAGTCACTTCTCCCTGCAACTTGCTCCCCCTCGCAGGAGCAGACCAATCAGAATATTAAGAGCCCAATCCTATCTCCCCCCCCCCACCGATGCAGCCATGCCAAAAAGGCGTATGCTGTATCAAGTGGGAGGGATCGGGAGGCTTGGGAGGGGAAAGAGAAATTATTTCCCCTTACCCCTCCATTAGCCCCTTGCTCGCCAATGGTTCCCATTGGACCTGTACCAGCTCTTTAGCTGGCTCAAGTCCAAGGAGAAGAAAAGGGCGGAGAGCGCTGCCTCCGAATGAAGGGGATAGGATCCAGCACATGCCATTGCCTCAGGATCCACCGCCTCCCTTCCTCCCCATCTCCCAGTTTTGCCCCCTGTCTGCTCCCTTCCTGCCCACTCCCCCCACACACACACTGCTGCCTTACCTGGTCTGGTGAGTGCGGCTGGGTCCAGAGGCATCCTGCAGCAGTGCGCACAAAACGGAGTGCTGCATGGCCACCGACAGAGTGCTGCACACACCATCAACAGCCATTTTAAGACCGCAGAAGTCCTTTCGCTGTCGTAGGGGCCGCCGCACAATAGCCCAGTCAACAGAGCTGCTTTTTACTGAGTTTGACTACAGGTCCATCTAGCGCAATCTTATCTTTCTATTCTGAGTGAGCAGCAATGCCTCTTCAGTCCTTCCCAGCCTTGTTACCTGAGACCCTTTCAGTAGAGCTGCCAGGCCGTGTTGTTGATGCAAATCACACATTGTCCTCCATTGCTTCCAAAATAGGTTTTGACGGGTTTGTCAGTAAAACCTGGAGTTTCAACCTGGAGACTATTTCTTTACAGCAGAGGGAGTCCATTGCCTAAGAATGCCTTCCTCTGTGCTGCCTTGTGTTGTCAACATGTTATTCTGGGAATAATAGTCAGTCATGCCTATCATCATGTCCAATTGGAGATGTGTTTTGATGCACAAACACTGGAGGAAAGCATTGCATGCAAAGGTAGTGATGGGGAAAAAAAGAGTTGACTGTCGCTGGCATATCCTTCGCATAATGAGGAGGGTGCAAATCCTTCTCAAGAAATGTCACTGGTCTTTTCAAAACTCCTTTGGCTTCCCTTCAGCCTCTGAGTTCAATTCAAGGTTCTCTTTTGGCAAAATCTGGGACAATGTAAGGAAGCGATGAACTCTGCAAGGAAGCGATGAACACCCCCTGCGAAATGTTGTTTGTCTTATCAAAATTCCCTTCGCTTCACTCAGAATTCTTCAGATGTGTCCCCAAATTCTCTTTGAATTTTTCTTTTAAGCAAAATTTCAGCAGCAACTCAGAAGTGACACAAAGCAATATGTCAAGTCAGTGCATCCCAGAGAGAGCACCAGTTTCTTGCCTCCAACTTTTCTTTCTGTGTCATTAAGAAAATGAGCAGAGCATCTGTTTCACAGCGACTTTGTAGTTTGTATGGTAGGCAAGAAAACATTGTTTGTGCAGTGAACATTTGGTGCTGCCTTCTAATGAGTCAGGCCATTGGTCCATCTAGCTCAATATTGACTTTTTGTCATTCGTCCCCTTCCCCCGGTGTAGAGCTGCCTGGGGCCTATGGGCTCCTCGAATGTACATCGGCTCTTGAGCCAACATACATTCAGGGTGGCTGGGAAAGGGCCACTGAGCCTGGGTATGGGGACGGGGATATCACTGCCGACATCCCCACCCCCTCCCAAGCCGGCTTAGCCAACGGCCGCCGTCCTTCGCCATCCAGCCTGCCCTCCCCCCTCCCCTGCACCCACTGATGTAAATCTTACCTTGCTCCGGTGGCTGTACGTTGGGTCCACTAAAATTCAAACCACTAACATTGAGTGGTGGGAGAATTAGAATAGACAAAGGAATTTTTTTTTACCCAGCGTGTAATTAATCTGTGGAACTCCTTCCCACAGTATGTGGCCTGGATGCCTTTAAAAGAGGAATGGACAGATTAATGGAGAAAAAGTACATCACAGGTTACAAGTCATGATGTGTATATGCAACCTCCTGGTTTTAGTAGTCAGGTATCTCTTAATGCCAGGTGCAAGGGAGTGGCAACAGGATACAGGTATCTTGTGGTCTTGAGTGCTCCCTGAGGCATCTGGTGGGGCCACTGTGAGATACAGGAAGCTGGACTAGAGGGGTCTTTGGCCTGATCCAGCAGGGCTGATGTTCATATGTCCTTCTCCAGCACTCCTTCTTCAATCAAAATCAGACTCCCATGCAGCTGCTTTGAAGTAATTTTTTAAGCCTCAGGAAGTCTCATCACAGGTCTCTTGCATGACATCTAGTTGCCCCCGAGACAAGCTACTATCTCTCAGCCTTAGACCTCTGTTTGTCATATGAATCGTAAGCGTGGCCTCTAATGGAGTCAGTGTATAATATCAGGTATTTTGCTTTGCACCATCAAACACTTTATATCAATGGGAAGAATTTTGATTCCTTAACACATGAAGCAATACGGCAGCAATCGGAGGTGAAACAAGGGTGGAGTGGAGGCAAGTAGTTCTGCAAGACTCCGTTACACTGGAGCCAGCGGCCCCTCCCCCTTGCTTATGGAGCCATTCCAGCAGCGACAGGGGAGTGTCCTGCGTGTTGCCTTTGCTGCCAGAATGGCTCCAACAGCAAGGGGGAGGGGCCGCTGACTCCAATGTAACGGAGTCTTGCAGAACTACTTGCCTTCGCTCCACCCTTGTTACGCCTCTGGGGGAGTGGTAAAGAGACTGTGCTCTCCGGCAGGAGAAAGGAAAGAGAGTTTCCTGTCCTGTTCCGTTCCAACCACATCAGCAAAACAAAGGAGGCAAATAGAGTGCATTGCTTTGCACCTGTGGGGTGAGATCTGCACATTCCATCCGATAGCCTTTTGTTTTTGATGCGCTTCTTACCCATTCAGTGCCGAACATCTGCAGTTACCAGTGTTCTCCTAGTCTCCCATGTACTTCTGCATGTACTGTAAAAGAAAAATGGAGGCACAATCCAGCCCAGTTATATTAAGCACTTCTAAGATTCATTTTTCCCAAACGGGAAAAGTTAAGGTCATGATCAGATATCTCCCATTGAAATCCATGGGGCTAAAAGATGCATTATTCTAGAGTGTGTCCACAATGAAAGGGTTGATTCTTTAGGAGAGGCAGAAGTGCCGAAGCCTGCACAACGTGCAGTCCGCCAAGCTGAATACAGCCTAACATAAGTTGGGCCAGTCCCACCAGGCACTCAACAAATCTCTGTAAGGCGCCAGGAGGCGGTCTCAAACGGCGGCTTCCAGCAGTCAGGCTCTGGTGTGTTTTTCCTCTTGCGACCCCAGTGCTCTGTTTCCACTGCAAGCCCAGCAGATTGAGCTCTGTGCTTCAAGAGCAGCTGCAGTAGCAGCTGATCCCAAAGGCCAAGACCCTGTCAGCAGGCAGGGGTGGCCCCTCCACGAGGCGGATTGAAATGGCTGCTTTGAGCCGCAGGTGGGGAAGACCGCAAACTGGTGAGGAATGCCGGCCTGTCTGCACCTGCTACCTACCTCCCCAGGCCTGCTGCCTGCCTGGCTGCTCCTCCCAGCTGCTTCTCCACCCTCTTCTCATGCGTTGTCCTTAGAGCAGGGCAGCTTCCCTCCTCCTCTAGCATTGCTCCCCAAAATCACACCAACGATGCTAGCAGGTAAGGGCCACCGCGATCCTCCTCCTCACGGTTGTCCTGGAAGGAGAGCTGTCAAGAAGAGAATTGCTGCTTCTGCACCAACTGGAGTGGAAGAGGAGTCAGCCCTGGCCTGTAGCCCTTGGTTCACGCTACAGAGAACCACTCTCCAGCCATGGCCTTTTGCTGTGGTTCGACCTGCAGGAAACGCTTTCCCTTCTTCCCAATCCCTCAGCTCTCCTGCTTTCTCCCTCCTTCCCAACACACTAAAAACACACACACCAATTTTGTAACCCCAGGTCACTCTGGGAAACCCACATAGTTTCCCTACATTCTTTCTTCCCCTCTTCTTCTTCCTCTGTGCCTGTGCTATTATTATGCACCCCCTTTCCCTTTTGGGAATTCCCTTTCTCCTCCCCTCTTCTCTCTCGGCTGTATAGTAACTGCTTATGTTTAGGGCCTAGCTGTGAGTGAATGGCAAAGGAATGCTGGATGGCTTTATTTTGATCCCCCTTCACTATTTATAGTTAATTTATCCCCACAGTAAAAGTTAGTTTGAGGTGAACCCTTGTCTCCCTCTTTATTCCCCCCGAGCCGCTGAGCTGTGCCACTGGCTACTGCACAGGGTCCCGGCACCTGTGGCAGCCAGTTTGCACACGTTAATGCATGTTTAAAACAAAGCACACCCAGTAATAGCTTGGAGGCTGACGCTTCCCAAGGCCTGGCACACTCCTGCGTTTGCTGCATGCCAGGTGAGTGAGTGGGCAAGTGAAGTGGGTGGTATGCATGGAGCATATTGCTGGTGGCTGTGTTTGACCTGGCAGATCGCAAGTGCTGTAAGCCTGTGCTCCATGTCACCCACCCTCCAGGCCTCCAGGTAACATGCTGCTTTCCAGCAACGAAGCTCTCCGAGCAGTAAGCATAAAATAATGACAACCATCTTAATAAAATAAACAATACTGAAGAAAACAGAAGAAAACCATCCAGGGGGAACCAACCCATCTAACTAACTCTCTACAACACCAAAGGCATGACGGAACAAGCGCATTTTATTTAACCAATTCTCTAAAGACCGGGAGGGATCATCATGAGCAGATCAAATTTCGTGCAGGAGGAAGTTCCACAGACTGGGTGTAGCTACAGAAAAAGCCCTGCGCTGCGTGCTTTTCAGCCAAACTTCGGAGGGCACCTGGGCATGTGGAGCAAGCCCTCCCCAGAAGATCTTAAAGAGCGGATAAAATTATCTGGGAGCGGAAGGTCCTTAAGGTAACCTGGCCCAAACTGTTTAAGGCAGCATTTCTCCAAGTCCTACAGGGGAGTTTACTCCCCTGTAAGTCTTTGCGGGGGTGGGGCGATGTCGGAGGCAGCGCTCCAGGATCACCCCACCCCAAAAACGCTTTTTTAAACATATCTGGTTGTCCTGCCAACTCCCCAAAGGGTCCGGGGGGCGCTGCGGCCACCTCCACAGGCCTCCCCAAGGCTCTAAACAGAGGCGATCACGTTCTGAAGCCCACTTCCAGTTTTCGGCGAAATCCGGAAGTGAGCTTTTCGATGCGATCGCCTTGAAGGTCTTATGGCACCTGATCTGGTCTCTGACCCTGCCTAGGGCTGTGGGGACATTCCGGCCAGCTGAAACAGGATCATCATCTGTCTTGGCCCAGAATCAATTGTTGCAGCTGAATTTTAGGACAGGTCTGTACAACGTCTGGACCACCGTCCATAGCCGATGGGTTGCATTTGCTTGGTTGCTCTCAGGCCTGTTTCAGGAGAAAGCTGAAAGTGTTGCAGAGGGAATAAATAATGTTTGTTCCACAACAATGACTTACAAATTGCTTAATGGGTTCTACCAGTTTTGCTGTCTTCCAGAGAAGACAAATGAGTTCCCCGGGTAGAAGAAAAGCACCACTCAATCAACCTTCTTTCTTTCTCAGAGGGGCAGTCCGATTTACAGCTGTGCTTTGGGGGTACTACGGACCAAGAGTTTATCATAATGGTATAAATGAATTTTTGGACACAAATCCTCGGATCTAAAGAGTGCCTTGCTATCAGTCGAAGCGATCGGTTTAGCTTCGGCAGGACTCCATGTGGGTGTAAGAGAACCTTCTGTGCCAAGAATTATGCAGATTCATAGATATGCTGTACAGAGACAGGAAAGAACAGCAGGCTGAGCGAGTGATGGAGGAAGAAGAACGAATACAAATGAACTGGAGTAAATTGTTTAGCAGGCAGACTAGAGTTGCCAAACAGCCAGTATTTTACCAGACCTATCAGTAAAACAGTGTTCTTTCAGGTAACCAGTATTGGTTTAAGAAAAACCAGTACAATCCAGATTCTGTCATGCTCCACATCACTGCTTGGCCTCCACCTCTGATTTGCCAGGTTCTGTACTGCACCCTCTTTATGCCCTGTGAGGCTTTGCCATGACTTTATCCCTGGTACACTAGCTGTGTCCGCTACCCTGGTCAGGGGTCACTGTTTTTGAAATCCAAAGCTGGCACTCCAGTGCAGAATATTGTTTCATGCTCCACCTTCTCAGCAGAAAGCTTTCGGGAAGCCTTCCTGCCGTAAATTTGAGCGAGAGAACACTAGCAATTTATGGAGAGGCTGTAAGAATCTATGCTTTTACAAACAGGTTGAGTAGGTATTATGATGAGGGTGTAGAAACAAGCACACTGATAGCACTGGATGGATTCACACCAGAACAGCCCGCTCCCTGCTTTGTACGTGCCTGGATATCATGCACATATTTTTCTCTCTTTATGCCCTGGTTGTATTTGGCTTTGAACCAATAAACTCCAAATCATGCCTATTCAGTAGTTGATTGTGAGAATAAGTTATGTATGACACTCAGGGGAGGAGGGGGCCATAGCTCAGTGAGAGCCCCCATGCGTTGCATGCAAAAGGACTCGGCTTCAGTTCCTGGCACCTCCAGGCTGTGCGCACCATTCACAAAGGGAGAGGAACGGAGCAGCACCAGGAATGACAAGCCCCCGACACATACCCCCCATACCATCCCCCCCTTGAGACATACCATTTGCATAGTTGAAAAGCACCACTTTATCTTGCATTTGGTTTTTCATAATAATGATGTGATTCTACTGCACAACAAGCCTTACATGTGGCGTATTATAAAGGATGACAGTGTGCCTGGCTTATTAAAAAGAGGAAATGCAATTACTCTGCATGTAATAACCTCTATTGGGAGGAAGTACTAGATAGCGATCAAGCAGAGGAAGAGGCAGGAGGAAGAAATACTGTAACTGGAAGTGAATGCTTCTCAATATTCAAATGAGAAGCCAGGGGTTTACTACTGGTGCAGGTTGAACAGGTTCTGGGAGGAATCAAGCTCAATGAACCAGAGGGCTGAGGATGGGCTTCCGGTTTAGACAAGGCCCAGCTCATTTAGGGCAATGACTGTTCTGAGAGGCGATGCAATTGCAGCATTTGTAGATTGGGTGGGTGAAGCATTTGTTTTGCTCTGTCAATTGCTTTGTGAACCTCTTTTTTTTGGGGGGGGGGTGTTGAAAAGCGGTATATAAATATTTGCGGTAATAATAATCTTCTCCTCTTCTTGGGATCTAAAAGAGGTTGTAGTGATAGGTAGGATGATTTGAGTTCGGTTAGGAACAAAACAGATTTTCATTTGGTTAAAAAAATAATAATGAAAAGGGTATATGGGAGGAAAAAGCCCTTTGATTTATCAAAAGACTCGTGGTAGGGTACCAAGGCCTTAGAGGGTGATTTGACTCCTGTAATCCTTTGACCTCAACTCTTTAAGTTTTTGCATTCTCCTTGCCCGTCTTTTGATGCTTATTTATTATAAAAAAAAAAAGGGTAAAGGTGACCCCTGACAATTACGGTAAGTCCAGTCGTATCCGACTCTAGGGTGTGGTGCTCATCACCATAAGGCGAAGAGCCAGCGTCGTCCGAAGACGCCTCTGTGGTCATGTGGCCGGCATGACTCTCCTTGCCGCAGCGCGTAGCATGCGGCTGGAACACGGAGCGCTGTTTACCTTCCCGCAAGCGGTACCTATTTATCTACTCGCATTAACATGCTTTGGAACTGCTAGGTTGGCAGGAGCTGGCCAAGCAATGAGAGCTCACCCCGTCATCGCGGATTCGAACTGCCGACCTTTCGATCGACAGCTCATGGTTCAGCGGTTTAACCCACTGCGCTACCCGCTGGCCTGGCACACAAAGTTTGTATTTGGTTTGCTCATTGCTTGGGGGATGGGGAGAACATGAAGGGGGACACAGAAACAGTTCAGCTGGTAGGAGGACTGGGAATTGGCTACTAATTATCGTGGCGCCGAATCGTACCTTTGCATAGTTACTTCTTGTGTCTCCATCTAAGAAGGCCTTGTCTTCGAGCAAAGTTTCATGTCTGTCATTTCAATATCCCACTGGACTGAAAATCAATTTGCAGTGTGCTAACAGGGCTATGGTTTTATTTTTAATAACTGTATTTAAAATGGCCTCAACTTTATTGTGTCGTAAACTCAGCCCTTTAAAAAAAAAAAACCTCCCCCCAAAACCTGTTCACACCCCATACAATGTCCTTGGTTTCAGGGCAGAGTTTCTGGTACCTTTGGGGTTGTTATAGGTTGCTATAAAACAGGACCGTCTCCTTCATTAAGCATTCTTAAGTATATTACACAGCAATATTTTGCAATTGGAAACTAACGGGCCATCTTGGAATATTTTCTGCCTCCCGTTGCTTAATTTCTGGAAAGAGAAGTTCCAGGCTCCACCCTGTCTGAGAGGACCACACTACACTTTGTGTTCATAACTTGCCTGCTTCTGAATGGGCTTCGTTTTGCTTTACTTAATAGCAGCTTTAGGGGGGGAGGCCCTTTACCCCATGGTCCTGAGCTAGATTGTATCACCCCCCCCCCCCGCTGCTTTTGTCCTGGAGAAGAACTGCCAATGGAAGCTTCCCCCCCCCTCAGGGTGAATAGCAGCCATTGGAGCCATGGGAGAGGGGCATGGTAGGGGAAAAGGGTTAAAGAGCCCCCCCCTCACATCACATTGCTGATCAGGATCACCCCCTGTAGCTGCTGTTGAGTATAGGGAAACTAAGTGCACTAGGGCAAGAACATTGTCAATGCAACGGCTAGGTTAACTCTAAATACCTGAAATGGACCAAAAATGCTGAATTTTACACATGTGCTTGTCTGACCTGATAAGAGGTGTGCTTATGTTGTGACTGATTTTCAGAGATAAATGTGCAGGGTGAGACATATACAGTGGATATAACATTCATATTATGAATTGACTGGCTGATCTCTTTTATTAACAGCCTATCCTAAGGGCTTTGGATTTCTTGCCACTGTTCTTAAAAAGAGAGACAAGGAAGATGAAACGAGAGTAATGCTGACTCCAGGCCTGGCTCAAAGGGAAATGATGCCTGAAGCCCCCCCCCACACACACACCCCCGCATGGGGAAGTGAGCACTCCTGCCTACACTTCAGCAGAGGAGGGGGGTGATGACAACGAAAATAGGGCATCAACAAGAGGCGGCACCCTAATTAATCACCTCCCTTTTTTGCCCTATTGCAATCACTGCCTCATGACTGGGCTGTCCCTGGCTTACTTCTCGCAGAGAGAGTGACAGCCCAATCCTATTCCCCACCAGCAGCGCTGATGCAGCTGCAACCAAAAGGCACATGCTGCATGCTATGGGGTGGGTGGGTGGGCATGTGTAACCTGAAGGCAAATGGGAAAAATCATTTTTATTTACCTCCGCATAAGCCCTGGGGCTGCCTATGAGTCTCCTTGGATATATGCTACCTATTTTGGTGGTGTATATTCAAGGAGGGAAAAGGGAAGGTTTTCAAAAGAGGGGATAAGATTGGGCATGTGCATTGCCACCAGATCCACCCCTTCCCACCTCCTCCCCACACCCGGTTCCTCCCTCTCCCTACCCAGAAATGCCCCTGTTCCTTCCACTCCCCCATCCCCCCCACTGTCTGCCCCACCACTGCCTTACCTAGCGTTGGTGGGTGGTGTCATCGCTGCTGGCGACTGTGTGACTGCACTGGTAACCACCTTGCGCTCACCGGTGGTGTCGGTGAACGCGATGACATTGTATAATGCACGCTTGATCCAGGCACTTCCACCTGGATACTGACACTTCTTCCAGCAGAATGCGCATTCTGCCACTGGGCCTTTCAGATAGGATTGGGCCGGGCCTGGAGTCCCTCTTCCACATACCGGGTATGTCTTTGAAAATATACTCGGAGATCGGTAAAGCTTGTAGAAGGATGAACAAGAGTGAAGGAATTTTACTTTCTGGTGAAGGACTTTCTGGTACGATCTGGGAATTGGGATAAAGTGATACAACAAAGGCCAGTGAAATGGTGGTGTCTTACTAGAGGAGAAGAGATTATCAGGAGCCATCAGGGCTAGACCTAGGAACTTCCAGATATGTGCTCAGGTACCTTGTAGTGAGCCACTCAAGACTGTCACAGTGTATGATTCCGCTTCCCAGAGCTAAGATGTCTTCCCAGGCTTCAGGATGACTCTATCTGCTCACACCACCTGCTTCCCCTGATTTGATGGGGCTACAAATGCTTCCTGCTCAAACTAGGTGATATGATTGGTTCTTTAGACTTCCCTTAGGCCTCAAGTTCTGGGATTTGTGCCTTGGGCTTCCAACCCTGCTGGCTCTCTGGACTACTGAAAGCAACTGAGATCAAGTGAGAATCAAGTTTTTCAAGAAAACCAGAACCTATCACAGCAGAGAGAGAGAGAGAGAGAGAGAGAGAGAGAGAGAGAGAGAGAGAGAGAGAGAGAGAGAGTCTTAAAGTATCAGAGGGTCTGAATGGACTCAGATTGGCGAATGAGAACATGACTTCCGTCCCTTCCCACCTGATATGCCAGCATGTCCCACTTCTGATGCCCACCAGATATCCACATGTGGGCAAAATGTTTGGCATGCATCACACAGTCAGTGTCCCAGATAAATTCCAGGAATTGCTGCACAAGCACAATCTGTGCCTACACACACTGAATGTTACATGCATATGATGTATTCAAAAGTTACACCCATATGTGGACATCTGGTGGCATCTGAGATGGGACAAATGGGTGTGGAAGGAAAGTGTGCTCTTCCTCTGTATGGTCTGGTCCAGCCCAGAATGTAAAGAGTTAGGAGGTTGCGGAACAGTCGAGCATATTTCAATCCGGGTAGGAAATTATGCAATATCGGGGGAGGCAGGGGTGAGAAAACTAGATGATGAAGAGATCTGTTACAGCATGGCACATGCTCCCAAGAGGCTAGGTGGAAACTTCATTGCTCAAGGCCTCTGAATCTGTAAAAACAGCCCTGCCCTGGCAGAGACAGATGGGCTGGCTCATTCGATATTCCATTGCCACAGTTTTCTGGCAGGCTGTTTTCGGCTGTAGATTGATCAGGATGGAAGGATCGTCAGTGCCAGAATTGAGGAATGGAAGGAGATATTATTTTAGCACAATGAGAAGAGAAGATGAAGAAGAGGCCGGAGCTGGTGGCACTGACAATAACAGTACCAGTACCAGGCCCTTTCTGAGACATAGGAAGCAGAGACGTCACAAACAATCAGGGGCTATATGGGGAAAACACTGGTCCCTTGCAAATGCTGAGTTTACTGAGACAAGGCAAAGCTGGAACCACTGGTGTAAATGGTGAACAAATGACTAACACCCTAATCTTATCCACCCCTTCAGCTACTACAGCACAAGCAGAGGCCACAGCAGTTGAAGCGGTAAGCAGGTGAGAACTGAACAGCTATTTGTCACTAATAGTCTATTTATAGCCCACCCCATCCCAAAGCCCAGGGCCACCCCATATTGTAGTGCAGGTAGTGCACTGCACAAAGGCACCACATCTAAGGGGGGGGAGGAATGCCAGCAGAACATCACTTCCGGCGGGGAGGAAGGGCCGCCTTTTCTACGGCGCACAAAGGTGCCATTTGGACTCGGACAGCCCTGCCAAAGGCTCAGGCATAATCAATATCTCCAGCAAAACAGAGCATCATATTAAGAAAGCATTTAATGTCCCCCCCCTTCTGCTGACTTAATTCTGCAACCTAGAAGCCAATTCAAACAACTTTGACTGAGACTATCTGTCTTTTTTCCCTTTCTGTCTGAATCTGCAAGAAGGCACCTTGCTAGATCTCAGAGACTATAACAGGACGTATGGAAGGAGGCATATGCTGCCTAAAGCCAATCAGGGCTTGATGAGATAACAGCAGCCTCAGACTCTGAAAAGAACAGAACAAGCAGCTAGTGCAGATACGAGAAAACACATAAAGGGCGCAATCCTATCCAACTTATGCCACCGTTGTAACCAGCGGCGCAGCGAGAACGGGAGGTCCCAGAACGGAAAGGGGATTCAAATCCCCTTTGAATTCCCCTTTAGGAGGTGATTTGAATCCCCTTTCCGTTCTGGGGCCTCCCGTTCTCGCTGCACCACTGGTTACAACGGTGGCATAAGTTGGATAGGATTGTGCTGATACTGTGTTTGTCAAGCTGTAGTTGCCAACTGACCAGAAACAAGCAGGTCTGACCTGCTCTTGTTCTTTTAATGCAGCTTGATCTGAAGAATTCAGCAGGTGGAGCTTTTTCCCTAAGATAATGTTATCTTAGAGATAATCATTATCACTTACTAATGTCTGCAGATTCAGTTGATGTCAAAGGAACAGCTATAGAGACTAGCTGAAAAATTGGCTGTCGGGCAGCCCAGTCCTGCATAAATATCCGTGGCCAGCCCATAGGTCCATCCGCAGGATCCTACATTTTTCTCAGGCCACTCCGGTGTGGCCAGGGGTCTCCTCAGGGAAAGGGGACATATAAGAACATAAGAAGAGCCCTGCTGGATCAGGCCAAAGGCCCATCTAGTCCAGCTTCCTGTATCACACAGTGGCCCCACCAGATGTCTCAGGGAGCACAAGACAACAAGATACAGTACTTGTATCCTGTCGCCACTCCCTTGCACCTGGCACAAAGAAAACCTACTCCTACAACCAGGAGGTTGCTTATCCCCATTATGGCTTGTAAGCTGTGATGGACTTTTCCTCCATAAATCTGTCCAATCCCCTTAGGCCAGGTGCCATCACCACCTCCTGTGGCAAGGAGTTCCACAAACCAATTACACGCTGGGTAAAGAAATATTTTCTTTTGTCTGTTGAGATGAGGAGGAGATGGTTGAGCTGTTTTAATAGACTAGGACAAAGGAGTCCCACGCTTCCAGCTGCTAGGGCCACATTGTTCAGTCTTGCTCTTATGGTCGACTGGAGAAAAGTCCAATAATATATCCATTTTGCACATAACTACGGTAAGAATTTTCATGATAGCAGATATCAAAACACTGAATATTTGCAAAAACACTTGCTACAGGGTTGGTTGGTTTCTCTCTCGCGCGCACGCTCACCAATTCAGGCAAAAACTTCACTCTCAACCGCTGAGCCGTCTAGCCGCTCTGAGCCGCTGAGCCGTCTAGATTTGAACTGCTTTGTCCCCTTCCCCTGGTGTAGGGCTGTAAGGTTCCGATGATGGGCCTCCTCGGATGTCTGCTGGCTCAAGAGCTGGCGGAAATCTGAGGCGGCGGTGTGGGGGCTGCCGAGGCCGGGAATGGGGACAGGGACATCGCAGGTGACATCCCCACTCCCACCCGGGCTGGCTAGTCCAATGGCCACCCTCCCTCGCCGCACGGACCACCCAGTGGCTGCAGGTCCGGTCCGCGACAAAGTGAGGCGCCGGTGGGCCTTACTCGCTGGGTGCTGAAAACGCACTTTACACCGCGTTTATGGCACCCTCCTCCTGCAGAGGGCACTCTCCGTAGGCGGATAGTTCCGCAGGATTGCGCCGTTAGTCAGGGCACAAGCAATCTGTACAACACCACCCATCACAATAGAAGAGCTGCTGGGAGACCACCCAACCCAAATGAAGCCTCTTCACTTCAAAAGGCCGAAGTGGCCCAGATGATGCTCCTGGATCTCTGTGTATGTCCCTCCCTGCTGTTTGTTTGGGGTGCTCATCGCTCTGACCAAGAGGTGACTCTTGGTTCTGATGGCTTCTCCTTCAGCTTAATAGGGGCCAGGTCTAACACTGGGGATGGGGCCATAGGTCAGCGATAGGACACATACCTTACATGCAGAAGATCCTTGGTATGTCTAGGTGGGGCTGAAAAAGGCCCCTGTCTGAATCCCTGGAGATCATCCTGAGCTGTATGGACTGAGGACCAGTAGGAGGCGGCTTCATATGACAAGCACTAATGTTCAGATGAACAGCTCAGTCCTACCTGACTTCCCCCGTGTCAATGCAGTGGCGCCAGTGCGGCTTCCACTGCATCCTGCTGGGAAAGTAGCTGGTGCAAGATCTTCTTGAGGTAAGGGGACATTTGTCCCCTTGCCTTGGGGTAAGCTCCAGCCACTGCAATGGGACAACTCGGACCTGCACTAGCTAAATCGCTGGTGCAAGTCTGCATTGCCCTGTGTTGATGGATCAGGCCTGGGAGGGGGCGGTGTTGGGCGGATCGGAGCCCACCCTGCCCCTGTTGCCACCCATCCTCTGCCCCATTCCACCCCCTCCTCGCCCCCACTGTCTCCCCCCGCCTCTATGCTGCCCAGCAGGAACGTACCCCGTTCCATGCGTGCTGTCCTTGCACTGGTGTCGGTGGGACAGCACCAGCACAGCTTCCTATTATGCCATCGCAAACTGCTTTATGGCAGTTTTGCGACAGCCTGCAATGGCGGAGCACATGCTCCGCTAGTGCAAGTGGGGAATAGGATTGTGCCAAAAGTCTTCTTATCTCACTGTGCCTCATATTGGACAACTGTGAATTTGCTTCACTATGTTAAGTGTAAGTGGAGCATATTGTATGTACAAATCATGTCATTGTAAGATTAGTTTCAGCTTTGAACTCAATTAACATGCAGATGGGAAGTTTGGATAAAGCAATTTCATTTTTTATTATGAATTTTACACTGTGCCCTATTTATGGACTTACAGTTGAGTGCTTTTTACAGTTTAATTGTTTATCAATCAGACTGTTGTTATGAAAACCCAACAATATTTTTTTCTGAGTTCCATAGGAGCAGTTCAACCTGTTGTAGCAAAACTGCCAAAGAATCATGTGATCCCTTAAAGCAGTAGTTCCCAAAGTGTGCGTCATGACGCCTTGGAGCATTGTGATGCACCCCCTGGGGCATCGCGGGACCTGTACTATCTGAGCCGCTGGGCAGCGCAACCACAATGTGACGCGGAAAACTGCGGAGCAGAGGTTCTGCTCTGCCAGCTGTGCACCGCTTTTTGAGCCCACCCATGCGCCCTTACCTCTTTCACACTGAATTTTAGTTCTTCTTAGGCCACGGAACCCAGAAATACCGATTACGTCATCATGTCACGCGTCATCGTGTCATCAGCATTTACTTCCGGGTGGTATACACAAGACTCATGGTGCAATCCTATGCCCAAGTAGTGCTGGTATCTTTGCTATGTTGGCTCAATGTCTGGGTTTTTGAAAATGGAGAAAGGTGCAACAGCTGGCGTCTTCGGTCTGCTGACATGTGGACCTGGCGACTTGCCACTTGTGGTAGTGTAATTGACTGTACTGAGCTGGAAGTAATTGGTGGTGACGTGATGATGTCATCACATCACCGCCAGTTACTTATGGCTTGCTGAGTCTCTGCTCGCTCCGGGCTGAGTCGCTTTCTCACGAGAACACAAAGAAGCAACTTGGCTCGGAGCCACTGAAGACAGCCGAGGGGAAAGGCTCTCGTGTCGGGTAGGGCAGGGTGACACCCCCTCATTTGGTGTCACCGGGTGTGGTCTGCACCCCCTTAGTGATGCCCCTGTTTTTGGTTCCTACTCCAGCTCCAACACTGGTGTAGCATTGCACTGACATTGGGGTGTGTCTATCATATAGAAGGAGTTAGGAAATGGTGTAAATCGACCCTCCCTTCCTGTCCAGATCTCCACCCCATTTCAGGAGTTATGCTAGCCATACATAGACATTGTATTGCGTGGTGTCTGTGATGCGTCCTTCAGTGGAAATGAGGCTGTTTGCCGCTCCCTGCAATCTGCTGCTCAACGTGATCCACTTCATTCACATCATCAGTGGGTTGGCTCTACTTTCAACCTTTGGCAGTTGAGAGGCTAGTAGAAAGGAAACATCACATTCTTAAGTGGCGTAACGTATTGCCAGATGACTTTGATTTGTAATTTCCAAATGATGCGCCATGAAAAATAATGACATCATTAAAGTTCCTGTGAGTCCTGGAGTCCACAGAGAAGACTGAATCCACAGAGAAGACTGCTCTGCAGTGCCTCTGACTGAGTGTCTGCTTTGGCTTGGCTCCATTCCAGCCAGCTCTTGTCCGAGCTGACTAATACCGCCCCATCTCCACATGGAATATGTTTGAATGCTCTGGTCATCTGCCCCAGTACAGAAACACAGCAGAACAACCTGCCCTTATTGGAGGCTGCCTGTTGCTTCACTGCATGAGTCACTGCTTTGGGTTGCTTCCTTTAAATCAAGAGGCACTCCAAGATCAGTGACTGATGCTGGAACACAGGAGGTGAACAGTTCTTACTCTTGTACCCTCTTAAAACGAAACCTCTTGGCCTGTAAAAAATACAGTGTGCCTCAACTCTCAGGAGTCTGAGAAACACGGTTTAAATAAATGCCCCTTTGCAAAGGAACTTCCTTAATTCTTTATGGAGGCTCTGAGTTAGCTGCTCCATATCCTCAGTCAGACCAGATGCAAGAAGGAGGTGTAAAAGTCATCCAGGGGCCATCAGCATTTTTATTGCCAAATACAATACAGAGGAAGAGGCCAGTAAGAAAATGTGACTCAGCGCAGGAAATTTTGCTCCAAGGTGCCTGGAAGGGTCACAGTGGAAAGACATCTGCTCTCCTTGCTCTGTCTTTCTGCCACCACACAATGTGCGTACTAATCACAGAACCTTTCACCGAATGTAACCACTGGAGAAGACTTTTCAAAGTCCTCTTACAGCTAGGTTGTCATCTCTGCTTACAAAATATTATCCTTCCATTTGTGCCTCTCAGATAATATTGTTGCATCAAGCTTTGTTACAGGCTAATGTGATATGAAAAATGAAAATATATTTTATTCACCCTGACAAGGTTACAAATAGCCACTTGCTGAGTTGCCTAGGGCGAGTAAGAATTGCTTCCAGGTGTCCTGCCTGGCAGGGTACCTTTACTAAAGTAGGTTTTTTTTTCCCTCTTTTAGAACACAAATCTTAAAACAGTGCAATCCTGTGCATGTCCACTCAGAAGTAAGTTCTATTGTCTTCAATGCGGCTTGTCCCAGGTAAGTGTGTTCAGGATTGCAGCCTAAGTTGCTAACATTGCTTTGGCCACTGTTGACCTCTGCATTTATTTCTGCACTCAGAATGTACAGCGTAATGCCTACTTGGTCTGTGCATATTCCTTTCTATGTGTAGGTTGGCATGTAGCAACTTTTGTGGTTGCATTTGCAAGGCTGTACCCTGAGCTGTGGTGATACGCAAATCTATAGTTAAAATATCTCATAACGCTTAATCCCGTGCTATAATTTCACAAACTTTTATCATCATAAATTTATTTATTATATAGTAATTAAAATTTATAATTATAAATTATAAATAAAATGTATAATTTTACAAACCATTTCTGCTTTTAGGATTTCTTTACCGGTAATATTGGCACTACAGTTGAAATATTCACAAATGTTCAAAATGTGACACAGTTTTACAGCCAAATCCTGCGTAAGATGCTGGCCACTGCACTCCCCCACCACCCGAACCTCCCGACGCCCTCCCGCTGCCGGACACAGGACTTACCTGTGTCCGGCAGCCAGGTTGGTGTCCAGAGGCTGAATGAGCAGCACCGGCCTCGGCGCCACTTACTCTCTGGGTGCTGCGAAAGTGCTTTACGGCACTTTCGTGACACCTAATGCTGGCGGAGAGGGAGCTCCGCCAGCGTTTAGTTAGGTAGGATTGCGCTGTTAAACTTTTGACTTGTATCAGATCTGAAAATTCATTCATAGTCAATAGTTACTGATACTAAATACCATTGTGCGACTGCTATTGAAAACTATCAGATACTATTGCAGCTGCATGTCAAATACTGTATAGTCAAATATGAATTACAATAGCATGTCAACTATATCAGCATTATCAAACACTGAAATAAAATGTTTGGGTCTTTCTCACAAGCTTTATATGGTGTCCCGATTTGGTTCAAGGCTTCAGACCTAGCCACGGAGCGTATCCAATCTAATTTCCTCAGGAAATTTTTGGGTATGCCGCGTTGTGTCCCGTACTCAGCTCTGTGCCTTGAAACCGGTCTTATAATATAATATAATGAATACATTGGCGTGGCTAAGATTTGCAAAATTTTGGCTGGGTATTCTTTTTAAAGCAACAAGTGATAGCCTGGTTTACCACCTACTATCAGACACATCTTTGCCTTGTGGGGTTTCTAGTCTGCTTACAAAGCTAAAATTGATGGGGCTTGACAGTGAGATGCTAGGCATGATGGGGTTAGCTGCAGCATTCAGAACTATTAGGGAGAGAACTCTTGACATTGAGTGCCAAGAGTTAATCAGTGCAGCTAATACAACGTGCTCTGCATTGCATCTCCATCTGCCTATTAAGTTTGGGAAGCTGTCAACTTATCTATATAAAGAAGGGCTTTTATGCTGGCGAGGTGCAACGCTCTCCCTTCTGCCCTTTTATGGGGTCGGTACAAAGGAATACCTGTTTCAGCAAGGCTCTGTTCATGTGGCATGAAGTGTGTCTGAACATATCTTTTTATCATGCTCTCTGCACGAGTCTTTCCGTAGAAGCACCTTAACTTGATACTGGCGTGTTTTCAGGGCTGGATGGAGGCAGATATTCTCCGAGCCCTTCTGTCAACAGAAGATGATGGGAGACTTGATAACGTTGCAACTTTTGCTTCTGTGGTGGTGGCTACTCGGGAAATGAGTTTTGATGTATAGATTCATAGTGGGACAGTTTGGGGAGAATTTTTTGCAGGATTGTGCTTATTGTCATTGGACGTGTTGGGGGATTTTTGGTTGTTTGTTTATGTTTGTCTGTTTTTTGATGTGTTTATGCCAATAAAGGTATCTGTTCATTCATTCATTCATTCATTCATTCATGTTTGGGTCTTAAACATTTGACAGTATTTAAATGTGAGTCACACCCACCTTCCGGGCTGGGGTTGCAACCTGCTTTGTCTGGTGAAGTGTGTGTGAGCTTAAGGTTGTCATTTCTGACAAGGAGCTGAATTAGGAATGTAGGGGCTGATTCTTGTGGGAACGGGCACTGTCTACCTGTATGCTTGCTCCTGCACTTACAATGTAATAATGCCTGCTCAACTTGTATATTTGCAAATAAAGTCACCATTACATTCTCCAAAGGAGATGTACTCTATACCGGCTGGCCTGATATTCCCATTGCTGGAAAGAAAGGAAGCATGGAACACTATGTTACAGATAAATATAGATACAAACAACCCTGCACTTAAGAATTTCCAAACAGACTCTCTTTTAGAACCATGTGAAGTTTTTGCATGCCTGCAATAATTTAAATGTTATAGCAAGCTATCAGTCCCTAGGGAAGAATACATTGTAAAATATTTCTACCAGAAGCCTCCTTTTTATTTATAGAAAAATATGCCTCCAAACTGTAAGACCTTTTAAAGGACAAGCACCTCCTTGTCACAGGAGAGCTTCATTTACAGATCAACGCCTCTCGGATTTTCTCATATATGGGGCTTAAAAGTGACTGCTGCCTCAATCGGGTTTGTAATGCAAATGTAAAATGGTATATTGGCCTTAATGCACAAGGGCATTATAAATGCCTCTTCAGCACGACGAATGGTTAAACCTTCACGGAAAGAGTACAAGAGCAGCTCAAATGTGACCTAAAGTCCTCGTGTGTCTGTTGCTCACTATTAGGAGCAGAAGGGTGCAGGAGGTATGTGAGAAGCCTGGCATCATGGGAGGCAAGGGTGATTTCAAGTGCATTCTTGTGTCAGTGAAAGCAGAGAAAGTGGAGGAGCTGCATGAAGTGAACACAGGGACTGAATTCAGATCTCGCGCCTCACGACGGTTAGGGAAGCTGCCGTTGGGTTAGTGTGATGTCTGAATTGGCAGACCATGGTTTATGGTCAGCCTGCACACCAGAATCAGAAGCCATGAGTTGTTTGAAGCGGATTTGCAAAGCTTAGTTTGAGGCTAACTCTGCTTTGGTGTGATCGGTGTCTCGGGGAAGGCCCAGAGCTTAGTGCAGTGGGAGCCGCGGGGAGCCGCGGAAAACAGCCTGGGGAACCGCAGAGTGCCACGGAATCCTCTCGGAATACAGTGCAATGCCAATTGGCAGGCATCAGCGTAATGTAATGGGGAACCGCAGCCAATGGTCTCTAATGGTCAAGGGAGCCACAGGTTGAAAAAGTTTGGGAAACACTGGCTTAGTGGCTTTGCATGTAGCATGTTCCTTGGCAGCAGCTCTAGGTAGGATGGGGAAAGACCCTGCCTGTCTGAAACTCTGGAGAGCAGCTGTCAGCCAGTGACAACAACACGGAGTGAGATTGACAAAGGACCTAACTCGGTAGCAGGCAACTTTGCATGTCTGAATCTGGTGGGCCCACTGTGTGATACAGGAAGCTGGACTAGATGGGCTTTTGGCCTGATCCAGCAGGGCTCTTCTTATGTTCTTATGTAATTGACAAATAATAGTGAACAGCCATTGCTTCACCTCCAAAGACCTCTGCACAGGAGGCCTCAGCAAAAAAGAAAAAAAGGAAGCAAGCATAGCTAAACAGCGGTTTGTTTGTCTGTAGGGCATGGATTCTGTGCCTGGGATTCTGAAATCTGGTTATTGGAAATCAGGGTTTGGTGTGGTGATGTCTGAACTGAGCAGATGTCTGCAGGTTTGTACTACTTTTCATGTACTGATAGAAAGAAGGACTGAGAGCTGCTTCACCCTTCTTTGCTCAGCAATCAAACTTGCTGCAGCTGCACTGGTGCCCGCAGTAAACCCAGAAAGTATAAAAGAGAAGCATCTCCAGAGCTGACACTGGCATTGTCTCCCTTTCTCATGTCTATTTGGAAATAAGCAACTCTCTTCCACACTTTATGTTTTTCACTACAGCGTAAAGGGTAAAATGGCTCAAGGGGACAGTGGAACCCTTTGGAGCAATCAAGTGATTTCCTCCCCCCCTTCCCCATCATGCACATGGAAATGTTTTGTGGGGACCGTAAGGTTTTCTGAATGGATCTGTGAACACTGCCAGTTGATACATGCATGGACATCGCTTGATCGCTCAACCCTTGAAGTTGGATGGGCCGCTAAATGTGTGAATGGACTCAGCTGGAAAGCATGAGGTAGTGTGAGGTCATACGAAACCTGGTGTTTGATCTGAGATGGCCCATTCACATGGTGAAGCAATCACTTGACACTGCAGTCAGCAAGTGATGGATGTGTGAATCTGTCCTTAGATTCCCATTGTATCCTGTTTATAATATGGACTAATTAAGCAACAATTGAAACATCTGCCTGAACAAAAAGCCTCCCAGGTGGTAGAAAATTACCAGTGAGAGGATCAGGCGGACCTCAAGGGGGGGGGAGGGAGGAATTCCATAACCTGGGGGCTGCGACTGAGAAGGATCTGTCATGTGTCGTTCCCCCCCCCCCCACGAACTTGCCTGGGCTGCCCCTGAGAAGACCCTCCTGAGTAAACGCAACCAGAAGTCGTTCCCATGGACTTCAAACCTGAAGTTTACCAAGGCAACACACATCGCCTGACTTAGACTAATGAAGAAAAACATCCAGGCTCAGTAGCTTTGCAGTTTGTTCTTGGAGAGCGACTCAGCATCACGGCCTGTGGAGGAAAGGGTTAAGGATTGTGACCCAAGCTTCGGAGGGCTGGACTGACTCTATTTGTTTTCTCTGTGCCCAGCTACTGTTTTTGTAGACAGTTAAATTGCAGCCTAGCTCTGAAGTTAAATGGCCTTTCTCCTCTTCATGTGTGGTTTGGCAACGAGACGCGATTCGCTTTGAGTTCAAGCCCTTGTTTCCAGGCTCATGTTTTTGAGTTGTTTCTCTGTTTTCATTCTCTCTGCATATTTTTAAACAGAAGAGAGGGGGATGGCAGGAGTCTTGAATCCTCGAAACAGGCTGCTCTGGGATAACTCTCTGGTTGGCAATGGTTTACTGCCAGACACAGAAGAATCTAAATGGTACTACCAGTCTTCTCCTGGCCCACCGACTGCAGAACATAACAATACACATAGTGGCCAACTCCTATGTCCCATACAACTTGTACAAGGGCTGGTGTTGGGGTCAGCACCAGTGAATAGCTGCCAACAAGAGTACAGGATGCTCGGAAGACAAAAGGCAAAATCTGAGACCTCTTCTGTGCCATGGTAACAAATGAGTTACTCTTGTGGCACACCCTGGTAGGAGAGTGCCCGTGGGGGGACATTTGCCAAGGACCCTGGAGCCAGCCCTGCCCAGAAAATCAGAGTGATTGCCAGGGCATGGTCTGAAGGCATAAGAAGCCACTTCATCAAGCTGGTCATCGTGGGAGACTTCTCGGGAACCCCACATATGATTCGTTGAGTTCTGTGATGGGAGAAGGCTACGATATAAATGTCAGCAATAAATGAAAGTCATGTTGTAGCCATAGACTGGCTGGTCCCTTTGTGAGAATATTCCAGCCTCTTTCCCAAAATGTTTCAAAAAAGCAAATCTCCAGTTCTTTGACTTGTGAAGAAATAAGAAAAAAAGTGTGCAGGCAGTTTTCTACCCAATTGATCATTAAGACGTAATACTGTTAAATTACATTAACCTGCATTTATGCTTTGGCTGGTCTGCAATGGTTCACTTTTGTGGAGATGGGGCCACTCTCTTAGGGGCCCTCTTCTCCACAACAAAACCATAATCTGGGTTTAGGGCATGCCCGAGCCCGACCAAGCAGTGGAAGAACAGATGCTCTAGGCCAGGGTTAGTGAGACTTCAGCTTGCAGCAGGCATACACACTGAGAATGAGGAGACAGGGTGCCTCTGAGCACTGTGCTGATCCCAGGAAGGTGTTGGCAGAATCAGAATGGAGCTCACCATCTTTTCATACACAAATCTACCCCAGGTCTTCAAAGGTGAAGCTTTGTTCATCTCAGTAACAGACTTGGGGGGTGTAGCGGAATTTTTAAGCAGATGATAATAATGGAGGACCAGGAAGACTGGTGAACAAGGAAAAAGTATGGGTTTATTGGTTACGCAGCGCAGTGGACAGCACCCCAGGAAGGGGCACTGACCCTTTGCTACATGTGAGCACAGTTTTTATACATTTCCAAGCAGAACATCACATGGTTGCTGAGAATATGCATAGTCACAGAGTCATACAGTTTTTACAAGAGACTTTTGGAAACACATTTTACAGAAAACAATGGGAACAATAGTGGGCTGAGCTGGGTAGAGGACTTCTAGATGGTCCTTGATGGTTCGATCGTTGAGTCCTGGGAGACTTGATTGAGTTAGCTCTGGGAGTCTCCCTGCACCCAGAGTCAGCCTAATGTGTATGCTCTCATTGAAAGGAGGAAAGATTAAGTTGCTAAATGTGAGGTTTTTCCTGTGACCTGGGGAGGCAGATATGAACAGAAACCAGGAAAATCTTTTTCTGCATCAGGGGAAATACCTTTTTTGTTGTTGCTGTTGTGGACAGCTGGGAGTCAGGAACCCTTTGCTGATCTATGGTAAATCACTCAACGATCCCAATCAACTTTCTGCCCACCCTCCACTCTGTGCTAAACCTGGTCATGCAACGAGGTCAAGCACAATTTTATGGTGCCTGGTGTGTGTGTGTGTGTGTGTGTGTTTGTGTGTGTGTGAGAGAGAGAGAGAGAGAGAGATGTTGGGCTCTCACAGCAGCTCTGTGTTGGTGGTCCCATCACCACAAACAATAATATGGTACTGATCGGTGTGTGTGTGTGTGTGTGTGTGTGTGTGTGTGTGTGTGTGTGTAAAAATATACATGCAGTGCTTGAAATATGGGGACAAAATTAGAAGGGTCCTTACTGGTCCTTATCTTAGGGTCCTTACAAATTAGGAGGGTCCTTACTCTCCCAGCCCCAACCCCTGATTTTCTCCAGTTTTAGCCAAATCAGTCTCCTTTATCTTGTAGCCTTCTAGAAACAGTAGCTAAGGGGGCCAGCACAAAAGGTTAGGGGGTTGGGCCCCTTCTGGTCCCCTTGTAATTCAAACACTATAAATGGGAGAGCGCACTCACCCTTATTGCATGGGCACCTGTTGTATCAAGGAGACTCCACTGTACTCTGCAAAACCTAGAATGTATTTGTCAACCCTGTAAGTTGTTTTACATTTACAGACATGCATTTGCATACATGTCAATAGTTTTAAACTGCTGTAGCTGTTTTTATGACTCTTTTATGGCTGTGGTGTTTGGTGATGTGGTGTCTGTGTCAATGTTTTGTATTTCTTATGTGCTTTGTAGCTGTGTTTGTTTTGTACAATGTACTCTAAGCCACCTTGAGTGCAATTTAATTGTAGAAATGTGGGATATAAATCATAGTAATGACTGAATGAACAAACCTTCTACTATAAACATAGCCATGGCCCATTCAGTTTCTGAAGCTAAGAAACTGTATGCCTAGTCCCTGTATGCTTCCTACAAGAGAGATCACCTCAGAACCATCTATATTTCAAATATCTGTATCTCACTTTCTATGAAATAATCAAGGCAGTGAATAATCTGATCAAAAGAAAAACTAGCTCCAAATAAAAATAAAATACTGGCAGAAGCAGGAAAATAAGAATTACTATTTTAACAATTCAAAATGTCATTCATTGCATAAAAATAACAGCAGTCAAAGATCATCTTAAGTGACAGCACCCAAAATTGCCCACAACAAACTTAGCACCATCAAGTGACCGCTGGTGGACATGATCTTACCTGCCCACCAAAGGCAAGAATGGGGTCAGGTGGAAGGAGAGAGTCTCAGCACACCGAGAGAAAAGGCCCTGTCTTGTCTCCTGACTCTGATGGTGAGGATGAGAAAACCTGGAGCAGACCCAAACAAATTCTACTCTTGAGGTTTTTTGAGAACAGTGGGGCATACATACGGTACGTGGGTAGCTTTAGAATGTTCTCATATGTGAAGTCACCTAAAACTGCTCTTCCTTCCATCGAGTTTGTAAAGCAAGTGTAAAACCTAGACTTTAGAGAGAAAGGGCCAACATCAACAGCAGTACCCCAGCGTCTCATTCATGAGCAGGGCCAGCCCAAGACCCCCTCGTGCCTGAGGCAGCATGCCAAATACTTAGCGATGTGCCAGCTCTCTACTTCTCCCACTCCCTGGATTGGAAAAGGAAGAGAGGGATGGAGCAGAAGAGGGAGAGTGGAGAAGAGGAGAGTGGTAGGCTAAGCGTGGCTGGGCCGGCCCTGTTCACAGGACTGCCGCAACATCCATTTCCTAGATAGTTCAGCTCAGCTTTCCATCATCCCACCTGTTTCAACAGAAGCTCATCTGCCTCAAACGCAGGACAGACTGGCAACAACTTATAGCTGGAACCAGATCCGTTCATTCCTTGCACTGTTCATGTGCTCCTCTTATTCCTACACCCAAGCTGTGCAGCTTCCTCTTGGCAAAAATCAACCCTCCCGGGACACACAGACATTTCCCCTCTGTCATCTGCTGTAATTCAGCCTCTGCCATTATCCTTGACCTCAGCATATGCCCCTCATCCTTCTCCTCTCTCTAGTGGCTTCCTCCTGTCACTCACTGTCGACCCAGAACAAGTCCCGCCTTTCCCACTGCTCCAGCAGGGACTTCGGCCTGGCAGACTTCAGCCACATCTCCCTGCCCTTTCCTTCCTGCAGACGCTTCATGCACTGACTGGCTTGACCCCCCTCCCTTTTCTGTGTTTGTTTTATTGACAAGTAAAGTTATTAACTGGTCCATTCCCTGAAACGGGGTGGGGGAAACTGCCTTAGTGGCTTTGAAAAAGGACGACAGTTTCACAGAGGTCAGGTCTCTCAACAGTTATTAGCCATGATAGCTAAGGGCCAAACTACACTTTACGACAAATGTGTGCCATAGCCTTGTGTTTTGGCTTTTTCTGGTGTGGAAATGGCATGCTGGGGAGCTGAAATGGGGTGAACCACAACAGAGTGTCAGGGACTTTACCCAGTGGCATCACTAGGGGAGTGTGGGGTGGTGGTGCTGTGGCCCACCCCGGGTGACACCATAAGAACGTAAGAACATAAGAAGAGCCCTGCTGGATCAGGCCAAAGGCCCATCTAGTCCAGCTTCCTGTATCACACAGTGGCCCCACCAGATGCCTCAGGGAGCACACAGCCAACAAGTCAACCTGTTTCCTGCTGCTACTCCCCTGCACCTGGCACAGAGAAAACCCACTTCTAAAACCAGGAGGTTGCTTATGGCTTGTAACCTGTGATGGTCTTTTCCTCCATGAATCTGTCCAAACTCTTTTTAAAGGCCTCTAGGCCAGGTGTCATCACCACATCCTGTGGCAAGGAGTTCCACAGATGAATTACACCCAGGGAGGGATGACGCACGATTGTAAGCTGAAACCGGAAGTGACTTCTAATTGCATGTCAGACCTGTTCTGAGGCTCAGGGAGGCCTGTAGAGTGGGCCGCAGGCCTGAGATGCGATTGTAAGCCACTTCCAGTTTCAGCTTACAATCGTGCATCAACCCTCCCTGGGCATCACCCGATGCATGGGGGTGACGTGCTGACCTTCCACCCCAGGTGACACAAACTCTAGTGATGCCTCTGACTTTACCACTTTGCCCTGGCTGCAACAGCACACAACGGTCACAATCCTAAAGCTCCCTACCCCCTGCTATGGTTTTGCCCCATTTCACTAACCCTCATGCGCTATTTGCAAAAAGAATACCCAATGGCACAAAGCCACATTATGCATTTTGCATTGACATCTAGTTTGACCCTCAGTGGGATTCCGTTTCAAAGGAAAAACACTTCTGGACATTTTATTTATTTGTTTGTTTGTTTGTTTATTATGCCATTGTTCAAATTGATGGTAAGGCCACATCTGGAGTATTATGTCCAGTTCTGGTCGCCGCATCTCAAAAAGGATATAGTGGAACTGGAAAAGGTGCAAAAGAGAGCGACCAAAATGATTAGTGGGCTGGGGCACCTCCCTTCAGAGGCGTTCTTTAATGGGGGGAGCTCGTGTGCTCCACCCCAGGCGCCAAGTGGGTGCGGGGGCGCGGCAGCTGGGCGTGGGGCTGCGCAGAGCAGTGCAGCACCGGAGCCCGGCTGGCGCGACCCCCGGAGCAGCGCGCCCACTCGGCGCGTCCCCGCCCTCCGGAGGCTCCGCTCCGAAGGCCGGGGATAAGCCCTCCTTAGAGCAACCGCCCAGTTCAGCGCATGCATGCGCAAAACATATAAAAGCCGGCGGACACGTTCGGCTTTCTCATAAAGCCCTCGACCTCCGAACTGGGCGGTCATTTTGAGGAGGGCTTGTCCCCTGCCTTCGGAGCGGAGCCTTCGGAGGCCGGGGACGCGCCGAGTGAGCCCGGCTGCTTGGGGGGGCGCGCTCCAACCCCCGCCCCCCCAGGCGCCGGGAGGGCTGGGAACACCACTGCCTCCCTTATAAGGAAAGGCTTGTGTGTTTGGGGCTCTTCAGTCTAGAAAGAAGCCGCCCGGGAGGGGGGGAGACACATGATTGAGATGTAAGAATTATGCATGGGATGGAGAGAATGAATAGAGGGAAGTTCTTTACCCTTTCGCACAGCACCAGAACAAGAGGACATCTACTAAAATGGATTGGCTGGAGAGACAGAACAGATAAAAGGAAATATTTCTTTACCCAGCATGTAATTAATTTGTGGAACTCCTTGCTACAGGATATTGTGATGGCACCTGGCCTAGATGCCTTTACATGGGGATTGGACAGATTTATGGAGGAAAAGTCCATCACAGGTTATAAGTTATGATGACTGTATGCAACCTCTAGGTGTGGGAGGTAGCCTGTTTCTGAATGCCATATGTGAGGGAATGGTAGCAGGATACAGGTCTCTTGTTGTCTTATGTGCTCCCCGAGGCATCTGGTGGGGCCACTGTGAGATACAGGAAGCTGGACTAGATGGGCCCTTGGCCTGATCCACCGGGCTCTTCTTATATTCTTAGGTTCTTATTTATTTCATTTTTAAGCTACCCATCTTCCAAGGAGCTCAGGCTGGTGTACTTGATCCCCCCACCCCACCTGTTTTATCCTGATACTGTAAGAATGGTGAGATTGAGAGAGTGGCTAGCTCAAGGGCACCCACTGAGCTTCATTCTGAGCAGCAGTTGAACCCAGATCTCTGGGTCTAAGTCCATCATGCAAACTACGACATGACACTGGATACGGGGGAAGGTAAACAACAAGGGATGGAAATGACCTTTCCGCCCTGCTTGTGAGCTTACAGAGCATGTCTAGCTTGCTGCTTCTGGACCTGAAATGCCAGACTAGATGGACCTCGGTCTGATGAACTGATCTGGCAAGAAATGTCTTGTTTCATCTCGGAAGCCAGTTTCTTTACCTGCTGAAGCAAAGGAGGAGGAACAAAGCTGCTTTGATATCATATACAGTACAGGCCCGTGACAGTCCCAGACAGCAGGTGTTTGTTGATTTATGTTCTTCCTCTGATATTCTCTCCCACCCTGAGGGCAGGTTGGTTTTGGAGCAGTCCTGGCTTGCTCAGGCATTCCCACCCCTCCTCTGTGATTCACGCTGTGGCTGCCGTGATCTTTCCCCCCTTTGCCAGCTGCTTGGTGCCTGCTGTTCGGATCTCAGTGCAGGCTACACACACTTGTAAGTGCCCCCAGCATTCTGGCGCCCCAGTAAATGAGGAGGCGGACAAAGGAGTGGGTGCCAGTGGGCTGAATTAACAAGGAAATAAAACCTTGCAGGGAAAAGACTCCCTGCAAAATCTGGGCAGGAGAGGTGGCAGGGAGTCTGTCTGTTCACAGTGCCATCTGGACTGCCAGGCAATATCGGCAGTAGCATGCTCCTGGCAAAGGAGACACGTGGAGAGGGGCTGTAGCTTGGTGGCGCAGTGCACACGCCCTGAGCAGAAGGCCTCAGGTTCCGTCTCTGGTGGCATGTTCAATTAACAGAGATGTCAAGTAGTATCAGACCTGGGAAAGAGCCCTGTTGGTTAGAGGCCCTGGGATGCTGAGGCCAGTAGCAGTGAGTAGACTCAGAATAACAGCGTGGCTGGCCTAAATGGCCAGCCGCTGCATCCTGCGCAGATTGTGGCCTCCTCGGATGAACGCCAGCTCTGGAGCTGGCGTGCGTCCGGGAAGGCTGTGTAAGGCCGGCCCGGGCTGCGACAGGGCATAGGATGGCGCAACTCAGCGCCGATATCCCCACCCCCTCCCAGCCCAGGCCAGACAATGTCCCCCTCCCTCACCGCCCCCGCCCACCCTCCCCCCTGCGCTGATCGGCGTGGGGCCTACCGGTACCTGTGGTGGCCAATGCAGCTCCAGGTCGACGGCTGAGTAAGCAGCGCCAGCCTCCATGCCTGTTCCGCTTTCTCGTGAGGAGCCACAAACATGCTTTATGGCACGTTTGCAACTCCTTAGGCCGGCGGAGCACTCACTCTGCTGGTCTAAAGATAGGCAGGATCGGGCTGCCCGACAACGTTGTAAATTCATGGTGGTCTGGATTTGAAACTGAAAAAAGAAGGGCTTTGCTTATTATTAGCTCCTTTTCTACAGTTCCAGCTCTTTTGTTTTCTCCATTGCCCTCTTTCCTCTTATTTATTATTACTGTATAGATATTTATATCCCACATTTCGTTTGGTATTAAAATGCTCAAGGCATGTTCTCCTCTTCCTCCTCCTCGTTTTCCTGCCATCTTGGGAGATCTTGTCCTGTCCTGAATATCAAACTGCAGAAACTCTAAAGGGACATGGAGATTACAGTATCTTTATGCCCTTGCTTTGAAATTATTACCCAGTCTGAGAAGATCTTGCTAAATATACCCACATAGTGTGTCCATAAGGCATGTTTAAAACCACCAAAACATAAAGCAGTTAAGGATTGTGTAGAACACACCTGTATGTTGGTGCAGATATTATTGTAGGTATAGTATTTAAATCGTTCCTGCAGACCGAATTGTGCATATCCTGAGTTTATGGTATGTTGTTTCATAATAGGCCATGATATCTGGACCTATTCTGGGAGGAATGTCTAGCCCATGTGCTTAGTCTGGGGGCCTTTGTCATCTCTGATTAATTCACAATGTGCCCTGCATTGCCCCCATTGCTTTTGTTGTTAGCACTGAAACCAACTGGGGGGAGCAGCAGGGAAACGAAGCCAGAATTTCTACAAAAATGCGCATTGCACCCAGTGTGATTAGCCCTGCAATATCTACCCAGACTTTATCTTTACTGTTAACATTCTCCGCAGCAGTGCCCCTACCCTATTTTTCTGATCTTATCTCCCTCTACTACTGTTGACTCTAAAGCTTCCATACCCCTGAAGTATTTTTGTCCCTTCTCTCTTAGAATCATAGAGTTGGAAGGGGACCTAAAAGATCATCAAGTCCAACCCCCTGCCAATGTAGGCTGTCCACAACTACAACATCCTGATCTTGCCCTGGCCCTGGAGGATGTAAACAGTCACTGTCCATGTTTGGGCAACTGTCAGGTACTGCTGCTTTTGTATGCGGACGATATGATTCTCCTTTCACGTACTCGTGTGGGTCTCCTGAGGCTACTTAATAGATGTGTTGAATACCTAACAGCCAACAAATTGAACATTAACTATGCCAAATCTAAAATTATGATTTTTGCAAATAGATACAAAATCTATAACTGGACCTGCAAGGGCAACAGTATTGAACAAGTCCGCCAGTTTAAATACTTGGGCATCACATTCCATTACAGGCACTCTTGGGCTTTTCATCGCCGCTCCATTTCTAATTTGGCCAAACTCTCATCTTCAGGAGTTGCGAGATTTTATTTTACTCTGGGCAACAGATATGTCCCGGCTGCTCTGGAGGCCTATAAGGCCAAAGTTGTCTCTCAAGCTTTATATGGTGTCCCGATTTGGTACAAGGCTTCAGACCTAGCCACGGAGCGTATCCAATCTAATTTCCTCAGGAAATTTTTGGGTATGCCACGTTGTGTTCCGTACTCAGCTCTGTGCCTTGAAACCGGTCTTATAAGGCTGAATACATTGGCGTGGCTAAGATTTGCCAAATTTTGGCTGGGCATTCTTTTTAAAGCGACAAGTGATAGCTTTATTTACCACCTACTATCAGACACATCTTTGCCTTGTGGGGTTTCTAGTCTGCTTACAAAGCTAAAAATGATGGGGCTTGACAGTGAGATGCTAGGCATGATGGGGTTAGCTGCGGCATTTAGAACTATTAAGGAGAGAACTCTCGACATCGAGCGCCAAGAGTTAATCAGTGCAGCTGATACAACGTGTTCTCCATTGCATCTCCATCTGCCTATAAAGTTTGGGAAGCTGTCAACTTATCTATATCAGTTGCATAACCCACAGCTAAGAAGGGCTTTTATGCTGGCAAGGTGCAACGCTCTCCCTTCTGCCCTTTTATGGGGTCGGTACAAAGGAATACCTGTTTCAGCAAGGCTCTGTTCATGTGGCATGAAGTGTGTGGAGACATCTGAGCATATCTTTTTATCATGCTCTCTGCACGAGTCTTTCCGTCAGAAACACCTTAATCCGATACTGACGTGTTTTCAGGGCTGGATGGAGGCGGATATTCTCCGAGCCCTTCTGTCAACAGAAGATGATGGGAGACTTGATGATGTTGCAACTTTTGCTTCTGTGGTGGTGGCTACTCGGGAAATGAGTTTTGATGTATAGATTAATTGTGGGACAGTTTGGGGAGAAATTTTCTGCAAGATTGTGGTTGTTGTCATTGGATCTGTTGGGGGATTTTTGGGTTGTTTGTTTATGTTTGTCTATTTGATGTGTTTATGCCAATAAAGGTATCTATCTATCTATCTATCTATCTATCTATCTATCTATCTATCTATCTATCTATCTATCTATCTATCTATCTATCTATCTAAACTACAACATCCTCAACAATAAAGGTTTAAAGGCCTCCAGCGATGGAGAGGCTCTTGCTGCCCTTTTGGCACTCCCTCCCAGGACCCTTATGCAGCTCCTCCTCCCTCCCTCCCTCCCTCCCTCCCTCCCATAAAACCGCTCTCCAAAAGTCCACTACTTCCAATCCACACAGCTTAGGTACTTCACTTTGCCATCTTTTTCTAAAATGAAGCCTGAAATTGAAAACATGTAACTGCATGAAAACATGTAACATGTAACAGCGGGAAGGTCCCTTCTGGGAGAAAGGCGGGATATAAATACTGTAAATAAAGTAAATAAATAAATTTGAACTCATTCGTTCCTCATACCTTTGCCTGTCCTATATCCTCATACCATACCCTATATTCCTCATACCATACCCTGTCCTATATCCTATATCCTGTCCTCCCTGTCCTATATTTCCCTGTCCTCTCCTCTCCCCACGCCCCTGTGTAGTTTCCTCCACGTTGAAGTTTACACGGTCACCTTCTTTGTGCAGGGAACTGTCTTTTATGACTTACTCTGTAAAGTGCTATGGACAGAGAGGACCAAGACAGGTGTATCAACAAGAGACTCACAGTGCTGTGAAGATGCTTTGGGATGATTTCTTAATGCCCTTGGTTTGCAGCATCGCAGCCCATTGAAAACTGCAGTACTACAGCCACCGCTTGACTGGCTGCTCTGAAGTGAAAGGAGGTTACAGCTGTGGGGTAGCTGGTTTCCCAGCAGCAGGAGGAGGCAGCACCACCACCAGCAGTGGTGCCAAGGGGGCAAGTCAGCCAGCCACGAATGTCCTTGCGTGATCCCTCCTCCTCTGTGCCCTGCATTTACTGCCTCTTTCCAATTCAGGCAAGTAGCTGTATGGTGCTTTGTACCCTAAGAGGAGGAGGAAGAGGCAGAGACAGAGTCGCCAGCAAAATATTCAATTACCTTACTACTAGTGGTATCAGGCACAGTGGCGTTGCTAGCATGCCCCGGGGGGGGATGACGACGTGTTTCGTGTCATCGCCCCGCCCCCTGCACTCCTGGAAGTCTTCATTTGAAGCCTTCTAGGACCTCGGGCAGTCGCGTCGCTATGACACGCGTCCCCCCAGAGCGGGGGCGCGCGTCACCTTTAAGTCTAGGCTCTGCCCCCGCGCGTGACGTCACGCGCGGGCGCAGAGCAACCCCCCCGCACCGTTTTCGGCTCATTTCAGAGCCAAACGGACGCAAGGGCGGGCGGGCCCACCTGCAACGACCAACTGTGAGTACTGGGGGGACGCGCGTCACTCCTGTGCGCGCGTCGCCCCCGGACGGCCCGCCCCGCGCGCTTCCCTCCGTCGACGCCAGTGACCTCGGGCAGGCGGGTAGGTCCATCCAAAGTGCCAAAAACGGTGCAAAAGCCCTCCACAGCTGCAGATGCAGCCACTCCGGCTGCAAAAAAGAAGCCACGGACAAGAAAGCTGCTGCCGCAGCTCCTCCTCGCGAGGAGATCACGGCTGTCACCCGCAGTGCAGCGACCCCCGACCCCCGTCTAGCTACGCTACTGATCAAGCAACAGTTAGCCTGCCTCCTACCTCCATACCTTTCTTCTTATTTGCAGTCCCTTTCAACAAAACAGGAAGTGCAGAACCTCTTGTTTTGCTTAGGTACTGCAAATTTAAATGAAAGGGTCGAATCTCTGTGCTTAAGGAGACAGGGATAGCATGATCATAGCAAGCTTATTTGCTAAGGACTATTCGTATAGTTCGAAAGCAAGAAATTGCAAGTAGATTAATAGGTACTGCCTCAGCGGGAAGGTAACAGCGTTCCGTGTGCTTTGGCGATGAGTCATGCCGGCCACATGACCACGGAAGCGTCTTTGGACAGCGCTGGCTCTTTGGCTTTGAATCAGAGATGAGGACCGCCCCTAGAGTCGGTAACAACTGGCTTTCGAGCAAGGGGAACCATTACCTATTTGTACAGTAAAGGCAACATGTGCTTGGTTTCTCTACTGTAAAATGTGCAGCACATGCAGCAGAATGAAAAATAGCACAATGAGGAAATAGGGCCCTGTGGGGATAGACTATACCAGTTCAGAGTGCAGATGCAAAAAGACCATTTGTGAGTGCTCTCCCCTGTAAAAATATCTCTGTATGCAGAAATATAGCGCAGTTCTCCCTGCGAAGTGGGGAGAACTTTGAATACTTGCAGGGGCGGGGCCAGTGGCGGTGGTGTTCCTGAGGATCTCCACCAGCGCTAGGAAACAAACAAAGGTGATTTGTGCACTTACCAGGGTTCCTGGAGTCCTCTGGAGGGTTCGGGGAGGCCTGCGCTACCCTCCGCAGCCCCCCGAGCTTTAGATCGCCGCTCCTCAGCAATTTACAACCACTTCCAGTTTTCGCGAAAACCGGAAGTGGACGTAAATCACCACAGAGCGGTGATCTGAAGCTTGGGAGGGGCCTGCAGAGGGTAGCGCAGGCCTCTCCGAACCCTCTGGAGGGTTCCAGGACCCCCGGTAAGTGCACAACTCACCTTTAAAAAAAAGGTTTCCTGGCACTGGCGGCGATCTCCAGGATTGTCACTGCTGCCATGCTGTCCCCACCCCTTAAGGCTTAACCCATCACTTTGAGAACCACTGATCCTTCTAGCACATCAAAAAGAAAGATGGTAGCTCATCCCAGCAGCACTAGTTTTCTGCTTCCACAAAGTAGAACATGGGGAAACATTCAAAACACAGTGAAGCATTTTTAACATAGGGAAGCATTCAAAAATGTAACCCTTCACCTGCAGCCTGAAGGGGTATAGCCCATACAATCGCAGTACTACCTCATTCTGCTGTCTCCATAGATCCAGCCTGGCTCCAGTGGCGTCGCTGGAGGTGGGGGCAGAATGCTAAGTTCCACATCGCGCTGACCTCCGTTACTCACTGGCACGAGGCGACCCCGCCCCCTCGCCTTCGGAGCCATTCAGTGGAGCGAAGGCAATGCGCAAGACTCCCTGTGCGTTGCCTTTGCCCCACTGAATGGCTCCAAAGGTGAGGGGCGGGGCCACCTCGCGCCAGTGAGCAACGGAGGTCAGCGCAGTGCAGAACTTAGCGTTCTGCCCCACCTCCAGCGACGCCACTGCCTGGCTCATCTAGCCTGAAATGTAACATAAACGTATACTACATTAAGCAGCCATATTATTATAAAACACATTTGGTGGTAGAAAAGAATTCCCCCTGAAGTTATCTTTAGATTTTTCAGGAATTGCTCAAGCTTCATTGCAGTTTTGTGCAGACTCAGCAGAATCACATGGAATTACAAGGCTGCAATCTGCAGCATTACCAGCAGTTAGCCTCATTATAATATTGTGAGTGTCCAGGGACAGCCAAAAAAGAAAAGGGGGAAAAAAAAAAGCAATCTCAAGATTAAAAACTCAGTCCATCACCTTTTATAGTACGAGTCTGGCTTCCATTTTTATTTTGAAATGTCCAATTAACTTCTTATACACTTGTAAAAACAGAAGATTTCTCCAGGGAAGAATTGGTGGAGGGATTGATTCTTTATGCATGAAATTTTGATTCATCAGTAGCTCTGATGTTGATGAGTTTCCCATACATATTATTTTAATTATCTGGACCAGATATAGATGGCAGGAGCATGTGTATGGGTGTGGGGGTGGTGGGGTGTATATGTTTGATACAATCTCCATTTATTTTGATTCTAACCACATTTACTCAGAAGGCAAGTCCGGTTGAAAGAATGTTGGGGTTGGAATGCCCTTCCTACAAGGAAACAAAGGGGGTTGGGGGTTGGGGGGAAGCTTTCATTTAGATTCGAAAAAAGATGGCTAAGGGGGATTTGAAAGAGATTTATTGAATGGTGGGGCTATTTTTTTTTTTTTTTGCCGCTTCATTTTCTGTGGAGAGGGACTTGGCTGTAAGGCCATGATGATCCCCAACGAAAAATGATGAGCCAAGTGAATGATTTATAACCGGGGGGAGGGGCTTATGGAGATATCTTGCCCTTCGCTACCTGTCAGATACTCCCCTTTCCCCGGTGTACGGCTTTTTTTTTATCTTGGGGGATCATGGGGAGAAACCGGGTGTTTTCTGCTCCTGTGTTGTTTTTCAAAGCTTCCAGGTGAAGCTCTCCTTTTGACTCCTGTCCTCTTTTTAATTTATTTCTTTTTGCGGGGGGGGGGGGAGGGGAGGAGTGGTTGCATCTGTAGGGAAGCCAGTGTGCACACCTGTACATGCTTCATGTGAGCAAAAATTACCAGCTGTGTTGTGATCTTGGAGCTGCTGAAGGCCAGCCCACCTGGGATTTCATGAAGCATGAAAATTGCCTTTCAAGTCAACAGCACTTTGTGCAGTCAAGAAACACAAAGCGAATCTGCCTCAAAAATATGACTTCATTTGAGCCTGAAGACGCCGTTCTTCAGCAACATGTCAATGTGCCCTTTCTTTCATTTGACGTCAGCACATGTCCCCAAGATGACATGTGAAGCATTAGTGCCATCGCTGCCTTTGTCACTTCTTTCCCCTGGGCATTATTATCCCTGCCTGACATTTTGTTTTCTTTGACAACAAGTGCATTGGTGTGAGGAAAACAGAAGGCTTCTGCGTAATCCGGATGTGGACAAATGAATGCACAGGCTAAATGTATATGGCTACCATATTTATTCAGGATATTTCTTCATAGTAGGAAAGTGAAGAAGTGTCCTGCATTTCTACCAAACTCAAAGAGTTGGATAATGCCCTTAATATCTCTGTGGCTACTGGCCAGGCTTACCAGATCATCGCCAGGACGGGAGCGGTCTACCCTTAAGGGGGCGGGGCGTGGGGGGGCCAGAACGCGTCGCGTTCTTGCCCCCCCACGCCCCGCCCCCTTAAAGGTAGACCGCTCCTGTCCCGGCGACGATCTGGTAAGCCTGCTACTGGCCATCCTTGCTTTGTTAGAGAGATGTCATGTTAATAGCGCTGGTTGGTTAGTTGATGTTTTTCAATGGGAGCTTTTGGTTGGGAGATAGCTGGAGATCTCCTAGAACATCAGATGAGCTTTGCTGGATCGGACCAAAGGTCCGTCAAGTCCAGCATTTTGTTTCTTGTAGTGCCCAAACCAGATGTCTCTGAGAAACCTACAAGCAAGCAATAGCCCTCTCCCACTGTTGTTTCCCAGCTTCTCAACAGCTTCCCATTTTTTCATTCTGGTTGCCACTTTTTAAACCCACACTACCCCATAATGCCTCTCTGCATTCTGGGGCATATGGGTTAAAAAAAAAAGGCTACCACCAAAAGGCCTCACTCTGCTTTGGAGAGGGTAACACTTAAAGTCAGAGTGTAAGACACTCAATATTAAATAAATACCGTATTGTCCCGAGTATAAGACACACCTGATTATAAGACGCACCCTTAAAGTTTGGTGCTATTAAAAAAATTAATTAAATCACTGGCATTAAATTGCAACAGCCTGATTATAAGACACACCCCTAGTTAAAAAACTTAAATTAGGAGAAAAAAGTGAGTCTTATACTCAGACCAATACTGTAAATAAAAATGAATGGGAGCAAAAATGGCCCATTCATTTTGGAACAACTTGAACCAGATCTGAATGCAGCCCCATTAGTAGCTGGTTCCATTCATTCCAAAGACTAATGCACATGACTATAGACAACAATGTCTCGGTCAGGACCCAGCTGTTCCCCTCATGCCACACAGTTCTTCCTGCAGACAGCTGGTTTTGTTAATAGCCAGGGATAATATTTTTTAAAAAAAGTTGAGCTCAGAGTTATTATCACTCATACCAATTTTTGTAATGAGAAATTTGACAATAATGTAGATCTTTGGGAACAGTATACTATATAAAAGAATGGTGATGTTTTTAAAGGAACATAAAAACATCCTACAGAAACAGGGTTTATTTTGAATGTTATAAGATGATTGAGATAAATAGCAGTTTAACAACAACAACCAAAGGTTTGTGTTTATTTCAGATATTTCTAGTCATAATTCTTATCTTCCCTCCATCTTCCCCCCCCCCTCATCAAAATACGGACTAAAACTCCACATTGCTAGAGGAATGCTGTGAGGCGACAGAGATATGCTTCAGGGCCTCCCTGTGTGCTTTGACCTGAGGAGATGTTTTTTCAAGTCTTGCTGAAAAGTTCCGCTTAATGGCTGGCTTGATGACCTCCTGCTGTCTCACCACCTGGCCGAAGACTGCGCTGTGAATATATGCCAAGCATGATCTTTCAACCATGGAGGAGGGAAGCTGCCACTGAAGGCAGAACTGAGCAGGCAACCTTTTGGTTTTGAAAAGACGCAAGGATCTCAAATCAGAGATGATATGGGTTGGCAGAATCTATCAGAATGTCACTCTCTTCTAAGCTGAACTCAGATGGCTGTGGGCCATGTCACATGTTTTACTGGCCAAGCAAAGTGTGGTCTTTGGTTTCACACAATTGCTTGCCATTCCTGGTTTGTTTGTGATGTGATACATCTCTTAAATGCTGAGATAGTGGAATGAAATTTCGTGCATACATTCAGGGCACAATTCTAGGTTTCAGGTTCAATTGCCAACTCAGTCACCAAATATGTTTTCAGTGGCATAGGGAGAAGTGCAAAATAATGCAATATCAGCCTTGATGATGGCAGTACTGGCATTAAATTTAGTGTGCGTGTCAGTGGTATAGCCGGGGGGGGGCACAGTAAGTGCTGCACGGCGTTACACGGAGGTAACTGCTTTCTCATCTTGCTCCTTCCTCCTCTGGGCCCTTTAAACAACACACACTGTCCTGCTAATTGTTTAAAGGGCCCACGTGGAAGACGGAGCGAGGTAAGGAGTGCATGGGTTTTATGGGGGCGTAGTAGCAGCAGCAGTGCGGGCAACCCAAGAGCTTCAGCTGGCCCTGCTCCACAATAAAAGCTGCAGCAAACCAAGTGGAAAAAAAGCAGTGTCAAAAGCAGGCAGATGAAAACTGACACTCCGCACTCCTTGTGCAATAAAAAGGGTCTTTATTTTATTGCCCTTCTGTAAAAGTGGAGGAAAGCTGGCCTGATTTAGCATATTGTAAGGAGGGAGTTCCCAGAACGGGTGCCCATCTTGAGAGTTGTAGCTCAGTGGTGCTCAGCATGCAGAAGGTGCTGAGCTCCATCCCTGGCCATCTCTAAGTAGCGCTAGGCATCTCCCTGCCTGAACGCTGGACAGCCACCAAGACCAATCAGTGTAGATAAGATAGACCAATGGTCTCGGGGCTGGCCCAATACCTCCTGGAATCTGAAGCAGTGGGCCAAATCCTGCTCTCCCCCCCTGGCCCAGTGATTCACCAGCCTCTGCTTTTCCTGTTCCATGGATTAGAAAAGGGAGGAGGGATGGAAATAGAAGAGGATGGAGAGGAGAGGAGCAGACTAAAGCATCGAGTCACTCTAACCCACCCTTCTCCACCCATCCTCTTCCACTCTGTCCTCTTCCTTTTCCAATCTAGGGAGTGGGAGCAGTGGAGGTCAGTCAGGGGATGGACGGAGGCAGGTGTCCCCCACCAATCTGTTGCCTGAGGCAACCACTTCAGTTTACCTTATGGATGGACCATCCCAGGGCCACTCAGAGGAATTTTATCAGGGGGTACAAAGTTTCTTTTGGGCCCCTTCCCTTCATGTGAATTTGGCTCCTGGGCCCACCTTTTCTGCTCCTGGGCCCCCTTTTTGACCCATTTGCAGAGGGCAGAGGGGTCTGACTCAGTCGGGAGACCTGCCGCCTTGTAAGCCTGAAGATCGGCGAATGACAAGTTCGAGACATACTGCCGACAAAAAGCTGTGAAAGCCTCCGTGAGGAGAGATACGAGCTCCTAGCTGCATCAGTCGAGTGTGGGAGGTGACGGCCAGCAGAAAAAAGCCAGACTGCAAAAGGATACCACCTGGAATGTAGCTGTTCACGAAAGAGTGGACATTTATATATTGTTAAAAAAAACATTAGGGGGGGGGGGTAGGAAAGCCTGCCCATGTATACCGCCTTGGATTAAAGTCAGAGGAGAAATCCAATGACCAAGAAAGGCGGTATATAAATACTGTATATCATTATATTATTATATATTTTCAGCCCTGGGCCTAAATTGTACCCCCTTAACCCCCCCCTCTCAGAGGCCCTAGACCTGCAAAATGCAGCTTCATATATGGTGTTAGCTTGTTATCTTTTTAATTTTTTTAAACGATGGTCTCTGGCTTCCCTCTGCTTCCCAGCAGCAGCAGCAGCAGCAGCATCCCTTCCGAACTGGAATACGTTGCTGCTTCCATAAATCTTCCCCCATGCTATCCTTCTTTCTGACTTCTCTGGCATACAAGGACTTGACCTTTCTCTTACAGGGCCCCCAGATGCGGAGGAAGACAAGCCAGGACTGGGCACTTAGGGAAACAAAGCAACTCCCCCTTTTTCATCTCATTATGAGGGAGGCTCCAACTGAACTCACTCAATTACAACCCTTGGCCACATGTCCTCCTCCCCCTAAAGCTGGGAATAGTGTTTTTTTTTTTTAATGATCTGTTTGTTTGAGGGCCCTATAACCAAAGACTGCAGCAGCAAAAACCAGGCCGGAAAAGAAAGCAGATTATTATTTTCTGTCCTTTTCCAGATGACCCATCCTGTTCACCTCCCACTGGCTTTCATTTGAAGAAGCGTCATTGCAGCATAAATTAGCCAGCAGGACGATTTAGCAGATGGGGTGCTGCTGGGAAGGCAGCCTGCCCTTAAAAGCACTGCATGGGAGACGGGAGCTGAGCCAGGATCAGTCCTCTGTAGGCGAGGCCTGCTGCTGCTTCCAATTTTTATAATGTCCCAAATAAGGGACACTCACTCCAGAGATGTTGTGTTGATTATGGCGCAAAGTTTCATTGGCAACAACCTACTTCCTCAGAAGCTGTTGCCTGCAAAAAAATCATGTCGCAATAAACTCCCAAGGCCTCTTGGGGTCTTCTCAGTCTGATCATGTTTAGCGCAATAAATGCCCAGTTGTTACACATTTGTTGCCAGAGATGTAGTTGCTTTTCTGGGAAATAAAAACAACAATGAGCCTTGTGGCACCTTCAAGACTATTAGCATAAGTTGACCTGGACAACAATCCATCTAACACAGCTGCCCCTCTGACATGCTTTCCTGGAAGTAACATTTATCTTGCAAGGATATGGTAAGAACATGAGGATTTTCTTGCTGGATCAAGGGTCCTTCTGGTGCAGCATTCTGTTTCTAACATATGCTAGAGAAGAAACAGGAGGGGAAATCCAAAGGTGCTATGGGGGAAAGTCATTTCATTTTTACACAATTATTACTCAGCGTTTTTCTTCAAGCTTGCTGTTCTTTTTCAAAGGTTTTTTTGTTTTGCAGCTCTTGTCATAAAGAACAAGCTCTCTTTGTCACATTACATTCCTGGGCGGACTGGTGCAGCAATCAGTCCTCTTTCTGGATCTAACAGCACCCAGTGTGGACCTTGTGCTTGACCTCTGGGAGCTCACAAGTGAGGCATAAGGGTGAGAACATCCTCCCATTGTTTGTCCCAGAATCTGGCATTGAAAGGTATACTGTCTGTACAGGGAAGTTCCATTTAAACTATCATGGCTGATAGCTGTTAATAGCAGGTTACTGCTAAGGTCTGGGACAGACCAAAAGGCAAGGTATAACTTTATGAAATAAAATGAATTACGTAAATAATAGATGATTTAACAAAGGAAGTGCCATTGGCAACAGAATGCTGGACCGGATGGGGATTCTGTTCCTACCTGATCCAGCAAGGACATTTCTTGTCACATACTGTTTCTATGACAGCAAATTTGCTACTAATCCAATATATACTATTCCTACCCCTTCCCGATTATTGGGAGTTTTTGGTATATATTTGGGGAGGTTTGTTCCCACTTATTAGCAGAGTTCCCTCCTACACCCAGGCAGACTGCTTTGCTTAGCTAAAGACACGAGGCATAGGCTGATTGAAATTTGCAAAAAAGAAAACATTTACTCATGGTTCAGTTCATATATACAGCGTCTGGTTAACGACCAGAGGTTCATCCTAACTTAGTGATGCCATGCCCCTACAGCTGGCACAGCCTGCGTGAGGTGTGGTGGAAAATGGCCGCCAGGCATCAGAGCCAGCATGGCACGTCTTCCTTCCTTGCAGGTCAGTAGAGGTAAGAGAGCGAGACAGGGTAGGAGAAGGAGGAAATAAGGTCAAGGAACCACGCCCCTTCCTTGGACCACAGAGAGGACAAGATAAAGCCCCTTTCAGGTGACCAGTAGAGCACACTGCCCCCCAGTGTCCAAGCAGCCAATAGCTGCCCCATTTCCAACACCGATCACAAGCATGTCCAAAGAGGAGTTGTATTTGCCTAAGGCCAGCGGGTGGCACAGTGGGTTAAACCGCTGAACCATGAGCTGTCGATTGAAAGGTCGGCAGTTCGAATCCGCGACGGGGTGAGCTCTCGTTGCTTGGCCAGCTCCTGCCAACCTAGCAGTTCCAAAGCATGTTAATGTGAGTAGATAAATAGGTACCGCTTGCGGGAAGGTAAACAGCGCTCCGAGTTCCAGCTGCATGCTACGCGCTGCGGCAAAGAGAGTCATGCCGGCCACATCACCACGGAGGCGTCTTCGGACAACACTGGCTCTTCGGCTTTGAAATGGGGATGAGCACCACACCCTAGAGTCGGACACGACTGGACTTAATTGTCAGGGGTCACCTTTACCTTTAATAGAACCACCTGCATGATCCAGACCGAGAGACAGATCCATAAAACTTGCTCATGAGTGTTGGATTTTCCTGAACTCTTGTGGGGACAAAACCAGTAAATGAATGAACATTATCCTATAGGAATAGTGTCCCATTCCAGTCTCCTGGTACCCTTGGAAATGTTGAACCTGCCCCTTGCAGAACATGACCAAACTCTCCATCCATCACACTGAGCCCCTTTTTCTCTTTTAAAAAGTTTGAGTCCTGTTGATCCTTTTCACTCACAAACAAGGAGTCTCGCTCTCAGTGCAGTTTGATTGGCATTTCCGATTTCCAATTCAGCATGACCATTTGAGTAGCAAAGATTGCCAAGGTTGCTTCATAGAGATGTGGAGGTGGAACATCTCTTCCAATCTCCAGTATAATTCTACCATCCACGTTGATTGTAGATTTCAAATGGAACCAGGAAGTGAAGGATCTTGTGTTACTCAAACCTTTGTTTTGTTTTTGTTTTTAATGTTGTGCTCACACCAAGCCCCTTTCCCTGGACAAGCAACATGGGGCAGGTAGTGTGGCTTAATCATTCACAGAATGAATATCATTTACTGCGTATCATTTACAGAAGAAGCAGGAACAGGTGTAAACTGGCATGGAATGGCCTGGATTTTATTTTATTTTATTGCATTAAAAACTTTAATTATAGAGTGCAGCAGATCCAGGGTGTGTGTAAGTCTTTGAGAGTAGGTCATGCCCAACATAAACATTACTCATGAGAACTGAACATATAAACAGAGCAGTCTTTAGCAGAGATATTTGGCAAGTATTCAGAGAGATTCTAAAAAGAAACTTTCCTGCAATCCCTGATTCAGAGAAGCAGCAAGGAAGGCTATACTTAGTAACAAGCACATAATGTTCTGTCTTCTCCATCACAACCTTGTTAAACTTAAAAATCATACACAGCTACACAACAGAAACTTCACATCAGGTGTTAGCCCTGTGCTTATAGATATGCCATTCAATTTACAAGTTCACACTGAATAATGAAACAAAACAAGACATGGGCAGAAGTTCAGAACCTCAGCTGCTGCAAATTCACAGGTTTTCTTGTGTGTCAAATGGCCTCTAGTGTTTTAGCAGCAACTCAAGCCCTAGTCAGAAATTATTGTCCCATGGAGAGGGCGACATGGACGTGCTAGACCTGCCCACTGCACCAATAAGCTCTTGAGTCCTCCATGTATTCAGTGCTTGTCTACTTCTCTAAGAGCCCAATCCTACCGTCCCCCGCTGGTGCAGCCGTGCCAAAAACCAGACACGCTGTATCCGCGGGGGGGGGGAGGTGGATTGGGAGGCTTCAGGAGAGAAATTTTCCCCAGGAAAGAAAAGGATGGACTTACCCCAGGAGAGAAAGGGGGCAGGGAAGCTGCAGAAAAGGGGGATAGGATAGGGGATAGTGTGTGCCATCGCTGTTGGATCCGCAACCTCCTGCAGCCTCCCTGCCCCCATCACACCCCCTCCCCGCCCCGTTTTCCCCATCCCTCGCCCCCCTCCCCGGCCCTGCCACTGCCTTACCTGCTCCAGTGGGTGTAGTAGGCAGGTCCGGCGATGGACCTGGAGTGCTGCCGCCTCACGCAGCGGCGCTCCTAGAATGACCATCAACAGAAGCGCTCCATCAGAAGCCATTTTGCGACAGTGGAAGTCTCTTCTGCTGTTGCAAAGCCCTACATAGAACAGCCAAATCCTGCACAGGATTAGGCTGTTAATCATGGGGAGAAGCAGGTCTCCCCATGTTCAATGCTTGACTCTGCAGACAAGCACTGAATGCATGGCGGTCCAGGGATGTGGCAAAGGAGCTTGAGTGACAGGCCACCATACTCCTGTTCCCCTCTCCCTGCCCAGAAAATCATTTCTGAATAGGGCTTAGAGCTCATCAGAGATTTAGAACTCTGGCCCGATTTGCGTCATTGGGGAAAACATTCTATACACATCCTGTATATTCAAGCTTTCTTATAAGGGGTAAATTAGTAAATAGCAACTTGGTGGTGAGGAAACCTGCCCTCCCCCAGTACCCTGATCCTGATTTCCCTGGTGGCTGCTATTGGCCAACACTGGAAGAAATGGATGATCCAATCATGGATCTCCATCCTCTTGCCTAGTTTGACCTTCATTATGCCACCGCTTCAGGAAATAAGTTCCTGGCCTTCTGCTGTTTTAATGTGTCTCTTGTAGGAATGATATTTAAATACTGCTATTTGATATTTCAGTGTTGTATTACTATATGAATTGCATGACTGTTAGCTGCTTTGTAGATCCATTGAACAGAAAGGTGGCATATAGATATATTAAAATAAATAATGTAATGGATTTGGGGTGATGATCAGCTCATAGCTCAGAAAGCTCAATGATGTCCCTGAATTAGGTGTTAATGACTCTTGGACCTTCCTTAATAGGAACATTCCCTAGAAGAATGGGAGAATTTGTAGGGGTGTAGGGGTCGAGGTGCCTTGTGTGGTTAGTGTGAAAAGAACAACAGAAACAGCTACAGGCAGGCAGAGTGGATCTGAAACAGACCAGGACACACAGTCTGGAGAGGAGAAGCTGGGAGAGAATGCGGAGGGCTGGAGCAGGTGGGGTGCAGAGCTTCTCTCTGGGGAACTAATGTAACCTGCTGCTGCACGGCAGAGATTTCTGCTGTCTAAAGGTAAAGGCGACCCCTGACAATTAAGTCCAGTCGTGTCCGACTCTAGGGTGTGGTGCTCATCCCCATTTCAAAGCCGAAGAGCCAGCGTTGTCCGAAGAAGCCTCCGTGGTCATGTGGCCGGCCTGACTCTCCTTGCCGCAGCGCGTAGCATGCGGCTGGAACACGGAGCGCTGTTTACCTTCCCGCAAGCGGTACCTATTTATCTACTCGCATTAACATGCTTTGGAACTGCTAGGTTGGCAGGAGCTGGCCAAGCAACGAGAGCTCACCCCGTCACGGATTCGAACTGCCGACCTTTTGATCGACAGCTCATGGTTTAGCGATTTAACCCACTGCGCCACCCGCTGTGTACCTTCATCCAAAGCTCAACCTTTATATTTGTAAATCAAGGAAATATTCGAGTCACCATAAGCCTCCAGTGATGCCTCTTCCAAAGAAAGCTAGAATATGGTCAGCACCGTCCAGGACGTCTCCCTGCTTAGGGAGGTGCATCGTGTGCCTAGCGATAAGTTTCTGCAGCGGTTTGGAGTTAATGCAGACTTTTCCCATTGAACAAGGTCTAAGAGAGATCGTGCCAAGTGGCTAGAATTTAGGATCCGAGAGTCCTCAGAGCTGATGCTGAGCCCTGAGGAAAAGTCGGAGTTGTAAGGCAAAGCAGCAAATGTTTGTCAAACTGCACGCTCTGTTCTTTGTGAAGCAAATGGCTGAGGATGGATTGCCAAGCAACTGGGCCAGCCTGAGTGTGTAATTCGAGTCTGGAAAGGGCGGCTGGAGAGCTGCAGAGATGCTGGCAGCTAGTAAGAGGGTGACGACGACACACCTGATTACATTCAGTCCTGGGAAGGATGGATGGAGTATATCTGTCCTGTACGAGTCACTGAGCATTTCATGACTCTCCACCCTACTCTTCCTCCATATCTTAAAATGCTTTCTCCTCTCCCTTTCTGATGCATGCTCCCTTGGAACTGTTAAATCCAGCTGGGAAGGGAGAAGTTAAGGACGTGTATTTCTTCATCTTATCCCAAGCTCTGCTCTTGTTTGGATGCCAGACTAAGGCCGGGCCTGCCGAACTCTCAGAGCACCCTGAGGTGTGAAATGGTCTATTTCCTGCTCCTCTCTCTCCTTTTTCTGCCAGGGCCACTTCTTTAGCAGGATAGTGAGTGTGTTTGTGCGTGCGTGTGCACGCATACGTGCATGGGAGTTCTTCCTAGATTGGACCACTTCAGCCCACAGGTGTGTTAGTGTTTGGGTGACGCATATTTCTAGACTCCTCCAAGGACAAAGGGAAACCCTCCACATGGAAAGGTGGCACAACGAAAGCTTGGTCAAAGTCCTTTTCCTGACAGCCCAGCTTTCTCCAAAATAGCAGCCGCGTAGGGACTTGATTTTAAAAATGTATGTGTCCCACCCTTTCTCCAAGGAGCTCAGGGAGCCATGCATGGCACTCTCTCTCTCTCTCTCTCTCTCTCTCTCTCTCTCTCTCTCTCTCTCTCTCTCTCTCTCTCTCTCCCACACCCCATTCCATTCCTACAACCCTGCAAGGTAAGTAAGGCTGGCAGAGCATGACGGACTCAAGGTCATGCCTTAGAGCTGAATGGGGATTGGAACTGTGTGTGATCTCTTTGGCCCTGGTCCAACATTCTAACTATAAGAGGGTGTTACAAGCGTGTCCCTGTTTTCATATGTGAAATGTGGGAAGATTTGTTTCTTCGTGCAGGAAGTTATCCCCCCCCCCCCGAACACTACTCACGTGTGATTGCCACTTTCAGCCTCCACTGGTACTGTACAAGGAAAACTTTACTGTTTCATTCTGGCCCTCAGTTGCCCCACTGGTGCTATGCTAGGATACTCTTCCCCCCCCCCCAACAGGCTCCTTTCCCTCTTGTGTCACTGCATCCCATCCCTCTCTCTTTGATCCATCTTTCTACTTTCCACCTGGCACATCTCTTCTCCTTTTGTGTCCTGGCCAGGATAGCTCTACTTGTCTGCCAATCATCTCCTCAAGAATCCCTCCTCCTTGTTGGGTTACCCACTGACCTGATTTTGCAGGCGTGTCCGGAAAATCGCCATCATCATGCCCTGAATAATTTCTGGAGCACAAGATATCTGTAACAGCTGTTAAATGACCACCTTTTGTATATTTGACTTCTTTCTAATGCTAATCAGCATCTATGATCAGTTGATGTTTCCTCAGTGGGTGCTCATGGCTGGTAAATGTTTTTTCATCAGCTCATGATGGCTGGTGGCTGGCTACTACTAGCCAGGACGTGAGTAGTACCTATTAGCCAGGACGGGGCTGAGACCAATATTCTTGCCTGTGCGTGTGTATGTGCGCACATGCATGTGTACTGTACATGCACGTGCAAGAGAAGACAGTTTCAAAAGATGCAACATAAACAGCAAGGAACAAACAGGTTTGAATTTGCAGCTGGCTGGAAGATGGAGGAGCTCCTCGTGGCTGCTGCTGCTGACTGTTCTTGGGAACAAATGCGCTTTGCAGAGAAGCCGAGCGCTGTCTGCTTCACCATAATCAAGCATACACAAATGCCATCCATCTCCAGTGAATTTACATTCAAAAGGAAATGAAACCCTGGTGCAGTGCCCTGACCCCTTGAAACTTTTTAGTACTGCTTGGTGAAATAGGGAGTATGTCAAAATACAGGAAAGGAAAGGAACAGTAGCGGAGCACTCCTCCTTACAGGCCCTGCTCCTGTGTTTTCAAAACCCACTTCCAACCTACCTTTCATCACCCACATATCCAGTGGGTGCTATTGGGAAAGTGCTATTTTGAAAACATCCACACATTAAAACTGAGTTTGTTCCTCTTTGAACTTTCAGTTCAGAATCTTCACAATGCTTAGAGGACGACTGGAAGCTGGCGCAGTAAACGTGGCAGTGTGCGCTTGAAGTTATGACATCGGTTATTATGGCTACTTATTTTTTATAGAGTAGCATTGTTACCATCCTTGAAAGCTTATGATCTCCATTTATATGCAATGACTTTTAAGGAGAGGCGTTAGGAGGGACTGGTGAAGACCTTAGTCCTATGATGACTCTATGTTGTCATAGGCAGGCCCACACATCTGGCAATTAGTTGTAAGCAAGGCCTTTTGTGAAGACAAGACGTGTACTAGTGGTTCTCAGGGCCGGCCTATCCATGAGGCCAGCTGAAGCTATTGCATCAGGCAGCAGATGTGGGTGGGTGCTCTTCCTTGTCCAGCATCTTGCCTCCACTGCTCGTCCTTCTCCTTCCACTCCCTGGATTGGAAAAGGAAGAAAGGGCAGAAAGGACAAGGAAATGTGGAGAGCAGGAGAGTACTGAGCTAAAACGTTGCAGAGTGGGAGGAACAGAGGCTGGCACATCATTAGGTAAGGAGGGGAAGCATTTGGCATGCCACCTCAGGAGCAGGCGGTCTTGGGCCAGCCTTGTTGGGACTGACCCAAGCATGCATTGATATACAAGAGAGTTTGCTATTTCTTGCTCATGCTGAACCTTTGGTGTATCTTTTGCTGGTTCCTGAACACTTTGCTGGGGGAGATGGGGAAGAGCTGAGGGTAAAGTTGCTGGGAGGGAAAAGGGGAACTGAGAAGTTGAGGCAGAGAGGCAATAGAGGTGAAGAAACACTGTTGGATCCTGGCCAAGCTCCAAGACAGGCTGCAGCTGGGAGTCCAACTCTGATGTAGGCAAATGAGGGTCGGGGGTGGGTGGGTGGGTGGGTGAGCAGCAGACTAGGTGGTTGAGACAGGTCACACTAATCCCAGTATATAAGATCCTGCCAAGGAGATGATAGAGCATGAGGCACAGGCCTGTGGCCTCTTGTTGTCCACATTTAGAGCTTACACACGGGCACTTTGGTGATGGGAACTGTGGAGAAAGGCCTCTTTCTTGGCACACAAAGGGAGCACTATGCACATGCAGACTCAGTGGTGTAACTAGGGTGATTCGAGTGGTTCAGCCGAACCAGGCGCCACCTGCTGCGGAGGCACCGCGGCAAAGCCGCGGCGCTGGCGCCGGACTCGAGTCCGACTCGAGGTGGGGAATTGAGTGACTCGTGAGGCGGCGAATTGCTACTCGCGAGTCACTGAAGGAGGGGGCAGTCAGGGGTCAGCAGTGGCGCCAGGGTCCCTGAGGGGTGCCCCCCCAAATCCCTAGGGGCACCAAATCCCCCCGAACCAGGCCCCAAAAAGTCTTGTTACAGACTGCTGCCCTCACAACAAGATATTGGTTAACACTTGTCCTCCCAGAATTCTCAGGGACTCTGCAAATCCGGGTTGAGTAGCAGACCTCTTGGAACTAGGAGATCCCTCAGGATGGTGCAGTTTCTGAAGAGGTTCTGCTACTTCCTGCCACCTTTTTAGCTGCACTGGACTAAACATCCCAAAGCAGGGCCTGAGTAATGGGACCTTCTGTCTGATAGGGGGAAAGGGCAATCCCTTAGGCTTACCATAGTCCTGGCCCTGGTCGGGACAGTACCCGTCTCCGGGGTCCATCCTGGCTGCCATCCTGGCTGATCCTGGCCGGCTCCAGAAACCCGGATTCTCCCGGTCATTCCCGGCCGGCCAGCTGCGACCTCCGTGGCAGGCTGGGACTACATACGGATTCACGTGCTTGCGTGAGTATTATCAGTCCTGGCCATGGAGGACGCAGCCTGCCCACCAAGACGAAGAGGAGGAGGCAGCATCGCATCAACAGCATCAGCATTTCAGCTGGCCGCTGGAGAAGAAAAAGAAGGAAGAAAAAAATAAAGCCAATTTTTTGCCAGCTTTGCAGCTGGCAAAAAAAAGGGGGGGGGAGAAAAAATGAGGAAGGAATGATGAAGGAACTACTTCTACTTCTAAAGGATGACAAAACGGTAAGTACCCCGATTTTTGGGGTTAGCCGTCTTTGAAAAAACCCAAGTCTGTCTCCTGCCTGTATTGACCACATTTTTCTGTCACTCCCTTAGCAGAAGGAAAGGGGAGGGGGAAGCAGAGGGAAAGAAGTGGATACGTAGAAGATCCCAAGGGAACCATTGGGAAGTGTGAAGAAGTGCAAGATAAGGCCTGAAGGGAAATGGGCAGGCATTGATTAGAACTAGGAGGGGTCTTTCTTTTTCTTTGTTTCTTTTGGAAGATAGGAAGCATAAAACTGGTAGGAGAGCTGCTTTTTTGTTTCCCACTGCATACTTTGAGGGGGGGAAATTAACAGAGCTTAAGGGCTTGTTTAGGTAAGATCCCAATTGGTTGGGAGGTAGACCAGCTCCTAGAGACAGCAAAAGAGATAACGTTGACAGGACTGGTAGGAAGAGCAGGAAGACTATAGCAAGTGTGGGTTGTTTAGGGAAAGTCTTGAGTGCAACACCAGCAAAAGGAGTCAAGCCAGTCTGGAGACACAGGTGATATTATGGGCTGTCTGCAATGAGGTGGTTGCATTGGACAGCGCAAATAGTGAACCAAATACAGTAATCATAAGAGTTACCCCTGGAAGTGTGTCTGCCACAGTATGTGGTGACAATTTCTGTGTTACAAATTCAAATTGCTTCCTGTTTCAAAATCCGTGTGTAGGACTTGCTGCTTCTGTTCTTTGGGATGGAAATAGTTGCTAAAGGAACGTTCATTGTTGTCATCTCTTTCTCCTGGGTGGGCTGCATGGTTTGGCATTGGTGGGAAATTATTTATGCAACTGGACACGGAATTACAGCCCCAACGTTGTGGAGTAAGTTCTAAATGGGCAGTAGGTGCAAAAAGAGCCCCGAATTAGGAATCTGCTTATTTGAATCAACTTCTTGCATGATCTTATACAATTCAGAGCTTAATTTGAGGCAAGACTCTAGGACATAGTTCCAAAGCCTGAACAGATCAAAACACTGACTTGGAAGGCATAAGGTTGGAGAGCTTATATGTGTCCACAGGGGACCAGAATCGGAAGGTGGATTTTGGTATGGAAGAAATTTTATGATTCAGAAGCTCAGATGGCCCAAGTTCTCCATGGAGCCACCTCACAAATATGCCAAGAAGACTCTGTGTTTACTGTTCTCCCTCACCTGGAGCTCTAAAAGGCTCACCAAGAGACACTACAGAAGGAGTGATCGTTTCAGGCTGGAATATGTTCCCGTTTAGAGATCCACTTGGACCCAGACTATGGTGGGGCTTGAGCCAGTCTTCAGTGCCTGTATTGCTATTTGGGAGCTGGAACGATTGAGGACAGAAGTTGTCTATCTGAGAATGCTTTTGAGCACATTCCGAATATTGTTCTCTTTTACCACCAGGTAACAACATATGCATACATGCATGTGCACACGCGCACACACACACACACACACACACACACACACACACACACACACACACACACACACACACAGAGAGAGAGAAATAGACTAAGGGGAAATAGTCTTGCAAGCATGTCTAAATAGACATGCTTGCAATTGCACACACACACACACTAAGGGGAAGGTTCTTGTGATGTCAATGTGAATTTCAAGTGGGCTTGAGTTGTGATGCCACTCATTTTTAGAAATGAATCACTGATTGGGCATCTCAGCATCTGTCATGTATAAATAGATGGGGGAAAAAAAAGAATTTTGATGTTTGGAGCCAATTTAAGTCTTTGACTGGCTGCATGACCATGGGAGGAAAAGCGAGGGGAGGCATCTATTAATGGGGACATTAAACCACTCTCTTTCATTTGATGAATAATGCCTGTGATTATACCTTGACAGATTTTCAGATACAAAGGAGATTTTTATCACTCAAAAGAATGTGGTGATAGGTCATTTAGGCCTTGTGTATTCTACCTATTGGTTAATAATGGGAGTGATAATTTAGCGTGGTAAGTATATGGCTGAGGCTTTGTAATTGGTCTTCTAAATCCATACTCTGTAATTGCATGGCTTTGACACCTGTGGCTGATATCCACCGTTAAAAAGGCCAACACTCTCAAATTCTGGATCTTCACTTGGTGGCACTATAGCAATGATCAGCAGTGTCACTGCAGGGGGGGTGGAGCTCCAAGTTCCGTCGGGCTCTGACCCTCCGTTACACGACGGGAGAAAGTGGCCCCGCCCCCTCGCCTTTGGAGCCATTCCAAAGCACTTGCTTTTGTCGGTCGGAATGGCTCCAAAGGCGAGGGGGCAGGGCCACTTTCTCCCGTCATGTAACGGAGGGTCAGAGCCCGATGGAACTTGGAGCTCCACCCCCCTGCAGTGACACTGCTGGCAATGATCTTGAGGCTATGGGGTAAAGCCCACCAGTCAGGGCCATGGGTTGATAGCTGGGTACCAAGGCTGTTTTGGCAGCAAGTGTGGAAAAAAATGCAACACAAAGTGTAAGCCTTCATCAATATGAACAATGCCTAAGGACCAAATTGACATTTGTGTGATGCTGATAATGTAAGTGCAGGCACACCAGGGCTATTTTCTTTTGTAGAGAGCACATGCATGGAGAACCAAATCAAGATCACACTTGTGGGGACAAGGGAGATGTAACATATCAACAGGAGGCCTAGATCAGGACCAAAGTGTTATAGCCTCCATGCCCCTTTGCCACAGTGCTGATCTAGAGTGGGGCCCTGCATGCACACTCAGAAGAAAATAAACAGGCATGAGGCATGCTTGCAACTGCATTATTAATGTCACGTGTAGGTTGGCGTTTATACCACTACATTCGTCACTTGATGACTGTGTGTGTGGTGGATGGAACCAAATGTTGATCTGGAGGGCATGAGGTTAGAGACAGCCTGAGTGCCCTCCCTCAAGGGACCTGAAATGGACTTGAGTGCAGAAGAAGCCCCTCTGTCATCACCAGCAGCCAGTGGCCCAGGCACCTGCCAAATGCTCAAGAGCCTGCACACACCTGGTTCTTCTTGCTTGAGATTCCAAGCGACCCACCAAAAGAACATGTAGGAACACCTGAGCCTTCGTTTCAATGGTGCCTTGCACGTTCTGCACTAGCCTGCCTGATTAGTGATTATACAAAGCCAGAGTATGTGAACTGAACAGCAGCACGATGATCCCTCATTGCTGAGGTTTTTAATTTGCAACCTAAAAATGGGCCCTTAACAAAGTGTCCCTTTAACCCGGACATATTTGCTTTATGTAGCAGAGTCAGGTTGCTGGAGACCCTGGGGCAAAGCCTTGCACTGAGTCCCCCTTGCTCAACCCCCCATTACACACTGGTAACTATTACTGCCTGCCACTGAAGGGTTCAGGGGTTGGCCCAGCCCAGCCAAGCAGGCCCTCTGATAGATGTGGGCCCCTACCCTGACCTGGCTGACCACCTTCATGGCTGGCCCATTCATGAGGCCACGTGATATGTGTTGCATCAGCAGCAGATTGCAAGGGGTCCAAAGGGGCTGTAGATTCAGGGTGCCTTTCACCCTGACGCCACTGACGCCGCTTCCCTCCAACCTGCCACCAATGCAAGCCACAATGATCTGCTTCCTGCTCACTCAAGCAGGAAGCAGATCACCCCCCTCCTTACCATGCTCCTTGCACACTGCCATCAAAGCTGGAAGTTCGGGATTTCTGGGTTTGACAGCAACACGTGAGGAACATGCTAAAGGTTTTTTTGTAGCGCAGAGGTGGCAGACCTGAAACAGCTGAGTTGTGCTGCCCGTGCCCACCTTCTAGGTATCTAACAATTCAAAAAGAATGCAGGATGGAGTTGGGGTGCACTTGAAAATGCATAGCAACCCAATAAGCCTGCAGATGCCTGTAGCAACGAAATGGCCATCGGACTAATACTCACAGAGCTGTGTGTGTGTGTGCTTAATCCTTTCTGTGACTGCCACTTTCCCTCTGAAATTCCTTCTCTCAGTTTTACGATGGCCAAGGTTCCAGATCCAGGTTTACCTTGCAAATGCTGCCTTGAGTTACGTGATAGGAAAAAAGTACAGGTGTGCATTTGTTTTGGAATGAATGAAAAACCCAACCGAATGTGGCCCTTTAAGTCCAGTTTTCATTTGTTGTTAAATGAATGCAATGGGGAATGAATGGGTATAGTCAGGGCCTCTGAGAGGGGGGTTAAGGGGGTAATTTGTACCTGGGCCCAGGGTGAAAAATGCGTCAAAAAGGGGGCCCTGGAGCAAAACAGGGGGGGCCCAGGAGCCAAATTCATATGTAGGGAAGGGGCCCAAAAGAAACGTTGTACCCCCTGATAAAATTCCTCTTAATGGCCCTGGGTATAGTCTTGGTTTTCAAATTGACATTCATGACCCATTTGGAGGGAGATTTTTCCCATTCACAGAAGACATGTTTCCTGGTGCAAGAAGCCTGCCTTTGACAGCTCTATGTGATGAGGGGAACTCCAGCGTGTTAGTTCAGGCCACACAGAGGTTTTCCAGGCAGACGATTGTGGGAGGCTTGCAAGCCTCCCACAAGTCTGGGCTGACTTTGTTAGCTGTGTGAAGCCAAGGGAAGCTCAAGCAGGACTAATCCTGCCATGCAGAGCTGTCAAAAGCACCCAGGGATTGGAGGAGCCTTGCACACTTCTGATCCCTGGCTGCCTTGAAAGCTCTGTGTGGTCAGGATTAGTTCTGCAGAGTCTTTTCTTGGCTGCATGAAGCTGCTGTAATCAGAAGGGAACCTAAATGTGAGTTATGCAAATGAATGAGCCAGTTCTGAATCAGAAATGAAACAAATCAGAGTCTGGTGAATAAGTACCAAAACAAATACAACTTATAAAACGAAAGGAATAACAAAAATATGTTTTTTTTTCCTCACACACCTCTAGAAGACAGGGCTGGTAAAAATGTGCTAAACTAACAAATAAACATGAGTCAGGAACTCCACAAATGGGAGAACAGCTGGGGGGTGGTGGTGTTCCAGTGGAAAAGCAGTGGAGACAGAAAGGGTTGAGCACTCCCCCCCAAAAAAAAGATCCCCTGTAGGTCCGCCCCCTTCCTGAGGATGTTTTGGAGCAGAGAAGCATCTCTCATGCTAAAAGCTGATCTACACCAACTCCGGTTGCGTTTGCATTTGGAGGCTCGCGAGCGTAGGGGACAGGACGCCCCGCCCCGCAACGCTGCCCTGGGCTCCATCAGTTTCTTCAACACGCTTGTCCCTCCTGATTGTTCCTCCTTGTAATAAAGGCCAATGCTGATTGGCTGAAACAGGTGCGCTCCGATTGGCTGAAAGCCCCCTCTCATCTCATTGGTCAAACAGTTTGCTCTGCGTCCTGCCCTCTCTCAAACATGAGCATGGTCCACGACCAGTCTCAACGGAACTCAGGAGAGCACAGCTCTCCCACGTTCCATGGCGATCGGTTAAAAAGGAAGCCACACCACTCTGCACACGCCCGGGATGCGCCGGGATACATGCTGTGTAGATCAGCCTTAATGCTGGCATGTGGCTGCAATGTAACCCTTAATGCAAACTGTGGCTGCAGTTTGACCCAGAGATTCAATTCTTTCTTAGGAACATTTTATCCTTGCAGTAGTAGTGGCTGCCACTTTCTGTACTATTCTGGCTGATTATACAAGGCAGGGGTCTGCAAACTGAACTGCAGCATAATGATTTCACTCGTTGATGCTGAGGCTTTTAACTTTTGCCCACATAAAAAGGGTTTCTTAACAACGTGTTCCATTATATTGAGAAAAATACATTCATTGAGAAATAAATGGCCCAGATTATAAAGAATGGCTCCTGCATAGCTAAACTTGCCTGGCTTGCAATGATATGTAATATATAAAAGGCGTAGGAAGAAGCAGGCTGTATATTTTGTTCTTCTTGAAGAACTGGGGTTCCTTTGTTTCCCACAAAGGGTGATTGTGTCTTGCCGTTGTTTATGCAGGCCCGGATCTGCCCATGTGGGACCTGGGGGGTGTCTTGTACAAAGCCAGCACAGGTGACTTTGCTTTTACATGGTGAACGTGAAACAGAGATCTTCTTTACTAATGAACTGTGACTCATATTTAAGTTGTCAGGTTTCAAGAGTAGGTTCCCCTGCTGAGCAGTAATATGGTATTAAATGTTTTGTCCCAAAACTGCCCGGAGCACTAGCCAAATCTGGGCCCAGCCCTTCCAGAGTTGTCATCCCACCCCTGGCTTGGCTTCCTCATAGACACAGCTAGTAGCCAGTAATCAACACCATAGAGAGAGAGAGAGAGAGACATTCAATAGTTGCAATATGTTACCCAGGGTAGCCTGGGAACCACTCAGAAGGAAATGGCAGCATTAGCAGTAGCCAGACTACAGAGCTTCCTTTGCAGGTAGCAGCTTGTATGGAGAAGGGAGCAGGCAAGGTAACTCCCTGGCTGGTTTTCCTACTGAATTCTAGTCAAGATACATTTTTGCCTCTGAATTCTGTTTGTAAAACCTAATCTCAGAATTGGGAAGTGGACTTGGTACATTGTGCGTGGGTTGCAATAAATTGGCGCACTTCTAATCCCACCCAGACTGTCATCAGTTATATGAGACGTAAAGTTTTGGTCCCTTGTGAATTGAAACTGTTTTGTCAGCATGGTGAGAGAGGCCGTAAAAGGAGCAGAGGTAGCTGTCTAACACAATTGGACTATTGATCTATTTGGCTTAGGAGCGCAGTTCTGCTGCCTGAATTGAGGCAGAGTTGCTGCCCCTCTAGTATGCACCCCCAGAAGCGTCGTTACGGTGGGGGGGGTTGGGGTGGTGGGTCCACCCCCTCCAAAAAATCCTGATGCATGTGTGCAGTACACCACTGCTATTGCCACCACCGCCACCACCTCCTAGGACAGTGATGGTGAACCTTTTTGAGCCCGAGTGCCCAAACTGCAACAAAAAACCAACTTATTTAAAAGTGCCAACACTGCAATTAAACCTGAACTAAAGTTTTAGTTTAGAAAAACAACTCATATACAGTTGTATGAACTAATTAACGTATTTTGTCTGAAAAGAAAAACACAATAACAGAGCTTTCAAGGATACAAACAGTTTAGGAAAACCTAGTACCAAGAAGAGGAGAAGCGGAAGGGGGGGGGGGAAGGTCTCTGTAGGTTGGTCATGGGTCCACCTCTGCCAGGAGGGGTTGGGGGGAGCACTGGGAGCAATGGCTACTGGTAGCTGTAGTCTCTCCAGTTCACCTATATGAGGAGGGCTACCTCTCACTGCTCTCGTCCAGAACGTGATGCCAACTTTTTCAGCCACCATTCTCACAAAGTCTGCACAGAGACTTCCTCGAGGACTTGCTCAAAGCCTCCACTCTCCCTTAGCCTCACTCACCGTGAACCCGCTGAGTCGGGAAGAGGCGCTGTGCCTTCTCCAGGCCCCTGCTGGAATCTGCCTGGAATCTCCCAAAGTGTGCAAGCTACAACTATAGCTCGTTTAATTTTAGATCGGCTGCTAGCCGCAGCATGGACCTGATGTGCTTGGAGGCTCCGGTTGCCTCCGGCTGCGTGGCTGTCGGAGCGGCGGCGGCTCAATGCCTTGAGGAGGCTCCCGAGCGAGTTGCGAGGAGTCTCCCAAGTTGCCTTGAGGAGTCTCCTGGATCGGCAGGGCTGGGGTCTTTTTCCCCGGCTTGCGGCGTGCTCGGGAGGAGTCTCCCAACAGGACACACACTGCGTTTTGCAGTGCGGGGGCAGTCATGGAGGTTTCTTCAAGGTGAGGGAACATTGTGCTGCATTGCGGTTGCACCAGCGCTGGAAAGTTGGTTAGGATTGCGCTGTTTGTCAGTTTACTGGGAGTACGTTCAATTGAGCACAGTTGGATTTACTTCTGAGTAGACATGCCTAGGCTAGCACACTAAGGGCCCAATCCTATCCATAGCGTGCAGCACTGCTATGTGCCAAGCCAGTTTGTGCACCTTTTACTAGAATGAATGAATGAATGAAACCTTTATTGGCATAAATTTACTAGAGTACTGGAAACACTGCTTTGGGGGCCTATGAAATGGCATGCCTATAGTTCAGGGCAGTGGCACTGAAGGGGGGCCACAGATGGGGCGATGATGCATTTTGCGTCATCACCCCACCCCCACGTCATGATGTTGGTCCTGGAAAGGCTCCATTTGATTTGGAGCGTTACAGGAGCGAGGGAGGGCGGGAGGACCATTCTCCTGCCCTGGAATTGGCCCAAACAGCCTTTGCAGCCACTGTGGCTGTGAAAGAAGCAGCCAGGGCCACAAAAACTGCTGCTGCGGACACGCTTCACAAGCAGCACCCAGGGCACAGCGGCACACACACCCCAGCAACCTAGCGACGCTACAGGTTCAGGGCAGTGCGTTGCTTTGACCATGTGCTGAAGTGGCAGGGAGACAACACAAACAAGTCCTTTCCTATCGCTGCCATGTGCTCTTGCAATTGTCGAATGAGCAAGCTTTGAGACAGTGAGCATTTTTGGGATCACATGGCAAGCCACCTGCATCCTAATCCTTGCACTAATACTGAGTAGTCAAACTGACATGCACCAAAGTATGTGACATAATACACAGCATTTGAGCCTGCATGAAGCAAGGTGAAGAAGGTTCAGCCAAATTTTGCTGGCAAACAGGTTAAGCCTCAGTATTTATTTTGGCCCCTTAGTTTTTAACTTGACCGTAGAACTTTGAAGTGCAGGGAAAATAATACTGAACCGGCCTAAGAAAGGAGAGCCAAAGGTTTTACTGGCTGATTTGTTTTGGCAGATGCTGGGGCCACATGGGACATTATTACTATTTGCTCTGCTCAGTTTTCTCAAATTTCTAAATAGACTACTAAGTGGAATGAGGCAAAAAAAAAAAAACCTACAGGAAAACACAATTCCTCTTACTAGACAATGTTCTGTTGATGAGATTGAAAAAGTACTTAGATTTTAGAAAGCTTCTTTTTCTCCTTCTTCACATAGCATTATTATGTGGTACTTTAGAAAAATAACATAAACAAGAAGAAAGCCCCTTGCCCCCAGGAGCTTACTTTCCACATTGTTTTAGTGTTGGGAAGGCAAAACAGGGAGAAAGTAAAATGTAGGCAGGATTGTTGGTCTGTTAGTCATAAAATACAGAGTAGTAGTAGAATCGTAATATTAGTCATAATGATGACTGTGTGAAGCCTCCATGTTTTGAGGCAGTTACCGTATTTTTCGCTCCATAGGACGCATCGTACCATAGGACGCATGCATCCTATGGAGCAAAAAATAGGGAAAAAAGTTTTAAACTTACCTGGGCTTCTGGGTGCTTCGGGGAGGCCTGTGGGGGCTTCGGGGAGGCCTGTGGGGAAAACCGTAAATGGCCGAAAAGAGCCATTTAGCGCCGAACGGAAGATCGGGGAGGCCTGCAGAGGCTCGCGCAGGCCTCCCCGAAGCCCCGGGAAGTACCTTTTTACTGTTTTTGTAACCTTCGCTCCATAAGACGCACGCTTTATATAAACATAAAAACAGTACATATTTCATAAAGTTATAGCAAGCACGAAGCAATACATCCTACTAGCATACTATTCACTATTTTCTACATATAATATCCAACTAAGCCAAAATAACACCCACATTCTATTCATTAAATCCGCATATCATCACATCGTTGTTCTCTCTCTCTCTTAAAAAATCGATAAATGGTTTCCCTATTTTTTGGGGGGGGGAAGTGTGTCTTATGGAGCGAAAAATACAGTAACCTCTGAATATCAATTGCTGGGGAGGGGCACCAGCAGGGAAGGGCTACCACTTTGATGCCCTGCTTGTGGGCCTTCCAGCAGCATCTAGTTGGCCACTATGGGAGACATGATTCTAAACTTGATGGGCCTTCAGTTCGGTCTAGCAGGGCTCTTCTTAAGGCTGATCTACACCTACCCCTGTTGCATTGCGCTTGCTTGGTGAGGCACGCGAGCGTAGGGGACTGGACATCCCGCTCGAAACACAGCCATGGCCTCCATCAGTTTCTTCAACGCAAATAGTCCCTCCTGATTGTCCCGCCTTCTAATAAAGCTCAATGCTGATTGACTGAAACACAAGTGCGCGCCGATTGGCTGAAATCCCCCTCATCCCATTGGTCTAACAATTAGCTCCACGTCCCGCCCTTTCAAATCATGAGCATGGTCCATGGCTGATCGCAACGGAACTCAGGAGAGTGCGGCTCTCCTGCATTCCAATGCGATCAGATAAAATGGAAGCCACACAGCTCCACACTCTCCGCACGCGCCCGGGACGTGCCAGAATTTGTGCGGTGGTGGTCAGCCTTTAGGACTAACTGGAAGTCACCAAGTAGTGAGCAAATTTCATAGAACTTTTATCTTCTGGTTGGATATAAAACAAAACATGAGGGGAGGAGAGGGAGAAATGTTTTGCCTGTTATGGGTGGTGAAGACGCATTTGCAATATGTGATGGTCACAAACTAACTTAATTCTTCTGTAGAGATCTTCCTGAATCACTTTCACAAACGAAGGATGGGTCAGTGAACACCTGCTTTTCTTATACATGGTCCGTGGTTCAATTTCCAGCTGCTCCAGGCAGGGCTAAAAAGACCACTGGGTAGCTGCTGTCAATCAGCGTAGACAATCCTGAAATCCTGAACAAAGTAGATCAATGGTCTGATTAAGTTTAAGGCAGTTCCCTATTTTCATATTAAGATTGTCACATATTGCAGAGCAGAGGGCATCTCCACCTTCTATCAAGAACACCTTTTTTCCTCCTCTCTTATTTGTGTTTTATCTGCTTGAGGAAGCATTCTGTGAAACTCAGAAGCTAGCACACTACTTGCTGACTTTCGGTTGGTCCTAACAGAGGGAGGGAATGGAAAGGAAGAAAGGGAAGGGAGAGAGGCAATGCTGCTAGGGAATGAATGTGAGAAAATGCAATTACACAGATCTAAGCCTGCATTTCAGTTGAGAAGAGGTCTAGGAGGTTACGCAAAAAAAGACTTCACAAGAAGGCAGTCGGAGAAAAATAAATCAAAGCCACCAGCTCAGTGGCACGATGTGAAATCTGACAAAAGAAAGAAGACACCTGGGCTTCACTTGAAGGGCTTCTTCCACATCCTTCTGAGTTTTATTGTGAGTCTTCTGATTTATGGAAGCCTGAAATGGCAAGACATGGTAAAAGTATAATCTTTTAGGAATTCTGAAAGTAACTTTCTGGCTCTTTCTTTCTGTAAAATCCTCAAGCTCAAGAATGATGGATTTTTTTTTAAAAAAAAAAAGGCAGGAGGAAAAAATATGTTAAATGTGTAGTTTGTACTTAAATACAGGGCCAGCCCATCTATGAGGCTATTGCCACAGGCAGCAGATTTGATTGATGGAAGGCGCCCACCACCGTCTTCCCACTTGCCTCCTCCACCCCTCCTCCTCCATCACTGTAGCCCACCACTCTTCTCCTCCAACCTTCTGCTCTACCCCCTCTTCATTTTTCCAATTCAGGGAATGGGAAAAGCAGGAGCTGGTGTACCACCAGGTAAGGGGCCTTACCACCAGGTAAGGGGGCAGCTTTTGGCACACTCTCAAGCGTTGGGAGGTCTTGGGCTGGCTCTGCTGAAATAACAGCCACCAGCAGGCCGATCAGGATTGGGTCCATGGCATGTGAGGAAGACGTATTCCATTGTTTCCCATTGTGCTGTGGTTCTGACAACCTTCCTTTCCCAAAGCTCCCATTAGCCCCAAGAAAGTCACTTCCATTGGCAACAACGGAAGCTTCCCTTGTAAGTGTTCAGTTTTTGTTGGGAACGTGGTGCGGTGGGAAGGGGTTACATATCTGCTTTCCCCCCTGCACCGTGGTCCCAATTCTGACAGTGCTTCCTGTGGCTGCAGTTTAACTAAAGAAACCCCCCAAACACAGGATCTAATCATATATTTAATGTGACATGCAGTTTGGTGGTAGTTTTGTTTATGAGGTGGCCTACCTGTCAGAATAGCGGGTGGCGCAGTGGGTTAAACCTCTGAAACATGAGCTGTCGATCGAAAGGTCGGCAGTTCGAATCCGCGACAGGGTGAGCTCTTGTTGCTTGGCCAGCTCCTGCCAACCTAGCAGTTCCAAAGCATGTTAATGCGAGTAGATAAATAGGTACCGCTTGCGGAAAGGTAAACAGCGCTCCGTGTTCCAGCCGCATGCTACGCGCTGCGGCAAGCAGAGTCATGCCGGCCACATGACCACGGAGGCGTCTTCGGACAACGCTGACTCTTCGGCTTTGAAATGGGGATGAGCACCACACCCTAGAGTTGGACACGACTGGACTTAATTGTCAGGGGTCACCTTTACCTTTTTACCTGTCAGAATAGGCTATTGGGCTATTGACCAACTTGCCCAGGGAAACTATGGAGACTTTTTCTCTCTGCAAGAGGGGAGCCTGGCTGAGTATCTATCAGGTTGCTTTAGCACTAGGAAATGTTGTCAGTACATTGTGTTCAGTTACACAGGCCATGAAGCCTCCTGCAAATGAATACTTGCCCATCCATTAGAAAAAGAAGACTTGTATCCTGAGATCTGGGTGGAAACATTCCCTATCTGAGACAGAAGACTAAGACCCATCCATGAAGCAGATAATTCAGCTCAGGTCAAGTGGTGGTTTTGGAGAGAATGGCAAGCAGACTCAGGGTGCCCTCCTTAACCCCACCTGCCGCTGCCACCTCCCCTCCAGCCCACCACAGACAGAGCCGCTCTGATCACCTCGGCGAGTGGGAAGTGGCTCGGAAGGGGACAGTCTGCTTCTCTACTGAGCTCCCAGTGTGTCCCTGTGTTGTTGAAGAAGCCTGCCCAAGGAAGAAGCAAGTTGTTGAGGAGGAAGGGGGACGGACTGCTGCCTCCCAGGTGTTTTTTCGGAGGGCCTTGTGTCAGGCAGTGGATCACCTTGGGCCGTCCTTGCTCCTCCCTACCCATTTTCCAAGATGGTGCCATTCAGGAAGAACAAGCCACTCAAGGACTCTTGCCAGCTGCCCTCTTGGAAGCACTCCCCCCCCCGACTCCCACCACTGGCAAAAAGAGACCTTCATGTGTGTAGCAAAGAGGTAAAATAAAACCCAAGGCAGGTAATATGGAGTGGTTTGTGGGAAAGATCACTCTCTGCCCCAAAGAATGAGTCACTCTGGGAGCCTGCCTGGCACCCGTTGGGAGGCTGGGAATGATTTGGGGCAATGAATTTGGGTTGAATGAATCCCTTCCAGTTCTCCTGCCTTTGACAATCACTGATCAGGGGGCTGGATTTGCTCCACCTCATGGTAGCAGCATTGATTCTTTAGATCCTGGTTCTTTAGGAGGTGGGGCACCACTGGATTTCCCCTGCACACTCAGCCGGCTGTGGTCTTTGTTCCAGATGAAGAAGTGGGCAAGAAAAAGAGGGAAACCCCGTGCAGCAAGTGGAGAGGGGGTTTCCCCAGTTGTCCTGAAGTATTTGCTTGCCGAGAGGTTGCCTAGCAACCACAGAAGACTTATTTTGCAGCCCTTTTCCGGGAACTGGAGTAAAAAGAGAGCCTCTTTGTGATAGTGAGGCATTCCCCACCTTCGTGGGTGGGCAGAGGGGTGGGGAGCAAGAGGTGGGGGAGACCATGCAGACTGACAGGAAAGAAGGACATGCCAGGCAACTGAAGGGAGTGGAGGCCAGGTCTGGACAACATCCAGTTAGCCACAGCTGGCTGGCCTTACTTTTCAGTTCTAAGTTTCTGTGATTCATAAAGCAGCAGGTGGGGAGGGGGAGGAGGGAGAAGGAGAAGAACGTGGGGGAGAAATCATCAATGGTCATCAACGGAGTGGGGGCAGAATCAACCCACTTTCCCTAGGCTAGTCATGATGGTGACAAGTTGAATCAGGATGAGATTTCACACAACCATAACGTGCAGCTGTATGGTCAGGATCAGGAAAAACACGAGCACTTGAGATTTGGTTAGGCTCAGTAGTTCGTGTTAAGTATGATAGGTGCCTCTCGACAGTTGCTGTCTCATCCCATGACCTCTCTAGCTACCCATGTTTAACATTGGTGCTTGTCCATCTAGCCCAGTGTGGTCAGTTCTGACTGTAGTGGCCCTCTCCAAGGGCTCTCCAGGATCTTCAAAAACAAAACTGGAGGGGTCAGTTAAATGAGCCTGGGACCTTATCAGGACTACCCAGCCGAAGATGGCGCTGAAGCTACTAGCTCAAGCATCACCACAGTATTGGTTCTTAGTGACAAACTGCACAACACATTATGTTGGAGTTCCGTGACCCACAGCACAATCCACCGTAAGGATCCGTGGGCGGCCCCAGGGCCACCCGCTGGATCCTATCCCCATTCCGGGCTGATCATGATCGGCCTGGAGGTCTACTCGGGGGATCGTCCCCTTCCCCCGGTGTAGCGTGGGGAGGCCCCAATGGGCCTCCTCGGATTTCCACCAGCTGTTTAGCTGGCGTAAGTCCAAGGAGGCTGTGTAAAGGCTGTGCCATGGCGGCCGCCATCCCCACCCTCTCACTGGGGGCTCTTAAGTATCTGGGCGTCTTCCTTCTGCCTTGCAGCAACCTGTGATCACTGCTGCTGAAGTGACAAGAATAAGCAACCAGCTTCCAATTTTTTATTCACAACATAAAAGGGGGGGGGAATCCTCTTACGTTGTGTATATACTAAACTCAGTATTCACAAATGAGATACACACTGTCTTTAGCATTGAGTTGACTCTCCATGATTTTAATCTTTCCAGGTAGTGTGGGTGTGTGGAGCGGGGCTTGGGTCAGAGAGAATCCTAGATAATTAGGGATTCTTTGATCTCAGTCCCCTCTAGGTAAGTCTGAGAAGGGATCTGAAGCGGCATCAAGAAGAAGGATCAAAAGGAGTTAAATACAAGACAAACAAATTACAAAAGGCATTAAAGCAAGATGCCCTAGTTTTTTTTTTTCATTCAGTTCTTGTAAAAAGAATAGCAACAAAGGAACATTTACTGTTGATTGTTAACATGCTGTTAGACTTTTGGTTTTGGTGATGACACTAAAGAAGCAAAGACACTGATCATTAACTCCACAGTCAGTCTGTGCACAGAAAGTGCACGTTGCCACTTTAAAATATCAACATAATTGTAGGAGTCAGGGATGTAATGGATATCAGTGCTATGTCTTTGATCCTGCTTGCAGATTTATTACAACATGCCCTCCTGATATCTGATAACCTTTATAGTGAAGGATGAGTTGGTAGGAAGCATTAACCTTCCCCCCCACCCCCTGATCTCCTCCTCTAGTTACTGAGAGTTCAGAGTCAAAGCTTGCCTAAGTCACCTTTGCTGGAAAGTTCAGGGAGAAAAACATTTCAAGATAGACATAATTACTGTGGGGTTGTTTTTTTTAATCAGGGCTGCACATTTTCATTGGTAGAGTAATCACTTACAGTGTTCATTGATTAACAGGCTTACCGGATCGTCGCTGGGACGGGAGCGGTCTACCCTTAAGGGGGCGGGGTGTGGGGGGGCCAGAACGCGTCAGTTCTGCCCCCCCACGCCCCGCTCCCTTAAGGGTAGACCGCTCCCGTCCTGGCGACGATCTAGTAAGCCTGTTGATTAACATCATGTTTATAACACAGCATAATTCTAGGCATGTCTACTCAGAAGTAAACTCCATTAAATTAAATGGGTATTTCTCCCAGGAAAGTGTGTATAGGACTACAGCCTACTTGGTGGGGGCCCATTTAACTTGTTGGAACTGCAACTTGAGGGATATACTAGTCTTGGCTTGGGCAGATATTTTGGTTCTACTATTTGTATAATAGCTAATGGAAACAATATTTATTATTTATTGTTGTTTATAATATTTTATACCACCTTTCAATAAAGTTCTCAAAGCAGTTTACACAGCAGGAACACTAAGAAGTTATCCTCTTACAAAAGGGTTCACAAAATCTAAACAGAAACACTGGGCAACAGCCGGTGTCGGCAGCTGGGAGGGATGTTGTGTTGGGATGCATAGGGACAGTTGCTGTCCCTCTGCTAAATATAAGAGAGCCACCACTTGAAAATGTGTATCTTTGCAAGGGTATTAAATTTAAAGAAGACTTTTCATGCTAACAGTGAGTGGCAGCTTCATGTATTCAATTGGAAGTTGCCGCACAGCTCCTTCACTATCTGAAAACAAAATATGTCTTGAGCTTCTTAAGCAAGATGAACATAAAAGCATAAGAAAAACCCTGCATAAGAAAAATAAAAGCATAAGGGAAAAAAAACCAGGCCAAAAGGCCCATCTAGCATTCTGTTACCCACAGTACTAGTCCACCACCTGCCTCTAGGACAGATAAGCTACTTCTCTCCCTCCATTGCCTCCCCTGCAACTGGTATTCAGAGGTCTACTGCTGCTGAAATTGGAGGTATGATAGCGCATAGTCATCATGATGTCCTCCATGAATTTGTCCAATTCTCTTTCTTTTAAGGCTAGTGGCCATTACACATCTGCACTGACGTCACTACAGGGGGGGCGGGGCTGTAAGTTCTGCTGAAATCGGAGCCTCCCTTACACGGAGGAACAAAGCGGCCCCGCCCCCTCACCTTCGGAGCCTTTCAGACGCGCAGTCTGCTTTCGCTTCCCTGAAAGGCTCCGAAGGTGAGGGGGCGGGGCCGCTTTGTTCCTCCGTGTAAGGGAGGCTCCGATTTCAGCAGAACTTACAGCTCCGCCCCCCCTGTAGTGACGCCAGTGCACATCTGTGGTAGCAAATTCCACAAACTAATTATTGCACTTGGTAAAGAAGTACCTCCTTTTGTCCATCCTAAATCTCCAGGTTATCAGTTTCATTGATTCACCCTCCTGGTTTTGGTTTTGGTATTGTGTTAAAATTATGCATGGTGTGGAGAGAGTGACGAGAGAGAGAGAGAGAGAGAGAGAGAGAGAGAGAGAGAGAGATTTCTCCTTATCTCTATCCACTCTCTCCACATCATGCATAATTTTATGTTTCAGTTCTGTCTCCCTTTAATTGCCTTTTTTCCAGATTAACAGTGAAATCCTGTGTAGAGATCTGGCTGGCGGCCCAGGGCCGTTTGCCGGATCCTATCCCCGCTTCCAGGCTGCGCTGCTGCGGCCCAGAGGTCTACTCAGGGAAGGGGACGACTCGGCCAATGGCAGGCACTATGCAGGCACTGTGCTGATTCTCCTTCAGCAAGGCTTGTTCTTCATACTGTCCTCTTAAATTATGCATTCAATCAGTCTATCCAGAACAGATGTTAAGCTTACTGGACTGTAATTTCATGGATCTTGCCTGGATCCCTTTTTAAATATCAGTATTACATTGGCTATCTTCCAATCCCCTGAACATAGAGGCTGGTTGAAAGGACAAGTTACCGGTACATCATTTTGTTAGAAGATAGTCAATGCTGCATCTGCATTTTTAAAGAACTCTTTGGTGGATGCAAACTGGACCTGGTGATTTGTTCATCTTTAATTTGTCCAGGCACTCTAGAACCTCATCCCTTGTCACTTCTGTTTACCAGTGTATTTAATTGAATTGATTGATTAACCAGTTAAAAGAGAAGTGATTAGTCAATGAAGCCTATTTTTATATCAGTTGACAGCCCTAATTATGGTTCAGCTTTTCTATAGTGCTGTGCTACAGTGCTGGGAGTGAGGTAGTGATCCTCAAAGTTTCTCAACACACTTTAGAAATCTATATGAGTGCTCTCTTTACAGAATTCAAATAGCAGACAATGTTTGCTTTGTTAAATTTAGAAAATGTTTTGAAAATATTTTTGGCATAGGCATGAGTGCATGGGTGGAGAGGACTGAGCACAGATCACCAAGTGAAATCACAGGCACTTATCCAATCAGTGCCTATGGTATTTGTGCAACCACATTCCAGACAGCACATGTAATTGCATGGAGCAGTGATAGTTAGAGGGAAACCACAATTTTATGGCAAATTGCAGGGTGGAAAATGCCATTTCCCCATAAGGGCTTGCTAGGTAGGGGAAAAGCCTTGTGGACCCCATTGTAACAGCTTGTTAATGCCTGTACATTCCTTGTGTGATTTGTGATATATCAGTCATTTGCAAGGCCCAAGCTGATTATCACCCACAGTGCACAATTTCTCAAACTCTGCCATATTGAAAACCAATGAGTGAGTGATAAACCTGTGGCCAAGAAGTAATAATTTGATCACTTTACCATTCAATCAGACAGGGCATAATAAATTGCCATAAAACCCACTTTGGTTGTTTGTAAACCTCTGTGAGCATGTGGGGTACTAATTGGATAATCAGCTTGGCTTTTTTTATTATTACAGCTGTGGCTTTCATCCCTTCCTCAGATGCTCTCCACAGGATATGCCCCCACCTGATTCTACACGGAGAACCCTTGAAATGTGAGCCAAAGATACAACTAAGATGCTCCAGCAGCAAAAACAGGAAATACAAACTGGACAAAAGGAACTAGGCATATGGCTGCCAATTGTGCTGGTACTAGAAAGGAAAGGAATTGAATGGTTAAAAGTTTCCTTTTCCTCAGTACACCCAGTGGATTCCTTCCTAACAAGGGGAGTTCATTGACTCAGCAAAAACAAGTGAACATGATTGGTTCTCTGTCTGTGGGATTAGTATCACGGCTAGAGTGGATTAGGGAGAAGTGCTGCTCAAAAGCTTGGTCTAAAGTGCCGAGTGAAATGTTTTCATGTGTGGATTTACGGAACTTCAAAAGCTGCATTATATTAGTGCTGAGAAGTCACTGTAGGAGAGGGAGAGAGAGAGAGAGAGAGAGAGAGTGAGTTCCCAGAAGCTTCTCATCCTAATGCCAATGAACAAATGTGCCTCTTCCAATAATATAGAATACTGAGAAGTTCAAGTTTTTAAAAGCTGGGCATGTTTCTAGTCCTCGAGGCTGTGGAAAAAAAGACCTGAACAGGTGCAATGTACTTAAGAATTCAGAAGGAAGCTGGCTTCAAGTGGAGAGGAAGCTGGAATGTTTACTCTTCTTTTTACTTTTCTGTGGGCCCTCAGCAGAGGCGTAACAAGGGTGGAGCAAAGGCAAGTAGTTCTGCAAGACTCCGTTACACTGGAGTCAGCAGCCCCTCCCCCTTGCTGTTGGAGCCATTCCAGCAGCAACAGGGGAGTGTCCTGCGTGTTGCCTTTGCTGTCAGAATGGCTCCAACAGCAAAGGGGAGGGGCCGCTGACTCCAGTGTAACGGAGTCTTGCAGAACTACGTGCCTTCGCTCCACCCTTGTTTCGCCTCTGGCCCTCAGGGCCCAATCCTATCCAACTTTCCAGCGCCGATACAGCCACAATGCAGCCCCGAGCTAAGGGAACAAATGTTCCCTTACTTTGAGGAGGCCACCATGATTGCTTCCCTTCCACAGGATGCAGCATATGCCCCGTTGGCAGGGCTATATCCGCTCTGGAAAGTTGGGTAGGATTGGGCCCAAAGTCTCTTTCCTTCCCACTCGGTCACAACATCCAAACGTTTTCATAGACATAGCAGTGCCAATGTGCTTCTTCATTTTCATCAGCAAAGGGCTGAGTTTCTTGCACACATTTCTTTGCTGGTTGCACATGCAGGAGTTCAAAGAAGAACACATAGGCCTTTGGACAAATGTAAACTGAGTCATGCCAGCCACATGACCATGGAGGCGTCTTCGGACAACGCCGGCTCTTCGGCTTTGAAATGGGGATGTGCACCACACCCTAGAGTCGGACACGACTGGACTTAATTGTCAGGGGTCACCTTTACCTAAACTGCGTCAGAACATTGGTCCATCTAGCTCAGTACAGTATTGTCTACCCAGACTGGCAGCCGCTCTCCAGGGCTTGGGGCGGGCAGGGCTGTTTTCCATTAGAGATACCAGGGATTGCCCAAGACCTTCTGCATTCAATACAAGCAATGTACTCTACCGCTGAACTACAGCGTCAACCCAACCTTCTACCCAGTCCCAGTTAGCAATGGAGTCATTTGTATTTTGAACTAATGGAAGTTTCTGAATTACCAGTTTGCAACCTAGAGTTTTGCTGTGCACCTTTAAAAGTACAGAGGAAGTGGGAGGTGAAGCCATGTAGTTTCTCCCACCTGTTCCTTCTCTGGTCCTCTGGTCCGTCTTCCAGTCCCACTTGCTGTAACTGTGCCACACAGCAGGGGTGGAGAAAAGACCAGGAAAACCACGACAGGGAGACGCCGCAGCTGGTGTGGCTCTCTCTTCATTGGTACTTTTCTAGGCGCTGGACTAATCTCTGTTTCATGGCCCGACAATCCTAAGGGTAAATAGTGCTATGTTCATCTTGTCATGTTCCTGTGCTGGGCATGGTCCACCAGGAGTGTCTCCTGCTCCAGCCCCATCAAGCTAAAGAAGATTAATTCAAGAGTAGGTCTCTACTCTTTCATAATAACCCCCATTCATTTCAGTGACACTGGCACAAAAGACCGTGCAAATAGATTGTGCCTGGTATTACTTCTTATTATACGGCATCACAGAGATTCTTTTAGGTTACTTTGGACAGAAAATGAGACACAAGAGAATGTGGGTGCCATTCAGACAAGGCTAATTATAGAGCTGCATCTTCACAAAGGCTGTGGGCACCAAAGGGAGACTGAGACGGAAACGAAATGAAATGAAATGAGATTGATTTCTTTCTGCCTGACAAACTGTATCTCATCCGCCAGGATGTTAACAGATTTGTAATAGCAATGCCTCTTTCTTATGTACAGGCTGGCCCAGAAAGTGAGAGCTATCATCAGCTTGCTGTCTATCAGGCCACACACGCTCAGGGAGAAAACTCAAGGTAACAAGAAGCTGATGCCTCTTTGCAAGGCTGAATTGACATCAAACTAGGAAAGAGGCTGCTGGGAAGGAGGGGTTATTCACAATTCAGCAACTTTGAATAAGTTCCTTGTGACAGAAAACGAGTGTCTGTAAGATTACTTTTGATAGGACCCACGATCAGAACCACTGGCGTCACTACAGGGGGGGGCGGAGCTGTAAGTTCTTCCGTGTAATGGAGGCTCCGATCACAGAAGCACTTACAGCTCTGCCCCCCCTGTAGTGACGCCGGTGATCAGAACAGACCCTCTTGGGATCTAGAGCAGAGCAGCTTTCTCTTCTTATGAGCTCACGCAGTCAGAGGCATGTTTATTCCTCAGTTTCCACATGCAAACTGTGCGATAGGCCCATGGTGACAGGGTAAAAAGCAATGGGTTTTAAATGCAAGGTCTAAGCAATGGCCGGACTGAATCTTTTGGCTCCAGTAAGAATTAGGCAGGCTAGATCAAGCCCTCTGAGCCTTTCCAACTGGCCCACCAACCAAGCTTTGGCCTTGTCCACTGCCTTGGACCTCACCTTTCTTCTCTGTTAAAACTGCCCCAGCCACTGCCTTGCATTGCATTCACCAGAAGCTGTGTTGAATGCGTTGAATTCACCAGAAGCTGCTGCAAACAGATGCATGAAGCAAGGAGGGAGCAAGCCAAGGGCCCCCCAGTGTAACTGTCCAACACTGGCCCACTTTCTGAATGGAGCGAACATTTCTAGTGCTGTTGACAACAGACTAGGGACAAGCAAATGTAAAAAGAACCCTGTCGGACCATCAGACCGAGGATCCATCTTGTCTCGCCTCCTATTTCCAGCACTGGTTAGCCAGTGGCTAGATACTTCCAGGAAGTTCACATGCAGAGCATGAATGCAACAGCCTTCCCTAATGGTTTGTACCCAACCTCAAGAATCAGAGGAATATTCACATCGAACGGGGGGGGGGGGGTTTCCATTTGTCTATAATGGCTAATAAAAAAGGTAAAGGTGACCCCTGACAATTAAGTCCAGTCGTGTCTGACTCTAGGGTGTGGTGCTCATCCCCATTTCAAAGCCGAAGAGCCAGCGTTGTCCGAAGACGCCTCCGTGGTCATGTGGCCGGCCTGACTCTCCTTGCCGCAGCGCGTAGCATGCGGCTGGAACATGGAGCGCTGTTTACCTTCCCGCAAGCGGTACCTATTTATCTACTCGCATTAACATGCTTTCGAACTGCTAGGTTGGCAGGAGCTGGCCAAGCGACGAGAGCTCACCCCGTCGCGGATTCGAACTGCCGACCTTTAGATCGACAGCTCATGGTTCAGCGGTTTAACCCACTGCACCACCCGCTGGCCTAATGGCTAATAGCTATTGATAAACCTCTCAGCCCTGAATTTGTCTAGACCAGGGGTTCTCAACCCCTTCCCTGCCGAGGACCATCTCTGTCACCACTCTCCTGCTGTGTACCACCAGAAGTGACTGGCGATGACGTCATTGCCAGTTACTCCTGGGTTTTTGGAGGCCAGAAAACGCAGGTAGGAGGAGGCTCTGGGCGGGCGGGAGGGTCCTTTTTAGTGTTCCCGAGAGGCTCAGCCAAAGGCAGGAGCCTCTTGGGAGTGAAGAGTGCCGCAATGGAGTGGGGTTCCAGCAGTCCAGCAGTTCGAGTACCACCAGCAGTCGGCCAAAGTACCACTGGTAATACGAGTACCACTGGTTGAGAACCCCTGGTCTAGACCTTTTTAATTTTATTTACTTCCTCATATAGATCTTGCAGTTCCTAAAGCAGCATAAAACCAAGTTTAAAAAATCAGTATACTCTGAGCAATAAAACAATGACAATAAAACAAATAAAATGAGCAGGAGGCAGCATAATAACATAAATATAGTTTAAAAAGTAATGTTACAAAACTTAGAAAGCCTGGCAGAAATATTATAATGTATTTTGTTTTCATAAATGTATGAGTTTATTAATGTAAATCTCTCTTCTAAAAAATGAAGGCATGTTTTCTCTTGGAAGAGAATCCCACAAAATAGGGGCTTCAACCCAAAATTCTTTATTTCCAGGGGATGACAACCAATCTCTTCTCCCTCGGTTGGTGACACCTATAACAGAGCCTTATTTCTAGTTTTAATTCTAATGTGGGAGTTATATGGGAGAGAGCATCCCTCAAGTATTCTGAACCCAGCCTATTTAGATGTTAAAACAAACACCTTGAGTTTGTCCAGAAACAACCTGGGAGCCAGTGGAGCTCTTGCAGCAGCATCTGGGTAATAACATGTGTGCAGCCCCAGACATCAGCCAGACAATTGTCTTCTGTTCCAGCTGAAGTTTCCAAATCTTCTTCAAGGGAAGCTCCATGCAGAGTGTGCGATAGTAGTCATATCAAGAAGTTACCAAGGCGTGAAAAGCAGTAGCACATTCCTTTCTAAGTTGGTGGCCATCATCACCACAACTTATGAAAGTGAGTTCCACTAGTTTATTATGCATTGTCTGAAGAAGTACTTTTCTTTGACCTGTCCGAAACCCTACAGCCAATCAATTTTACTGGTTGACCAGAGTGAGTGAAAAACAGCTGCTCTCTTCATCATCTCATTGCCCTCTAGTAAAGGCATTATGAAACAAGAATGAGCTGCCTTGCATAGATTCCATCTGCTGAATTATGAAGCTGCCCAGGAAGAAAATCAGAGTTGACTCTGTATTGCAGTCAGCTGAAATGTGGACCCTTCGGTTTTTCTCACTCGCTTCCTTAGAAACTTTTTTTTTGTTAGTTCCCATTTATGATTTTTCTTTCCCTTCCCCACCAACTCTGCACAAACACTGCTCTTAAAGCAAATAAAAGCTATTTTTTCAGTCAAAAGCACAATTGCTTGCCCGACTATTACCTTCCTTCCTTTGCTATTGGGAACTGAGGTAGAAGAAATGCATCTACAAGCTCTTTAGCAGCTACTTGGGTAAAAGCAACCTGACAATGACTTACAAAAGCAGGCTGGGTTTCCCCTCCTTCTGACTGGAGTGGAAAGCAAATTCCCATCCCCCCCCCATGTGATCTTGCTTGCACTTTATGTACACTGAGAAATCCTTGAGAAGAATGGTTGACTCCTCCTACACCCTGAGTTTAGTCTGACCTTCACTGTTTTCCTAGAGCCTGCTGGGTAATGTCATAGATCTGTTGCATCCAACATGCATCTGAAAACTTATTGCCCTCTTTTCCTCTGAGGCATCAAGCTTTGCAACAAAAGGAGATCAGACATCAGACCACGTATTTGGCTCCTGCCTACCATGAAATGCAAGCTATGAGTTGAATGTAGTCAGCTAATGCCTCATTTTGGGGCCAACTTGTGCATTATAACCAAATACAGTACAGGGGCCCCCCCATATCCACTGATTCGCTATCCACGGTTTCAGTTATCCACGGATCGTGGGGACCCCCCAGGCTTTTACTTTTTCCCAGTAAGCTTCGTTTCTTCCTTAAAGAAACAGGAGAAGAGGCTGCTTACTACAGGCAAGTAGAACGAGACTTAGTTCCTAGAGAGGCTCTGCAAGGTTAACAGAAACCTTGCAGAGCCTCTCTAGGACTTAGTCTCGTTCTACTTGCCTGCAATGGAGGCTGCTTCTCTGTTTGTTTTAAGGAAGAAACAAAGCTTGCTGAAAGAAAAATAAGAGCTGGGGGGGGACAAGCATGCCTGCCTGCAGGGGAGGCAGGGTGGGGGGGCCTCAGGAAACCATGGAGGGGGTGTTCGCTCTTATCCACGGTTTCAAGTATCCACAGAGGGGCCTGGAACATATCCCCAGCGGATATGGGGGCCCACCTGTATGTTTAAATGAGGAAGGCCAAGGAACCACTTAGCCAGTTCTGTGTGCCCAAGGAAGCGTTGGGTTTCCATTTCTCGAGCAGGAGTTGTGTCCCACCCTTCCCGATGAGTGTCCCATGACAAACTGCTTTTGAAACCAAAGAAAGTTTTAAAAAACAATTTGTGTAGTGACATGGGTGGGGAGCTTTGTTTGGGAGTGGAGCCATAGCTCCGTGATGGAGCACATGCTTTGCAGGCAGGAGTCCCAGGTTCAATCTCTGGCATCTCCACCTAGGGCTGGAAATGGTTTTTACTAAAATCTTGGAGAATCACAGTGTAGACCAGAGGTTTTCAAAGTGTGCACCGCAGTGCCCAAGCCACTAGGTAGTGCAACCATGACGTGACGCGGAAGACTGCAAAGCAGAGGCTCGGCTCCGCAGGCTAAGTGTCACGCACAGTATTTTTGGGCCCTGAAATGCCTGCCCTGAGCCTCTTACTGCTGTTTTCCCGGTCACACTGAGGTCTCGGAACCCGGAAGTAAGTGGTGGTGACATCATCATGCACGCGCCATCATGTGACGCATCACTGCCATTTACTTCTGGGTCCTGAGCTCCGCATCTGCAGGGATGCTGCAATGCTGGTAAATTTGGGAACCACTGGTGTAGACTGCACTGACTACCTAGATAGACCAGTGGTCTGAATCAACAGAAGACAGCTCATGTAGGTGTTTAATGAAAAAAAGTTTTTTAAAAATTTTTTTTCATGCTCACTAGGCATGTCTAAGGTAGTATTTTGAATCCTGGTATAGTGGTTGAAGCCAGTATGCCAGAGATGGGCCTCATTGGAGACATTCCAGATTAGAGCTAAACTGATACAGTACTGTATTTTGTCCAACTTTTGAAATTCGGTAAAATTTCAGAATGTTGAAGGCATCATCATTGCCTTTAAAATGTTCATGCAGACACATTTGATTGCATATGCGCTACAGACAAGACGCATACATTCTCCACCTAAAGTTTAACTTCTAGAGACGCGGGGGCGGGGCGGGGGAGCTGATCCTTGCAGAACATCAATGCCAGCAACTCACAATATTTTTTTTAACAAGGTATTTCCAAAAGGCAGGGACAAAATAGGGACAGTGATGTTCCAGAGACAGGACCAGAAAACAGGAACTGTTGCTGCTAAACAGGGACGGGTGGAGTATATCAGCAGGGTGTGGAGTGAGCTGGGATTAGTAGAGAAAGTTAAGAGAGAGGACCAACTTCAAAAAGCGCAAGACCTGCTGCATCAAGGGACATGATTCTCTGCAGATACAGAACAACTCTAATGGGGAAACGAGTGTGTCTACCTTTTGCCTAATTCCTCAGAAGCTGATATACAGTAAATGACAAAGGCAAAATGAGCTTGAAGGCATCCTAAGTGCTTGAGAGAGAGAGAGAGAGAGAGAGAGAGAGAGAGAGAGAGAGAGAGATTTTCTATTAGATTTTGGTAATCACATTTAAAATGACTCACAAGGTATCAGTTGCCCAACCTGAAAGCGTTCTCTATAAAGCTGACTTGGAGACTTGAACTGAAGTATATAAATTGCCTTTTAAATAAACCTAGAATGGATGAGAGAGCAGAACCCTTCCTGATGTTGTTCTGTGTTTTCTCTAAACTGGGTGTTGACTGAGTACATTGAAGTAGGGAAGTGGACAAGCAGCATATACTTGGCAGTGTTTTTCCATCCGTGACATTAAAATGTTCCAAGGGCTCATCAGTAAACTTCTGCATACTTTGCAGACAGCTTAGTTTTGTTAGGCAAAGGTTACTGCTGGTCATTCTGGGAGCAGAGCAGAGGCATTGCAAAAGAAAGGGGGGGGGACAGAGCGTGCCCAGTGGCACCGGGAGAGCTCAGCAGGAACTGTGTGTTCAGATCCCATCCTGGTTTCACAAAACAAGCTGCTTCTTTGGTTTATGTCATGCTTCTCCCATCTTCTCTTTTCCTTTCCCCCGTCTTCTTGACTGTCTTTTTTCTATTTTAAGTTTAACGTTTCTAAAATTTAGCCTGACATACCATAAAGTGATAAAAAATCTTTAAACAGGTGGAAAAAAAAATAAACTGGATAAAATATTATCATTGCATCTTCCAATACCATTTCCAAATTGCAAATTACTTAAAATCAATACATAAAGGAAAGTAAAAAGACTAACGATGCAATCCTGTCTATAAACAGACTGGCGGAGCAACCACTCCGCTGCCTCTAGGGTGTCGCAAACGGTTCCGGCGGAGAGGCTGGCACTGCTCCCTCAGCGATGCAGAATGGTGCAGCGCTGTGGTGCGAAGGTAAGTCCCCACTGGGCAGCAGGGGGCTGGCGGGACAGGGCATTCTGGGAGGGGGATTGGAGGATTTGGCCCCGGAAGGGGGAGGGATCAGCGGAGGCCTTCTCCACCATTTCCTATCTCCCTTCGTGGTCCTATTGGGCCTTACACGGGCCTCCCAAATGTACGCCAGCAAAATTGCTGGTGTGCATTCGAGGAGGCCCATTGGGGCGGCTGATGAGTTACTCGGGGTAAAAGTGCAAATGTCCCTTTACCCTGAGGTGGATGCCAGCTGCGCCAGGGCAGGCCTAATCCTGCACAGGATGCAGCGGGTACCTTATGTGCGCCTCCGTGTCCTGCTAGACAGATTGGTGCTGAAAGAGACTTTGATCTCACCTCTGAAAATAAGCTAAGTTATGTCCTTGTGTGTCCAGCGTCAGTCACCAAGTTAACTATGAAATTGCATTTTGTTTTATTTATGCTTCTGTGACAGAAGACTGCAGTGCTGTCACCTCCAATTCAAACAATTTGCGAATGTGCAGCAACATTACATTCCCACATGCAATTCCCAGAATGAAGTGTGAGCTGGAAAGTGTTCGCAGGATGCGTATGATCCACATTGTCCAGATATTTGCTCATCACATGCTGGGTTTGGGATGTGGAGGGAGGTGAGAGAGTCTGCTGCTGTTACTCAGGAGACAATAAGTCAGAGGTCAGACTAGGTCCCATTGCATTTAGTCAAAGGCTTTTGAAACAGACAAAATGGCATTCCAGTAATTTTTTCCCTTAAACATTCTTTTGAAACTTTGAAAACAACAACAAAAAATATCCCTGCCAAATGAAGACAGTGGCTGTTAACTAAGGTATTATGTAGGAGACAGTGGATATCCACAGAGGAGGCCTTTGGAATTTTATTTTGTAATTGCAATTAGTCAACTCCTTGGTATACATTTGACAGCATTTTCCTACAACAATACAATGATGGACACTTAAGTGCCCAGTGTCTGGAGTGGTTCTGTGACATTTAAAACCAGTACTTATCTGAGCAAGATCCTGGCTGCTATTTTATTTATTTTTCCTCTACCCCCACCCCTGCATTTCCATCATAAGGAGTGCATTTCAGCCATAAAGACATCATACAAGTGATATAACTATTAAAAGTAGAGAGAGGTGTGTGTGTGTGTGTGTGTGTGTGTGTGTGTGTGTGTGAGAGAGAGAGAGAGAGAGAGAGAGAGATGACACAACACCTAAAGAAACTAGCCCTGCAAACGTCATTGTGGTGACCAAATGACTTGGTTTGCTTCTGATTTTCCCAAAGTAAATTTACATCCTGATGACAATACAAGTGTGACAATACAAGCCCTAACAGCAGCACTGGTCATTATAAGGCTTCTGGCAGGGATATTCCACAGGAGTCCAGGGATAATCAGTGTAAGTCTGAGCCATACCTAAGGGGGCACCCACCAGTGCCTTCTTCTGTATGCAGAACGGTCAAGGTTCCCTAGAGAAGATTAGGCCACCTATCTTGCTCCTGCTACCTGTGCTGTGCAGCTAAGATTCCCACCTTATGGGTGAGGTTGGGGAACTGTCCAGCAAGTCAGGGAGCACAGTTTCAAAAAGCAGGGGAGCTATCCAGCAAGTCAGGGACAGGTAGAAACCTTGTTGTGCTTCGTGTTACACTCATAATGTACACTGTGTTTGCCATTAATTCCCTGACAACTCCACTGTGTTACATTGAGGACTCACTTAATGACGGTTTCACTATATGATGGGTTTTCCAGAACATAACCCCGTCGTTAAGCGGGGGACACCTGTATGTGTGGAGTGTGCTCCTGATTGTGGTTTTTCAATAGTATAAATCAAATAATTGTATTTGAGATCACTCACTCTCGGTTTGGGGGACTTTTATACTCTTGGCACTGATTTATAAGGTGGGGTGCTTAAAAGGGTATGTAAATATTCTTAATAATGATAATAATAGACTCTAACAGCCCAATCCTAACTAAATCCCCATGCAGTGATGTAGCGGTGCCAGCACAGGCTACACTGCATCCCGCAGGGGAATTTCGGCTGCTGGAGGTCTCCTTGGGGTAAGGGGACATTTGTCCCTTGCCCCGGGGTAAGTCCCAGCAGCTGCAACGGGTCAACTTGGACCTGTGCCAGTGATATCACTGGTGCAAGTCCACGTTGATCCGTGTAAATGGATCGGGCCCAGGAAGGGGGATAGGATACGGTGTGCACCAACACTGCTGATCTCGCCCCCTCCTGGGCTCGATCCACCCACCCCCATCACTGCCCTCCCCCACCCTGTTCCGCCTCTCTGTGCGGGCTTACCTTCTCCAGCGGGTGTCCCTGTGGCCGCTGACACCAGCGGGAAGGCTTTGGCTTCCTATGTTCCTGGCCTCTGCACTGTCACAAAGCATTTAAATTATGGCTCTTTTGTGACATCACGCACTTGCAGAACTCGCACTCCACCGGTGCAGGTGAATAGGATTGGGCCATAAGTTACCACCCCACAAAATGTCTGGCTAATGTTCTGATGTGGGTGCTACATGAACATCTTGCACTAGGTTCCAAAATCACATGTGTGTTAGATCCACACATATGCAGCCTACACTCTTGCAATTCTTTTCCTATTATATTATTAGAAAAAATAATTAGTATTATTTTGCCAAGAAAAAACGACAAGAGGAAATTAATTTAACTAAAGCCTTCGCTACCTTCATGGAAACTGAATTATTCATCACTGATTTGCTAGCTGTAAACAACAAGAAGCAATAAAAGAGGCAGGAACTGCAAACCGGATTCCTACCCCACCCACCCCGATTTAAAGGCACAGAAGCCCTGGAAAACCTCAATAGCACTTTGCCTACCCACATTGCAAAAGGATGGCAATTTGGGAGAAAAAGGCTAGTATGGAAGCAACTCCAGTCTTGTTTAGTGACAAGAGACCAGAGTGGTGTTGTTTAGCTGTTCTGTCATGCAATCAATACCACTGTAGTGATGGTTACGTTGTGAATGTGTCTGAACAGCTACGGTAAAGCTACTGGGAATTAAGGGACAGGCAGATGAACTACCCAAAGGAGCTGTTACTCTATTTCCTCCATAATTGGAGGTAATTGGAGAACATGGATATTGTCATTGATGACCTTCCCCCCTCCCTTTGCTCCTGCCATGTGACCCCAGATGCTAACCTTTGTAGCTTGATTGAAGCCAGGAAATTAAGACTAACCACTTACCTACATCCATTTGTTACAACTATTTATTACTTCAGAATGAGATGTACCAGCTGTTTATCTGGCAAAACAGAATTATATGCGATATCCTCTGGGTCTTCCCACAAGGAAAAAAAATGGAAAGAAGTTTCACAGTGCCCCACTGCAGCAGCCTCTGTTGCAAAAGGTCCTGGGACACAGCTCACTGATACGTGGCTTCATTGCCTTCCCTAGAAATTCTAGAATCTTTGCTTGTGCAGTTGGACCAGCCTTAAAATCAGCACAGAGTTAATAATGCTTAACTCCTGTAGAAAATTTCATATTACCTGCCTGCCCCTTAGGTGTACCTCTGAATCTTTTCATTTCAAGAAAGGGGTATTTTTACACCAGAAGCAATTGATCTAAAACAAAATATCAACCTAATCATTGGTTCTCGGGAGCAGAGATAGCACCAGCTGTCAACTCCAAAGTCCAATAATCACTGACACCAGAGTGAAGATGAATTTTCACTAATATTCATTCCGCTGCTTTATCTCCCCCCCCCCCCCGTGTATGCAGTGGGAGGGCCAGTGAGGGATTATGATTAGAATGGGCTATTAAAGTACACAATTTGCATTCTGAAAGCTCATTTGGTGGATGGCGGAGGATAAGAAACACTCACAAGCAGATGCTTTCTGCTGTGGAGAGAGGAATATTATCCCCCTGTAGCTACTCTGACCTTGAATACAAGGAAAGGCAATTTGCCCCACCCTTGCCTTTTGCTTTCGAGGCTTCAGCCTTGCAGAGAAATAAAAAAAGAATTTCCCCCACGTGGGCTTCTGAGTCTATTTGGACATAACATTTGACATTCACAGATTTGCTGTTGAGTACGTGGTATGGCCAGGTATGACCTGCCAGATGTTCGACAACCCTGATGTTTTTTTGATCCCCCGGCAAGCAGCAGGAACGAGCAGTTTACCAAATCTCTGACGCGCTGTTGTACATGGCTGCATTTGACTAGGTGAACTAAATGTCGGACTAGAACTGAGGAGATCCAGCCATTCAAATCCAGCCCTGAAACTCCCTGGGTGACCTGGAGTCAGTCACCTGTCCTGTGAGGAGGCTAGGCTGAGAGCTGGCTCCCGTTCGAGTCTGACACTTTGACCGAAGAACGGCCATGTCTGTGTGCATCGGAGTGAGCGCTAAGGGCTGAGCTACATTACATGCGTCGCGGAGCTTCTGCCATTGTATTGGAAGCAAGCGGAGCCGCTGCGACCTCCGCACTGGCGGCGCATACCTCAAGCTTGGAATCCTACTTTTGAGGGGACGGGTTCGCTGAGCTAGGGGGCGGTTCGCGGAGCTACTGCAGCCTACCAATCGCATGAGAGGGAGAGGAACCATGCTATGCCAATCAGAACTACTTCCAATCTGTAAGCTGCGCTTTCTTAAGAAGGCGGGACAACAGGAGGGACAACAGGCAGGAAGACACTCCCCCGCTCCAAGTGCGGAGGCAGAGGCAGAGGCGGCGGCAGAGCCTCTGCCTGTAATGTAGTTCAGCCCTAAGGCTGACCATTTGGAAGCTGTAATTCAAGGCTTCTGAATGCCGTTCCTAAAAGTAGCACTTCTGTTATGCAACCACGAGGGCTCCCAGTTTGGACCAGGGCCGCAGCACTGAGGGAGAGGCGTTAACGTTTCCCGCTCCCAATGCCATGATGGCCCCAATCCCAATCACCACCACTCTTGCAGCTGCCTTTAACAAAAAGCAAGAAGTCATTTGCAGCGCAATCCTATGTAACCAGCGGGGGAGGGCAGGGCAGGAGGCTTTGGAGGAGAGGGAGATTTAAATCCCCTTTGAATCCTCTTTCCATTCTGGGGCCTCTTTTCACTGCACCGCTGGTTACACTGGTGGTGTAATTTGGATAGGATTGCGCTGTTAGAGATCTCACCACTACTCTCCAACGTTTTGTCTAGCCTGGCCCTGAGTCTGCAGGCACTGAAATTCAATATTATTATTCTCATTCTGACCTGCCCGTGGAAAAGATGCAAGACAAAGTGTGAAAATATATTTACACAAATAATAGTAAGGATCTACTTTTTGGTGTGCAGTTAGGCTGAACCCTAAATCTCTGTGAAGAAGCAGCAATTTTTTCTGAGGGCACGAGCCAATAGATGTTATCAAAGCCCATTTGATGTCTGTAATGAAAGCTAATATCATTTTATGAAGACTATTAAGACTAATAAGATAAATCTGTTCTTGATTGTGGTTATAGAATAGCGCTCAAAAGCTTTGCAGTAAAAATTCTCCTTTATAATGTTTTCTCTTATCTCTAGAAGGAACAAAGTAGCTATATTATTTTATGATCTCTAAATACATTTCTTTTTTTCCTGCCCTAGTTGCTATCTCAACTTAGATTACTGTATATCCTTTCAGGGCTGCTTTGCACAAGGCCAATTTCTTAGATATATGTCTACCTTGAATATTGCATTTAAAATCAAAAGAAGAGGATCCACTCAACCACTCCAACATCCTGTTTCTTGGAGCCAATGGAGGCTTTCCTCTGGAGCAAATAGTAGCTGCAGGGAGGAAGTTGAACTGGATCGGGACCATGAGTGGGGTTAAAGAGTTAAAACTTTCTCTCCCACTGTGGTACCTACCTGGATCATGGCCCTGCAGAAATGTAATTTACATTTCAAAAAACCAACAGGCAGGCCCCAATCACATAATTTGTGTCTGTCGATGACACTGACAGTCAGGTGTTTCATCCAGGGTATTGCATGCAACCCTCACTGCTGGTCCTCAGCACCTGATGTTAAGAGGTATGCTGCCTCTGCACATGGAGGATACATATAGGCTACATTCCTAGGCACTCTTACCTGGAAGTACGTCCTACTGAACTAACAGCGCAATCGTACCTAGCTCCTCCACTGGTGCAGCAGTGGTGGAGGGAGAACGGGAGGCTTTAGGAGGGAAAGGGGATTTAAATCTCCTTTAGAGGGGGATGTAAAGGGGATTTAAATCTCCTTTCGCTTACAAAGCCTCCTGTTCTGCCCTACACCACTGCTGCACCAGTGGAGGAACTGGGTAGGAATCGGATTGTGCTGTTAGTGAGACTTACTTCCAAATAAACATGCATAAGGTTTTATTAGCAATCAGCAATTAAGCATATTCACTACTTAGTAGTGACTAGTGCACTTTTGTACATACACTCCAATAAAAGAAGTATGTATACACAGAGAAAACATGGAGATTAGTCCTGGAATAAAGAGGGACAAGCCACACTGAAATTCTGTGCAATGAGTAATGCAAGCATACCCTCTCGTTTTCTGAAATGACGGTACACTTGTAACTTAATTGCAAGGGCAGGCATGCAGTTTTACCTCCACAGGCGGGAAACTGGGAGGGGCAATTGAAATGGAGACATAGCAGGTGGGAGGGTTAAGCACGCCTTTCTCCCATGCTGCTTCTCTAGTCTAAATTCCCCCTCCCAAAGTAGCTTTGCTTTTAAAAAATATATATCACGTAGTTTACCTCCTCACTTCTATTGCTCACTGACCCACGATTCATTGTCTGCTCACAAGATCCCAAGACAACGTACATCTGTCAAATTACTGCATTAAAATTACAGAACGGCATTGTTAGGAGCTTCTGTTCCAATTGCAAACAGCTTTTTCTCAGTCCCGTGCCATGTTAACTGTTTGCACAGTCGCAGTGAGGAAAAACACATTTGAGGCAAGAAAGTTGTTCTCAGAAGCATAATTGCAGGTGTAGGAGAATGGAGCTCCTTGGAAGAGGACAGCCCTACTTTGTAGGCAGGCAGTGCAGGAAAGTGAACCGTGCTATAGAGAACAATAAGGAAAACAAATGGCCAGTTTACATGTTAAGGCTGCCATATGGAGCTCTGAATTACCGTATTGTCCCGAGTATAAGACGCACCTGATTATAAGACGCACCCTTAAAGTTTGGTGCTATTAAAAAAAATTAATTAAATCACTGGCGTTAAATTGCAACAGCCTGATTATAAGACGCACCCCTAGTTTAAAAACTTACATTAGGAGAAAAAAGTGAGTCTTATACTCAGACCAATACGGTATTTCACTCGGTAAATGGCACCACTTTACACATGAGAGAGACTCACAATGCAGAGTTGGGCAGCTTTCTCTATGCTAGTGGAGATGTCCTTAAAGAAAGTCTTGTGGTGGCCTTAAGGAAATGGTTTGATCCATTTCATGTGAGCTTCTGCTCATGGAGGGGCTCTTGGCATGTGGCTGCCATGTGGAGCTGGTCTCCATATACCATATGGAAGCTGTAATGTGTCACAAATTCAGACTGATGCCCCTTGAAGTGCAGCCATTTTTCTAAGAGGGGTGTGAGTAGGTGCATGTGTGGGGGAAGGAGAGGGCCCATCTATATTGCAAACTTAGTTTCACCATCACGGATTCTCCAAGGAACCCTGAGAGATGTCTTTCTGCGCGAAGCCACTCAAGATCTGTTGGAATTGTCTCATCAATGCCTCACAAAGGCTTCAATTCCTACAGCATCATGAAGGAAGCTGAGATAGCTAAACTGGTACAAAGAGATCATTTAAAGGCTGTTGTGCAGATAGGAAAGGGGCGGGAAGGGGAAGAGAGAAAGACAGTTCCTCATTTCTTTCTTGCACATTTGGTGTGAGATGATGTAGGAAATAATTCTTGTCAGCTTCTACTGAATGATGAATTTAAATTGTGCAGCACACCAGCCAGCCTCTGCATGGTTTCTAACTAGGCTTACCAGATCGTCGACCGGGACGGAGCGATCTCCCCTTAAGGGGGTGGAACGCGGGGGGGGGGCAGAACGCAACGCGTTCTGGCCCCCCCGCACTCCGCCCCCTTAAGGGGAGATCGCTCGTCCCGGTCGACGATCTGGTAAGCCTATTTCTAACTACCTCAGGTTCCCGTCCCCCATACTTTGCATAGGAAAAACTGTTGCTTGGAAGATCAGCCTTCAAAAAGGCCAAGTGACTGGAAAAACCTAAGCTCCATACATGCCAGTCTCGCACTAAATGACTGTGCAAGTAACAATGAGACTATCTAGGCCTGTTTGCTTTTGACGTATTTGGTTTTCCTCAGCCTTTCTAATAAACTTTGCATTGTGTGCTGTTCTTAAGGGCTCAGACCGACCAGTATCTTGAGTAATTCAGTGGCCTGACTCAGGCTCAAGTAAAACAAACTCCTGCTTTAACAATGATCGAAAGCTTTCAAGGCCAGCTATAATGTATGTAGATTTCACATTTACAGGATTAAAAGCCATGTCGACAAAATTATTTATGTTTAAAAATGTCCCCACACGTAGAGCGTGTAAAAACATGTAAAAACAGCATAAGTAAAAGTAAAGGTGACCCCTGACAATTAAGTCCAGTTGTGTCTGACTCTAGGGTGTGGTGCTCATCCCCATTTCAAAGCCGAAGAGCCAGCGTTGTCCGAAGACGCCTCCGTGGTCATGTGGCCGGCATGACTCTCCTTGCCGCAGCACGTAGCATGCAGCTGGAACACGGAGCGCTGTTTACCTTCCTGCAAGCGGTACCTATTTATCTACTCGCATTAACATGCTTTGGAACTGCTAGGTTGGCAGGAGCTGGCCAAGCAACGAGAGCTCACCCTGTCGTGGATTCGAACTGCCTATCTTTTCAATCGACAGCTCGTGGTTCAGCGGTTTAACCCACTGCGCCACCCGCTGGCCACAAAACAGCTTAAAAACATGTAAGAACAGCTTAAAAACAATTTAAAAATGTCTCCAACACATAAAACACGTAAAAACAGCTTTAAAAACACCGCAAACACACAACGTTTCATCCACAGACTGTGGACCTCCTCAGGTGCCTGGAGCAACAAAGCTGCCAAGAAGTTAAGCCTCCTAAAGAGGCTGAGCTAGCTTCTGTAACGGAGAGAGCACCATCAAAGAAAGCGCGCAAACTTGCAGACAGTCAATTAGTGCCGGAAATAGGAGATGCATGGAGTCTGACGCGTGGATTCTGACGTGGAGAAAGTCCTGCTTTCTGAGAAGAGACAAAGCCTGGGGAATTGTGATTTGCAGCTGTTTGCATCAAATAGGGACCAGGGACAAGTGTCAGAAAACAGGATTTTTGCATGGTAAATAGGGACAGGTGGGCTGCATGTCCTACCTGTATTTTTTTAGCAGTCCTTGTGAAAATGTTCACTTATTCATTTCAAATGCCCTCTGTCTCCTGCCCTCGCTGACATTGCCACATAGCCAATTTTGACTAGTTATGTAGTTTTGCAACATTATGCCCTGCACTTTGTGTCTAGTCCTGGGAGAAGAAAAAAGAGACAGCTGGCAGGGAAAATGATTCCAAACGGTGAATGTTTATCAATCTACTTTTTTTTACCGGGAAAAAAGTCTATCTCATTGAAAGTGCTAGTTTCTTCCCTGACATTTAAAACTGTAAAATATTCATCACGATTCTAACTGAATGTCTGTGAAGCAGTTATGTACTAATAATATGAAGATGGAAAGTAAAGAAATATCTTTACTTATCTAGTCTAGGTATCTAGGTATCTCGGCCCGGCCCGCCCGCTACAACCGCTCATTTGCTCACTGCTTGGAGTTCTGTTCCGCGGCTCGGCCAATTCTGACTACCAGGGCAAGGCAAGACTAAAGTAGCGCATGCGCAAAATACCACTCGAAGCCTTGCCCTCAGAAGGGCCGAGCAAAGTCTTCGCTTGGCCCTTCTGAGGGCAAGGCTGAGGGCCGATTCACACTAGAGTTTTCCCGGCGCGGATGCCCCAGCCCCTGCCCCTGTCCCTGCATCTGCGCTTGTCTATGCGGTTGGATGCGATCTATGTGCTTGTCTATGCGGTTGGACCTTGTCCCTCCTTCTGTCCCGCCTTCTGAAGAAAACGCAGCTGTGATTTGGTGAACAGAAGTGCGCTCCGATTGGCCAAAAAGCGACCCTTCTTTGACCTGGCAGATGACGAGCGTGGCCCACAAGGGGCAGATAACATGCAACATGGCCTTTCCCTAACCTCAAGAACAAGTTTTATATCACTGTACCAGCTGGAGTTTGGACTATTTTGATTTTCTCCCGCCATTCCGATTTTCAATCTCCTCGTCCTGTGTTTTCCCAGACTTCCTCTCGGAAGAAACCTTGAACTATACCTCCACGCCGAATGGAGGTAGCTATGATTGGCATGCTGCCAGTCTCCTCCCCCTCCCATCCGATTGGTGGGCTGCCATAGCTCCGCAAGCATCCCCCAGCTCCGCAAGCGCAACCGCCTCAAAAGTTGCGGGGAAACCATCTTTCCTGCTGCTCCGCAAGATGCTACGCAAGCTGCTCTGCAAGCATAAAAACAGCTCCGCACAACCCTCCGCAGATCCGCAACGAGCCTGGTAAACTCTAGTGTGAATCGGTCCTGAATCGGCACTGTGCGCATGCGCCACTCTTGCCTTGCCTTACCTTGCCCTGGTAGTCAGAAGCGGTCGAGCCGCTGAAGAGGACTCCAAGCAGCGGGCGGGCTATGAGTACCAGGCGGCAGCGGGGGGGGGGGGGTTGACGTGGCAAGCAGGGTATGTGCATGATGCGGAAAGCGGGGGGTGACGCATGGGGAGGACTATAGTCTGCCCCCCAAGTTTGGCCCCCCAGCAGTTTGAGGTGAACTGGCCCCAGCGGAAACGTTTGAGGACCCCTGTTCTAGACTCTTGGCTGTTTCAGAGCATGGAGACAAACTTTTCCCTTGTTCAGAGCTTGCCTCTGCAGACAAGTACTGAAGGAGTACATGGGGCATGGCCAGAAAGTGCATTATTGTGCTCTGGTGTGTGTGCTACTGAAATGACATTTGGCCTTTGCACTGCTGCACCAGGGTAATTTGGTAATACGAGAGCCAGGATGGTGTAGTGGTTTGGGAGTCGGACTTAGACCTGGAAGATCCAGGTTCAATTCCCCGCTCAGCCACGAAGCTTCCTGGGTGACCTTGGGCCAGTCACTATCTCTCAGCCCCACCTACCACACAGGGTTGTTGTGAGGACAAAAAGGAGAGGAGGAAATATGTACACCACTCTGAGCTCCTTGGAGGAAGGGCGGTATAAAAATGTGAATGAATAAATAAATAAATAAATAGGTCTGTGACAGAGGAATTAGCAGGAGGGTTAGAATTTATTTAGCGGCATAGATTCAGCAGTGGAAGAGGAAGACGTTCTATCAAAGGAAGCCGGGTAATTTGGTGGTAAACCAAGTCAGAGGAAGGAAATGGGCCAAGAGTAATCAGATTGTCGCCATATGTGAAAGAGACATACCAGTTCAAACACCAGACCAGTTCTAAAGAAGAAAGGCATCCTCTGCATAAGGATGTCAGAAAACGTCCTGCTGGGTCAGACCAAGATCGGTCTCTAGTCCAACATGCTGCTCACAACTGTGGCAACCAGACGCCCCATAAGAACTCCACAAGCAGGAGTTTAACAGCCCAATCCTATCTAACATACGGCGGCTGGCCTAAAGGGCCGGCCGCTGCATCCTAGGCCCATTGCGGCTTGTACCGGCACGGCACGGGTTCACCTCGGGAGAAGGGGACGTTTGTCCCCTTCCTCCAGTGTAAGTGGCGCGGGCCGCAATAGGCCTCCTTGAATGCACGCCAGCTCTGAAGCTGATGTGTGTCCAGGGAGGCTATGTAAGGATGGCCTGGGTTGCAACTGGGCATACTGGGTTGCGCAGATATCCCCGCCCCCTCCCAACCCGTGCTGGCCAATGGCCCCCTCCCGCCCTCCCCCTGCCCCAACCGCTGTGGGACTCACCTGTGGCAGCCGGCGCACGTCCGGGATCCTGGCAGTGTGAGCAGTGCCACGCTCCGCGCCAGCTCCGCTTACACGTGAGGAGCCGCAAACATGCTTTACGGCATGTTTGCGACTCAGGCTGGCAGAGTGCTCGCTCCGCCAGCCTAAAGTTACGCAGGATTGCGCTGTAAGGCAATATCTCTCTTCTGCTATTTTTCTCCGGCAACTAGTGTTCAGAGGCACATGGCTTTTGAACCTGAAGGTAGCTCACAGCCATCATGAGCTGTAGCCAATGATAGGCTTGTCTCCAAGAATGTGTCTAATCCTCTTTAAAGCCGTCTAAGCTAGTGGCCATCACCACATCTTGAGGAAGTGAATTCATAGGTAAATTATGCACTGTGTGAAGTATTTCATTTCTGTGAAGCATTTCCAGAATCTCTAGGTCCTAGTGTAATAGACAAGGAAGAAAAATACCTCTCTTTTCACTCTCTCCACTCCATGCATAAGTTTATAAATCTCACTGCCCAATACTATGGGGGCCTTATGGTGGCACATCTCATGATCTGCCACCGTAAAGCCCGGGACTCTGATGTGAAAGCTGAGCCACTGTCGTGCACACCGGGGCCACCAGCACAAATGGCCAAAGGCCCCGCACACAGAACAGCAGCTCGCAGAAGCCCCGCCAGAACATGTAGGTCAGAGGGGAGTCAGAACGGGGGATGAATGGGGCAGTTCAGGGTAGGAGGGCAGGCCAGGCAGTGGGTGGTTGGGGCAGGGGGGGGGGAGGATTTTGGCAGCAGCTACACACGCTGAGATCTCCTTGTCTCCTCAGATTTACGCAAGCAAACTAGCCGGCATAGCATAGGTCCAGAGACCCACTGAATGCCAGGCAGCCTACGAGGAGGTAAGTAAGAAGAGGTTTCACTCTCTAGGGCCGTCTGGTTGCCACCGCCCCCCCCCACAGCATGCAGTGCACACTCTGGCAGCAGCGCTAATGCTATGGGCTGGCGAAGTTTAGGACTGAGCCATTACGTTACCTTTTAGTCACCTTTTTTCCCAAACTAAAGAGCCCCAAACTTTGCAGCCTTTCCTTGTAAAGGAAGTGCTCCAGCCCCTTGATAATTTTGAATCCCCCTTTCTGCATTTTTTTTCAGTACTACGATATTTTTCTTAAGAACTGGCTATCCGAACCACACACAATATCCCAAATGTGGTCAGCCATAGGTTTGTATATGGGCATGATAATATTAGCAGTGTTATTTACTTCCAGTAAAAGCTGCTCTCTGGTGCAAAAATATGCATTGTGTTCTGGACACACCCAGCTGCTCCTGCCCAATCAGGCTGGTTCAGAAAGTTCCGGCACCTGGCCTTTCATGACAAAGTTATTTCTCCAGAAGCTATTGGCAGAATCAGACAGATACATTTATCGAGAAATGGCCTGCTCTTCTTGCAATATTTTGAAATGATAAATGCCAAGATAATGCATATACAGTATATGTTTTTTCCCTATGCTATAGTTTTTTTTTCATTTTCATACTATGTGTTTTTCTTAATAAAAATATGCAAAAACTGAGCACTTCTGATTTTATGGGTAAGAAAAATAACGATCTCATTTCCACGACGTATGTTTTATATGGTTCAAACCTTCTTATTTGAAATAAAAAGATAATAGAGAGGAATCCAGTTTATTTTTGGTGAAAGAAATGTGCATCATCTAATAGTTCATCTTTTCTCTTCTTTTTCTTTTCCCCTCCCTGTCCCTTGTTATTTTTCTACATTGCACGCTAGCATTTTGCTAAATGGGTACATTACAGCAACCAAAAGCACTTTTCAAAGTGGGAAATTTCCACAATAATTGCTCAGTAGCTCAGTATTGGGAATAATAGGCTTTGTTATACCAGCACCACAAAGTAGAGTAAGGGACAGAAATCTCGTAATTATAGCTAGCCTTCTTTGGGGTGGGGGTGGGGTGGCTGTTTATATGAATTTTAATGCCAACATAAAGTAGAGTGAATTACTCTCTGTGGGTTCCAATCTCACCTATTAATAAAGCATGTGGAAACTATACTGGAAGAAACTAATGAAGGAGCCTGGGAAGGGGTTATGGGCAAAGAGATTTGCTAAACTCCAGTATTCTTGCTTCTCGGTCAAAAGTGCATGTTATTAGCTACAGACCCACTCTGGATCTAAGCAATTTTTCCCCTTTGACAACCAATGTCCTTTAAAAACAAACAAACAAAAACACTTTTCTGTTGTTGCCTGTGTGTTTTTCCTTCTGCTTCACTTTTACTTTCCAGTAAAACATGGGCAACTCAATCCTACCCAGCGGCCCACACTGAATCCAGCACTAGCTAGGAGCGGGCTGAAGGTCTCATTATTATTATTATTATTATTATTATTATTATTATTATTAACAGTACTTATACACCGCTTTTCAACAAAAAGTTCACAAAGGGGTTTACAGACAAAATCAAATGATTAAATGGCTCCCTGTCCCAAAAGGGCTCACAATCTAAAAAAAAAAGATGCAGACCACCATCAGCAAAAGAGACTGTGAAGTATACAACCCCCAGCCCGTGCAGTGGCTTAATTGCTGCCTCAGAACCAAGAAGCCCCATGTAGGGAGCAAAAGGCCTGGGAAGGCGGATAAGATTTGGCGTGCACCGGCGCTGGCAATCCCGTCCCCTCCTGGGCTCAATCTGCCCACCCCTGCCCTCCCCCTCCCCATTACACCCCTCCCAGCCCTCCCCCCAAGCTCCACGCCGCTAAGAGTGACCTTACCTAGGCGCCTGAGGGGGGACATGATTGAGACGTATAAAATTATGCATGGGATGGAGAGAGTGGATAGAGGGAAATTCTTCTCCCTCTCGCACAACACCAGAACCAGGGGACATGCACTAAAATTGAGTGGAGGGAGAGTTAGAACGGATAAAAGAAAATATTTATTTACCCAGTGTGTAATTCATCTGTGGAACTCCTTGCCGCAGGATGTGGGGATGGCACCTGGCCTAGATGTCTTTAAAAGGGGTTTGGACAGATTCATGGAGGAAAAGACCATCACAGGTTACAAGCCATAAGCAACCTCCTGGCTTTGGAAGTAGGTTTTCTCTGTGCCAGGTGCAGGGGAGTGGCAGCAGGAAACAGGTTATCTTGTTGTCTTGTGCTCCCTGAGGCATCTGGTGGGGCCACTGTGTGATACAGGAAGCTGGACTAGATGGGCCCTTGGCCTGATCCAGCAGGGCTCTTCTTATGTTCTTATGTTTTGTTGTTGTTGTTGTTGTTGTTGTTGTTGTTGTTGTTAATAGGATGGTGCAAGTCTTCCTGCTGGCACTGCCTACTATTCGGGTGCCGCAAACGTGTTTTATGGCATGTTTGAGAAACCCTAGCCTGGCGCAGGTGTCGCAGCGCTGGCCTAAGAGCACCATAGGATTGTGCCGTAACATTCTAACTAGGTCTTCAAAAATGCATTTATGGCTAAATCACAAATGTACATTAACCCACAGCAATGGTGGGGAGAAGCTGTGTTATCTCAGCCTTGTGTAGGGAGCATTCCTACACACAGAAACAAGCAAAAGCCTCAGTGTCAAATTTGGCAGACAAATGTGGTGTGAACTTCTGCCTAATCCATAGGTAGTGTGGATACATTGGGAGGGCGGGTAACATTTTCATGAAAATTTGTCCTCTTCGTTAAAATTTGGGTCTGCAGCGGTTTGTTTTCAACAATGGACTGAAAAGGAACAAAAAAGAGAATTCAGGCAAGATCCTCCATTTAGTAGGTAAGGGTCAGCAACTGTCAGCCCTGGGCCCAAATCTGACTCTCTGAGGAGTGCCATCTGGCTGGCCATGAAGTTGTCAACCTTATAAGCAAAAGAGGGATATGGATGAGCAACAGCAAGATTTGGTAGCAACCTAGCAGGCCATTCTACAGGGTGAGCGTTGGTGCCTTTGCCCCCTGCCCCGTACTCACTTGTCAAAGTGGCCCCACAGGAAAACGAGTTGCTGAGCCTTTTCCTAGGGCTCCGGAAGCAAATGACCCTTCCCAATGTTTCTTTAGTATTGTGGTTACTACTGCAGCACATGTCCTTTCTGCACTACTCAGTGATGTCAGAAGCCCCAGGTCACCGTCCTTGGGGGAATCGATATTTCCCACGCCAGCATGGCCCTTCATAGGAACTGTCATGGGAAGTCACTGTGTTGCGACCGAAGCTGCATGACTCCTCCCAAGCAATCTGGAACTTCCACTGTTATTGGAAGAGCATGAGAAGGAAGGGGCACATGCTTCCCAAATGTCTGTTCTTCTCCCAATATGTGATGACTTGAGGCACATCCACACGAATGTTTGTGAGTGGTCAGCACTTCGAACCAAAATGTGAGTCATGTGCAAATCACACATCTACAGGGCAGCTGGGTGACCCCTATTGGGATTGCTGATAGTTGAGCAAGGTCAGTACGAGACAGTCGTTCCCATGTGCTTTATTACTAGATATATTAGCATGAACTACTGTTGTGACAAAACAGAAATGATGGCTCCAAGCCCCATCATGAGATATGTCTTGTTGCATTCTTGTTTGTCAGCTACCATTATTCCTTAAAGAAACATATGGAAGTGCTCTTGCAGTCACAAAGCAGAAGGAATCTAATGAACCTACTGCCCAATCCTATCCCCCACCATTGGCGCTGATGAAGCGGTGCTGGCGGAGCGTATGCTGCATCCAATGGTGGTGGTGGGGGTGGGGGGGTGTGATCGGACAGTCAGCAGGAGGTAAGTAAAAATATTTTTATTTACCCTGGTAGGCTGCCCGATGTGGCCAGCGGGTGGCGGAGTGGGTTAAACCGCTGAACCATGAGCTGTCGATCGAAAGGTCGGCAGTTCGAATCCGCGACGGGGTGAGTTCTCGTTGCTTGGCCAGTTCCAACCAACCTAGCAGTTCCAAAGCATGTTAATGCAAGTAGATAAATAGGTACCGCTTGCGGGAAGGTAAACAGCGCTCCGTATTCCAGCTGCATGCTACGCGCTGCGGCAAGGAGAGTCATGCCGGCCACATGACCACGGAGGCGTCTTCGGACAACGCTGGCTTTGAAATGGGGATGAGCACCACACCCTAGAGTCGGACACGACTGGACTTAATTGTCAGGGATCACCTTTACCTTTACCTTTAGGCTGCCCGATTGCCTATGAGTCTCCTCAGCTGCCCTACGCCAACCATTTTGCTGGTGTACATCCAAACTGCGCATGCTGCGCTGCTGCTCATTTGCGCCTGGCTTTCATGCTGCCATAAAGGAGCTTGCACTGCCGGAACACTTGTTCGGGCAGCGCAAGGCCCTGGTAGAATTGGGGTCCTAGTTTACCCAGAAGGGTTTATTAAGTGACGGGATCCATTCTTGCTCTCATTTCAGCAAGCTAGAATTTTTATGTGAAATATTTTAGGGGACATCAAAACTTTGAGGGGCCTCTGAACCTCTCCTTAACTCCCTGGGAAATTGCTTCTTGATCTTAAGCTGATCTATTGACTCTTTAAGAAAAACTACCTGTAGTTTGCAAGACCTTCTTGACCTCACCTAATGGCTTGTTATGATGCCACCTGGTCTTAATCATTCGGTGTGTCAAGCACTTTTAAACCTCACTGAGTTGGTGTGTGCAATGATTTGGAAATACTTCTTTGAGTTAGAAATTGAGGGAAGTGGTTTTCTAATTCCAGCAGGTCGTGTTGGATGAACCAAAGTGTGGGAGAGGTCTTGGAGGCCACCTGTAGACTTTGTGGGATTTTTTTAAAGCTCTCCAAAGGTGGTTTCATTATGTCATCAGGCCAGGAAGAGGTGAGAAGAATGGACTGGAAAATTTCCCAGTGTATGGTCAAGTTCTGAGAAGCCATCAGCCTGTTATCTGACCACTTCTTTTAGCAATGGTAGGAAAATCACTTTTTAACAGTATATGGAAATGGGGTCATAAAGAAGGGCTGGACCTGGGTCGGTGCGGGCCACCAATGCCAGCCACCAATGGCATTATCTGGATTTGGGTTTCATTCTTTCCCTGTCCATCTACTGCCTGTAAGGCTGTTCTAACTGCTGCTGTTTGACAGCCCTCTGGGCTAGACAGTCCTGTCGCAAAGGGCTGAGTAAGGGCCAAACTAAACATGACACGGGGAAAGCCATAATCAGATATCCAGTGGGTATTTTTCAACTTAATTTGCGTGATATATTTAGTTTTGTTTTTAGTTCTGTAAATCATGTTGTGCTGCAGTTAGTGGGGAAAGTGGGATATAATACATCAATATCATCATATCATATCATATCATATCATATCATCTCATGTGTGTGTGTGTGTGTGTGTGTGTGTGTGTGTGTGTGTGTGTGTGTGTGTGTGTGTGTGTGTGTGTGTGTGTGTGTGTGTGTGTTAGTTACAGGGGGCTGGAATGGGGATTTAACCTTTCTCTCCATGCCATTTTCGTAATCTGACTTGCCCTGTCAGAGCTGCTGTTTGCCCTGCAGGTGTGTGTAATAAGGTCTGACTTTCTTGCAAATGTTCATTAAAAGGTCTTTTGTAAATATGTCAAGATAAAACAAAGAATAGAAACGGTTTCCCCCTGTAATAATAGAATAGCATACCCTTCACAGTTCACAGATGAAAAGAGGGGCACTTATTGTACTTATAGCACATCTGTACTTCTTACATAAAGGGTCTACCTGATCTTGATGTGCTGTTATGCATGACTTGGTGCATAGTGTTCATACGCATGCACTCCTATGAATGTACACTTGTCTAAAGTCAAGACGCATTTACCTCCTACTTAGAGGATTAACCTCAAAGTTGATAGAGCCAGAACATGAGAAATGACAAATGTAGTGCCATGCATGCGCACACTAGCACATCATTTCAGTTCATAAACCTTTATTGGCATAACAGACAGACATTGAAGTACATGAAACGTAGAACCCAGCACACCATACAGTATAAAGCCCAGAACCATCTCCCCATTTCCCCTATGCAAAATTACTAAGAAGTACATTTCCATCGGTCAGCCATCAACTTTAGGAAAACAACCACCTTAGATAAAACCTCAATAAGCACATTTTTTTTAATGACATCACAAAACTTTCCCCCAAAGTCATAACAGGAAAACTGTTCCTAAATGACATCTCAGCAAACCAAGAAAGTTGGTGTGGTGTGGTGGGCTCCTGTTCCAAAACGTACACAAAAAGAGAACGTTTTCTCTTCAAGATTCAAACTGAAGTGGCAAACATCATCTATATTCGTAAGAATATTTGTATCAGTCATTGCATTTAAACAGCAAATTGAATTGTTATCGTAAACATCTTAGATGCTGCAGCATTACTCACAATGAGCAATAATATGAATACAACCCTTAATAGCTCTCCAGAAAAGATGAAACACCCTCATTCTTTTCCTGAGAATTTGCGAAAACCAGGAAGCTTACCTACTCCTGCCAAATCTTGCATATGGACCCTTGGCAAATCCAGTGTTTATGAGTGTGCCACCGACCTATTTATTTGATGTTTGCATTTCACGTGACCTGAGATCACCTTTGCAAGCCTTTTGCACTGAATTTATTTATTTATTTATTTACAGTATTTTTACCCCGCCTTTCTCCCTGAAGGGACCTGAAGGAATTATAAGACTTAAACCTGTTGTTCAACCCTACATCATATATAAATAGGACACACAATTCTTTTTCCATACACAACCTGAACCAGTGTCATGAGCATAGCAAGTTGCATCTTCAGAGTCAGGAGGACTTAGTGGCCCAGCGTGCTTCATTGTTGAGTGGGGATTTCAGCTCAGATGTCCCTTGTACTAGTCCAACATACCAACCACTATTTATGTCAATAAAGGTTTCATTCATTCATTCATTCATTCATTCATACCAACCACTACACCACACTGGTTGGCAGCATGTCGCCGACTCGCCTTCCCTGAGCTGCAGTCCTGATCAAAATCATGCACACAAATACCCACACCTGCTAAACCTTTAGAAAACATGTGGAAAACATTTAAAAACCTCCTATTCACAGTTCTCCCACACGTCACATCTACAACGGCCCATTACACACCTATGAGATGGTGTCATCCCCTTAGGAAGCATTGGCTGTTGGTTCAAAAGAGCCAGTGAATACGTACAAATCGTAAACACTTAGCAGTAGAGGTATGCTGTGGGGAGAAACAGAGTGGAAAGGCACTGCACTAGGTTACGGTGTCTTGCCTTCCTCTACTCCATCCTCGACACCCACCATGAATTACTATGGGCTCCCACTTGTTTTAAACTCATGCATGCCCAACATGCAGTTCTTTAATCAGTCTGGCTCATTAAAGACCAGAGAGCTACACTGCCAGGCATAACTGAAACAAGCTCCTTTCTGCCATATCTGCCAGTAGTTGTAGCTTTATGTTCTGAAGCTAGTCAAATATACGGCAATCAACTATGGCTTTCTGCCTATGTCGAGCTTCTGTTGAGGAGCCAGCATTGGGAAAGTATTGATATATTTTCTTCTAACCTTCAGAAACTGGTACAAGTGGGTGGATTCTGTTTTGTTTTTTTTTTTTTGAAAGCCCAGAAGAACGTCAAACCTTCCATGCACATAATTATGAAATTGCTTTGGCTGCATAGATCACTTCACAGTGGGGGCAGCATCCACTAAGCCGTTTTCACAGTAGCAGTCAGCTCTCTCAGAAAAAGTGCCATACATTCCCTGCCCTTCATTTATTCATCTATGAATAATTCAGAGACATACACAATGTATCTCCAGATCTTTGCAAACAGTGACCAAAAAAGGGGAGGAGGTAGGAAAGCAAGCAGCAGGGCATCCACTTTCGGCCCCCTCACTGGTCCGAATCCGCCACTGAATATTGCTAGTCCCAAACAGTGCATCCATGCATGCTCCACTGCTCAGCAAAGGTTGCCCCCTAGCAACATCTTCTGAGTTTGGATTTCTGCCTTGGGCTGGGGCTTGGGAGTGAGTACATGGCCACCTGCTTCTTCACAGCCAAAGCTAATCCTCCACGAAATTGGGAGGGAAATCATCCCTCAAAGGGTTGGGATGCTGTAGCCTTTCCTCATAAAGGGAGGTGCTCCAGCCCACGAATCATTCTGGTCACTCTTTTCTGCACCTTTTCCAATTCAACTATATCCTTTTTGAGGTGTGGTGACCAGAACTGGACACAATACTCCAGATGTGGCCTTACCATCGATTTGTACAAAGGCATAATGATATTGGCCGTTTTATTCTCAATCCCTTTTTTAATGATCCCAAGCATGGAATTGGCCTTCTGCATAGCCGCCGCACACTGGGTCGACACTTTCATCGACCTGTCCACCAGCACCCCAAGATCTCTCTCTTGATCCGTCACAGACAACTCAGAACCTATTAGCATATATGTGAAATTTTGGTTTCTTGCCCCAATGCGCATCACTTTGCACTTACTTACATTGAAGCGCATCTGCCATTTTGCTGCCCATTCTTTCAGTTTGGAGAGATCCTTCTGGAGCTCTTCACAATCCCTGCTGGTCTTCACCACCCGGAAAAATTTAGTGTCATCCGCAAACTTGGCCACCTTGCTGCTTATCCCCAACTCCAGGTCATTTATGAATAAGTTGAAAAGCACCGGTCCCAAGACCGATCCTTGGGGCACACCGCTTTTCACCTCTCGCCATTGTGAAAATTGCCCATTGAGTCCCACTCTCTGTTTCCTGGTCTTCAACCAGTTCCTGATCCACAAGAGGTCCTGCCCTCTTATTCCCTGACTGTGGAGTTTTCTCAGGAGCTTTTCATGGGAGACCGTGTCAAACGCCTTCTCCTCCGTGGATACTTGAAACCCCCTCCACAGTTTCCTGAGGGCCCCCCACCCTGCCTCCCCTGCAGGCAGACATGCTTCCCCCCCCCCCAGCTCTTATTTTTCTTTCAGCAAGCTTTGTTTCTTCCTTAAAACAAACAGAGAAGCAGCCTCCATTGCAGGCAAGTAGAACGAGACTAAGTCCTAGAGAGGCTCTGCAAGGTTTTTGTTAACCTTGCAGAGCCTCTCTAGGACTTAGTCTCATTCTACTTGCCTGCAGTAAGCAGCCAGAGGCTGCTTCTCCTGTTTCTTTAAGGAAGAAACAAAGCTTACTGGGAAAAAGGTAAAAGCCTGGGGGGGTCCCCACGATCCGTGGATAACTGAAACCGTGGATAGCAAATCAGTGGATATGGGGGCCCACCTATACATGTTAATATTAACATTTTAGTTACATGTTAATGTTAAAGATTGATATCCCACCTTTCTTCATTGGATTCAAAGTCCCCCAGGTAGTACTGGGCTGCTCGATCAGCGTCCCTTCTTAACTGATTGCAGCACAGATGTACGCAGCTTAGATTGCAATAAACTTAGATGAGTGAAAACTGCCCATAATGGCCTTTCAATTTCCCTCTAGGCTTTGAAATCCCTCTTAATTACCTGCTTGCAGCCTTGGAAGGACTGTGCCAAGGCAGCCTTTACCTGATCCAAATATGCCCATATTGCAGTGTTTTAGTCGAGGAATTATTTCCAGAATGCCAGCTGGGGTCTGGATTTTTCTGTGCTGCAGAGGTCAACACAAGGATAAAGATAACCTCTCTGACCCATGCAAGTGAGAGTGCAGGAAGAAAGAGTAGCCCTTCAGCAAACAAACAAAAGAAGAAATGGGGAGTAGAAATGAGAGCTATAATAAAGAACAAATGTCAATCTGTCCTGTTGTAGGAAATGCCTTCTGGCCAGTCCTTACTCTTGCTGGCATAGTGTACTGCTTGTGGAACTGGAAGCTGCAGAAAAGGCCTCTTTTGGTTATGAACAGAGAGACAGCTTTCTTGGATTTGATTTAAGATCTATGCAATCCCAGCAGCTTGCGCTCTCCCAGTGAGCAATGGCCCTATCCCCAAATTCTCTATCTGGCTCATCTCCTTCAGGTTAAGAGGGCCCACTGAGTTGTTGCTGTCCCCCATCCCCCAAAATGCTGGAGCTGGCAGCAGAAACCTCTGAGCAATCTGTGTCCCTGAAACAAAATTGAGTCAAGTAGTCAGCTGATGCTGGGAGGCCACTACAGGCCTCGTCGTTCCCGTTCCATCGGAGGTGGTGACCCAGGTCAGTCAGACACGCGCTGCTGTGGGTGCTTGGCAAGGTTTCTGAAAGCAACCTCTTCAGAAGTGCAGTATCCTGACCTGGATAGGGAAACATTCCCAGTTGGGTTTCAAACAGCTGGATTAATCAAGAGGATTCTGTTCTACATTACTTCCAGGAAACCTAATATTTCTCCCAGATGTTTGATAAATACATCCATGCTTTGCAAACGCTCTCTGGACGTACTTCAGTCGCTTCCACCCTCAAAGAGAACAGAGCGTTCAAAGGCTTTACAAGCCATCGCTTCAAGTACAGGGATGCTCTGTGTGGGCCAATAGTCGTGATCGCTGTGGGAAAGGTAGCTTGCTTGCCTCATGTTTTAGCTCAATCGATTAAAAAACAGGCATGTTTCCGGAAAAGGAGGATGAGAATCCATGGAGGGTAACATATGAGTAGAGCAATATATGAGTAGAGCAAGTTTCTCTCTCTCTCTCTCTCTCTCTCTCTCTCTCTCTCTCTCTCTCTGTGTCTTTGGAGTTTGGGGGAACCTAACAGCCCATTCCAACCCAACTCCTCTCCAAGTCAGGCATAAGTGTGGCCTAAGTGCAGCCTAAGTTAGGCAGAAGTTATGCCTGAGGTAGGTCAGAGTTATGCCTGAGTTAGGCAGGCTGCAGTTTCTGTAGCCCAGCACCACCCCAGGATCCAGGCAACACTTACCTCCCAGGCAGGCAGGCTCTTCTCCAGGCTCCGTGTCTGGCTCAGGCATGTGCAGGCCTCTGTCTGCATGTGTCAGCGTCCATCCATGGCAGCTGCCGCAGGGTCTGTCGCAGCCCGGTCACAAAGGGGCTGACCGCAGGCATGGGGGTTGGCCAGTCATGTGGTGGGCGCAGGGCAGGTGACAGGTGAGCGAGTTGCCTGAGCCCAGCCGCCACAGGGCATCCTGTGCATCAGCCACCTGCTGCAGGGGAGAGAGGCCGTCCCCTCCCTCCTGCAGAAGGCGATGCCACCCCCAAGCCACGTTGAGGCTGCACTGGGGGGTGAGCGGGGGAGGGAAGGGAAGGGGAGGTGGGTGGGAACGTCACACACAAGGGCGGTCTCATGAGGACTGGAACTGCCTCTGACATGACTCGCCCATGCGCTGCCTGAAGCCCTGGGCCTCCAAGGCCGGGGCAATGCCCACAAAGAAGGCATCCCGGCGTGCCTGCTGCTCTGTGCCCCGGCCAAGACCAAGAGATGCCTTGGGCTTTTCTGCTGCAAGCGTGAAGGGCTCACACAGCTCATCACACCCCCAGATGGGGTGACGACGGCGCCTCGCGGCAGGCGCTCTGGCAGGGTGGGGGGTGGCCAGCAGCCATCATCAGGGAGTGGGAGGGGAGGCAGACACACAGGCAGGCAGACAGGGGGTGCTGGGGAGGGGCATGGGTGGGTCAGAGACAGACAACAAGGCTGGTGGGAGACAGATTCCGAGAGAGGGGTCTGCAGAGACCGATAGGGACACAGGGGGCGCTCCGCAGATGAAGGTGATGCATAAACAGGCGCCTCTTATGCAGACAGACTTTGGGCGGAAGTGGCTGCATTACAGGGCAGACCTTCGACGGAGGCGCCTGCATTACGGGCAGACCTTCGACAGAGGCGCCTGCATTACGGGCAGACGCCCTGGCTGTCACTGTTTGCCTGCCTGAGAGGCCCCCCGACTCCCCCCGCCCCTCTGTGCCATGGGGGTCTGGCAGCACCCCTGCTAGGTTCTCCCAGGGAAGGCCGTGGCAATCCCTGGGTGGGACTCATGTAGGGGCTTCAGTGCTGGGGGCTGTCTGTGTGTGTGGGGCAATGCTTGTATAAACACTGGGCACATATGTTTCATTGGGGCTCTGCCCGAGGGGCGTCTTTATTGTTCTGGAACGTTAGCAGAGATGGCCAGGCGAGGCTGCCAGGGGTAGTCACAGCAGCCAATCTGAAAGCAGCAGCACACCTGCCCCATGGACCTGGAGATGCAGGCTCTTCCCCTGTGGAACCACATCCTGCTCCATAGAAAGGGGAGGGGCAGCAAGAACGACAGCCAGGGAGGTGGAGCAGCAGCAGCGCCGGCAGCTGAGGAGGGTTGCAGGGCTGGCTCCCTGACCTCTGGCAGCAGCGAGGCAGAGGCAGAGGACCGTGGGGCAACCAGACTGCAGGCCCAGGGGTGCTCCCAGGAAGGTAGGTGGTAGTGGACGTTCCTGGGGAGACAAAGAACAAGGGGGAGTTACATGTCAGCTGGTATGTGGAAGCACTCACCATTGAAGACAAGCCAGTGTGCCTGTTGCAAAAGCCTGCAGGGAGAGAAATAAAACACAGCTGAGAGGTGTGACACACATAGCATGGGCTGAGCTGCTTACCTGGGTGTAAGGAGAGCATGATCCTGTAAGGGGAAAGGGTCAAAGAGAGAGACAACAACACAACTTGGGGGTCACAGCCATGGCAAACCTAGCACTACTGACCTGTCAGTAGACCCTGTGGAGAAAAGGGGGGGGGGAACAGCTGGTGTCTACATAAGGCTAACAGTTCCACACTTGTGGCATTATCTGCTCACATGACTACAGGCAGCAATCAGACACAACAGTGGTAAAGAGACATGTATCCTATATATCATAGCAGGCAAAGCAGGCAGCTATGAGACAACACATTGGTAAGGAGGCATATCATAGCAGGCTAAGCCGGCAGTTATCAGACAAGACACTGGTAAAGAGGCATGTCATGGCAGGCTATGCAGGCAGCTATGAGACAACACATTGGTAGAGAGGCATATCATGGCAGGCTATGCAGGCAGCTATGAGACAAGACAGTGGTAGAGAGGCATATCATGGCAGGCTATGCAGACAGCTATGAGACAACACATTGGTAGAGAGGCATATCATGGCAGGCTATGCAGACAGCTATGAGACAACACATTGGTAAAGAGGCATGTATCCTTCCTATATTTCTAAATGCAAAGAGGCAGCAGTCAGACCACATGTCAGCACAAACCCTGCTCTTACCTGCTCGTGTTGTTGCCTGTGGGGGGGGGGAAGAGGGGCTGGGAGAAAGACATGGGTTAGCAAACACTTGCATGGAGGCAGCTGCCCAGGCACAGCTGTAAACAGGTTGGCCACAGCCAGAACAGCCCTCTCTGCCCTAGAGGGAGACAGAGAGGAGAAGTGGGGTGTTTGTGAATTTTGCCCTCCACTGACAAAGTCCCACTTTGTGGCTGTGGGGGACAGAACCCCACGCCACGTGCTCAGAGAGAGAGTGACTGGAGGTCTGGGGCTGGGCTTTTGTGGGAATGAGGCTGGGTGGGGCTGGGTGCTGATAGGCTCCCTATCTTAGGCATAACTCTGTCGGTTTCCAGACCTAGCAGGCCCAACTCCTTCCTAACTCTGACCTAACTCAGGAGTAGGGTGTTAGAAATTTTCAGGAGAGGGCTGGCTTGGGTAAGGTAAAATGGCTCCTATGGGTCTCCTCGAATTTGGGTCCACCTTTTTGGTCGACCTAAATTTTGTGTCAGCATTTGTGTTGGAGGGGGCGTGTCTGTGCTTGCCAGGGTCTGGAATCCAACGTTAATTGGTTGCCGCCCCCGTTACACCCACGGTCCGCCCATGTTCCGCCCACTTTTAGGTCAACTTTAGGTCTGACTTGTGCTGCTTAGCCCTTGGGTTGGAATGGGCTGTTCTTAGTCTGTCGGTCGTAACTTCGCCCTAACTTTGACCTAACTTCGCCCTAAATGGTTGCGTTCCAGACCTAACTTCGACCTAAACGACTTAGGCTGACTTTAGGTCTGACTTGGGCTGCTTAGCACTTGGGTTGGAATGGGCTGTAAGTGTGACTCAGATCCGGTCTCAGTCTACCTTCAGCCTCCCTCTATTCTACATGACAGGAAGACCAACGCCGTATTCACATGTTCAAATAGACTCGTGGAGAGGAATGAGGGCAAGCCTGTTGCCCCCACTCCCAACCTCTGAGTGTTCAGTTGAGGGTGTGAATGAGCCCACATATATGCAAGAAGTTGTGTTAGCACAGGCGCTCTCCACCGGATCAGGAACTCTGCAAATGGTATGGTCCCTGCTCCCGTGTAAGGGACCTAAGCACACACTCGTATGAGCACAGACTGTTCAGACCTTCTACATGTACAGCTATTGGGGACCAGCCCAGTGGGTTCTTGTGAGCATTGAAGAAGCACAAGAAGCACCAGTCTGCCCTTGACACACCCCTGGCCAGTCCCAATCCTCACCTGGAATGACCCCCCCTGCTGACATACCTGCTATGGTGGGGGCTGAGTGCTCCATTGGCACATGCCTGGGGGGCTGCCAACTATTCACGCCCAGCCTGCATGCTGTCACTGTGGCCGTCTGGCTAAGCCAGGACGTCTGGCTCAGTTGGTAGAGCGATCGTCTCACAAATGCCTGAAGATCTGAAAGACAGCAGTTCAAGATGGCCGGAGGTCTGTCGGAGAGCTGCTGGCACGCTGAGCTGATAAGCTGCAGAGTCTCTGTGGGGGAGTGGAACTGTAGCTGCAGCACTTGAGTGACAATCAAGGTTGCTTGTGTCAGCTGAAGTGTGCTGAGGCGAATGCCAGAGAGAGAGAGAGAGAGAGAGAGAGAGAGAGAGAGAGAGAGAGAGAGAGAGAGAGAGAGAGCTGGACTGTGAAAGCAACATCTCGAATGAAGGGTTCTAGAACGTTATTATATTGCAAAACCCCCTTGGGGTTTAGAACAGCCTGCCCATGTACACCGCCTTGAATTAAAGTCGGAGGAGAAATCCAATGACCGGAAAGGTGGCATATAAATACTGTATGTTGTTGTTGTTGTTGTTATATTGGATTGGGCCATTAGAGAATTCTTGTGACTGAGGACATGATGAAATGCTGTTTAAAAACAGTAATAAGAAGACGGGCATGTGTATTTCACGGAAAGAAGGCAATGCAACTTCCACTCTGAGCCCCCACAAATATTTGGCCTTGAAAACAGCTCCACTTCTGCCACCCTGTTGAGGCCCTTCCAAGCAGATGGATGGCAAAGTTTAAGTCCCGGGTTCATGTGGGTTTTTCTCCCCCCCCCCTTCTGAGTCCACAGAACATTATTATTCCAGCTCTTAAACCTGTGCCAGACTGTTAATGTCTTAATGCTTATTCAAGTGTCAGGGAGTGCTGGCAGATGTCAGCGTAAATGGGAGGCTGTCAGTGAGGAAATTACTTACCATTCATAAAGTGATCGCTGCAGTCTGTCAGGTAGCATTTGAGCCTGGTTGTCAGGCTGAAAGGGAAAAGTGGTGGTGGTGGGGGGGGAGAGTTGTGAGTTTTTAAATGAAGGATGGCCTCCAGCAATGTCCACCGTAAATCAAGAGCCAAAGAGAACCAAGAATCCTTCCTAACCTTAATGCTTCCAGCATTGTTTTGTTGTTTTAAAAGTGGCAGACATATGGTATTGAAATGATCCCAGGCCATCTGGAGAATCCACAAGAGCCCAGGGAGAACCACAGAGCACAAGCCAGCCTCCCTACCGTGCTGAGTCAAATTTCTATTTCTTTCAACAGCACCTTTGTAACGGAGGAGCTTAATGACACCAGCAGTTCCTTTTCTTCTAGAAAACCTACTTTTGGTCTGAGGACAACTTCACACGTTACTATATTTTAAAGGGCAAGCACATATTATGTGTGCATGAATGGCATGTACCAAAACTGTAAGATTTGAAGCAGGTTGTCAGGGAAAGGGAAGAGGAAAGCGAGTCCCAGGAAAAGAGAGGCTGACCAAGGGAAATAGCACCTAGTGGTTAGTGCACCCCTTCCTGCTCCCTGCTTTCCCTTTACTGGACCATCAACTGAATGGGGAAGAAGCTTTGTAGTTTGTCTTTGCTGCCACCATCCCAGGCGTCAGAGATCAGGCAGAGGAGGGCTGTCGGGGACACACAGACCCTCCCAGGAGAGCTCTGAACCCCAGGTGTTCCTATTAAAAATTAAATCCGCAGTAGCATCTGCAGGGTGAAGAGATGTGACATTCCACTGAATTACGCAGTGGGTTAAACCACTGAACCATGAGCTGTCGATCGAAAGGTCGGCAGTTCGAATCCGTGCGACGGCTCCTGCCAACCTAGCAGTTCGAAAGCAAGAAATTGCAAGTAGATTAATAGGCGTCAGCGGGACGGTAACAGCGTTCCATGCGCCTCGGTGTTGAGTCATGCTGGCCACATGACCATGGAAACGTCTTCGGACAGTGCTGGCTCTTCGGCTTTGAAACGGAGATGAGCACCGTTCCCTAGAGTCGGACACGACTGGACTTAATTGTCAAGGGATACCTTTACCTTTACCTAGCGTCTGCAGGGTGAAGAGATGTGACATTCCACTGAATTACCCATGAGCATGGACCAAGCAGACAAAGGGTAAGAATGTAACTAGTTTATTAAACGTCTGAACAAGAAGGGAATTAAACAACATGGGGAAAGAAATGTGGGTAGTAAAAGTACAGGAAGTCCTCACTTAACATCTTGGAAATTGCAATACAGTATTATTAACCAAAATGACATCTAATGAAAGCAATTCTACCTTAGGGTGATTGATATACATAAACAAGACTAGTGTCTGGGAGTGCCTGGCATGTTCACTGGTCCTGCCACAACCCCTGAACCTTCCACTGCTTGGCAACTCTGGCTGATGAGCAGAGTACCAGTCGCGACACTGCAAGGGCTCCTGGGGTGCTCCCTGGTGGCCGGTGGCAACGTCCTTGCAAACTAGCGGAGACTAGTGAGGCTTCAAGCCCGCAAAACACAGGCAACTCGACCCAGGGGACGGTGTTGGTGCCTGGGGGGCGTGATGTCACTGATGCGCAGCGCCGCGGCACAGAAACACCCCCCAGCACTTTTCGGCCCCTTTTTGGAGCCAAGGGGCAGGAAGGCCAAACGTGCAGCCCAGAATGGCTGCACGAGAAGGAGCAAGTGGCAGAGGAGGCGACGGATTCAGCGACAGGTACACCCCCCGCAACCCGCCGCTTGGGGCCCAGCGCCCCAATCGCCCCCACGGTAACGACGCCTCTGTCCATCCAAATGCTCAACCTGTTCAAAATGTTTCTAAATAGACTATTACAAACATTTCTCTGGCAATTTCTACTCCCCCTGGAGTCAGAACCCATGTAATGCTTTGCCCTTGGAATTCCTCACCACTCGGGGAAGTGGGGCACAAGAACATTGCAATACATTACGCATTGCTCAGACTTTGAAGAATCTCCAAGAAGAGGGACTTCCGTAGCTGAAGGACAGCATGAAATACCCTCTCTATATAAATTTACCATCTCAGTGCAGAGCATAGTTGATAGTGGTATTATATTATTATGGTTATTCAGCCAAGTGAATCTGGGGTTTACCAGTGGGATGTAATAGCCCTGGGGGATGGGTAATTGAACCTGACACGAGCTGTTACTTGCAACAAACCTGTTACTGATGCAGGTACCCGATTGTTGCGGACCTTGGGACAAAGCTCTGCACTGGGACCAGCCCTGGTTATCCAGTTGGCCAGCCCTGGTTATCCTTATCAAGCTTTATTTGAAAGCTTAACTCTTAATAGCTTGCTTAATTGAACTTGCCTTCCCTGAGGAGGGCTAGGTATTATAAGTCACTTGTTTTTATTGTCCTTTCATAGGCCAACCATTTTGGCAAACGTTTAATGGCTCTTAAAATACTTTGTAATCTATTTTTGGTGCAGTTGGCAATCCCAGTTAAAGTGGAACTAGAACAAACAAAAGCCTGAAATGAAACCTAAGGTCTTCCCCTTTTGGACAGTGAAACTTGTAAACTGCAGAATTAGCTTTTAGTTCTTGCGGACAACTGTGAATGGAAAAAAACAGAAGCCAGACTCGAGAGTCAGACAGTTCTTCTTCTTCTTCCTAGTTATGTTTCACTCCTTTTTTTTCTCTCTCTCTTTGCCCCAAGAGCATCTATTAACATGAAAAGGAAGGTTGTCACAATTCTTGAAAAGAACATGGAAATTTCAAAAGTTTTGTTAGGGGTATGTATGGCTGGGATTTTCCAAAGCACCCCAAGTAGTTCCTGTAAACTGGCCTCCCTTGTTCAGCTGTTTTGCACTTTCTCTTTTTGTCTTGTTTAAAAAAAATTCCCGAGCACCAGCAGTAAACTGTATTGAAAAGCTCATCAAGTTGAATCCTGCTCTCCCAGTCATGCCAAGGCTCCAGGGATGTGGATCAAGTCTCTGACTCCAAGTCTCAAGTCAAGTCCCAAGTCTCTGGGTCCAAGTCTCAAATCAAGTCCCACGTCTTTGCCCCTAAGTCCCGAGTCTTTGGTTACAAGTTGCGAGTCTCTGTCTATGGGAAAAACAGGTTTAAATCTGAATTGGACTTGTCATAAAAGGCTCCAAGTCTTGTAGAGTCTTTTGAGTCTTTTACAATCGCTGAGTCAAGTCCGAGTCAAGTCATTGATGCGACTTGAGTCCAACTCGAATCCGCGTCAATAGACTCAAGTCTACATCATTGCAGGGCTCCAACATTTCCTGTTTAAGAGTTGCCAATATATTGCAGGTCACTTATGTTTTTCTTCTATCTTGAGTCAAAGGAACAAACGCCTTCCTGGGCTTTAAATCTGTGGTAGCTGGGTGACTGCAGAGTACATAGAAACAGCATATAGAAGTGGAAAAGAGCCTGCAGGAATGTTTAGTGGCAGTCAGGGCTCAGGCAAAGGCCCTTCTTACGAGAACTGCCGTGTTACAAGCATATCCCTGTTCTCATCTGTGAACTATTGGAGGGGATGAGTCTACCACCCACATATCAGAATTCTTTCCCCCTTCCCCAATCAATCTGCAAGTAGTAGAATTGCCAACTTCTTTATGGGCAAAGAAGAGTTAAATCTCCCCCATGGTCCTGATCCAGATCAGAACACACACACCCCTGCTATATTTAGAGTAGGGGTGGCCACCCTTTCAACATGAATGCTGGCCCTTTAAATGGTTGCATAGGTGAGGGCATTTCAGCAGGTGCAGCCGCTTTAGCAGCACCATCAGCACCTGCAGCTGCCAAGATTCTATCTTCTTCTACACAACTCTTAAGAACACAGAGGCCCTCATGGTGGAAGGTTGGTCACCCCTGATTTAGAGGGAGGAAAAAACATGCAAGGGCAAATGAAATGCTTAATGTAAAATGTAGTTTGGTGCTGAGGGTACACTGGTGGTGCTAAATGTCCACCCTGAAAAATGGCTTGACCTTTTACCAGGGCTGTTTCATGCAGGAGGCTGACTGAAGCAGATTGGTTTGGTGGCATGCCACTCACCCCCATTTACCCACTCACTTCACTGCTTTTGTTCCTCCTCCAACACCCTGAATTGGAAAAGGAAGAGGGGGACAAAGCAGAAGTGTGAGGCATTCTCAGGTAACATCACCAGGTAAAGGGGGGGGGAGGACAGCATTTGACACACCGTCTCACATGCTAGAAAGATTTGGACCAGACAGACTTACCTCCTGCCACCATTACCCTTTTCACAGTGCCTCTTAGTTGGAATTGAAGCATTTCAAGGAGAAAACGATTTATTTATTTATTTATTTATTTTAGGAATTTGTAGCCCGCCTTTCTCCCGAGGGCACTCAAGGCGGCTTACAGCATATTAAAATACATAAACACATTAAAATAATTAAAAGACTTAAGTTAAAAATAAACAACCCCAGTGGGTCACCAGCATTTACATATATTAAAACCATTCGTTAAAAGGTCAGCCCACCATGTCAGACGTTAAAAGCAGTCCTGAATAAAAACGTCTTAAGGCCCCGCCGAAAAGCCTCTAAAGAGGGAGTCGTTCTTAATTCCAAGGGGAGGGAATTCCACAATTGGGGCGCCACCGCCGAGAAGGCCCTATTCCGCGCCGCCATCCCCCTCACTTCTGTCAATGGCGGCACGGTTAACAGGGCCCCCCCTGATGACCTCAGAGTACGGGTCGGATTATAAGGAAGGAGGCAGTCCCTCAAATACCCTGGACCCGAGCCGTTAAGGGCTTTAAAAGTCAAAACTAGCACTTTGAATTGTGCCCGGAAACGAACCGGCAGCCAGTGTAGCCGCCGAAGCAACGGTCCGACTGAGTCGAACCGACAAGCCCCGGCAACCACCCGGGCCGCCGCATTCCCATTTTTTTTGCATTTGTGTTCTGAATAACTTGTGCCTGCAAGATGGAACTTGCTTCCTTTGCCTTCTCCCCAACTTCCCAACTCTATGTCAATGTTTCATCAGTCCTGGCTAACTGTTCATCTAACTGTTTGCCCAGGATCAGAACTCGGAGGAGGAGACACATTCAGCTGTTACACTTTAGACAATGACGTAGTAGCTTGTTCCACCTCATTCCCCTCCAACGCGTTAGCCTTACCTGCACATTTTTGGCTGCGAAAAATCAGCCCAACAGAACTCTGTCAAATGACTTCACCTATAAGAGCCTCAGGAGACGTGAGCAATCATGCAAACCATTCTTCTGAATCACCTTTCAGAGATGTCTGCCTGTTGCAGGGTCACCAGAGTTCCTAATGACACCATCATGCATGGAATTCCCAGGAACTTGCGACATATGTTTCCTACAGACCCTGAGTCTGGGCCAATGTTTGCATTGCCAAACAGGTAAGCTTCTTGCCCTATTCAGATAACTGAAAGTCTGCCGTGATCAATAATACTGGATTTTTACTTTTCAGAATTTTGGTTGGGACATGTGTTAGTAGCAACTTCTCTCACGGCACAATCCCGTGTAACTGTGCGCCTGCGGAACACACGTTCCACAGGTGCTGGGTGCCGTGAACGCATTTAGGGCACCCAGGGAGTAAGGCCTGCTGGCATGCAGGCTGGCAGGACTCACTCCACTGCATACCCGATTCTGCAGCTGCCGGAGCAGATGAGAGTTGCTCCAGCCGGTGTAGGGGCGGGGTGGGCGGTGAGGGAGGGTGGCGGTTGACCAAGCTGGCCCGGGAGGGGGCAGAGATGTCGGCCGCGGCATCCCCATCCCCGTTCCTGGGGTTGGCGACCCTTTCCCCACTACCCTGAATGTAGGCTGGCCTGAGGAGTCCCCAAGCCATGCCGGAGTGGCCCGGGAACTGGCTGAGGATCCTGCGGCCGGCCCTATGGGCCAGCCGAGGATCTTTACCCGGGATTGGACTGCCCCTCACTTTTCCCTGGTCCTTTGTGTGTGTGTGTGTGTGTGTGCGCGCACACGCACGCACACACACACACACACACACACACACCTATTGACATGAGTGGGACTCCAGATGTGCCACACAGCAGGCAAACAAGAGGGGAAATGTGGCAGAGAGTGTGGGAAGCCGCCAATCCCTTATTATTATTAATTATTATTAACAGTATTTATATACCGCTTTTCAAAAAAAAGTTCACAAAGCAGTTTACAAACAAAAATCAAATGATTAAATGGCTGTTATACAGTTCAAAAAATATTAGAAGCAATCATACAAGTTCTATTCAATTACTCCATATGAATTAAAACAATTCTCCTTTCTTTTTACATGATGTCCTCACATATAGTCCCAAGCACCATCTCAGAAGAAGCATTCCCTCCTGTGTGTGGAAAGAGAAGGGAATGGCTCTTCTAAGATGGCGAGATATTGCAGTTTTTGTAAGTACAGTACCTGTATTAAAAAGAATTCACATTTTTTTTAGCCTGCCTGATTAATCAGGGGTGCCTTTGTAATTGAGTTTTTAAACTGATAAATCTAACTGATCCATCAACTGAATGTTGCAGCCCTAATTCATAAGCATTCACTTCATTTTTAACAGCCTCTGAAGATTAATCAGATGACTCAACGATGTGGCCAGACAACTTCAGCACCGAGCACCCCTTCCCCCTTCAAGGGTATTATGTTGAGACTGGCCACGCTGTGGTAGAACATGGAACAAAGACAAAGAAGTAAATCATGCTGACAATAAGACTCCGAACACAACTTTGAAAAATGTGACTCATATACCTCATTTCATATTTGTAAAAGTGTCTCAAATGTGCCAGGTTCTGCACAACAGTGAAATTGGCACGGCTGTGGCCAAGGGATTACAAATCTAGTTATATTATATACATCTAGTTAAGTTCCCAGAGCTCCTTTTAATTTTCTTCTTCCCTGAACTGTCTCCAAGATACTCTGGGCTTTATACATTATTACTCCAATTGAGTCTGAAGCAGTGCCAGGTAGACCATTTATCTCAATGTTTTGAAACATGAGAAAGCTGTGACTTGGCTACACAAAGCATCCTTGGGGTACAGTTCCTCGGCTTTGGGGATTTGATGTGGGTAACTTATAAGACTGTATTTGCCTGCACTGTGCTCTGCTTGTATTTTTGCAAACAAAGCAAATCTTACAAAGACATCTTCGGTTTCCTTTGCTCCAGCATACAAAGGAACCAGAATCCTTCCGTGCTGCACCTGGGACTTCTCATCACCATTCACCAACACCCTTCTTAGCCAGGCTGCATCACCACAGCAGCCCCCCTGTGTAACTATTCAGGCAGCAGCAGATACCGACTCGGTCAGCCCAATCCTATCCAGCACTGGTGCAGCGGCCCACGTTGTATCCTGTGCTGGAGAGGAGTGGGCTGGGGGTCTCCTCAGAGTAAGGGGACATCATCCCCTTACCCCGAGTAACACCCCAACCGCTATGGGGCTACTCCGGTCAGTGCCACCTAATTCGGCGGCGCTGAATCAAGAAGCCCCATTTCGGACCTGGAGACCTGGGAAAGTGGATAGGATATAGCGTCCGACGAAGATGCCGATTCAATCTCCACCCAGGCCTCCCAGGATTGGCCCTTCTACCCTCCCTGGCTCCGCACGTCCCAGAAAAGACCGTGAAAACGCCAGGGGGTGCTTTGTGATGTCACACCCCCGGGGGTGGGGCTTGTGGCATCCCGTGGGGGTGTAGAAACATGACTACATCATCGTTCATACTTTGTGTTTGCTATACAGTAGAAGACATTTGGGTAACTCCGGCAAACACAAACTATGACGAGAGTGCTGCTGTGTGGCCTTGGGCAAGTGATTAGCTTTCAGCCTCAGTTCATCTTTAAAATGCGAATAATAACCATGTGATTGTTGTGAGAAAAAATATCATTGAAGTGCTACATAGATCGTCTGTAGTCGTAAGCATTTTGTATGACTCGAGTCGAAAGAGCTTACTTCTGTCTGTACCATGAAAAGGTAAAGGTGACCCCTGACAATTAAGTCCAGTCGTGTCCGACTCTAGGGTGTGGTGCTCATCCCCATTTCAAAGCCGAAGAGCCAGCGTTGTCCGAAGACGCCTCCGTGGTCATGTGGCCGGCATGACTCTCCTTGCTGCAGCGCGTATCATGCAGCTGGAACACGGAGCGCTCTTTACCTTCCCGCAAGCAGTACCTATTTATCTACTCGCATTAACCTGCTTTGGAATGCCTAGGTTGGCAGGAGCTACAGCTCATGGTTCAGCGGTTTAACCCACTGCGCCACCCGCTGGCTGTACCATACACAACTCCAAAGGCTGACAAGGATGAGCCCTTGGAGAACCGTGATCTGTTGGATCTCCTTTATTTTTAATGCAGATGCTGGAGGCCTGAACTGGATTGTGTCTACACCAGGGATGTGCGGTGCAGGGGCAGCAGGTGAGGTAGAACCGCCTTGTCATCGTCCATGGAAAAGAGCCACAGCCTAACCCTGAGTTTGCGCGCATGTGCCACCTGGGTCTTCTCAGGTGAAAGCATGTGGTGCACGTGCACAATCTCAGGGTTCAGCTGCAGCTTTTTTCCCGTGGATTATGACAGGGCGGTTCTGCCTCACCTGCCATCCCTGCACCGCATGTCCCTGGTCCACGCATGCAGCAAAATGCAGAGAGCCAGAATGGTGTAGTGGTTGGGAGTTAGACCTGGAAGATCCAGGTTCAAATCCCTGCTCAGCCATGCAGCTTCCTTGGTGACCTGGGCCAGTCACTCTCTCCCAGCCTAACCTACCTCACAGGATTGTTGTGAGGACAAAAGGAGAGAAGAAGAAACCATGTTCACCACCCTGAAGGGAAATTTAAATAAATTAAACGAGGAGGGAGTGTGATGATAGTGGGTACCAAGTTGAATGCCCGCTGATGTTTGTTTTTAAACCTCCCAGCAAACTGAAAACTACTTCTTCATCCTCCACGTCCTGCTTGGGTTCTTTGGTGTTGTACTGACTGATGAAGCCCACTTGGCCACCTTATTCTGCTACGTGTGCAGACTCGGTCTTGGTTCAGGACCACCGTGCTGGAGGAGGGCAGAGAGACAGAGTTAACCGTACTCCCCGGCCCTTGCCGTTTTCCCCAATCAAAATCCCCTCTTTCCCCCCCCCCCGGCAAAACGCTCCGCCTCCTGCTGTAGGCGGGGAGACTCCGACCTGTGATTGGTGAGAAATCCTCCAGGGGCGGAGCAACAGGACCTGGAGAAGGAGGTGCCGGCATTCGTAGCTCAGTCCCCGCCAAACAAGCCATCAGTGTAGCCAAAGACGGGCTGCTAGACGTAGGTCATCATTAGTACAGTATTACTTATGAAAATACTACTGTCATTCAGACAAAAGCTATTAGAAGGTGGCGCGGCGCTGTCCTCTGCGGTGATCCTGCAGCGGGCTGGTTCAAGCGACTTCGGTCAGATTGCTCCAGAGGACGTTGGATTGAGCTGCGCTTAAGGCTACCATTGGTCTCTGCGGGCGGCCACCACAGCCAGAGTGCGCTTGCCTCTAAGCGCTCGAGAAGAAGTTCTTGTTCTGCAACGCCGGCTGCAAAGGGGGAGTTTATATTCCGTGGAAGTTCCCACCCAGCTCCTGCGCTTGAGCGCAACAGAAGAGGCTGCCTGAGCGGCGAAGAATTTGCCCAGCGCTGAGCAAAGGGTGGCTTTCTTTGCAGCCTGCCTGGAAATCCTGGTGGCCAGGTAAAGACGGCTCTCCCTCCCCCTCCTCCTCGCGTGTGCTGCTGCTTGCTGCGTCTTGTTCATCCCCTCGCCTCGATTTCCCCCTGTTCCCGCCGCCGCACGTCCTGAACGTACCAAGGTGGCAAACTGGAGTCACCTAAACGCGTAACGTGACCCCTGGGGCTTGGGGTACTTTTGAGTAAATAACGCGGGGGAGGAGGGCACGAAACGGGCCGAAACTGCGGCGGTGATCGGGGGGGTGGGTGCCCCTTGCGGGCTGTTCTTAATCATACCCCCCCTTTTTTTCTTATAAGGCAACCCTGTTGACTTCAGCAGAGTTTCTTTCCTAGAGCGTTTAGGGTTTTCGGCCATTCCCCACCAGAAGTCGCCACTGATTTTGACGGCATGTTTTTTTTCAGAAGTACGCTCGCTGAGGGTCTGGGGCGTGCCACAGATCAATTGCTCCAGAGAGCAGCAGACCCCTCGTCTTACTGGTGTTGTGCACCGTGCAGTCCTATGCATGTATCTCACTGCATAGAAAGGAGAGGCGGCATCAAGGTGGGGAAGGGGGCGTTCCTTAAATGGTTTATTCGGATCCTCGGCTCATTGGCCAGCTCAAGGCGACTGAAGTCAAGCTGGTTTCAAGACTAGAGCCAGTATTTGGGTGAAGTGGGAGAACCCCAGTCCAAGTGACACGTGGCTCCTCGCACAGTCTGTCAGCTGCGTTGGTTAAGTTTCTTTGCTTTAAGAAAAAACAAAACAGAACCCAAGTGGGGGAATGTCAGTAGTTCTTCTGCATCTCTTTGGATTCCATCCTGCCTCTCCATGTCAATTTCTATGTGGCATATAAAGTGGCCAATTTTCTTTTGGGTAAACAAACACGGAAGGAATTCCCACTAATTTACAAAGGAAGACTCTTTTTTTCCAGATGATAAGCGAGGCGATGTATGGAGAGATCATGCAAAGACCGCAAAGGGGGGGGGTCGGGTTTTGGGTGAAGGTGATCTCTCCATACGATCCCTTTTCCTGAGTGTAACGTCACGTGAATGAACATTCATCTGCTATGTTTACTTTTATCTGTTTACTTCTCAGTCAATAAAGAGTGAGGCTACAGGAGACCAGCAATCTAATCCCTCATCATGTATTTACTCAGAAGTAAATTCCATTGATTTTTAGAGCAAAGTAAATAAATGTGTTTAGAATTGCTGTCTAAAACTTGTAGTTGACTTAAAAAAATCCTTACAACAGTATTGGACAAATTAATGCAGGAGTGATCCACCATAATGGCTGTGCAGAGCCTCCTTATCTGGAGGTAGTGTACCTCTTAATCTCAGGTGCTGCTTGGGACGTTCAAGAGAGAACAACTGTTTCCTTTGTGAGCTTCCAGAGGCATCTGGCTTCTTATCCAGAATGCTGGATAAGGCTAGATAGACTCTTGGTCTGATCCACCAGAGCATTGGTGTAGCTGGGGGGGGGGGACGCTGCGTGCCCGGGGGGCCATGGGGGGGTTGCCACTTAATAATAATTATAAATTATTTATTGAATTATCCCACCTTTCTCCCCCATAGGGGGACCCATTTTTATTAGGGTGTGTACTGTACTGTAAGGGTCTGGGGTGATGAAATGTTACATTTCTGTGAATGTTTTGGGATTCTTATTTATTATTATTTATCAATCATTATCATAGTTCATATTATACATAATGAGTTTGTTGGGACTCGAGGGGGGTGCAAAAATTTCATGGGCCAATTTTTCATTGGCCAAAATTCATAGGGCCAAACCGGACCCTAGCTCCCCCTCTGCCCCAGAGGTTATGTTGTGTTCTTATAGGTGTGGTTCTAGGTGTACTGGACTGAAGTAACTAGAAGGCTATGCAAATTAGCCTGGGTGGAATTAGGCATACATGGATCCTAGCAGATTACCCACTTTAGGGAAGATTGAAGGCTTCTACCATCTGCTTTGTGTGCTGCGAGCAAAGAACACAGTGCATCTGGGAGAACTGAAACCTTATTCTGGCTGGTGTGCTGTATTTCCTCCTTTGTGGGATGAGCCTGTGATAATTCCCCCTCCACTATGTGTCAACGGATTTGTTTTGGCTAGCTTTGCCAAGACTAGAGACATCCACCCACAGCATGAGCATGTGCTAAGTCCTCCAAGTTTCAGACTGGGTGAGATAGAGAACGGAGAAAGCCAACTGAAAGAAAATCTCTGGAGAAGGGATTGTTTTCATCATAGGAGGGTGACCTGACGATATGATCTAATAGTGATTTGTTCCTCCCCCCCCCCCCCCAGTGTAATGAGTTATATGTGCCTGCATGATGCAGTTGCTGTTGGGCATGAGGAAAGATGAAGCATGTGTTAAAGAGGGGAAAACTTAAATGCCAAAAGTAGTGGTACTGATCACAGTGAATTGTATACAGAAGTGATTCTGACATGGTGGCTGCTGAGACCACCACATTGTCATCCTTGGTGACTACTGTGGTTAGTGTGATACATAATTTAGGTGTAGACATCAGGCTGTGTGCAGCTGAGGCTTAATCAAAGCCATTGGTCTTCTGTGGATCCCCCTCCATAGCAATCCATTACAATGGGGAGGGGATGTGGGAGATTGGCAGCCCAGTCTTATGGCGCAGTCCTGCCTAACTATGGGCCTGCGAAGCACGCGCTCCACCAGCCCAGTGAGTTGCAAATGTGCCGTAAAGCACTTTGCGGCTCCTTGCGAGTAAGCCGAACCAGCGCAGAGGCTGGCGCCACTCACTCCATCGCCAACCCGAACCTGTGCTGGCTGCGGCAGGTAGGTCCTTGTTGGTTGTTTCAGGGGCGGGGGAAGGGCGGGCAGGGGCAGTGAGAGAGGGGCTGGGAGGGGATGGGGATATTGCCGCAGAGATGCGCCGATATCCGATGCCCTATCCGAGCTCGGGCTGGCCTTACACAGTCTCCCCGGACGTGCGACAGCTAAATTGCTGGCGTGCATCCGAGGGTGCCAGTTGGGGCCCACGCCGCTTACATTGGGGCAAGGGGATGAACTTCCCCTGAGATGAGCCCAGGCTGCGCTGGCACAGCCCGCAAAGGGTCTAGGATGCATCGACTGGTCCTTTAGGCCGGCCGCCGCATCTTAGGCAGCATTGGGCTGCCCATTGTGTTTTCTTTCAGGCAGGTTCCATTGATTTCATTAGAATTTATTTCCCAATAAACCTATGGAGAATATCTTAGCCTGTGGGGTTGCAGTAGTCTGTGCATTTGTTTGGGAGTAAGCCCCTTTGATTCCTGTGAGCCTTACTTCTGAATCAATTTGCTTAGGATCCAGCTGTATTTTTCATAGTACTGTACAGGTAATTTTTCCAAGTTTGTGTTAATGTCAGAATAAGATTTGCTTCTGTAGAAATTGGCTTGCAGAAGGGTTTAAGAATAAGGTAGAATCAATAAATGCACTGGACAAGTGAAAGGGCATTGGAGATATTCAGTCATCCATGCTGGACCAATTTTTTCAGCTGGTCAATGTGAATAACTTAACTAGAAGCTTGCTGCTTTTATTGTTGCATCTGAGGGTGTAGCTGATGTCAGGAGATTGTGATACAGGTACTGGTTTTTTAATGGGAACGGTACCTGTATGTTTTGCCCAAACAGCATCTTTTTGGAGGAGTAAATTTATTGGAGAAAACAATGTGGAGGGAAAAGTTTACCTCTCCTCCCTGTCTCGCTGTCCTCTCCTGATCAGATTTGTGCTCCTTCCCCTGAAGCGAATATCTAAACTTTTTGTTAAAGTGAGCAACCTAATCACAAATTTTCCCATCTCTTATAGTGTATGATAGGATTATGCATGCTGGTGGGAACAGAATTTATGGGCTGGCCAAGCATAGTCTTTTTGGGTAATCTTCCTATGTAGAGATTGAAAAGGTGTGCGCAATACTTGTTTTGTTTGTGCAACGGGTTAGAAGTACAAAATGGGTGATATCTTCCTTTTGGGCCACCTTCTTGTGTTGAAGGAACATACAGACCTCTGAGTAATGCAGAACTCTTCATCCAGTCAGAATGAAAGGATAGCTTTTCCTGACCAATTTTGAGAGCTGTGCTGATTAATGACTTCAGATGACTAGTGGCCTCTTGCAAAGCTAAGAGCCATGTTAGGAGATGCATGCGTGTCCTTTCCGATGTGAGGCAGTTGTTGCCTGTAAAAGTTGCTCCATGTGATGCTTAGAAATCAGTACTGCAGTCTCATGTGACCAAGTTCTGACCTGTGCCATGTTTTGAGTTGACTCTTCTTCCCCAGTGAGATTTCTGGAAGCACTTGTAGCAGTGGCATTTACGTCTGCTCCCCGTTAGTTTTTCCAGGTTTTAGTACACAAATTGTAGGCATTGTATTGGTTCATAGGAAAAAAAAATTCAAATGCACCCACAATAACTTTACTAGAACAAGCCAGTATCACAGTGTCGTGAGCTCTGATGATCCAAAGGAAGGATGATGCCATGGCAGAAATCCTTCTCCCAGGTATGCATCTACACAGATGGGTTTTAGTCCCTTTTTAGGCATTCTTTTGGGCTGGGCCTCCACATCACTTTCTCTGGAGCTGTTGTGGTGTTGAGGGATCATCTGGTTCCTTTGACTGATGAGCGAGGGAAACATTCGGCAAACATTCGGCAGGTGCAGCTTTCGCAATCATGACAGGGGCATATGCCGGGAAAGGCATATCAAAGTCTCTCTCTCCACCCAGTGCATTCACAAACTTTCAGAAGCGCCGTCGGGGTAGGGGCGTGGGGGGGCGTGGGCCCCAAGGGGGAGGGTGCACGTGGCGGCGGAGGGGTGTACTTGCCTCTGGGATGCGTCTCCTCCGCTGCTCGTCGTAGTGTTTGGCTCACCCGGGAGCTCGTTCGGCTCCAAAATAGATAGTAAAACGGTGGGGGGGGGGATGATTGGAGCCGTGCTGGGCGCATGCGTCAAGCTGACGTCACGCCTGGGTCACGTGGGGGCGTGGCGTCGGCGCCCCCCCCCGAGGAGCACCACTGCAAACTTTGGGGGCAAGTTGATAGAGCTGGAAGCTGCCACGACTTTGTTCTTTCAAAAGCTGAAGAGTAGAAAAAACACTATGGGTAGCAAATGCTTTCAAAGAATAGGGCAGCTCTGGAAGTGGCACTGTATGGTTAAGCCTAAAATGGCCCAGGACACTTGAACTGGGGAGAACGAGGAGGAGCATGGCTCACTGGGCAGAGTTCTTCCCCTGGCCTGGAGGGATGGCTGCTTTCAGAGTGGCACTGTCTGTGCTTTGGATTTGATTTGTGGCACACTTGATCACAAAAGCTGGACACGACTGGCTCGTGTAATGAAACAGGCGGAGGAGAAAAAAAAGAATCTGCCAGTAAGATATTATAATCTCCTTTTTATTGTTGCAGTGACATGCAGAACGAAATTGCAGCAAGAGAGATGCCCTTACGTGTGTGTGTGTGTGTGTGTGTGTGTGTGTGTGTGTGTGTGTGTGTGTGTGTGTGTGTGTGTGTGTGTGTATGTCTTGTGTCTTATGTCTTGTGTCTAGCCTAAAGTAAAAATAGGCAGAGTGAAGCCAACATCCTGAGACACTTTGCAAGACAACAGAGTGACTCAGATCTACTCTGCTGCTGTGCTTGCTGTAAATAATGTGTTTTTAGCATCCCTGTGTAATGTGTGGGTGTGCGTGCGTTAAGTATGTCTAAATAAGGAGGTTAAAAGTTGAGTCTTACTCATCCTAAAAGTGTTCCCCCCCCCCCGGGCCGCCTCACAACAATTGCATCTTTTCTTGTAAGCTGTTAAATATCCTATGTGGAGATGAGCAGTCCCTTTTTGTCCACCCAGTGTCTTTGCCTATTATGTCTTTAAAATATTGCGTTTAGTCTGTTGACTTTCTAGGTGTGATTGATTGAAATGCTGAGACGTTGATCCAAGGACTTATAGTCAGGTTCCACCTTCTGTTCAGAATGAGAATTGCTAGCGTATGAAATAATCCGCAGATGAAGGCTGGTAGTGTAACTAATTCTTCCCTCTTCCTCCCCTCCTTCAGCTAAATTCCATTGAAAGAAATTAACATATGTATAGTCCTGTGAGAGCAAGGGAGATTCCTGTGTTTCTGTAATTCAGTATTTTTTTTTTCAAACTTCTCTGCAGCTGTGTGCTGCAGCTCCCATTGCAGCTCATTTGGGGGCTGATTGCAGTATCTTTAGGAGTATAGCTAAGACTGCTTAATCTGTGCATGTTTCCATGTAAAGTGCAAATACGTTGAAGCTAATTTGAGTCTGCATATGATGCATGTGCTGCAAATATATTAGGGAGCCAAGGTAGACTGTGGGTCCCTGATGAGTGTACTTGCAGTGACAAGTTTGGATCACTCTTGTTCAGTTCCATTTCCTCCCCAACTTCCACATGCCCTTTAAGGAGGCTGAGTTTATCTATGGTGACGATGAACACTTCTGAAAACACTTGCTGGTTGGTCTCGATCCTTCATAAACAGAATTTAGTCCTGTAAGGTACCAGGAGAAGGCTGGCTGACCAAGGAGAGTAGCCTCTAGTGGTTAGCACTCATGCACCCTTTCCTGCCCTTTGCTTTCCCTTTTTATTGGGTCTGCAACTGAATGGGGAGGGAAACTGGTAGTTTTATCTGCCGGAAAACCATTTCAAGCTATAGAGACCAGGCAGAGGAGGGCATCTTGGAATAAACACTCCCCAGACAGCACAGAACCTCCAGAGATTATTTAAAATCAAAGCTGCAATAGTGTCTGCAAGCAATCAGGCACAACAACACACTGAATTATCTGTAAATATGGACTAGGCAGGTAATGAGTCAAAATATAACTGGTGTATCAAAAATCCAAAAAGAAAAGGAATGAAACAAAATGCGGGAGGGGAGGTGGAAAAAAGTACAGGCAGGCTAATGGAAAATGCCTGAACTTGGCTAGATGGACTCAAAGAGAGAGCTTGACCAAACTGGATATGGGAACTAGTAGTGCTCAGCAGATGGAGCTGGGAGACTACTTAAGAGCAAAGCACAGAATCCTACATGTATCATAGTGAAACTGGTGAAGTTTGCAGGCTGGTCTGGAGTAAAAAATAGCAAACAAAAACATTAATCCTTGGAATGCATCTAGCTAGGATAACAGTCCCTTTAGCCAGATACTTGCATTGTCCCAGGAATCTTGGTCCCTGGACTTATGGGAGAGTAATTCAGTCAGTCTGCCTTCTGCAAGCCAACGCTACATTTCACAACAGATCTGATAGAAATGCACACAAAGATCCTTGTGCTGAAACATAAGTAATCTAGGTTTGATGCAGAGACGGAGGGAAGGGATGGGGTGTGGACTGCCCCCGAGCAGCAGGCTGGGGGGTGACTTACTGACAAGATGGCGGCATAGAACGCGTCGGCATCGACACTGCAGGCGGCGGCAAAGGTGGCAGAACGGCTCAGAGAAGGTAGGAGAAGCTGTCCGCCGCCTCCGTGCGGCCGTTTCGTTTGGCTCCCGCCCAACCCCCAAGGGATGTTTTGCTCCGGCTGATGTCACTCGGGGTGGGCCCTGCGACGTCGCATCCGGCCGTGACAGCACAGAGGGGCTGCCTTGCTACGCCACTGGTTTGATTTTGTCCTACAGTTATCAGATTGGAGAAGCGGAACCCACCTGGCCTCTCTATCCCACCTCTTTACCTAGACACACAGGTTTGGCTGTGCGTCTAGGTAAGTAGACATACAGTAGGTGCATCAGTAGGTGCATACCGATCTCAGTAGGACGCTTGGCTACTCCAGACATGAAGAAGGACTCCCAGTCCTCAAAGCACATGGCTGGGGGCTAATGCAATTCAAATGAAGGACAAAGGCTGCTGTAGGAACATGTCCCAACAGCTTATCTAGGCTGCTGAGCCAGCACAGACCTTCTGGGAGGTTAGAAGTATTCAAAATTAAGGAAAAATTGGGGGGGGGGATGACAAGACATTCATCATGTCCTTTTGTTGTAAGTGACCTTTTGTCATAAGTGTCAGACTTTTAGATCTTTGTACGCTGTGGCCTTTAATGCCTTGAATTTTTTTTAATGATACAGTACAGTAGCTTCACATGTATCAGACCATTGATTTCTCTAGCTTACAACAGTCTACTCTAAATGGCAGCTGCAGCTCTCCAGAGTCTCAAGCAGGGATCTTTCCCAGCCCTTCTACCTGAGAGCCTTTTAATCCTAGATGCCAGAGATGGCCTTATGTATGTGGTCAACCTCCGAACTATGGTCCGTTCAAAGGATGTTCATCATTTGGATTCAAAGCAACCACCAAACCTAATAGTGCAATTCTATACGTCTCAGAAGTACATTTCATTGAGCTCAGTGGGACGTATTCCTGGGTAAGTGTGTATAGGACTGCAGCCTAAATCCGTGTCGGCTCTTGGATTGACAGCTCAATCCTATCCAACTTACACCACCGATGTAACCAGCGGTGCAGCGAGAACGGGAGGCCCCAGAATGGAAAGGGGATTCAAATCCCCTTCAAAGGGGATTTAAATCTCCCCTCCAAAGCCTCCCGCCCTGCCCTCCCCCACTGGTTACACCGGTGGTGTAAGTTGGATAGGATTGCGCTGTAACTCTTGGATCTGAGAGAGTCAAAGTACAAATACTAGGTAGAAAATCCAGATGTGAAGCACACTTTTTTTTGTGCATAGGAGAACAGCTTTTTGTGTTAGCAAGAAGCAGCCTCTCTGTGCGCGCATTTCAACACGGTCCATTGTCTGGAAGCTCTTCCTCTTTGTCCTCCAGCTGCTCGATCGTAAATAATGACTTGGAAAGCAGCTTTTGCCTCAAATGCTGCCTGCTGCATGGAGACATGGCAGTATTTTACGGCGTGCTTTGGCTAGCCCCAGTCCATTGTGCATGCCTTTCAAGTTAATTCATTCCATAAATCGCACAAGCTTCCTCCTCTGCAACAGAATGGCTAGCCAGCTGAACTTTTCCAGGCCCTTTGGTGGATCATAATGTGTCAGCCCCTCTACAATTATTGCCCTGTTAATCTACCCTACAGAGACTGGCCGAATTTTAGGGGTCTAAAACATTCTTCTTTACATTTGTATATGTTTTTAAAGAAAATGTGATATTTGCTGTTTGAGGAACTTCCAAATACCTCAAGAAGGTTTCTGGGTGGGTGGGGGCATGTATATGTGGGGGGAGAAAAAGAGGCTTTTGAGATGTAAAAAGGCAATTGGTAACAAAACTCTGGTACTGCCTGGGAATCGTCTGCTTTTGTTTATCAGATGTTTAGCCTGACTTTCTTGCGTGACAAACTCACAGTACGTGCATGAGGTTCCCAGAGAGACCTGAATGCTGTGTAATTCCTGGGGCATTAAATCGCTGCCTCACTACTGCCTGGTCAATAAAAATAGGGGGGGGGGCATTTTGAGATAGCACTAGCTGTACCATGTGCCTTCAAACTATGCCCTGGTACCAGTTTAGATTTTTAGCAGCCCAATCCTACCTCCCCACCCTTGACGATGATGCAACCACGCTGACTAATGGACTAATTAAGGGTCCACCTACCTTGACAATTTGGGATAAGCAGAGTGGTGCATCCAGTGGTGGTGAAACCTATAGGTCTCCTTGGAACCTCAACAGCTGTGTAGCTTCCATGAGTCTGAGGAGACAAAGGGGGCAGGGTAGGCTGAAAAATAGGGGATAGGATCCCATATGCACTTTTGCCACTGAGATCCACCCCCTCCAGCCTGCACCCCTCCCCTCCCTCTACCCCGGAATGCATTGAACACACACACACACACACACACACACACACACACACACACACACACACACACACACACACCGGTCTCTACAGCCAACTTACTGAGACCAGCAGAGCCCCTGGGAGCCACTGCTGTGTGCACCACACATCTGCCCGATCGCAGCAGTGGCCTGTAAGTGTGTGATGGCGGCCTGGCTTTCACTCCACCACAAAGGGGCTTGTGCTGCCGGAACGCTAGTTCTGGCAGCACAAGGCCCAGATAGGATTGGGCAGTAAGGAATTTGTTATTTTAAAGGCATCTTTAGTATCTTCAAACAAGAATAGGCAAAATGTAAAGGGCCAGCATTCATGTTGAAAGGTTGGCCACCACTGGCTTAAAATGGTGTGAATATAAAGTGAATTTATGTATTTTGTTTATTTGAAGACTGTTCCCATGTGATTATTTATTCATAATCACAGTTAATAATCACAAACATTTATTACAAATTATAAACTTGTGATCACAGTTTATGTGATTATTTATCCATTTTTGCTGGTAATCACATTAGCATGGTAGTTTTAAAAGGGATGGCTCCGCTCTGCCATAACTTGGGTTTCATCTACCTTGACAATTTGTGATAAGCAGAGTGGTGCAGCCATGTTTATTGGGAGACAAGTGGAAACCGTAGAGTTTCTTGTCTTCTTTATTGCTTGTTGACGTTTCTGCTGAAAGTCTTGGATCAAAGCTGACTGAAAGGAGCGTCACCAGATAAGCCTCCCATCATGCATGTTTTTCTGGTGTGTGTTAGATAAGGCCATTGATAGGCAGCCTATATTTAGCTCCTCGACTCTCAGTTGGATGCTGCATCCTGTGTCTCATTCACTATGTTCTACCAGTGGTTCCCAAACTTTTTCCTACCATGACCCACCTCGATCTCCTGTGGTGGGTCGCGACCAGATGCTCAATGTTGCACTGCAAAGCACTTCTGGGAGCCTCTGGAGGCCGCTTCTGGGTCGTCCCAGGCCGCACTCCATTGGCTGTGTGACCCAGAATGCCTCATGGAAGTGACCAGAAGTGACAGCTGCGAACTGGAAATTGTGTTCGCGAAACCAGAAGTTGCTTCCGGTCGCTTCCATGAGGCATTCTGGGCCCCGCGGAGGCCAATGGAGTGCGTCCTGGGCCCAGTGCAACCCGGAAGCAGCCTCCAGAGGCTCCCAAAAGTGCTTTGCGGTGCAACATTAAGCTTCAGTCACAACCCAGCAGTGGGTCATGACCCACAGTTTGAGAAATGCTGCACTATACCATATTCTCTCATCTTCCAGTCCAGTGCACAAATTTGCACCTGTACATTGTTAAATTAAATTCCTGGACAGTCAGACCACGTCAGCACTGCCTGTAGAGAACACAGGGCCTTCTTCGTAGCAGCACCACAACTGTCGAATTTCCCCCCTGTTGAATTAGGAACCTAACCTTCCCTATTGGCCTTCCAGCAGGATCTTAAAATGTTTTGTTTTGCGTTTGCTCCATGGTTATTATCCTTCCAGCTGTTTGTTTGTTTTCTGCTTATGGTTGTTTTATTGTTTTTATTGCTATTTAATTGTCTGGTGTTTTTACACTGAATGTCTTTTATATTGATGTTATTAATATGTTTTTATTGAGGTAACCCGCCTGGCTTTTAAAATAAATAAATGTGGTGCATCAGTGACAATAATAGGCACGCGCCTTGGATCTCACAAGGGAGATCTGTGTGTGGAAATTAGGCTTGCTTGTGTGCAGCTGGTGAAGATGTGTGTCTGGATGCCTGTGTGTTGTGATACTTGGTTGGGTACCATTGAAATGCATGTTTGGATGGAGATGCCTGTCTCTCTCCAGAGCTGCTCTTTGTGTCGGTGGGTGTCGTCTTTTATTCTTTGTCTTGCATATTCAGTCCTTTGATGGGGATTCCTTTTTATAGTCATATTTGTAAGATGTCCTAGTGCATTCTGGCTCATGTGACCCTTTTTCAAGGGGCCAGTGAAAGAATTCAGAAAAAAAAGTCTTCTCCTGGAAGTCAGATATATTAGTGTCATGCGAAAGATGCCAGAATTTTCATAAATGTGAATGTCTTGGAACTGCCCATATCCTTTCTTTTCTTAGAAAAAAGATGGACTCCACAGCCTTTAGAAATACAGTCTTTGAATGTCTATCCTTTTGCCTACCACAGCTCTTATCTATCGGTCAGCAAGCCAGTCCACTTGCTAACTTGCTGCCCCCAAAGCTCATGCTTAGTGTTCTTGTAGCACCCCCTTGGTAGTCTAGGATCCTTTAGTCCTTGCTATCATGTTTTCCTTATGTTATGTGCACAGGCAGCTACATGAAGTCCTTATGGCTCGAACTAGAGCACCAACCAGCACATGCAGGCAGGAGAACCAGATTCAGGGGTGATGGTTGTGAGCCTGAGTTGTGCATATTCATCTACCCGAAATACACCAAGACGTGTCAAGGGTGTCCCCTCCCTTTTTGCATATGGATCAAAAAGTGCTTTGTGTGCAGTGCAAGAGTGTAATTGTACATATCCTGACTGTTCCCTGGAAGGACAGGTACTGAGGCTGAAGCTCAAATATTTTGGCCACCTAATGCGAAGAGAGGACTCTCTGGAGAAGACTCTGATGCTGGGAAAGACTGAAGGCAAAAGGAGAAGGGGAAGGCCAAGGATGAGATGGTTAGACAGCATCACCGATGCAACAAACATGAAAATGAGCAAACTCAGGAAGATAGCGGAGGACAGGAAGGCCTGGCGGGATATGGTTCATGGGATCACGAAGGGTCGGACACGACTTAACGACTGAACAACAACAAAATTGTTGGTGAAAATTCTTCAGGCCAGAGCTCACAAACCCAAAAACTGGGTGTGTGGATGAAAATGTGGCAACAGTTACTGCCAGGATGATGTGGCATATACAAGAAGGGGTACTGATGCAGGCGTAAGCTGGGATCCAAAGGCCTGTGCAACTAGTTCCATGTGCCCCAGAAGACTTTTGACTTGTGTTTCTTGAACATTAGGTAAAGGTAAAGGTATCCCCTGACAATTAAGTCCAGTCGTGTCCGACTCTAGGATGTGGTGCTCATCCCCATTTCAAAGCCGAAGAGCCAGTGTTGTCCGAAGACGCCTCCATGGTCATGTGGCCCGCATGACTCTCCTTGCCGCAGCGCGTAGCATGCGGCTGGAACATTGGCTCCCTGCTTTTGAAAATTGGGGGGGGGAGGCTTTTAAAAGCTGTTTGGGGCATGCATTGGGTCTGCTACTCAGCAAGCAAGTAAAAAATCCCCACTAGGCATGCGTGCCCAAGGTTTGGGCACACCTAAGATAACTGTAAGAGATGTGGGAGGAAGAGAGGCCTTCTGCCTGTTGTAAAGTGTGGCATGAAGTTAAAGCGTTGCTTAAAAGCATCTTTGCAGGGACTGGGTTTTTTTTGTCACTTGGGTTTTTGCAAAAGAGTAAATAGAAAGCGGGATGGGAGGAAGTTGTCCAGGTCTTTGGAGAAAGGAATCCCACATCATGATGAAGTGACCAAGTTCTGGTTGTCGCTTGGACCTCTCTTCTTCCTCCTCCCAGCGTCTTGGTGGTTAATTTTTAAGAGGAAGGGCCTTCCTTCCTACCCCTTTCTCTCTTTCAGTGTTTTATCCTTCAAAGTAGCCCGCAGCATTCGAATACAGCCAGAGTGTCACCTGCTGAGCTTTCCTTGTTGTGCTGAAGTCCAGCACCTTCCCCTCTCTTCCTTCTGCTCTGGCAGGTGGATGGCTCTCATTCTTCTCTGCACCCCCAGAGACTTATCTGGCCTGGGAGGAATCCAATTCCTGGTTGAACAGCTGCTTGGGAGTGACGAATGTGACTTTTCAGATGCTGAGCCTGCTGCCCTCCCTTATTTTGATGCAAATCTCCTTTGGCATCTTGAAAAGAGGGATTAGTGTAGGGGTCATGTCGGCTGGGGCGCTTCTGCTTTGTGTGTCTTCCTCCCCCCACACAATCCATAAGCAGCAAGTTTTGCTTTCTCTTATTGTTTACTCACAGAGTCTTCTGGTCTTGTGCAGGGGTTGAATGCCTTCATTGTCCTGACCTGCTGCCAGAAGCAAGCGAGGCTTTTGGCTCTCCGTGTGCTGTGCGTCTTTTTGTCCCCAGGAATCCAGCTAATAACTTAATAGCTTCTCGTCTCCCTCTGAAAAGTGCTTTGTTGGGGGTTGTAGAATGCACAGATGGAGGGGGGGGGGAGAGAGAAGCCACTTATCCACGGGCTGCCCTGTTATTGCTTGTGCTCCAAAATCAGGTGTGTTTCCCAGAATGGGGAACACCAAGGCCTGTATTTATTAACCTATTTTTAAGAGAGACTTTCATTTTTCCCCCTCCCAGGAGGATTTGACGGCACAATAGGGAAAGAGAAGCGGTGGCATCTGCACTTACAATGACGACGGGGGGGGGGGGGATATTAGAGCTTTTTGCAGACACACACACATGCAGTGTGCCGACACACTTTGCACAGTGGCTGACATGCATGAATTAGCATTGCTCTTTGGGTTCCTTCCCTGGCCAATTGTTCAGAGGAGTTTAAGCTGCGGGGTGGTGTGTGTGTGTGTGTGTGTGTGTGTGTGTGTGTGTGTGTGTGTGTGTGTGTGTGTTTAATGCAGTGCATCTTATTTGATCTCAAGACAAATCTTCATGAATATTATTTTGGGCCATGAGAAATCAAATGCATGCAAAAACAAGAGTTTTGTGGCACCTGAAAGGCTTGATGCAAAAACCTGTTTGGAAGTTGTTTCCATCCAAGATATGCATTGCACTTTGGGATGAATGTCACTTATACCTATGGGAGTTTCTCCTGCTTCACGTTTGGAGCTCAGCTATGCAACAGCAATGTTTCTTGTGTCCATCGTCCGTCCGTCCCGTCGTCATTCCATACATTCTTGTGCTGTTCTTTTCGCATTTGTAACCCATGCATCATGCAAAGAGTTGTCTGCGTACCTGCCACTCTAGCTGCATGGTCTGCCCAGCTTGGCTACAACTCAGGGCACCTGAGAATGCGGTCTCCGATGAGGGGGCAGTTCAGATGGTACTTTAGCCCCCGACCTGACCTTGCTTGATAAGAGACTTGTGTGCGCTTGTGCTGCTCGCGCATTCTGCCTGCTCCTTTCACTTCCTGAATGCAATTCCCATGAAAGGAGAACAATGAGTGACTACAGACCCATCGAGACTGAGGAAGGGTCCACTTTGCTCACGACGTATTGTGCATATTCTTTTTTCTCCTTCTGTATTTTTCTCAGGAAAACATGCCACAGACTCCTCCCTTTGCAGCGATGTTTGACAGCAATGGCTACAACCGAAACCTGTATCCATTGAAAGAGGACAGCTGTGGAGACCTGTATTACCATGAAAACAACTTGCTCTCAGGATCCTTGGAAGCCCTCATCCAGCACTTAGTGCCCACTGTTGACTATTACCCTGATGTAAGTCTCCACCATCGTTGACTTGGCCTTCTGTGCATTCAGGTCGGAGGGTCCTGGGGAGGGGAGGGGGAGAGGCGTGCTCTGGACCTGACGAGGAGTGACCTGTCCTCTGGGGAAGGTGAATGGCTGACAGCCACAGTCTACGCTGTTTTGTCAAGCCTGAATTCAGCAAATGAATTGGGCTGTAGAGTACATACAAAAATACTTTGCTGTATTTTTCCATTTAGTAAAACCCCTAAGGCAGTGTTTACCAAACTTTTTCGACCTGCGGCTCCCTTGACCATTGGCAACCATTGGCCGTGGCTCCCCATTACATTATGTTGATGCCTGCCAATAGGCATTGCGCCATTTTCCGAGAGGATTTTGTGGCACTCCGTGGCTCCCCTGGCTGGTTTTTGCAGCTCCCCTGGGAGCCATGCCTCCCAGTTTGGGAACCACTGCCCTAAGGAATCTGACAGTGTTGCAGACTATCAAAGTTTATCAAGAAAAGATGGCAAAAATGTCAATGTGTGGATTTGGTGTTTTTCTTGTTGAAAACTTTCCACTCTTCTTCCCTAACCCCCAAGTTTAATGCTGTTTTTGACCAGGGATTTGGTATGCTCTAGGATTTTTGATATTCCACACTACCGCGCCGCCACCCCCTCTAGCTATGCTACCAGGACTGGTCAGTGCCCAGTTGGGGGACAGTCTTGAGTTCCATGATAGAAGAAAGGCAGTTAAAATCTGTTAGTAAGGGCTTTGGGTGCATAAGCACATTCTTGCTTTCCCTTTGCTCAGCACATTCCTGAAGAATTGCAACTCAGATCCATCGATTACATGTGATGTCTTAACTTGAATATTACATACTTGATGCTTTTGATTATTAGTTATTCAAATAAAGAAATTAGTTTTGTAATAGCTTCAAAACATTCCTTGCTTTCTTTTGTGGCTGATTCATGTTCACGTAAAGAAGCTCTGTGACGCACTGAATGACCGCCTCGTTGGAAACTCACATGGGCACTGCGGACTCCCGAAACTTTGTGGAATTTTCCATCCCATGATTGGCTGGCTGGCTGGTTTCACATGAGGAAAATGCAGAAGAGTTGCAGTCCTTTGACTGGGCCTCAGTCATAGAATTTGTTTGGCAAGCAAATGTGTTGCAGGGTAGAGTCTTTGAAGCATTTACTAGGTTGGATTTGGTGTTGTTTATTTTAATACATTTGTGTCCTGCTGTGAGCACACAAGTGCTGTCAGAGCAGCTTGCAGAGTTTAAAAGTCAAAATTCAGTTATGAAAAACTGACACCAAATCAAACGATAATAAAGCACAGTGGAGAGAACTGCAAATAAAGGCACCACAGATGAAATAATCAATAGCAGCTTAAAAGGTTTTTAAAGGCCTGGAAAAATAAAAATGTCTCCTCCTGGCGCTAGAATGTCTCCCTGGGGGAGAGTGTTCCGTAGAGGGAGTGTCACAGCCAAAGAAGCCCTCTTTCCTCAGTCTCACTTGTTTTGGAAGGCAGGGGCACCCAGCACTGGCGTCACTGCAGGGGGGGCAGAGCTCTAAGTTCCGCCGCGGTCAGACCCTCCGTTACACGGGAGCACGAAGCGCCCCCGCCCCCTCGCCTTTGGAGCCATTCAAGTCATTGCTTTCACCAACTTGAATGGCTCCAAAGGTGAGGGGGTGGGGGCGCTTCGTGCTCCCATGTAACGGAGGTTCTGACTGCGGCGGAACTTAGAGCTCCGCCCCCCTGCAGTGACGCCAGTGGCACCCAGGCGGGAGCCCCTGACCATGACCGCAGTGTCCAGGCAAGCGGATGTGGGGGAGGCGGTCCATTGGGAACCTAGGTCCTAAACTATTCAGGGCTTTAAAAATCGGGATTTCCAAATGGAATGCTAGAATCCGTGTGTGGATTTTAAGAGCCTGTTAGGGTGGCTGGGTGATGCAGTGTAGTATCAAACAGCATGTTTGGTTTCACCATGGCAGAGTCCATTATGAAGGTCCTTTGGGGGCTTTCTGGAGAGGGGCAATAAAGTCAGTACCTGACTGGTTTTGTAGCGCATAAATGAACACTTTGCATACATGATCTCAGGTAGATCCGTAAGACTAGGGATAATGATGCCAAGAGGCAGTGCTTTGTTTCAAACCACCCAGTGAGTTCTTGGTAGAGGCATCTCGAAGCTCCTTGGCTACGTTGCTCATGCTTAGCAGGGGGGGAAGTTCCAAAGTTGCATACCAGGTGATTCCCAAGTCTTGAATACTTACATTTATTATTATTATTATTATTGGCTCAGATGAGCAATGTGCCCTGTCCTGTCTGTTGCCTAATCTTACATAACTGCACGTATTCAGTGTGGGTCTGAAGATAGTGACATTTGGTGCAATGAAGGTTTTGCTTACCTCGGCAGTATTGGGCGCCCTCCCAAGATAACACAGCAACTTATCTTCTGCATGAGCACACAACTGGTTCTAGACAGTGTCTGTGAAGTGAGAAATTTATGGTGCGTGTTTGTGTGTCTTTCTCTCTCACCTGCAGAGAACGTACATATTTACCTTTCTGCTCAGCTCTCGGCTTTTTGTGCACCCTTATGAGTTGATGGCAAAAGTTTACCATTTGTGTATCGAGCAGCAGAGGCTTGAGGAGCCAGTGGCTGATAAAGTAAGTGACCTGCCTGCTCCCTTTTAGTGTAATGTTGCACCAATGCTGGATTACCTGAGAGAGATGCTGAGAACTTGAGCCTGCCCCGAAACCTTGTCCCAGTACTCCAGGTGGGTTGAGGCTCACTGTAGTGATTACTAGGGGCTGGTTCACACATTCATGCTTTAAGGTGTCGTATTTAAATGCACATAGCTACCACTTTTAGAAGTTGCTTTGTATTGAGTCAAAGCACCAGTTGCCGTATTTCAGTATCTCCTTGGATCCAGTGCCTGCATCTCAGTACTACCTCACATTATTGCTAGCCTAAGATGAGATTATCTCTGTGTCAACGTGGATAGCTAACCCCGGAAGTAGGAGTCCCACTGGGAGCGGGGGTGGGGCAGTGTCGCAGTGCCTTATTTTTCAGCTGTACCGGGCCAGCTGCCCGATAACTAGTTTGGACTAGTTAGTAGGTGTGCAGGAGTCAAGAAGCGGCCGGCAGACCCGGCGCAGCTGAAAAAAGGTACTGTGGCGCCCGTATGATGCTTTGGGTATCCGCGTGGGTTCTGTTCCCCGAACCCCTGCAGATACCGAGGGCCCACTGTATTAAACTTCTATATTCTGCAGTAATTGTAACAATTGAAGACACACAAGGCCACCCTCTGCATTGCTTTTCTCTCTCCAGAGTCGGCTGCGGAAAATTGCCCCCAAAATCCTGCAGTTGTTAACAGAATGGACAGAGACATTTCCATATGATTTTCGAGATGAGCGAATGATGAGGAATTTAAAGGAGCTGGCCCATCGTATAGCGAGTGGGGATGAGGTGAGTCTTTTTGGCGGGCGTGACAAGGTCTGCCGTGTGTCAAAATGGGTGTAAATGCCAACATGGAAAGAGAGCCAAATACATGCATTTTGGCTACTGTAGGTTTTAACACTCACAGGAAATGAAAAGCCAATTTCTCTGCTACCGATTTTAACTGATCCTCAGGAATATAAGATATGTTTGATGAACAGCTTTATCAGTTAGTGTGTGCTTGGGATGTTGACTATATGAAAGCACATTTAAGATATTTCTTATCTCCGTCCCCCCTCTTGCTCCCTTCTCACACCTCCAGTCTCTCTGCTCACGGTTTGATCCACTTCTGAAATCCCTTTGGGCCCCTCTTCCCTCCCCCATCAACCCAGCTGTCTTCAACAAGCCACCTGTTCACCAGCTGGTGCCTGTCAGCCACCATGTGGGAGCACAAATGCTTAGATAGAAGTCTGCATTATTTACTTAGGCTTTCTACCCCCATTTTCTCTATGGGGCCCTGGGTGGATTATTTATTTATTTTTTATTTTATTTTTCACATTTTTATACCACCCTTCCTCCAAGGAGCTCAGAGTGGTGTACATATTTCCTCCCCTCCTTTTTGTCCTCACAACAACCCTGTGAGGTAGGTGGGGCTGAGAGATAGTGACTGGCCCAAGGTCACCCAGGAAGCTTCGTGGCTGAGTGGGGATTTGAACCTGGATCTTCCAGGTCTAAGTCCGACTCCCAAACCACTACACCATCCTGGCTATGTGTAATATACACATTTAGTTTACATTATACACATTATACACATACACATAGTTTACAAAATACACATTTAGTTTACATTATACACATTATACACATACAAATATACACATTTAGTTTACATTAAAGGACTTGCTGTATTTTTAAAAGCAGGGAAGAGAGGCCACAGTACCACAGCTGCAGAGGCGTCGCTGGAGGGAGGGGCGGTACCGTAACTTCCGCGCCGTCCTAGTCCCCGTTTACTCCCCGGTACGAGGTGGCCCTCCCCGGTACGAGACTCCCTGCCCATTGCCTTTGCCGCACTGAATGGCACTGAATGGCTCCGACAATGAGGGGGCGGAGCCACCTCGTACCGGGGAGTAAACGGGGACTAGGACGGCGCGGAACTTACGGTACCGCCCTCCCTCCAGCGACGCCTCTGCCTGGCTGGGGGCAAATGAGAACTCTGACAGAACAGAGACAGGCTGAGCGATTGGTTGGGTTAGAGCCTTGGTGGGGAGGGTGAAATGGTGGGTTTCAGCGCAGCCTCTCGCCTCTCATCATCGGCTGTGTTTGCAAGTGGGAGTACTGCTCAAGGAGGGCTTTGCAGAGGGTGGGAAATTTTTCACATTAGATCTCTGCCACCTCTAAGTGATTCCGTGATTGCCTGCAAAGGAAAAACGCTGGGAAAGCCAATGTCGCAATACGGCTCTGGGCATCATAAATTATTAGTTATATTGGCTAGTAGTTCTCTTGGAAGGGTAAAAGCAGACGGTGGTGACCTTGTTTCTGTTCCACTGCATTGCAGAGATCTCCTGGAGTGCCCAAGAACTTGCTGGGCCCTCAAGTTCTCATCCGTGGGTTCATTCCTCCCCCCCCCATGTTTTACCACAGGTGACTGAACTGCCAGCCATTTGAGGTTTTTTTTTTTGCCCCCCTTCTTTTAGCCAAATTTGAGAAGCAGCAAGGTGAAGGAATTGAGCCCATCACAGAAGGATGCTAGAGATGAGGGAAGAGTTTGACAGACTCTGTAGTTCTCCTAGTCTTGGGCTCAAGTCGCATAGCAATGTCCTTCTTTTACAGCCAAACATTTTACATAGGTGGACTTGTAAGATGAAATGCAAACATGGGACAAACAAACTAACATATTTTTATATATATGCCTGTCGGGGAGTCTTCTCTTTTCCCTTCCACCCACCCCCAATTGATCTACTTCTTGAAAATACATATAAATCTATGGTGTTCACGATTGGAAGTCGCCTCTCATGACAGTCTCCCGACCTGTCGCACAGTCCCCTGGTGCTCTGCAGAAACATAAATACCGAAACTGTCCTTGTCTTTCACAACTTGATCCTGCCCTTTAGTCAGATGGTTAATTAAAAAAAGTATTGATTTCTGTAATGGCAGCTTGTCATCTGTTACTTGGGGTTGTGTTTTGTTTTGTTTTAACCTCAGAGGTGTGTGTGTGTGTGTGTGTGTTCTTTCCATGAAAGATTGACTGTGTGACATCTTGCATGCTTGCCATGAGTCATAGCTTCAAAAACCACTCGCCCAACCATTTTACCCGCCCAGCCACCAGCTGATTGAGTTTTGGGAAGAGGTTAAACCAAAAGAGGAGAGAAAATTTTAGCCTGTGGCTTTTACAGGAAAAAAAAGGAATGTGTGTGTATTTATGTTCTGGATGTCAAACACTTGCCTTTTTCTGACTTTAGTTTTCGTGCCCATTTTCTTTCTTTTTTAAGAGCAAGTTGAGGTCCCCACCCTTTTGCTTTGTTTCTCCTGGATTGCAAGCCTGTGGGTGGGCTTTGTGTGAATTGATTTACAGAACCTAGAAAACTGTAGGTAATGTTAGTCTTTATCACATGACGAAAATGGCAAGTGGTGCATCATTTCTTAAAAAGATGGAAAGAGAATGGTTTATGAGTAGTGTTGGGGATGTCTGCCCAATTTTGCATTGCTATTAGTCGGGAGTGGCTGGATTGGTTTCCTGGATCTCAAGTAATTGGGTTAGAGATGATGGTTTGGCACCTGCCATTCAGTCGGCTTTTCTGAGATCTAGTATAGTGTATTGCAGGGGTCAGCAACCAAGGTCTGCGAGCTGGATCTGGCCCGTGCCATCTGGCCCACACAGGAGCTTGTGCCTCACAGCGGCACAAGGACTTCACAAGCCTGGGCAGGCGGCTCTGCCATGCTCTGTCCGACACGTGGCAAATTGGGCAGGAGTCTTCGCCTCAAAAGCCAAGTTCCATGCAGCTGCTTCCGGGAGCTCGGCCACCTAGAAGTTCGACGATGATTTCATCACCGAATGTCTGGCCCCATTGCCCGAAAAGGTTGCCAACCCTTGGGGTAGTAGCTAAGAGACTAAGCTGTGAGCCAGGAAGTCCCTGCTTCTTGTCCTTGCTATGTACTCATTCGGTGGCCTTGGGCAAGCCATCCTCTACCTCTTTTCTCTCTTCCTCCCCCCCTCCACCATATGGGGGGCAACAATATTGAGCTACCTTCCGGGGTCGTTTGTAAGGATTGCAATATAAGATAATGCGAAGCAGTTTGAATGTTCAGAAATGCCAAATAAAAATGCTAATCCTTATTATTTCTATTTTCCTTTGGCAGATGTACCGGAAAAATGTTCAGCAGATGAGCCAGAGCCTCCTCCGTAAACTGGCCTCTCTTAGCCAGTATGAGGAGGTGCTTGCAAAAATCCACGCAACTTCCACAGACAGACTGACAGTCCTGAAGACCAAACCCCAGGCCATCCAGAGGGATATCATCACTGTGTGCAGTGACCCCTACATGTTAGCGCAGCAGCTGACTCACATAGAACTAGTGAGTTGATGTTTTTTCCTAGGGCAGAATTTAGGGGAAGGGGGTGGGTGGGATGTGTGCAATGGGGCATTTCAGTTATTCTTAAAATTTAAACACTTCTATAAGATTGGCCAGCGGGTGGCGCAGTGGGTTAAACCGCTGAACCATGAGCTGTCGATCGAAAGGTCGGCAGTTCGAATCCGCGACGGGGTGAGCTCTCGTTGCTTGGCCAGCTCCTGTAAATAGGTACCACTTGCGGGAAGGTAAACAGCGCTCCGTGTTCCAGCCGCACGCTTCGTGTTGCAGCAAGGAGAGTCATGTCAGCCACATGACCACGGAGGCGTCTTCGGACAACGCTGGCTCTTCGGCTTTGAAATGGGGATGAGCACCACACCCTAGAGTCGGACACGACTGGACTTAATTGTCAGGGGTCACCTTTACCTTCTTATAAGATGAGAAGAAATGCCTTTGTGGCATCACGAATCACGGCCATCTGTCATCTTTTATCAATCTTGCATACGGATCACGCATCAAAGTCATGACAGGGCTACAAATGCAATAAAAAACAGGGCGTTCAAATGTGAAGAAATGGAAGGGGATGCTGAAGGTGGTCCTTATGGGGAGCATCATTTGGGTCTAGGGCTGACCATGCTCTTTCCCCCTTGCTTCCTGCCTAAATTTATCTGTGTGTATTTTTTTCCCTGCATTTTGGGGGCCTTCTGTGAGTTTGTACTTAACAAGCTATTCAATTCTTTTTTTTATTTCTTCAGGAAAGACTCAATTATATTGGACCGCAAGAGTTTGTCCAAGCGTTTGTCCAAAAGGATCCATTGGATAATGACAAGGTGACTAGAAAAGATTTGTGGAAAATGCAAACCTCGATTGCCACTTTTTCAGTGAGCTTCCAGGGCAAATGAAACTAAAGTGGCCATTTACACACAGAACTGCTTGGATCCTGTTTGTCAAGGAAGTGGGGAAAATGTAAATCTAAAAAGCAGGATGGGAGCAGTTGCAGGGAATTGGTGGAGAAAGGCTGCTTTGGGTTGCTTTTGACCTTGCAAGAATCTGCATTGTGGACTGAGCATAAGCAGCAAAGTCAAATTGGGGAGGGGGGGGGAAGAAATGCAGTCGAAGGAATACTGGACTGTGGGCTGTTTCCAGGACGACTTGTGCCCTTGACACTAACAGCAGTTTCCTAGGATCCTGGTTAGATAGTCAGGGCTTGCATAGTCTGTGCTCAACCTGTTACTTGTGTTACAAGGTGTTATCCTGTACTACAGTGTACAGGTGAAACTTTTTGAAATGAAGACTAGACTCTTGAGTTAAGTTAATAGTATGGCTGCAGGCTTAGACTATTCTTCTTGAAATGCGGTTTGGGAAACGAATGCTCATTCCTGCATTTTCTTGCTGCTTCTCGATGTCTCAGAGCTGTTACAGTGATCGGAAGAAGAGTCGAAACCTGGAAGCTTACGTAGAATGGTTCAACAGGCTTAGTTACTTGGTTGCCACAGAAATATGCATGGTAAGTTGGTCTACTTTCTGTTATCACGTCCTGCTTTTGTTATGTGTTCAGAATTGGGAAACCTTCCTAGGCCTAAGAACTATTTGACACATGACGCACAGTGATGTGGGAGACTGAGGTAGTGAAATGCCACTGGGGGTGAAGGTGGCAATTTTTTTTGAAATACCCCATTGTGTTAAAAATGTGTATAAATTCTCTGCATCTAGTAAAGCAGCACATCAGGGCATGGTAGGTTTTTCACTGATGTGCTAGTTTACTATATGCGGGTATCTTTTTACCCACCCACACAACCTTTTGTGTTCTTTTCCTAGTGTTCTGCCCTCCTCCTATAGAACTCCATGGGAAAACGTTTTAATAGATTACAGCCTAGGTCCACAACATTCCTTCCTCTGTTCGTGCTTGCCAGTTTTCCATAGATTATAGGCTGGTTTGCACATGACTGTAATATCAAGCGACTTAATACATATGGTGAACCAGCAATCCTGTTTCAGAGGATTTATGTTTACAGTACTTGCACAGAAAGAGAAGTGTGTTGAATCTGTAACACTAAACCCAGGAGCACTGGAAGCCTCTGGACACCCCTAGCATACCTTTTCACTGAAAGTGGGATGCCAGACCCACAGATTGTAGGGTTGACAGTGGGTCCCAGGAAGGGACCCACCTCAGCAGATCTGCCACCTGAGATGGTGGATATCCACCGCCCCTGCACTCTCCCTTTGTTTTTAGGGAGGCTACCAGGTAGGCAAGGAAAGGGGAGAGGAATGGTCTGGAGCCTACCCTCTCCCTCTTCCTCCTCTTTCAGGTGCACCATCCGACTGCTGCTGCTGCCTCTCCCTCCTTGCTGTCCACCCGGACTGTTTGTTTCAAAAGGATGGGCAGAGAGCAAAGTGGAAGAGGTGGCCGCAGGCAGAACGACCACCTGAAAGGCAAGGGGGGGCAAGGGGGGGGCTCTCCCTGCTGCTACTGCCCTGATCCACTCCCGGCTCACTTTCCCTGAGTGAGAAGAGGATCAGAGAGCTGATTGAAGCAGCTGGATGGGCAGCCAGAGGGACGTGGCAAGCCAAGGTGGGGTGCGGGGCGTCCCTTAGCGGTTTGCTGTTGCTCCTCCTCCATCTGCTGCTCAGAGGCCACTTCATCTCACGGCTGGGCCAGGCCTGAGTCGGTGCACAGCTAAAGTGTGGCTGTGTTTTAGCTGTTGTAAAGTAGGCCTCAGTTTTGCTGAGACTTGAGCCAGTAGGACCCTCCCTAACGTGTCCTTCAACCCCCGTTGTCCTGGGAAGTCTTGTTGGCCATGGCACTCCAGACTTGCTGAATCCTCTGTAAAACTGTGTGTTTGATTTTTTTTGGGGGGGGGGTCCTAAGGCATTCGGCTGTGTGTGGCTGTGTTCTTGTCCCTTCCGATGCCCCTTCTCTCAGTCTTGCCATTCCGGTAAGAAGCAGCATAAATGACTCCCTTCCCTTGTTTGTTTGTTTTGTCGCCTGCAGCCTGTGAAGAAAAAACACAGAGCGAGAATGATTGAGTATTTTATTGACGTGGCCCGGGAGTGCTTCAACATTGGCAACTTCAACTCTTTGATGGCCATTATTTGTGAGTATCCTGTCAAAGGAAGTGTTCGTAGACACTAACGTTTTCAAAGTTATTGTGGCTTATTTTGGAAATGGGTTTGCCTGGTCTGTCAATGGCTACTGATCATGACGACTATGTTACCTCTGGGTTCAGTGACATTATGCCTCTGAATAACAGCTGCGGGAGAGCTGCATTTCTGTCTCTCTTGGTAGTGGGCGGCCAAAGGGTCACAGTGGGAAACAGGGTGCTGGACTAGATGGGCTTTTGGCCTGATCCAGTAGAGCTTTTATTATATTCTTATGGATCAGTTAGATTCAGGCCAAAACTAGATGACAGCCCAGGGACGGCGGGAGCCCTGGGAGCCGACGAGCTCTTCCAGGCATGTTATTCAGACAGAGCATTCTTACATGCTCTGTGAACATGTGGGGGGGGGGGCATGGTCACGGCAGTTGACTGTGCCCCTGCCACATGCACATTCCTCGGCATGCATGCAAATGTATTGTGCAAATGTATTGAGACCCTTCTTGCAAGATCAGAAACCCTACGAAGTCTTGTGCAGAAAGAGACATGTTGCAGGGATGCAATGGAATGAAGTGCAGAGAAAACACATGCAGAACCTGCTGTATGTATGTTCCAGAATGTCTGCGCAGGGCTATGGTTGCTGCCAAAAATGGAATCCCCACGTCTCTGTCTTCTTTCTCCTTCTCACCAGTTATGTCTAGTCCCCAGAGTGCATGCGGTGACACCCCCACATTGCACCCACTTCTGTTCTATTTCATTCATTCATAGCTGCTATTTCATTCATTCATAGCTGCTCCTTGCAGAAGTAAGGACACTCTCAATACCATGATGTCATGAACATATTTTATAGTACCTGATGTTACTGTGGGGGGAGAGTATGTAAGAGGCCTGCTGGATCAGACAAGAAGCCAAGTAGAAGCCTCTGGGGAACCTGCAAGCACATCCTGAAGACAATAGCCGACTCTAGTTTTGCTTCCCACAACTGGTATTTAGTGACTTCTGTACATGGAGGCTCCATTGAGTTCTCTTGACTAGGAAGTTCTCTTGGCCGTTGATAGGCTTGTCCTCGATGAATGTGTCTTATCCCCTTTTACAGTATCTAAGCCAAAGGCCATCACCATGCAGCTTCTGTAATGTTTAGTTGTGGTCTCAAATGATGTAGGAAAGCCAAGTTGTTAATGAATTAACCCCAGACTGACTATTGTGTTCCTCGGTGATGGCTTTCATACCAATTACTCAACTTCTCTACAGTTGTAATATATTGAATATTCTTTTTCTCTTATCTTCCCGGTATTCCTTTTGAACAAAAAGCTGGAATGAACATGAGTCCTGTCTCTCGGCTAAAGAAAACCTGGTCAAAAGTCAAGACGGCCAAGTTTGACATTCTTGAGGTAAATCTGGTTGATGGTCTAAAATCCGGCTGTCAAATTGCATGGGGGTGTGGGAGGAAGACCCTTCTTGGGGTTCATGAAACCTGGAGCCCTCTTGCAAACATATCTAGCTACCATGGCCACCATGCACATTGTATATGCCCCTATTATTAGTTCTCTTAAAGGAGGAATTGCCAAAGCACTACAACTATATTACATTATACTGTAAATAAGAAGAAATAGAACAATACTTATACAGTATATGGATTCCTCCTGCAGGTTCAGTTGAAGAAGTTAGCCTTCGTTTTTTGCTGTGACATTAGTTCAAAACTGTTAAGGAATTTTTCATTGCCCATTAGTAAAATCAAGTAGCCTGCAGCTTCTGTGTGCCACTAAATAAAACGGAGCATTATGGGAGATATTGTTGAGCATGGATTTCTATATGGACCCACTCAGTGACTTTGTATTGGTTTACTCCTTTGTAGATCTCTAGCTTGCTTGCAATCTTGAGAAACAGTCTTTGCTTTTTGACTATTTTGAGAAGACGTCTTGCTAAGATAGTCCAATCTCTGTTCTTACATTTGATGCTGTTCCCTTGAATTGAATACTGGCAAGAATCTGCAATGCGGTTTCTTGGTATCTACTATGTATGGCATGAAGTTTCTTATCTACATTTCTATGCTTTCTTTCTCTAGCATCAAATGGACCCTTCCAGCAATTTCTACAATTACCGCACTGCTCTGCGTGGAGCAGCTCAGAGGTCTTTGGCAGCTCACAGCAACAGAGAGAAGGTACGATTTGTAAATATCTTTGCAGTGAGCCATTGCCAAAATGTGCTCGTTTAGCGTACTGATGAGCCATCGACTTCCTGTGAAGCTTCTTCTGAACAAGCCTTGTGTGTTGGTCACCAATGGCCAGTTTTGCCATATTGAAGAATAGCATCAGGCCTTTTTGATCTACTCATGACTAGATGGATGCTGCATTAAAAGCGCTAAAATTCTGCACCAATATAATAGAAGTCTGTTCCATCTGTGCAAAATAGGCCAATTTGCATGTACCATCTTTACATAATACTGGTTTTACTAGTTATGGGAAGATGAAGGGAGCTAATCAAGATATTAGAGTTCTGCCCTAAATTCCTGGCAACTGTTGCAGCCGTCCTTCCATCTTGGCTTCTGTAGGTGTTGCCCAAATGCTTACAAGAAGATTATTGCTACCATAAAGATAAGAAATTTTTAAACAGCTGAGATTTTCAAGAAGTTGAATTCTGCACACTCCCCTATTCTCTGCTTGCAGTGCTTCTACAGAATTGTGATCTATGCACTGACTTGCCTGTAGTGGAATCTGGTGGCCATAGAAATGCATTCACATTTTAAATCTGCAACCTTTTGGTATGACTTGTCATGCATGCAGAAATAGGAAATTGGGGGGGGGGGGAGAGAATGGGGACTAATAGAATTGCCTTTCTTGAAAAGGTGGCTCAGATTGTGGCTCAGCCTTGTCTCAACACATATCACGTTCTGTAGTATATAGCATAATTCCGTTTGGGAAAAGGGACCGGAGACCAAAAGGATGAGCACATGCTTTGTTTGCAGAAAGTCTCAGGTGCTCTCACTGGCATCTCCAGGTACAAGGCAGTCTAGAGCGCACTGAGCTAGATGGACTATGGGTCTGAGTTCAGAATAAGGCAACTTTTTATGTCCTTGAGTCAACACAGAGGTTCTTGCATATGCTTAGCACATTTTAAAGGTATAACGTAACATGTTCTAAATGTGAACCCTGGTCTCCGAAAAAGTGCACATTCTGAGTTTAATTTTGAGAGACTCTATGAAAAATATACACAGTTGTAAGACATTGTTGATACTGCCACATAGCAGTACTTCAACGAGAGCAGTTCTGTTGATGGCCATAGGTGAATGGTTTTCCTAAAGACATTCCTAGCTCAACAAGCTGAAGAAAGCTTATTTATGTAGCTCTCAAAAAGGCAGAAGGGAAATGATAAGGAACCCAGACAAATCTAGTAAACGTTGAAAGAATTGATACTGTAGCTGGCTTGTGGTAGCAACAGGCTCTTCTCTCTAGTCTTTATAAGGAAGAAAGGAAGGTTTTATAACCCAAGAATAAAGCTAGCTCATTCTGAACCTTTCTTTGGCAAGCCTTCCTATTCCGCCCCAGTAGAAATGTTTTTGTTTCTGTTTGATTTCCCCATTGTACCCTTTCACAGAGAATCAATTTTCAAGTGTTTTTTTTCCCCCTGTAGCCCAGACTGTAAAAGAAATGAAGCAAAGTTGTAAAGAGTAAGAAGTACTACTTTGCTCTTTGGATGAAAGGCTTGAAGATTAAAACAAATGGAGCAAGGCTTTTGTAGGCTGCCCCTTGGCCAAAGATACCCTCTGCAAGCTCCATGTCACTTGTCTGGTCTTTTAGAAGAGCATGTATCCCGGGGCTCAGCTAAAATGAAAAGAAGCCGATCTTTATTTTGGGTCCCTTAAGATCTATTCTCAGCGCTACCCTTTTATAGAGACTCGCCCAGCAAGACCTGCTGAGATTTCTAAGAGGTCCTGAAAGCTTCTTATTGCAGAGGACTGAGATGACCTGCGGCTGAATCGGGCCTGAATTTTCAGAATTGTAGTGTTCTAAAAACCTACAAACCTTATTTGATCAGAAGTGAAACGGGGGTAAAGAAAGTGAATGTGTTCACCATGGCAACGATGCTCTGTCATACCAATTTCAACTCTGAAAAAATTCTGTCTTCTGTCTCCATGCAGCTAGTTTTGTTGGTAGGATTTTCACCTGCAGTGATTCCAAGTTGCCTGTGTTCATGCTCATTGTCCTGCTGCAGTTCCGAGTCTAGTGGTGAGCTTGGTGTCCTGTTTGTTCGTTTTTCCTTAGATTGTGATCCCGTTCTTCAGCCTGCTCATCAAGGACATTTATTTCCTCAATGAGGGCTGCGCCAACCGCCTTCCCAATGGCCATGTCAATTTCGAAGTAAGTAGAGCGTGCTCAGAATTTCCTGATGCCTGTTTGCTAAGCTTTGCTAATTGCGGCGGGAGCAGAAAGCCTGGCCCAAGGGCTGGCGCCACTGCTCTGGATGCTAATTGTAAGCAGGGTTAGGCCTTGAGATATAGACGGAGTAGCTTGGTGTCTGCAGTATCCTGTGTGCATGGCAGCAGTCTTTTGGCAAGAGCGGTGACTCCTGTTTTGGAAGAAAATAAATGTTGAAGGCGTGCACAGAATACCTTTCTTTCATCGGTGAGCATCTGCAGCTTTTCTGCCCTCTGCCAGCCAACGTGCTTCTTCGGATTGAGGAGCAGGGGTTCCTTCTAGAGCAGATTCTGAACTCTCATACACAAGCCAGAGGCAGGTGCTTCCCTCTTTAGTATTAAGTACGGTGACAAGGAGGAGTTGTTGCTTACTGTAGAGTATGTTTGCATGTTGATGCTCCCAGACTCAATATTTATTTATTTTATTTTATTTAAAAAAATTATATCCCGCCTTATCCTATGCCAAGGCAAATGCCCAATACTTCCAGTGGGAAAAAAAATGCATCCATCTGTTCAGTTTTGTTCAAGTAGAAGGCAAGTGAAGCTGGAAGACTGACAAGATGTTGCACTTAGTGGGTAGCATCTATCACACAGCTCCCTGCTTCCCTCCCTTTACTGGGCAGACTGGGGGAAACTGGAGGTGAGTAGGTGCCACCATCCAGAACTCAGAGAGAGAGAGAGAGACTGACTCTGCCTTGAAGAGCCCCTCTCTGATGAGCAGGGAGTCCCAGAATCCTGGGAATTTCCCTTAAAACCAAACAGTTGCAAAACTCAGTTGGTCTGAGGACCCACTCTCCTGAATGAAACATGTGCTAAAAGGAGGTTACAAGGCTTTGGAACCACAGGTGAGAGAATTGCTGGCAATAAAGAATCACTTAGCAAAACAAAAAAGGTGGGTGGGCGGGCAAACATTTAATGGCAAGGAGATTACAAAGCAAGCTGAAAATAAGCACAGCGTGATGCAAAAACAATCTAGCTACAGTCCCTGTCTAACTTTGCTTGTGTTCTCCAGCATTCCCAAGACAGCAAAGGGAATGGGCACAGCCCACACAAACCATCCAGTGCTCCAACACTGGACCGAGGCAATTGCGTGTGTGTGTGTGGGGGGGGGGGTTGGGTTGCTGCTGGGATTAATAGCCAGTGGGCATAACCCCTGCTTCCTTTGAGGGACTGGTCCTTTGGGAGTCCCTGTCCCACTCTTAGACATCAGGTGGGTGTCAGAGTCCAATGAACTGGCCCAGCGTAAAGTTCCTTTGGATGCTAGTCATGGGTGAATAAGTAAAACCAAAGCTGACCTCGTCTATCAGGAGTATGGGAAACACTGGTTTTGAATTTACACCAGGCGTCCTCAACCGGTGGTACACGTACCACAAGCGGTACTCTGGCTGGCCAGTGGCACGCGGACCACCAGTCCACCAGAACCCTGCTCCAGCGCAACTGCTTTGCAGCTGTGTTTTCGCTCCTGAGAAGCTCCAGCTGTTGGCCGAGCCTCTCTGGAGCACTGTGAAGGGCTCTCCCGCCCGTCCTGATCATCCTACCTTTTTGTTTTCTGTGCAAAAATCCGGCTGAAACCCGGAAGTAAGTGGCAATGACATCATCACCACTTCCGGTGGTATGCCGACGGAGGCAGACCCCAGAGGTGGTATGCGACCCGCTGGGGGTTGAGAACCCCTGATTTACCCCATGAAACTCTTCTATGAGTCACACCTGAATAGTTATTTTTTGCAGTTTTGTGTGTCTTTGCTTTTGCTAATGTCTGTTTTCCTTCCCTTTTTACAGAAATTTTGGGAACTGGCTAAACAAGTGAGTGAGTTTATGACGTGGAAACAAGTGGAGTGCCCTTTTGAGAGGGACCGAAAGATCCTCCAGTACTTGCTCACCATTCCAGTCTTCAATGAAGATGGTAAGAGATGTGCAAGCTGTGCAAGGGTATCTGCTGTCACTGATTGAAGGAAAAAAAACACATGCTGTAGACTGGCCTAGTTTTATGGAACTTAAAATTGGACAAGCAGACTTCTAACATTTTATAGAGCTGTGGGAAGGAGGAAAAAATTACAGTTCCACAGGTATACAGTAATAGCCAACTGTGAACACTGCTGATTGGCTAGTACCCATAATATTGTCAAGACATTCACCCAATCCTGGTGGAAGTAAAAAACAACAACAACAACAAAACCAAAATGGCAGACAGCCCTCACCCACCAGATGCATGGCGGAAAAGACAAGAGTGGTAGCTGACCCAGCATTTGGGAAAATGTACATCTGACATACAATTTACAAAGAAGGGAATAATTCAGGGTCTTGCCACAGGTGAAGAACCAGTTTGTTTATTAGATTGATAGAGTGATTGTCCGCTTTAATGGGGTGCAAGGTCGATTATAAGAACACGTTAATACAATGCATGTAATTTTTTTTTAGCTTTTTTTAATGCTGTTTTACCTGTTCATTAGTTTTTAAATAATGTGGTTCAGAAAAAGTAACCACCCATATGGGGCAGAAAGCAGAATAAAAATTGTTTGATAAATAAACAAACCCAGTAGACAAACGGTATAGCCCCCAAGTAGCAGCTTCAGCAGACCAATCTATATGGATTTTGCTTCTACCCTCAGGGCAAAACTAGACAGTGTGCGTGCTGAGTGCTCTTTCTCCACTCCCTCGGAAACTCACACAAAAATCTACAGGCCTGAACAATTTTTGCCTTCTTTCACCAACAGAAGATTTGAACCGGCACAAACATACATACATACATACATACATACATACAAATCTAAACCTCCCCCTCCAGGTGCCATTGCCTATTTTTGGGTGCAAAAGAGTCTGGCGTTCCAAGCACAGAGCTCCAGTGTCTTGTCCTGTTTGACCCTTGCTCTCAGAATATTCAGCAAGCTGTTTTAACTTCGTCCAAGCCAGATTGCTATACACTCTAAACTATGGATAGATATAGATGTATAGGCAACAAGGATTGGAAGATGTGTCTAATGGTAACGTTTTTGTTTTCTTCGGACTGCAGCACTTTACTTAGCTTCGTACGAGAGCGAAGGCCCTGAGAACCACATTGAAAAGGACAGATGGAAGACTCTAAGGTCAGTGTCAATACTATGGCCATCAATAAATCTTCAGGCCGCAAATACGCTGCTAGCATCAGACGGCTTCAGCGCCAAATGCTGTGCAGCTTGCCTCAACAGATGAACACGGTGTGAACTTCTTAAAAACCCTGACTTTAATTCCTGGACTTTCAAGAAGAATTCATGCAAACTGCTGCTTTATCTTCCTTTCCTTCCACCCCACCCCGACTTTAAATTCAAATGCTTACTGAAGGCCCAGCCAGCAGTCTCTTGATGCCTCTGTCCTTTCTTTTGTTGAGAATGTTGACTTTACCAGGTAAATTGGAGAACGGCCTGATCCTATGCCTTGAACTCAGTGGTGCCTACTCCTGAGTAAGTGTGCCCTGAGATGGCAGTCTGAGAGCTGATCAGCGCATGGAGGGGTGGTGGATCAGAACACACCACTTCAGACTACAAGTGATGGATTCTGTTTTTGAATGCGCTTCTGTGCTGCCATCTCAGACAAGGCTCTTGTTCTTGTAAGAACTCTTATACAGGAAGATGTTCAACAGATGTGGCTTGCCTGCTTGAAGTGGCAAGAGAAGTTGCACCTCCCGAACATCTCCCTATCGTTTTTTTGAAAGACATGAGATCTGGTAAACCATGTGTATCCTGGCTTCTTGGTCACACATTGCATTTCTAAGTGCTAATTGAAAAACTACCCAGGTATGCTGGGAAAAACTGGGGATAGCATTTCAGCTAGCCTGTAAATGTAACACACGACCCTTTGGGCTATTTATGAACATCTCAAGCTGCCTCTATAGTGAGTCCGTCTATCTGATGCAGACTGTCTACAACTCCATTGAATCCTGGTACTCCAAGGTCTCCCAGTAGAGATGTCATTCGCAGCCCTGCTAGCTGAATCCTTCTACTGAAGGTGTTTGGGACTAAACCTAGGATTCTTTTCTTTGAATTTATAATTTATTTATTATTTTTCACATTTTATACCACCCTTCCTCCAAGGAGCTCAGAGTGGTGTACATATTTCCTCCCCTCCTTTTTGTCCTCACAACAACCCTGTGAGGTAGGTGGGGCTGAGAGATAGTGACTAGCCCAAGGTCACCCAGGAAGCTTCGTGGCTGAGCGGGGATTTGAACCTGGATCTTCCAGGTCTAAGTCCGACTCCCAAACCACTACACCATCCTGCAGCATCCATCAAAACCATTGCTTCTCCCGACTTGTCCCCCTCCAGTGGTCCTCGACTCTGTCGGGGGCCCTCCTCTCTGATCCGTCCATTAGGAGGCACGTTCTTTCAAGGAAAAGTCTGGCCAAGAGGGGGGCAGGAGGCATCTCCCAGTAAACCCAGTTTTTCTCCTGCCCCCGTTGTGGACAGATGCAGCTTCAGAGCTCAGCCTGGGCTTTCTCTGCTTCTTTGGAACGAAGCTTGAAGAAACCTAAAGAAGAGGAGGAGTTGATTGTGCCTTGGCCTGTGCCAAGCATGGCGAGGAAGCCAAAGAGCAGAGCCACCACCATCAGGAGCGATAGCAATATTTCTTGTACACATTGGCAAAAGCAAAACAAGATTCAGTTGGATTTCATAATCTATTTTGCAATGATTCTCCTCAAATTGATTAGTTTTAGGGCACATCTACCAGAAATGAATAAATGATGTTCTGTATGCCCCTCTCACCCTTGGCAACAGGTCATCGACCTCTTTTTTTAAAAAATTACAGTGAGACAGTAGTGATTTCTCCCTACATTCCCACCCTCCTTCCTCACATGATGTGGGGCACAACTTTGAGCTAGTAGAACTCTGTTTTTGCCTTGCAGCAGATTGGGGAGAAGGTAAGCGTGATGAAGAAATGTAATGGGAGACCAAGTTATTTTGCCCTCCCGGGGTCATGGCCTAGCAACGCTCCCCGCAAGGCCTCAGTCTTGCCAATACCCCAAGACCCATTGCTGACGGTTCAGAGAGGCGCAAAATGTGGCGTGTGTCTGAGACATTCTGCACCGATCAGAAATAATTTCCAATGATCTAATGAATGTCTCTTCTCTCCTCCCCCCCCCCCATTTATTTTATCTCTAGGTCAACTCTTCTGGGAAGGGTTTAACGTGTGAATGACTCTTTGCTTCCACCAATGCTGCTGGATTCTTATTATTAAGGGCCATTATTTAGGTCATGTATTTATTTTCCCCTTTGAAATCAAGCCACGTTTTAAGTTATGAGACCTGCGCAGCTAGTCAAGACATGTCGGAACATTATACGAAGGAACAACTGCAAGTTAACAAGAGAGAGAAAACGAAAACAAACAGACCAACTTCTCAAACCTGATGGACCATCAGATTGCACGTTTGTAATGGGCGGCTGATCAAAGGTAGTCATCATGAGGAACCCCTTTTGAAGACCTGACTCTCCTTGGAGTCATTTCAGAACACCTGGGTGGGATCTCCTGCACCTCGCTCTTGCCTCGTAGCTCTTCTTGATGTGTCTCAACTTGTGTACTTGGCTGCGGGGTTCGAAAGCAGACTTTAACTTCAGCTGTTGTGAAATCATCGCAGTGGGAATTCCAGACTGCCTGAAGAATTGAAAGGAAAACCTGCTCATCCCCTGCTGGAATATGGGGGGCTTCCTTCCCCTGAGAGGAAAACGTTCACAACCGAGTAGAATGGGCTGCTATGACTTTTCATCTATTTATTGTGGAAAAGGGGGGTTGATTATTATTCTGATATTCATATTTTCTTTGAGTTAGCTGCTGGTTGGCAAACTCTTATTGTATATTATTTAAAAATTAAAAAGTACCAAATCCAGAGCTGATAGGAAAAGCAAACACTAGAAGGATTTGTAGCAAATGTAGCTAGGCTGTCCAGAGGAGTTTTTCTCCTATTTTACAATTATTCTGTCTCCTTTTGTTTGTTTTTGTTTTTGTTTAAGGGCACATCTACACTACAGCTTAAACTGGTTTCATACCAGATTAAATGTCTTGGCTTTTGTCAAAGAGCCCTGGGAACTATAGCTCCACAAGGGCAGGAGACTCGTAGCTTTTTCATAGACCTGAAGTTTCCAAAGTCCTTGGCTGGGAGCCATAACAGTAAAAAAAAAAAAGGGTGTGTGTGTGTTTGAAGCTGGTTTCAGTTTTGTAGTATAGACATGTCCAAAATGTCTGTAGCTATCTGTGTCTTTCTGCAACCACCCCGTCCTGCATTACTGAACAATTTTGTCGTCTTTTTCTGCTTAACCACAGCTCGTGACTGTGGGTAGATAAAAAATAAAAAATAAATAAAAGCATAATTTATATTAGTGTGTGAAGCTAATGGCTGTAGTATGTGGTCCAGTATAGCTGAAGATGTAATCCTGTACACGCTTACCTGGGAGTAAGTTCCATTGAACTCAATTGGACTCACTTCTGAGTAGACATGTATAGGATTTTGCAGTGAAATTCTAGACACGAAGGAAGGTTTCTCTTCAACTGCAGCTGTGCACTGAAGACCACCCACCCACCCCCGGTCCAGTTTCTTGCGCTATTGGTTTATAAGCATTCTTTTGAAAAAGGTAATTTTGGTACATGTCCTATGACGTCTGTAGTAGCTCTGAGTGCTTAGCCACTGTATTCCCCCCCCCCCCCCCGGAAATTTTGGCAGACGAAAGTGTCCCTGGAACGTTGGCTGGCCATAGATAAGTCATGGTCTAGCAAAGGGACATGTTTATGTAATTGGTGTCGCTATTCAGAATTTAAAATAAATAAAAAAACATACTTGCGTTGCCCCACCTACCTGTAGACTGGAAAAGGAATCCTTGGTTTGTCTCATTTTGAACTGCTTTTATAAGAAAGATGCCCCCCCCCCCCCCACACACACACTTTGAAAGAGAACAAACGTTTGTCCCTTGGAGATAAAATCACGTTCAACAGGGTCCATTTTTGGTTGTCCTCCTATGTCTGCAGCTGTGATTGTACACCTGTGCCTCAGGACGAAGGGAGCTCCTGGGAGGAGTTCGGGGCCCACTTGTGGTTCCTCTGTGGGGGCACTGCTAGCAGGGAAAGCGACACTAAGAACATAAGAACATAAGAAGAGCCCTGCTGGATCAGGCCAAAAGCCCATCTAGTCCAGCTTCCTGTGTCACACAGTGGCCCCACCAGATGCCTCAGGGAGCACACAAGACAACAAGATACCTGTGTCCAGTCGCCACTCCCTTGCACCTGGCACAGAGAAAACCCATTTCTAAAACCAGGAGGTTCCAGGACACTGTAACAGCCCAGAGTACATTTTCATTCCCCCCCCCCTCTCTCACTCACTCACACACAGAGCCATGTAAGTAAGGGGCTGGCCCTTTTCTCCCCCTAATTTGAGCACTGATCAGCATGCCAACTTGCAAATGGTGGCTGTGTTAGCTTGTGTCAGTATTTCTGCACATATTCTGAGGTGTAACTAAAATGGCCACAACGCATGCTTTTAAAATAGTATATAATAATATACAGTATTTATATACCACCTTTCTTGGTCATTGGATTTCTCCTCTGACTTTAATCCAAGGTGGTTTACATGGGCAGGCTTTCCCAACCCCCCTAATGTTTTTTTTTAACAATCGTATGTATAAATGTTCAATCTTTCATGAACAACTGCATTCCAGATGGTATCCTTTGCAATCTGGCCTCTCCCTGGACGTTGCCTCCCACACTCGGCTGACGCAGCTGGCAGCTCTTATTTCTCCACATATAGAGGCTTTTTTCCACAGCTTTTTGTCAGCGGCATGTCCCAAACTGGCCATTCACCGATCTTCAGGCTTACGAGGCGGCAACTCTACCAACTGAGCCAGACCTCCTGCCCTGTTCTCTTCCCCCAATTTAAGAGCAACACTTATAGCCCAATCCTACATAAGACTAGGCCGCCCTTTATAACAGCAGAACACTGTCCTGTTGTTGTAAATGGCTGTATGGCGGTGCATGCAGCATGCTGCTGGCAACCATTTTGGGTCTGCCGCTGCAAATGGCCCACTTCCACTGCTGGAGGAAGCCAGCAGCAAAGGTATGTCAGTGGTGGGGGGGGGGGTGGCAGGCAGGACAGGCCAAGGAGGGGGAGGAATGGCGGAGTTTCGGGGTGGGGAGGAGGGCAGGCGTGAGGCAGAATGGGAGAGGGGGTGGAGCTTGGCGCCACCAGATCCTAACCCCATTTCCTGTCTCTTTTCCTCTCCTGTGTGTGTGTGTGTGTGTGTGTGTGTGTGTGTGTGAGAGAGAGAGAGAGAGAGAGAGTAAGTAAGTAAGTAAAAGCAAAAGCTAAGAATCCCTCCTGAAGTCTGAAGGGGTGCGTGTGATGTCAAGATGCCGTCTTGTCACTGGGACATTAGCTAACAGGCTATATAAGAAATGACACTTTCCCACATAACCTCTTAGCAATTTCTCATTTTTTTAAGTGTTGTGTGGTCCTCATCTCATAGGAACCGTCCTCATGGACTGTTCAAGTGGTCTCCCATCGTCTGTTTTTACTCTTATAAGCCACACCTTCAAGGCCAAACTAGACATGTGTGGTGATTTGAAAAAAACAAACAAAAAACTCCATATCCAGGAGCCAGGATAGTGTAGTGGTTTGGGAGTCGGACTTAGACCTGGAAGATCCAGGTTCAAATCCCCGCTCAGCCACGAAGCTTCCTGGGTGACCTTGGGGCCAGTCACTATCTCTCAGCCCCACCTACCTCACAGGGTTGTTGTGAGGACAAAAAGGAGGGGAGGAAATGTACACCACTCTGAGCTCCTTGGAGGAAGGGTGGTATAAAAATGTGAAAAATAAATAAATCTCAAAAAGCAGTTGTAGGGGGCTGAATTGCAGCTGCCAGGGGTGGGGGAGAGGAGACCCTCTCTCCCTCATGCCACAGTTCCAATTCGAGAAGTTCCTGCCTGCTGCTGCTTATGGAGAAAGAAAGAATGGTCTCCAAAAAGCCACCACTAGAGGCAATTTGGACAGATGCTGGTGGTTGGAAGAACAGTATATAAATACTGTTAATAATCCTTCCCCCTGGAAGGTAGTGTTAGCTATGAAGGGGCAAACCTATGGGTATGTAGCTTTTGGAGAAGATTTAAGTGAGGGAATCAGTATATAGGGCAAAAGGGTCACCGCTTAGACCCCCACTGCAATTATCACCTAATGGTTGCTCTTTCAGGTTCGAATGCCTCACTTGTCATTATTACCCTGAACTCCCACTCACATCTCATCTGGTTTGGCTCTCAGTGACCTGGAAAAGTGAGCACCTTTCAAATTCAGCGGCAACGAGATGAACATTACAACGCAGGCAGTCACAGATCACAGTGATGACACGCTTTGTGTCAGAGTTAACGGATAACCTATAAGTATCCGTGGAAACAATTTTAGATTTTCTTTATATGCGTCCTATGATTGTAGTTTGGCTGTTTACTTTTTAATTGGGGATGGGTGGGGAGAGAGAAGAGTTAAGAAGAGGAAATAGCACTGAGTGTTGACAAGCGGAAGCAGTTGCCGTGATGTGTGTGGGAGGTGGAGAATGGTGGCAGGAGGGGAGGAGTGTGTGCGGTGTGCACACCAGAACAGGCAGTGTGCATGAATGAGCTTTGCCCCCTTTGCAACATGGCAGCAGGTCAGCACTATACAAGCCACGGTGGGACTGAAAAGCAGATGCAAACGTTCTTGGATGCAAATGAGCTTGGCTTCTGATTGCAGCAATAGGCATCTCCTTGTTCACCATCCCTTCCCTCCTTCATAGTGCAGATGTGCTAATGCTGTGTTGCAAAGAGGGTAGGCTGGGGCTGCAGATGCCCCTCTTGGAAAGAGGCAGTCATACAGATCAGGCCAGAAGATGTGTGCAGGGGCGGAAGGGCCCAGCCACAAATGCCTGTGTTATTTTTACTGCTGCAGTTTTCACCAGTGAAAGCAAACACCACAACAGTGACTTGTCTCCTCAGTGCCTGACATACCAGCTACACGCATGGGTTCCAGCCCACCCCACCCCCCGCTCGCCGCCTCTACCCACATATTGCTTCCTTAGATTCCAGCCTTATGTGCACTGCAGAAGGGAACCATTTTTGACATACAGGCTCACTCCAACCGCTGTGATTACAAGGATGTTCTATCTGTCTCCTATCCATCCATTCTCAAGAAGCCCATGTTCCGAAACCAAGAGCACCCTCTGGCTGATGTGAGGCAAAGGCAGCAGGAATTTCTTCATGGCAAGTTCCATCGCAATGAATGGGGCTTGCAGTACCTGCATGGAGCATGCAGTTTCAAGCAGTCTAAGTTGAACCCTCCCTCCTTCCACTTCCCTTGACATTTTCGGTTTATGGACTTTTTCTGCTGATAATGGAGTGTCCTAGTTGCACCTCAACACCTTTCAGGCGCACAAGAAAATAACATGATCTCGTGTTGCTAATTGAGTCATAGAAAGAAAACAAGAAAGAGTACATCATTGCTTTTAACCACTGAACATTAGGAGACAAAGGGCAGAGAGACGTTTTGCTCTTAATTGTTGTGCTGCCTTATTCTTTGGCTGGCTCGGAGGATGTCACAAGAAAAGCAAAACCCTTTCCAAGGGTTCTCAGGAGGACCGGCAGAAATCCTAGGGGGAAAGCCAGGCTTTGCTGGGGCACAGATGCCACCTAGTGCTTTTGAACAGAAGGTGCTGGATTACTACAGTACATTCAAGAAAGAGAAGAGACTGGCTAAATGTAGTCACCATGATCTCCCCTCAAAGAATCCTGGGAATTGTAGTGTGATGAGGTTCCTGGGCAGATGCCTCACATACTTTAAAGAAGGAATGCTTCTCAAAGTGTGCTCCTAGGAGCCTTGGGGCTACCCCTTCAGGGCTCCACAAACACACCATAAGTGGTCACCATCTGCCCCCTGCCCAGTGTGCTTGTCTGTCCCTCCCCTGTTCGTGGCTCTCCTTCCTCTTTCTCCTCCTGTTCCAACTCTTGGCTGGTGTTCGGGCTTGGCGATGCATTGGGCTTGGCGATGCGCCACTCCATCAATGCACCAGTGCTCTGGGGCTCCCCGAGACTCCGTGCATCTGCCACCGGGGCTCCCTGAGACTCTTTTTAGGAGTGTAAAGGGCTCCAGAGACCAAAAGGTTTGAGAAGTGCTGTTTTAAAATATGATTCAGTCATACGGTTGAGATAAAAGTCCTGCTGGATCAGTCCAAAGGCTCATCTCGTGCCTTGTGCCGATGCAGTGCATCCTGCGGGGGAATTTAGCAGGTGGGAGGTCTCCTCAAGGTAAGGGGACATTTGTCCCCTTGCCCTGGGGAAAGCCCCAGCCTATGCAACGGGTCTACTAGGACCCACGCCAGCCATATGGCTGGCGCACGTCCACATGACCCATGTCGGCGGATCAAGTCCAGGAAAGGGGATAGAATATGGTGTGCACCGGTGTCGTCAATGACTGCCCCCCTCCTGGGCCCGCTCCGCTCTCCCCCTGCCCCATCGCCACCTGCCCCTGCATCACTTGCTGCAGCCGTTACCTGCTCTGGCAGGTGATGCTTGTTGCACTGATGCCAGTGGGAAAGTGCAGGCCTTTCCGCCGGCGCTGCTTTCTGGTGCGCCACTGCAAACTGCTTTATGGCAGTTTTGTGCCAGCGGAAGCTGCACACACTCCACTGGCACAAGGTAGGGTTAGGATTTTGCCATAAGTGTGCAGTCAGTTTGACTTTATGCGAGACAAGACGGGGGTCCTTGAAGAGGCTGTACTGCAGACCAAGGTTATGGTTCCTTTTCTGCATAGCTTGGGAGCATTGCTCAGACTGGCCCAGCAGCTGTGCACTCCACACTGTCGCAAATTTGGGGGGTAGGATAGGGCTGTGTAATGCAGTGGCTCACGTGAGACTTAACACACACACACACACTATCCATGCACTGATGATTAAGTGTGGTGTGAAACAGTCCTGCTCCGTCCTGCACTGCCTGCCAATTGATCTCATCAGATAACTCTGAATTTTAGTGTAATATATAGACAGGCAAGATCAATAAGAGCTGGAGCAACAGACAAATAAACAAGCTTCTTGCCAATATCTGCATTGTTTGCCTGCTTGGTTTTTGCATCCCTCCTCTCCAGCTCCGTGCCTTCAGTGTGGTTCAGGGGATCATCTAGGCACGATGAAACTGCAGGTTGAGAATTTTATAATAGGTTGGCAGATGGTTCCCTCTTGTGGTGAAAAGGGGGAATGACAGAAGACTCAGGAAGAGTTGAAAGGAGCTTTTCGTTTTGTGCTTTTTACCTGCTTCGGAACTTCGAGCCCCCCAAACACAGAGGATATAGCCAAAACGTTTGGAGGTGGGGGTAGAGGTGGGAGACGGGGTGGAAAAAATGTCGCCTGCGGCTTGTAGCCTGGGGAGAGGCAGAAACCTTCTAAATAAATACATATACATACAGGCGGACAGCTCTCAATGCCATATTAATTTGTATGTTTTTGAAATTTACACATTAATACTAGAAGTGCAATTTGCGCAGGCTCAATTTTGAAAGAACATGGCCAGTTAGCTGCTAACCCCGTTAGACGCTGGCAGCTTTCTGTGGGTCCTCCTCTTATCCCAGCAGAAGAGAAAAAATAAGCAAAGAAAATATATCCACAGAGACTGCAAATCTTGTAAATTTCCTTCTGCTTCTCCGGTGGCAAGGGCTGGAGGGCACTTTGGTGGTTGGAGGGTAGTGCCGAGGCAGCAAACTTATGAGTGGGGGGGGGGGCGGGAGGGAGAGGGAGAGAGAGAGAGAGAGAGAGAGAGAGTCCCAGCACTGCCATGGAGCTGGAGGAGAGGGAGCGATCCGCTGTGTGGTTGCCTCTCTTGCAATAAGATATGAAGCACGCAGAAGCAGCAAATGGGTTTCCCCCCCTCAAGATAACTGACAATAGGTCCTGACCTCCTGGGACTAAGCTCTTCCGCTTCTTGCTGCTGTCTCTCAGTTTCTTTGCTGGCGTCTTTGAATTACCTCTTTGCTTTCTCAGTCATCTGCATCAGTAGCCACGCCCACTCGCCTCCCTCCTCCAGCCGGCCCCTGCACCGTCTTTCTTGGGCAAGCAGAATTCACCAGTTGTCAGCGTGAGTCTTAAATGACTTCCCACCTAACCCCCACCAATCCCATTGTTTCCTATGAGAAAAGGAGTTTCAATTAATGTGTTTTTTTATATACGTGCCATTTCCCAGGAACATATAATCCCCACGTAAACTGACAGCTTAAGAACATCAGAAGAGCCCTGCTGGATCAGGCCAAAGGCCCATCTAGTCCAGCTTCCTGTATCACACAGTGGCCCCACCAGATGCCTCAGATGCCTGTATACTAATCACTCACTTAAGCAGCTCCCCTGCAATGCTACTGCCTGCACCTTGCTCTAATCATCTGGCTTCATTTTGTGACTGTGTATTCCCACCTGGATATGGAGCACCATTTGCAATGTATGAGGCTGCCTTGGTTTGAGTGAGAGCTCAGTATAGCTTCTTCTGGATGGCAGTGGATCTCCAGGATTTAGGCAGAAAGTGTTCCCACTGGCGTCGCTCGAGGTGGGACGGAACGGTAAGTTCCACACTGTGCTAACCTCCATTTACTCCTTGGCACGAGGCGACCCCGCCCCTCGCCGTCGGAGCCATTCAGTGCGGCCCTCTGCGCGTTGCCTTCGCCACACTGAATGGCTCTGACGGCGAGGGGGTGGGGCTGCCTCGTGTCGGGGAGTAAACGGAGGTTAGCACAGTGCGGAACTTAGCGTTCCGCCCCACCTCGAGCAACGCCAGTGGTTGTACCCCCTGATAAAATTCCTCTGAGTGGCCCTGGGCTGACCTCCAGGTAGGAGGTGACCTGGAGGTCAACGCACATGGTTGACCAAGACAGGTAGGAGCTCATCCTTGCCCCTCTGAGAATCTGTGTTGACTGATTTAGTTCAGACAACATGGCGCGAAACCATGTTTGTGCTAGCAGGGGCGTAGGCTGATATGGGGCTCTGGGGCAGTGGGCCCCAGGGCGTAAGGGCGGAGAGGCTCCTGGGGGGGCGTAGAGGGCCTCTGGAGGGGCGGGAGACATCCTAGGTTTCGGTTTTTTCTTTTGTTTTTTCCCATTTTTTTTCCGGGTTTTTTTTAGAAGTAACGGGGCTTTGTAGTTTTTCCCCCCCTTGCATTGCAGCCTTGCCTAGCAGCCCAGGAGTCCTGATTCACCCCCCCAGAGGGCATTAAGGGGCAATACACTTTCAAGTTTATTCTGCAGAGCAAAATTCACAAAATTGATGTTTGGAACACTTTCAAGTTTATTCTGCAGAGCAAAATTCACATCATTATGAATGCCTCATCATGTGTGCTGCTGGAAATGGAGACAGGAGGTACAAAGTGGACAAGGAGGCTTCCAAACTGAAATCAAAAAATCCCAAAAATTTGCTGCGCGGCTGCGCTGTGGGGCGTAAAGGATTACGGCCGCTCGTTTTTATGGGGGGGGGGCGTCAAGGGTTTGGGCCCCGGATCAAAAATGGTCTGGCTCCTCCTCTGTGTGCTAGTAGCAGCTCAGGAACTGAAGGGTTGATCTTTCAAACGTACAACAAGGAAACGTGTTGCTGCTTAGAATCACTGAGTTCAAAGGGTCCTGCAAGAAGTACCTTCAATGGCCTGCAGGATGCAACACCCTGCAAACCAACCCAGGATAGGATTGGGCCATTTGACTAAAGCTTGTCTGGTTATATTTCTCATGTCTTCTCTCCCATTTCCATGGTTCTTTCTTCAAGCCACAGCCTTTGATTCTGGTTTTCTGGCCAATTGTACATACTGTACATAATTATTAAAACATAATACCGGTAATTTAAATCATTTTTAATTTAAATCATTACATTATTTAATTTAATTGTCTGAATTGTCAGACAAAAGTGTGTTGTCTGAATTGAGCCAAAGTTTCCTATCTCTTCTCCTGACCATTTCAAACACACATTGTTGCATTTCACCTGTCAGCATCTGGCTTTAGTCCCACAATGAGATAAATAAAATACTTTGTCTTGACTGCCTTGTGGGTTGCAACGGGAATCTCTGGAAAGGTTTGTTTCCCACTGGAAACATTTTAGGCTGGGCTTGTAGCAGAAAACCTTTAATTTGTCCACTCTTTGGATGTCATGTTTTGAGTCTATATGACTTTATAATTCAGGTAGTTGATTTCTCTCTCTTTTAACATCTGTGAAGTTCAGCTGTCAATATGAGTGTTTTTGGATTTGCCAGTTAGTGTGTTTAACAATATTCTTCATACTATAAAGATGCAACAGATTTTGGGCTTACTGTAAATAATCAATCAGTTTAAGAAGATCTTTGCACTCACTGGAGGTGCAGATGGTTTGTCTTCTAGGCAGTGATTCTTTGGCATACCTGCCAAAACTTCACTTAAAGGTTTAATACCAACTCTGAGAAAATCCTGTCTTGAATGGCTTATTAATGGTGGTTCGACAGAATTTAGGAACACCCATAATGTTGAATAACGAGTAATGAAAACCATCTCTAAATTCTTCAGACATACATAGAAAGCAAGACAACCATTTTGAGAAAATGACAGACTTTAAATGTGTGTGTGTGTGTGTGTGTGTGTGTGTGTGTGTGTGTGTGTGTGTGTGTGTGTGTGTTACATCTCGATTTATTTGGCTAAGAGTCACTTCATGTATTGCACAATTTTAAGGTTCTTCATGTCATGTGCAAGAGGCAGAGCCAACTGCTGATTAGTATTAAGCTGAGAAACCAGCCATGTAGGGAAGCTTGCAGAGGAAGGAGGAAGAGAGGAATAGGGGCCAAACGACACACTACGATTCTACAGGCATATTTTGGTCCTGTGTTTGTGTTTTGTTTTTCAGTTAATGATGGCAGAAAAATTATGTTTTGTGTGACAGGGACAAATCATTTTTGCAGATGGCTAGGCTTACCAGATCTCCAACCGGGACAGAGTGCTAGACCTTTAGGAGAAGGAATGTGGGCAGCAGGTGTAGCTTGTTAAACCTTAGAGCACAATCCTAGGCATGTCTACTCAGAAGCAAGCCCCATTGTTCAGTGGGGCTTGCTTCTGAGTAGACATGACTAGGATTGTGCTCTAAGGTTTAACAAGCTACACCTGCTGCCCACATTCCTTCTCCTAAAGGTCTAGCACTCTGTCCCGGTTGGAGATCTGGTAAGCCTACTCATGGGCAGCCCAATCCTGTGTAAGGATACAGTATACTGCGCCTTTCCCAGGCCACTCCAGCGTGGCCCAGGGACTCCTCAGGAGAAGGGGATGTTTGTCTCATCCCCCTGGCCCCAATGGGTCTCCTCGAATGTACATTGGCTCTCAAGACAATGTACATCCGGGGTGGTGGGGTAAGGGTGGCCCTCGCTGCCGATATCCCTGCCCCCTCCCAGCATGGCCAACGGCCGCCCTCCCCTCACCCCTGCACCGACTGGTGCAACTCTTACCTGCACCGGCGACTGCAGGGTCCGGGGGGAGGTGGAGTAAGGGCTGCTGGCCTGTGTGCCAGTGGCCCTTACTCTCCAGGTGCCATAAATGTGCTTTACGGTGTGTTTACGACACCCAGCGCCTTCAGAGCGCGTGCTCCGCAGGCGCTTCTTTAGGGAGGATCACGCTGTTAGTGGCATTTGGTCTAGGGCTGGGCTTCTCTAGTGTACATTATCAACAACAGCTCAAAATGAACCTTGCCAGATAACGCATGTAATATGGCAAGCTGTATGCTACATGTGTCTTAGTGTTCATGCGCATGAGATGCATCCACCTTCCATGCAGAGATCTAACATCAAGAGAGCCAGATAAGGAGTGGTGGTGACGGTATTGAAATGAGATCAGTGTTGACTTGCACACCTCACACTAAAACCAGAACAAATACATCCCACAAATGCAAAAGAGGCACATTGATTTAGCAGGGACAGGTACCAATCAGAACTCTTCTCAGCAAATAGGGATCATTGGCACCTCTGTACATCTTTGTTTGGCACTCTCAGTAAATTCAGTTTAACCAGTCAGTTGGAAAGTATCTTTATGCTTGCAAAGTTCTGTAGGTTGCACATTTCGAAGTGCAACAAATGTCCACAAGAAAAAAATGATAACATCAGATGTGTGACTTTATGTTGGAAGCAGGCCAAGGTTGCCTCCCTTTGATAAGCCTGTTGTGTACAGCTGCAGCTGTGCTTGTAATTCCCTCTCTCAGTGGCATTTTGGTGAGCCATTAGTTGAGCCCGGGAGATTTTTTCACACACATTCTGGGTGAGAGGGTAGGCAATAAACTCATTAACAAGGGATGATTTTCCTTAACGTTGTTCCCCCTCCACACACACATCTTGCTCTTGGGTGAACTTTTCTCTTCTCTCCAGCCTGCACTTTGAGTTTCCCTCTCTCATTCTCAGCCATACCTGCCTTTTAAGAGCCGTGAGTCTCCCTAGAGCATCCGCATTGCACCTGCGCACAAGAACTCGATAAGAAATTCCTGCGGCGATAAAAAGTGCTCCAGGGTCAAAGTTCCAGTGGTAAAATTAATTGTTCCGAGACTCTGTGTCCCCAGCCATCTATAAAAGCAGTGTAATTTACTGCCTGCGATACCACCTGTGTGGCGCAGCTGTCTCAACCACTTTCGTGATGCAGAAAATGTGATATTCAGAAGAGGTTTGATTTGGGTTCAAGCCATGCTCTTTGGAGGTTTTGTTTTTCACCTAATTGGAAACATCTACAGCTCTTCTGCCAGAGCGCTGCATGCGTGAGCCAAGCTGGCCAAGAGGGGCCCCTCGCCTCCAGCGCATGAATCACCACCGACAAGCCCACCCCAGGTTTCAGATAGGCACCGAGAGCCGGAGACTTCGCTTATCACATGAAAATAGTAGCAAGCAGCGGGATCCTTCGGCTGACAGCTTCTTGAGGCAGATCCAAAGACTTGTCATTGGCTCTCTTGTTTCGAAAATGGTTTTTATGAGACAAGGGGAAATAGAGCTGGTTTCATGCACAGCATCGTTCTAGCAAAAGGCATCCTTTTGCACAGATGTGCAACTTTGACCTCATCTATAGTGGTGCCATAGCAGAGATGAGACCTTGCCTCCACCACCATTGTCTCAATTTCATGTCTGTTAAACACTCTGTGTCCAGTTTTACTTTCTGTCTAATATCCACAACAGGTGGAAAAGTTAGAAGAAAGTGCCCAAATGTGCATGATTGAAATGTTTTTAAATATCAACATACAAAGTCCTAAATGGCTTGGGTGGAAGGTAGCTAAAGGACCGTGTGCTGACGCATGATTCTGCCTGGCTCCTAAGATCTTCTGGAGAGGTTCTGAATCTCCACACAGCTGGCGGATATGCAAGGCAGGACCTTCTCTCTAGGGGCATCTAAGCTCCGGACTCCTTGCCCCCATTCAGGAAGCCTGAATAGCCTCATCCATGTTTACATTTGGACAGATTGTGAAAATGTGTTTCTTCAGTTGTTCATTTTATTTTGAGTAAATTTACCCAGGATTGCATGCACTCCTTTTGCTAGCTTTATTTAATGTAATTTGCTGGTTTTTTAGACTATGTACTCCTTGGAAGGAAAGCTATGGCAAATTTAGATAGCATAATAAAAAGCAGAGATATCACCATGCCAACAAAAGTTTGTATAGTCAGGGCGATGGTGTTCCCAGTAGCAATGTATGGTTGCGAGAGTTGGACCATAAGGAAGGCTGAGCGCCGAAGAATAGATGCTTTCGAACTGTGGTGCTGGAGAAGACTCCTGAGAGTCCCTTGGACTGCTAGGAGATCAAATCAGTCAATCCTAAATGAAATCAACCCTGACTGTTCCCTGGAAGGACAGATACTAAGGCTGAAACTCAAATATTTTGGCCACCTAATGCAAAGAGAGGACTCTCTGGAGAAGACTCTGATGCTGGGAAAAATTGAAGGCAAAAGGAGAAGGGGAAGGCAAAGGATGAGATGGTTAGACAGCATCACCGATGAAACATGAAACATGAAAATGAGCGAACTCAGGAAGATAGTGGAGGACAGGAAGGCCTGGCGGGATATGGTTCATGGGATCACGAAGGGTCGGTCACGACTTAACGACTGAACAACAAAATTTACTGCCCAATCCTATTGTGCCTCAATGACAGCAGAAATCACCTTAAGAATATAATAAGAACATAAGAAGAGCCCTGCTGGATCAGGCCAAAGGCTCATCTAGTCCAGCTTCTATCTCACAGTGGCCCCACCAGATGCCTCCGAGAGCACACAGACAACAAGTCAACAAGTAAACGGTGCAGCGCTGCAATAAATGACGTCCTGATGCCGAGTGCAAGAGAGCTGGCAGTGGAAACAGCTAGCGGCTGCCTGCATGTACCAACTGCCCACCTGGGCTGCACCAGAGGAGGTAAGGCAGTGGAGGGGAAAATTTGGGGGATGTTTAGGGGTGGGAGGGCAGGGAGCAGGCTGGAGGGGATGGATCTCAGCAGCAAAAGTGCATGCAGGATCCTATTCCCCATTTTCCAGCCAGTCCTGTCCCCTTCCTCTCCTTGGAAATACACCAGCTACACAGTTGGTGTGGGTCAGGTGAGACCCATAGGCAGCCAGAAGGCCTACTGAGGGGTAAGTTTTCTGCTTACCTTTCATTGGGCTTCTGGTCCGTTCCCCCCCCCCCCCCGCATGTAGCAAGTGCTCCCTTGGTGTGGTTGCATGCTATAGCATGGTGGGAGATAGGATTGAGCTATTTATTATAACATGTTTTTAATGTTGTCAGCTGCTTTGAGAGCCATTGGCCAAAAAGCAGCATTGAAATGTCCCCGCCCAAAATTTTGTACCAAAGCAACACAAATTCTGTACCCCAAAACCTGGATTCTCTGATCTGTATCCAGAAAATGTGCATACATTTGCTCATCTTGTTCAGGCAAGTTGGAGAAGGAGCAAACAGGACAGAAGTCACTGAAGCTCCACCCCCACCCCATGGCTGGAGGTTCTGCACAGCCGTTATCACCCTTTCACGCATCTCGTGGCAGCCTTAATGCTGAGATGGTCTGGATGTTGAATTCTCGCCTTCAAAAAGATCATTGCTTGCTTTTGACTTAGCACTTCAGTGCTTGAGGGTCACTCGATCAAGTGAGTGGGTTGGGTGTGAGCCGAGACCCCTGACCACTTGTCTCAATAGCCTGCCGCCGCCGCCGAATCCCATTGATAGAGATGTTGGTCATCCACACATCTCTCTTGCCTCTGCGGCTGGCAAGTGGAGAACCTGATCGAACCACTTGAGGGGCAGAACTGACCAGCCTATTGCTGACCATGAACTTACAGGTTGCAACCTTAAGCGTGCTTACACAATTTCAGCATGTTTTGCCTTAGGTCGAGTCGAGGACAGGTTGCTTGGATGTTTGCAGCTGACCATGCGTCCCTCCACCTTTGCCCTTCCTGCCTATTTATGGGCCACATCAGCCAGCCTGTAAGTCAACCTTTCAACATGAATGCTCCAGACCCTTTAATGCAGGGGCGGGGAACCTTTTCCCTGGCGAGGGCCATTTTAAATATTAGAAATTTGCTTGAGGGCCGGCTGTAAGGCCGGGCGCCATTTTTATTTATTTAATTATTTTTGCCCCCGCCCCCCATCGGCCTCCGGAGGCTCCACGCTCACCGTCTGAAGCCGCCGCCGGGTCAGCGCGTCACCTCCGGCATACCATGCCGATGAGGGCAAGAGCTTGCCCTCATCGGCGTGGTACGCATGTGCGAAATGGCCAACAGCCTGGTGAGAAGGGGTCGAGGCGGCGGCTGGGGAGGACATGCAAAGGCCCACTCCCAGCCTCCGGAGGTGACGCGTGGACCCGGTGGAGCCTCCAGGGGCTGGTTGGGCGGCCTCCCGGCAATCTCTCCGGGGGCCGGACCGGATGGCCTCAGGGGTCTGATCCGGCCCTGGGGCCGGAGGTTCCCCACCGCTGCTTTAATGGTTGCATAGGTGAGGGCATTTCAGCAGATGCAGCTGCTTTAGCAGCACCATCTGCAAGTGGAGCTGCCAAGATTCAGTCTTCTGTACAGCTCGTAAGAATGCAGAGGCCCTTGTGATGGAAGGTTGGCGCCACCCCTGCTCTAAGGTGTGGTCCCAGGGAGTGCTGCCTGTGTTTGTTCTAGGGCACACTCTCAGTTCATGCAGAGTAATGGTGGGACCCAGTAGCAGGGCCCATGGGGGGGGGGTAAAGGGGGTAAATTGTACCCGGGCCCAGGGCCCAGGGTCAAAAAGGGGGCTCAGGAGCCAAAGGAGGGACCCCAGAATTTTCCTGGGATCTCAGCTGGTCTCATGGAGAGTGAAAGACGGAGGCAGGGCTAACCAGGCGGCCAGGTCAACCAGGCAGGTAGACCTGGGCACCACATTGGGAAGCCCTGGGCTCTGGAGACTTTCCCAACCATTTTGCTCCCTCCCCCTTTGAGAAGGGGCCCAAAAGAAACTTTGTGCCCCCTGATAAAATTCCTCTCAGAGGCCCTGCCCAGTAGGCTAAGTCATTGCCCCACATGGATCAAGTGCACACCCAGACAAAACATGTCCCAGAATCCTCTGTAACGCTCAGGGGTTCCTGAGCAGACAAGCTGACCTGAAAGCATTCCTGAATGGTAGGCTCTTTTGAAAATCAGACATGCATATTAGACTTATGTGAAGAAAAAATAATACATCTAAACTAGCATTTTTATTATGACCCTAAAGATATATATTTTTTTTTGCAAACCCTATTTTCACTTATTTCTTCTTTACAACTTTGCTAGTCAATGAAAGATTTTTTTTTGTCATACTCAGTTCCCGAATTCCTCACGGTAACACAGCCCTTCCATAAATCTCACAGCACCTCCCTCGAGAGGCCTCAAGCCCCAAACAAGCCCCCTCTTTTTATAATAATATATGAGGGGTCATGTATAGGGACGTTCCTAACATCCCCTAAATTAAAATCAGTGGAGCAGGTACATTAAGCAACCAGATTTACAGCATGCTTCAAATGAAACAAAGGTATCCGGTACAGCTGGGAGACATCTGTGGCCAATTTTCTCTTAACCAGAGTATATGCAAGATAAATATTGTCTGTTTCCTTCATCTTTCCCAGTCCACCACAATGCAGAGAGGATTCAGGGTGTATCCTACCACTTGGGTGATGCTGAGCGGTAACCTAGAGCAGCACTTCTGCAGCAGTGATTGGAAAAACGTAGGTTGCTTGAAAGGGGGATTCGAGTGTGATTCTACTAGTACGCAGCCAAGGTGAGGGGTGGAATAGCAATGGGTGTGGTCTGGAGCACTGCCAATATGCTGCAGATCACAGATAATGTTTTTGTTTTGATTTAGGTGGTCTGCTCTCCTGGTTTATACTTTCTCATTGCTGTTTTTCCATTGCTGTTTAACTTTCATTATTTAGATTCTTTTTAGTGAATGTTTATTATTTTTTGGCCACCTTGGGTGGGGGTAAGGAAAGGCAGGATGTACATTTTAAAAACAAATAAATAAAATGTAAGGCAGAAGGCCAGCGGGTTATAGGCCAGCGGGTGGCGCAGCGGGTTAAACCGCTGAACCATGAGCTGTCGATCGAAAGGTCGGCAGTTCGATTCCCGCGACGGGGTGAGCACTCGTTGCTTGGCCAGCTCCTGCCAACCTAGCAGTTCCAAAGCATGTCAATGCGAGTAGATAAATAGGTACTGCTTGCGGGAAGGTAAACAGCGCTCTGTGTTCCAGCTGCATGCTATGCGCTGCGGCAAGGAGAGTCATGCCGGCCACATGACCACGGAGATGTCTTCGGACAACGCTGGCTCTTCGGCTTTGAAATGGAGATGAGCACCACACCCTAGAGTCGGACACGACTGGACTTAATTGTCAGGGGTCACCTTTACCTTTAAGGCAGAAGGCATGAGACACAGAGGAGGAAGGATCTCCCGAAAAAACATGGAGATGAGAAAGACCATGTGACTTACCTGCTCCCTCCATTTGAGGCATTGGGCGATTGCTTGGGGTGGTCAGGAAGGAGAGTAGAAGAGTTTAACTAGAGAAGGTGGTTTTGAGGTGCACCGTCCTCACCCTACATATCCAACAACCCTTATCCAATGTGACCCTGTGCACATTGTCATCTCACGTGATATCAATCCAGGAGTGTATTTGACATATTTGCATATGCTGAAAGAAATCTTAACATCTGAAGCATGGAAGATCCACTGCTTAATTTGTTCTATTACTTTGTTTTGCCTTTCATGGATAAACCAGTACAGAAAGCAAACTTGTTCCCCCTTTCAACACAAGAACACTGAGATAATTAGGGGAAAATACTGATGTCAGATATCTATATATTTCCCCAAGCAATGCTCAAGAGGCTCATAAATCTTTGAGAGTTTAAACCCACTCCCCCTTTTTGGCAACATGATCTATTCAATTCACCTCTTTCTGCCTCTTTGCTTCTTAAAAAATAACAAAACCCTTATTTTGGACAAGCTGAAATTGGAACATCTGGATTCAGCATCCCAAAGTCTTGCAACAAGTCACAAAATGGAATGGTTCATTTATATGTTTTCTATCAGTCTGTGCTCAGATACATTACAAATGGTGTAAGGTCATACAGGCGCGTGCCTGGTGAGTGTGGATACCTAGTGAGGCTGAGGGCTGATTGCTCCTTGGGGCATTCCAAGTGGCTCTGGAACTGTAGAGGTTGCAAGCTCTGTTTTAGCATTTCCAAGTCACCCCAGAAGGGTCTTGCCGTCTGAGGTGGTCTTGCCTGAGCCACATGGCTGAATGGGATTGATTCAAGATCTGCACAGGTTGTATAATCCACATGGCTGGTGATGAATGCCAAGTCATCTTTTCCAGGGCCCCCAGCAGCAAGCAGGAGCATGGGTTTCAAAGGTAGTTCTGTTAGCCACATACCCAAGTTGGCTGCAGTGGGCCATTTAGGATATCCTGAGACGCAGGCATGATGGACAAGACAAGCTCTCTTTTGCAGGGTGATTGCCTTTCTGGAGCATTCCAGGCGCAACATTTTGTAACAGGAAAAATGCAGTTCTGGCCTTAGTGGGTGGGTGCAGCTACTGCTACTGTGATTGTCCTGAGGGGCTGTCATCAACAACACCTCTTGAGTATTGTCAGTGAAATGAAGGGTGATGGGCATCTCCCACCATGTTCACGCTATATTGTCTTGCTCAGGTTTTTTTAAAAGTTATTATTTTCAATTATTTAGAGGCTGAGCTGCCCTCTACTATGCTTCTCCAACATGGAGAGGGGACATCACTTAGTTGCAGAGCACACGACGCTTGCAAGAAAGCAGTGCAAGTTCAGCCCTTGCCTTTTCCAGTTAAAAAGATGTTTAGCAAGGCTGAGAGAGATCCCCCCCCTTGCCTCGGAGAACTGTTACTGTCAGAGACATGACTTGGATGAATGGTGCGACTTAGCAGCGCTGTATCGACATCATCCCTCTCCTCTTTTACACCTCTGAAGCACCGGACATCAGCTTCTCAGGAAACAGGTTATCATCTTGTTGGCTGTGTGCTCCCTGAGGCATCTGGTGGGGTCACTGTGTGATACAGGAAGCTGGACTAGATGGGCCTTTGGCCTGATCCAGCAGGGCTCTTCTTCTGTTCTTATGTTCTCTTTCCTCCCACAGCAACGTCCAGCCATTTTGTGAATCTTTTGCTTTTGTTTCATTAACAGCGCAATCCTGTCTAACTCCGCACCCTGAGATACAGCGGGGCCGCTGTAGCCAGTGCATCCACAGTGCAGAGCAGGCAGCTGGGAGGTCACCTCGAGAGAAGGGAACAAATGTAAGCCCCAGGAAAAAAAAAGAAATAGGAATAGCAATCCAGCTACTCTACCACAGTAAGGCTTTATCTTTCCTTCCTTTATATGCAGCAGACCAGGGATTGTACTCCTGTCTCTTTGAATCAGGGCTCAGGAAAATACCATGCAAAGGATACAATATAGCTGTCACTCAGCTTATAGTCCATTCATCTTATGAGTTTGACGCAACTGATTAAATCTTATCAATGAAGCTTTTTTCCCGAAATTCCTTGGATGTTTTCCACATCAGGAAACCTCCAACTCTGTCTTGAATTTTGCAGAATGCAGCGGCAACCTAAAGAATTGTGGAAAAGCAAACAAACAAACCTCTAAGGAATTGTGCATAATCTTACTGAAGCACTTTAAACTTCCCTTTGAAATCCCTCAAAATTTTGCTTGAGCAGAAACTTCCAAATTTGCTTTATAATACAGTATATGGTCAATATCAGTTGCCTGATACTGGAGTGAAGATTGGTGGAAGAACCATAAACAATTTGAGGTTCGCAGATGATACAACATTATTGGCTGAAAACAAGGAAGACCTGGAAAAAATGATTCCGAAAATCAAGGATGAAAGTGAAAAAACAGGAGAAAAATGAAGATAATGACAACAGCAGCAGATGGACAAGTGATGTTTAAAGTAAAAAAAAATGAGGAAATTGAATCAGTCCAGGATTCTATCTTTCTTGGATCAAAAATTGTTCACAACAACATGGACAACAACAACATCTGTATTTATACACCGCCTTTCTATGTCATCAGATTTCTCCTCGGACTTTATTCAAGGCAGTTTACACAGGCAGGCTTTTCTAAACACCCGTAGGGATTTTTACAATAAATGTTCTATTTGAATAGAACCCATCTTCTCCAGCTGTTTCCTTGCAACGGTGTGGTATCTCACTGGCTGCACACGGCTTCCAAGCTTGTGTAACAGCAACTCCTCTCTCTCACATAGGGTCAAGTGCAGGCTATCTCAGCTTGTAAGCTGAGATATCACAGCTTGTTGGCAGCTTGTCAGCAGCTTCCGGTTGTCTTGAACCAATCCTGTCCTAGTTGTTCTTCAGGCAAGGCGGCAGCAAAACCACTAGACCACACACCTCCTGCCCACACCTCATGGCAATTCTACACCTGAAATCAAACGCAGGATAACTTTAGGCCGCACTGCAATGCCAATGGTCAACATGAATAAGATCTGGAAAAGCAAAGATATCACCCTAAATACAAAAGGCAGACTAGTTAAAGCAATAGACTTCCCTTTAATGATGTATGGGTGTGAGAGTTGGACAATAAGAATGGTTGACCGAAGAAGAATTGACGCATTTGAATTGTGATGCTGGTGAAAATTGTTACATATACCATGGACAGCCAGAGTAACCAACAGCGATGTGCTGGACTGTACAAAACCAGATACATCATTAGAAGCCAAAATTGCAAGACTATAGCTGACTTTCTTTGGCCATGTCTTGTGTGCAAATTCACTAGAGAAGTCAATGATGCTAGGAATTGTTAGTGGAAGAAGGGACAGGCAAAGAATACACTGGCTCGACACACCATCATAACAGATACAAAGATGAAAATGCAACAATTGAAAGAAGCTGTGCTTGTTAGGACAGTGTGGAGAGCTCTCGCCTATAAAGTCGCCCAGAGTTGGACACAACTACCGGTAAACACACACACACACACACACACACACACACACACACACACACACACACACACACACACACACAAATCTGGGGGGAAAACTATGTCTTGCAATCAAACAGCCTAATGACAGAACGACGTCCATTAATATCACACTTCTGTTTCAAGCATCTAGGCACTTTTAGCATTTTTTTTAAAGCTTCTCTTGCAATTGTAGCAGAATAATTTCATAAATTCTAAATATTCCTGTTTTCTGAAACTGGTCCCTGGGAAAATCACTGTCCGTCTTTTTGCCCTCTGTGGATGCCGTAGTCCAGTGTTGCAAGTGTGAGTTGCTAGCATGGCTATTCTTCAGGGTTCCGTTCCGTTCCATTCTCAGGGACGCTAGTAGTGAAACTTGTGGGCATCTGTTGCAATGCATGTTGATGCTTGTGCATGAACACAAAGATACTGTGCAGTGCACAGCTTTCCATTTCACACTCTGAAGCTGCTGGGCGTATTTGAATGGTTGATAATTATATGGCAATTATGTTTTCCTAGGACATAATTGACAAAAGCACCTTCTTGGCTTTTAAGTTAGTGGAGGTCCAAACTAGATGTCGGGGACTGCTGATCCGCCTCTTCCCACCTCCAGCCCTGTGCATCTCCCCAATAACGTTTAGTTGAAACAATATGTGACATGGTATCTTCTGGGAGGGCGTGACTGGGGAACCTCCGACACTACACCATTTCTGCTGCTGCTGCGGTCTCTGCCATGGTGTTTGCCATGGTGTTTGCGATGGCTTCTGATGGTGGAGCGCTTGCTCTGCCGCCAGAAATCTCCGGAGGATTGCGCCACCAGTGAAACTGAAATGCCTCCAGCTGTGCATTGTGGGGAAAACTGCCTGCTTTTGGACATTTTCAAAACCCAGTGCTTCTGAATAGCTCACAATAGCTTTATTAAGAATATAACCTGTCATGTATGGTGGGGGGAGGGGGAGACCAGGGAAGTATGTGGGAGCTTTGCAGTTCTCAGGGTCTGCCAAGGGAGGTTTTCCCCATAATTACAATTCCATGCCAGGAGAAGTTGCATCTGTTCAGTTTCTGTCTGATCGGCAGATCTGGTCTGCAGAAGGACCCCTTCTGACCCATTGTGTAACACACACATCAGCACCCTTCCAAATCTCACAGCTCAGCTCATGTAGATGTGCTGCAGCTAACTAAATACCTAGAGTTTGCTGAACACAGCCTTTAACCTCACACTCGCTGCCACCTGTGTACTGTTCTTAGTCTTAAAAACCTATAAAAGAGTATAAAAACGCAGACTGCTTTGAGAGTAGTGAAAGGTTTAACACTCCGCACCCCTTTATACTTCTTTGCTCCCCCCTTATAGGAATGTTTCTTTCCATCTGTGTTCACAGGACATAACATCTATTTCCCACCCCCATATTTAATAGTCAATAGACTTCACCTTTCTGGTGGAAAACCTGTGTTCTTTTTTGGCGCCCTTAACAAGCACAGTGTTCCTAGTGCAAAACAGATGTGCGCCCCAAGAGCAGGTGAAAGGACTGGGGGGAAAAAGGATAAAGGTCCTCTTAAGCCTCCTTCAGTTCCTGGGTTCTGCACTAGCACATCTGCCACAGCAGTAAGTTTTACATACAGTTTTCAAAGCATTCTAACAAGTCCACCTTCCTGTCCACTGCAGGATGATGATGGAGAATGGGGGGCAGAACCAGGACGAGGGAAGATTAGTTAGTTCGATATTGATAGACAGGCTGTGCTGGCAAAGAACTCCTGCAATCGCTTGGAAAAAGGAACGGGTGAGAGAAGAGCAGTAATACATAGCACAGGCCAGCAACGTTTTGCTAAGCGGCCCCAGTTCACAGGTGTTCCCCAGAACTGCTTCCTCCATGCACCCACTTACAGAACACTTTGGTTCCTACTATCATTACACTTAAGAGTGTTTCATTAGCTTAAGAATAGAAACCTCATCTTAGACTAAGCTTGTCCAACAGACTTTTCACAAGCACTGCCTCTTACAGTCCCTACGATGACATAATAGTATGAGACTGAAATGTGATGTTGTGAACTAGAGGAGCCAGTTTGCCTGGAGTAGACAAGACAATGGTGAGCCAATGCAGAGGCATCGCTGGGCCAGCCGACACCCAGTGCGGGGATGCTGTACTGTTGCACCTGTATTAGCAGAAGGCAGTAAGGATATCTAGATAGTGGTAGGGGGACAAAGTATTCTCTTTTCTATCATCTCATAATACTATTTGGCTACCCAGAATGCTAGTCTTAGACCTGCCTTCATCTCTCTCTCTCTCTCTCTCTCTCTCTCTCTCTCTCTCTCTCCCCACCTTGAAGAGCAGACATGTAGCCAGGCAGACTAGATACAGGATCCACATCCATCCTTTTGTACAAAGATGTATTTCTGTATTTCCTTAAATAAAACTATCTTCTACTTTTGAATACAAGTCTCGTGCAAAGCTTTTTATCTGGACTTTCCTGTGCAATGTGCCTTCTGGTGTTTTATCTCTGCCAACATGCACAACAGCGAAATCTCAAATTCATTCTCTTCAGCAATATTTGCTATCTGTGTATGTGGTTATGAAGAGAATGGAAGGGAAATACAGGGTTATTCAAAAAGGATGGTGCGAAAGTAAAGCTGATTTATTCTTAAATGAACAGACATATTACAACCATCATGACATGAAAAGACAGAAAAACTGTCCAAGTTGCACATGCACATTACAAATGTTTGATTACAAATGTTTGATGGAGCGGGGGGGAAATGTCCCGGGTGACAGCCGCAGTCTCCTTGCGAGGAGACCGTGGCTATTTGCCCCCTTTCACTCCATTGTAGCTATGCAAGTGCCCACTTTGAACATTTGTAATGTACATGTGAAACTTGGACAGTTTTTCTGTCTTTTCATGTCATGATGACGGTTGTGGTATGTCAGTTCACTTAAGAATAAATCAACTTTACTTTTGCATCATCCTTTTTGAATAACCTTGTAGTTCAACGGCATTTTGTATCCATGTGCATCATCATGCATTTCCACTAGGAGCACAGCACTCCAGAAGCATAGCCCTGAGTGCTTCTCACTCAAACCTATCCCACCCCACAGCAGATTTTTAACAAACAAAAAAGCATGCAAGGGCTAAACTACATGTTTAATGTATGTGTATGTGTTATGCCATATGTGTGCACGATTGCAGCATTTAAGAAAAAAGCATTCTCAACATCTCTCCCAAAGAGAAAATAGAAACGGTGTTTTACTAGAGACAGGGACAGTACTAGGAAATAGGATTGTCCTTGGTCAAATTGAGGCAGAACAGCCAGTGAGCGTACAGAAATGGTGCCCAGGTCATGTTGATGAGAAGGAACCTACTCTGAAGTTCTCTGAAAAGCAATACAGTATTCCGAAAATGGGCAACACACTCATGGCCTTTTCAGGTTTCTATCCTATCTCCAATAGTACCTAAGTGTGCGATGATTCACAGGAAGTCATAAAGCCCACATAATGCGTCTTAGTGCACAATCTCATACCACAATGGGAAATTTCATTCTTCCTTCAGCTGGGAGCTCAGCATATATACTGAAGGAGGAGAAATTAAAACCCTCTTATGATCCTCTCAGCCAATGTAACTGCAGAAGTCATTGTATAATTCATATAAATGGCTCTGCATCTTCTTTAAATTACATACTCTGGTCTAGGTAACGGCTTTTGGCTGTGAATTAAGGGAGAAGGAGAGGCATCTGTATATTTTACAGTGGTAAAGTGTGAAAAATAAAACAAATCCTTGTGGGAAAATGTCACAATTGTTTCTTCTCCTCAGTCTCTTATATTCTTCCTGTTTGCTCATATCCTCAGTGATAAAATATTTCAAATATCTCCAGCTTTTCTAGTGAAAAAGCTAACTTTATTTTCACAGAGTAAACTTTATTCTCAGTTTATCTGTTCAAAATGCACCGAATGAATTTTGCATACTCCAGGGTCTATGTCTGCATTGTCATTGCAGCATCCAGCAGGGATGTGGATCAAGTCTCTGACTCCAAGTCTCAAGTCAAGTCCCAGGTCTCTGGGTCCAAGTCTCAAGTCAAGTTCCAAGTCTTTCCCCCACATCCCGAGTCCTTGGTTGCAAGTTGCGAGTCCCTATCTATTTAATGGGGAAAACGGGTTTAAACCTGAATAAAACTGGACTTGTCGTAAAAGGCTCCAAGTCTCGAGTCGAGTCTTTCAAGTCTTTTACAATCGCTGAGTCAAGTCCAAGTCAAGTCATTGACGTGACTTGAGTCCGACTCGAGTGAGTCAATAGACTCAAGTTTACATCACTGGCATCCAGCAACAACATGCATGTGGAAACCCCACTTGCTGCACCCCAGCTATGCCAGCTGTGAAGAACAATGTTAGACCTTGTGACTGGCAGACAAAATGATGCCTCTAGATTGTCCAGGCCTAGTATAAACACTAGGAGTCTGGCTTCCGTCTTTTTCCTGAGCAGGACAGCTACACAAACTGTGGCCATAGCCCTCAGGACGGAGCAGTGGCATCACAATGGGGGTGTGGCTGGTGCAGGCCGCACCGGGTGCCACCCTCAGGACGGGTGTCACCTAAGCACCTGCCAAGCCCCCGCTCAGCAATCTTCGGCCCTCTCCGGGTGCAGCCACTGCCATATACTCATGAAGTGTGTGTTCTTGCTGTGCTTCAGTGAGACAGTGTGGTGACTGCGCCCAGAGAGGGCCAAAGATTGCCAAGTGGGGGTAGCCTGGAGGTGGACTTTTCACATTAACAGCAATGCAAGAGCCCAGAAGGTCAGGGGCAACGTGAGTACGACATTACGTCACCCCTGAACGTCCGGAACACTGGCTCCTGCAGGTAAGCTTCGCATCGGGCGGCACTTAGCCTAGTGATGCCGCTGCTCAGAATTCCAGACTAGAGATTAGCTCCTTCCACGTCAGATGAGTCATGGCTCAGACTTGGTCCAGTTTCACTGTTGTTGGGCCCCTCCAAAAGAATCCTGGGAATTGCAGTTTGGTACTGAGGCTACTGATAATTCTATTGAAGATCCCTAGCCCTCCTCATAAGGGCCGCGGGGTGGCACAGTGGGTTAAACCACTGAACCATGAGCTGTCGATCGAAAGGTCGGCAGTTCAAATCCACGCAATGGGGTGAGCTCTTGTCGCTTGGCCCAGCTCCTGCCAACCTAGCAGTTTGAAAGCATGTTAATGCGAGTAGATAAATAGGTACCACTTGCGGGAAGGTAAACAGCATTCCGTATTGTCATGCTGGCCACATGACCAAGGAAGCGTCTTTGGACAGCGCTGGCTCTATGGCTTTGAAACAGGGATGAGCACTGCACTCTAGAGTCAGACACGACTGGACTTAAATGTCAAGGGACACCTTTACCTTTTAGCCCTCCTCACAGACCTACTAGGGTTTCCTCGGGAAAGAGAAATAATGACCACGGAAAGTCTAGAAATGCTGTTAGAATCTAGATAGGACCTGCCCTTTTTGCATTGGCTGTGCGCAGTGGCGTCGCTTCGGTAGGGGCGGGGCTGTAAGTATCGCTCCGTCGTAGTCTCTTTACCGAGCGAGCAGGAGGCAGCCCCGCCCCCTCACTGTCGGAGCCTTTCCCCTGCGGAGAAAGCAGCAGGCAGGGTCTCTTGCCTGCTGCTTTCTCCGCAGGGGACTGGCTCCGACAGTGAGGGGGCGGGGCTGCCTCCTGCTCGCTCGGTAAAGAGACTACGACGGAGCGTTACTTACAGCCACGGCACTACCGAAGCGACGCCAGTGGTGTGCGTATATATAGTCTTCACAGAGATGCTTATATTCAGGGAACTATGCAGGGGGATTTTCAGGCGACACAAGCATCTCTCCTTGGGCCATCTGAGATGCCTTTTAGCAGGGCCAGCTAAAGCTATTGGGCAGGGCTGCCTGATGCGGAGTGTGCTGGGATTGCTCCCAGAGTGCTCCACATTTCCTGCAATGTTCATAGAACCCACGTGGAGGAAGGAGCGAGATCACGGTGATCCGATCCTGTGTGATCTGGCCCCCTGCCTTCTTTTCTTGCTCCTTCCTCCACACAGGCTGCAGAGGTGAGAAGGCAAGAAGGCAGGGGGCCAGATTGCCACACTCCAAGAGTTGTAATACAGCAAGGTTGCTCCTTCCCCCATGTGGGCTCTTTAAACAAAACAAAAAATGTAAAGAAAATATTTCTTCCAAGAGACAGGATATATGGGTAAAGATGCCATGTATTAAAAGCAAGGGATGCAATTAAAATATTTAAAAACACTGAATCACAGATCTTCAAAACAAGTTAAAAAACAATATTTCTTCAACCAGCGTGTAATTCATCTGTGGAACTCCTTGCCACAGGATGTGGTGATGGCACCTGGCCTAGATGACTTTAAAAGGGGTTTGGATAGATTCATGGAGGAAAAGACCATCACAGGTTACAAGCCATAAGCAACCTCCTGGTTTTAGAAGTGGGTTTTCTCTGTGCCAGGTGCAAGGGAGTGACAACAGGAAACAGGTTATCTTGTTGGCTGTGTGCTCTCGGAGGCATTTGGTGGGGCCATTGTGAGATGCAGGAAGCTGGACTAGATGGGCCTTTGGCCTGATCCAGCAAGGCTCTTCTTATGTTCTTATGACTGTGCTAGGAGCAGTTCCAAATTGGTAAGGAGGCTGGTCCTGTCTGCAGTGGACTGGAGGGAAATTGCAGAAGTCTATTTGTCAAACCCCCCCCACCCCACCCCATCTGCCACCCACTGCGAACATCATTGTTCGTGCCATGGATGGGCCAGCCAGCTGTGCCCTTTAGAGACTCAGATCTCTCTTTAACCGGTGTGTTCAAGGAACTAATGACAGAAAATGGAAAGATTAGTTTACACCAGGAAAAATGGGCCAGCAAATAAATATTAACTACCTCATATAATTATGTTTTCGGGAAATAAGGAGGCAATTCCATTTCCTTTTGGCCACACATGCACATGTTCACACACAAATATCTCCTCTCATAAACTTTTATGATCATTACAAAGAGGAGCCGTTGACACAGTGAGTTTGCAGTGCTGATCCACCTGTGAATTACACGTTAAGGAAGGCAATAAGTTGTGATGAACTGACTCTGCCCAGTACAATTATTGGTAAAATATTAAAATGTGATATCAAGAAGGCACTGAGAAGCTGCCTTGGCAGGGAAAGGTCATGTCTTTTCCTTTTTACCCAAAGATATTAGCAAGTGAACAAAATAAATGGAGCTTCTCTTTAAAATCAGGAATGTTCACCTAGGCAGAATCAGCACAAGTCAGTCTGATGCAAAAAAAGTGAGTGACAAGTTCATTAATCAATAGCTCTCTGCTTCAGGACAAGGGAAAGAGTATCAGCTACTCACAGCGCTGCGTAGTTCATTTGCTGCTTTGAAAACAACAACCTGGAATGTCATGAGCTATATAGGAGATAAGGCAAATATTGCACTCTGGAACTGTGCTGTGCTTTCAAGAGTGTGATCTGGAAATCTGAAAAGGAAGGTACTGCAGGAGCGGTGGGAAGGGCCCGTTTTCTGCTGTTCTGGCTGCTGTCCAGAGACTCCAGAAACTATTGTCCATCTCTCATTTCTCCCTCCAACACAAACACTGGAGACGTACCATTTTCTGGGGAAAAGAGTCACCCTCTGCCTTCATCTCTCCCTCACCTGCTGTGAGAGCAGGACTCCAGGTGCGCTCTAAGTGAGGTAAGGCCATAGTTCAGTAGAAGAGCACCTGCTTTGCGTAAGGAAAGTTCTTCCAGATTCAACCTTTGGGTTTTGACATCTCCAGGTATGATTGAGAAAGTCAAAAGATCTGACTCAGTATAAGGCAGCTTCCTATATTTCCTCTACAGTCACCTAAACATCACATGATGGTTTAGGAGCTCATGAGTGAATACCATTCTGACACAGATGTTTCTGTCATAACTCTGCAACTATTTGCCACAGACAATGTGCAAAAAAAAAAAAAATTACAATGCATCAGTTTGCTCAATCTTTTTGTAAACTGAAGTTAGAAAGCTGGGGTAGAGCGAGGCATAAGTCTGTGATCCAGCACATACTGGTATATATGCACAAGTTCCAAGATGACGTTCTTAACATCTTCAACAGGACTAGGAAAGATCTCTCTCTCTCTCTCTCTCTCTCTCTCTCTCTCTCTCTCTCTCTCTCTCTCTCTCTCTGAAACCTTGGATAGCCTCTGCCAGTCAGGGTAAACAAACCTAGATGCACCAATGGTCTGTTTCAGTAGAAGACAGCTTCAGTAGAAGACAGAAGTCTGGTCTGTTTCAGTAGAAGACAGAAGACAGTAGAAGACGTATATAGCAGGGGTGGCCAAACTGCAACTCCTGAGCCACATGTGGCTCTTTGACATACAATGTGCAGCTCTCGGAAATATGTTGGCTGAGAGCTCCTTTTTGCATCACAAGTAATATAAAAGGTAAAAAAAAATTAAGCCTTATAATTATTTACCCAGTATAAACTGAGAGTCCACTGGATTAAAACAAGTTTTATAAGTTTTAAATATATTTAAGAATTTAAATGCTTCTTAAATATTGTGGCTCTCAAACATCTCTTGTATGGCTCTCAAACATCTGAAGTTTATCATATGTGGCTCTTACATTAAGCAGGTTTGGCCACCCCTATACTATACAGGGACACACACAGCCCTGGGCATGGGTATCCAGCGACTACTTCAGCATGGAGACCCCTTCTTACTACCGGCCTTTGTCAGGCTGGAATGCAAATAGTGAAGCTCAGCTGGAGAGAAAAATGGCCACGAGGTGACCACCAAATAGAACAGAAACAGACAAGCCGTTTTCAAAGAAGCCAGGCAACAGAAGCAAACACCACAAATAGCAGGAAACGTTCCAGGTGCTCAGCCCGCCAAGATTAATCTTCCTGTGTCACTAGAGAAATAAGGATGCTTAAAAATAGAAGACAGGGATGGGAGGGGAGAGGAGGGGGAAGCCATGCCATTTAGCATATGCCTGGAAAAGCCGTGGTTTACATCTAGCTGTAGGAAAAATGACTGAGGCTCCAAGTTGTGGCCATAGAAACAAACCTTTGGAAACAAGATACCTATCTTAGAAAAGGGGGGGGGGTTTGCACATGTGCTGACCCTAGGGCAAAACGAAGGGAGTACAGGAGAGCGTTCGGGAATTAAATATGCCCAGGGGCATGTGTAGATTTAGATGGGCTGACAGCAGACATGTGATGGTGGTGGGGTCTAAGGTTGGGTCCCAAAACATCTTAACTTGGGGAAGGGATGTCCTCCCCTGCTTATTCAGGGGAAAAGGCAGGATACAAATTATTTAAATAATAAGTAACAGCCCAGTCCTATTGGGCTTTAATGCTGGCATTCCATCAGTGTAAGCTGCCTTAGGGCAGTCGCAAACAAATCTCCAAAAGCACGTGAAGGCATCTGCTGTCGGTGCAACAGCAGGAAGGGTGGAGCCTTCCCACACGCACCGGAGGATCACTGAGGACCCGTCAATGCAGGTAAGGTGGGGGGGGAGGTGAGATGGGGTGGGGGAGACGGAACGGAGGTAGGCAGAATGGGGTGGCAATGGGGGTGGGGGAAGGGCAGATCTGCTCCAGGAAGGGGATGGGTTTGGCGGCGGTGGCAGCCGCTGAATCCTAGTCCCCTTCCTGGACCCAATCCCGCAGCTAGGGCTCACGCGGACCTGCACCAGTAATTTTGCTAGCACAGGTCCGAGTAGAATCCTCTGCACTGCAGAGGCTTACCCCCGGGTAAAGGAATGAATGTTCCCTTACCCAGAGGAGACCACCACGACTGCCCCCCCCCCGCCCTGCAGGAGGCAGTGGTAGCCATTTTGACGTCACTGCATAGGCGGGAGAGGGGAAGGATAGGACTGGGTTGTAAATGTAGCACATCAGACAGAGAGAGAGAATGAGAGAGCGCAGCTGCCAGGAAACAGCAGAGACAGTCATAGAGCCAGTTTGGCTGCTATATCCACTGGCTCTCCCAAATGTGGGGGAGCAGTGTGGGTCCCCTCATCCGGTGTGCATTCTTGTCAATTGCATGGGTGAACTCAGAGCCGGCCCAAGACCTCCTGATGCCTGAGGTGGCGTGCCAAATGCTGCCACCTCACCTGATGATGTGCCAGGAGATTTTGTCAATCTCCAATGCTCTAGTTCAGCACTCCCCCCCTCCACACTTCCTCTTCCTGTCTGTCACATTCTTCCTTTTCCAGTCCAAGGAGTAGAAGGAGGGGCAGTGGAGGCATGTAGGTGCAGAGGCGTCGCTCCGGTAGGGGCGGGGCTGTAAGTATCGCTGCGGTCATAGTCTCTTTACCGAGCGAGGAGGAGGCAGCCCCGCCCCCTCACTGTCCGAGCCAGTCCCCTACGGAGAAAGCAGCAGGCAGGGTCTCTTGCCTGCTGCTTTCTCCGTAGGGGACTGGCTCCGACAGTGAGGGGGCGGGGCTGCCTCCTCCTCGCTCGGTAAAGAGACTATGACCGCAGCGATACTTACAGCCCCGCCCCTACCGGAGCGACGCTTCTGTGTAGGTGGACAGAGATGCCCCTCCCCCCCAATCTGTGGCTTGAGGTGACCTCTTCAGTTGAGCTTATGGATGGATCTGCCTTAGAGACGTGGATTAAATACTATCTAGACATGGTCCTCCTTCATTCAACCTAGATATATGAATTAAATACTACCATCAACATAATATTTGAACTGTATGTTGCGGGGTAGTTTGGATGAAATACTCTGCACATAATTAGCCAGCAGTTAGACAGCACACAAGAGCAGGGAGAGATGATTTGCATGCTCACACTCCTCCCCCATGCATGCGAGAAGGCCAGTGGATATATTGTCCTAACTGGCCCATAAATATGTCCATGTAGCCATAATATATTGTACCTTTGAAAAAAATGTAAGCACATTTTTAGTACATGTATAGATAAACAAAACCACATGACGATAATTATACCATTGAGACCAGAAAAACACACACCAAACAGTTACATTAATCTATTTCCAAGAATATGTTGTACCTTGTATATTTTAATTGGAAGCTGCTTTGGCAGCCAATCTTGGCTGCAAAGTAGAGCAATAACAATATATGATACCTAATAATAAGACAAGACCCCATTTTGTTTAGGCTTGTGGCATTGGAGGAGGGGGCTTCAAATGTTTGCTCCAGCACCATAGCCCTGATCCAGATTGCCTTCCCCCAAGCTCCTATTAGCTGCAGAGGAGGAACGTTATAGACTAATTGTGTCTTTAATTTCCCCCCTCCATGAGTAATAGCAGTTTTAGGGGGGCAGGTAAATGTGTGGAACCAGTACAGGGGAAAATGGTTACATCCCCGTCCCCTACTACACCATGACCCTGATCCAAATTCCCCCCTCCCCCCCCCGCCCCACCGTATTTTGAGAGAAAGAAAAAAGACATTAGGAGTTACAAATGTGGAACCTCACATTGCATCTAGCTCAGCTGGGCCATGAATTAACCGTACACTGTCCCCTTCAATACAGTATCGCGTATAGTACAGCCCAGCCTCCACTCCCTGCTCTACTCTGCTGCAGCCTGGATGAGGAACACTACCAGGGAACTGTATATAATGCCTGTTTAATGAACCTGTCACATTACCGACGACACCTGTGTGAAGCCTGCAGGAGTCATCAGGTAGGTTCTCATCATCATCATCATTTATTAATATGGTCGGTCAAAGACCAACAAGCAGGTTGGTTCTCCTCCCTTGCGCTCTGCAATGGTGCGGTCCAGGAACAGTTTTCTCCCATCTGCTGTGTGGAGCTGAACACGGCTATCGCTAGAACGGAATACATCCGTTTGAAATGTAAATATACACCACAGTGTCACTGTGAGGGCTTTAGACGACATTCTCCCTGACAAATGTCAGATTTGTTTATTACAGTGTAGTCAGCCTAGGTGTAAGCTGGTCACACATCTATCCAAATGTGGAAAATACTGTTTTTCTAACTCACGTTGAGCTGGAAGTGTGAATTTGTCCAGACACTTGGTGCTGAAGTTACGGTGCCAGATTGCAACGCCTGCTCCCCTGACATTGGTTGCAAGGACCAGATGAACAAAAAAACCCAAGGAAATCCGGAACGAAACCTGACCTTGTTTTCATTGTGCTTAAAGGATTTCACAGAAATAATGAAATGTGTGGTGGCTGGGGGGGGGGGGGGGAACTGTGCCTTAATTATATACAAAACGGTAGACATGCATTCCTTTGAGTAAACACAGTTCTTATGAATGTTTGTGTGGAAGGGTTGTCTTCCACTGAAAAATAATGCTGCCTCTTAAGTGAACATAAAAATAAAGATGAAAGATTGCTACAGCCTGAAGACAGAAGCTCCCAGTACAGTAAAAAGAAGACCGTTCTCATGCTTTGAGACAGAATTATGGTCACCCAATTTCATGTTGTTTTTCAATCCCAGCCACTATTTGGTTGTAACTTTTATCTTCTTGTTTTCTTAGTCATTTTTTAAAAGATGTATACGGTTATCCCATCTTTCCATACTTCTGGATGTTAAAGCCAGTTTACAAAATAAAAGACATGATAAAACACCAAAACAATCAAATTAAAAGAATCAATACAAGAAAAACACCCAATAGAAACCAGTGGCACTTCTAAATAAAAGTGATGTGAAAAAAGGTCTTGAGACTCCTGAAGAAGGCCAACACGGAGAGGAGGTATATGAACATAACATAAGAACATCAGAAGAGCCCTGCTGGATCAGGCCAAAGGCCCATCTAGTTCAGCTTCCTGTATCTCACAGTGGGCCCACCAGATGCCTCCGAGAGCACACAGCCAACAAGATAACCTGTTTCCTGTTGTCACTCCCTTGCACCTGGCACAGAGAAAACCTACTTCCAAAGCCAGGAGGTTGCTTAATATGGCTTGTAACCTGTGATGGTCTTTTCCTCCATGAATCTATCCAAACCCCTTTTAAAGGCATCTAGGCCAGGTGCCATCACCACATCCTGTGACAAGGAGTATGGTCATGTCTTAGGCTTACCAGATCTCCAACCGGGACAGAGTGCTAGACCTTTAGGAGAAGGACTGTGGGCAGGTGTAGCTTGTTAAACCTTAGAGCACAATCCTAGCCATGTCTACTTAGAAGAAAGCCCCACTGAACACAATGGGGCTTGCTTCTGAGTAGACATGCCTAGGATTGTGCTCTAAGGTTTAACAAGCTACACCTGCCCACAGTCCTTCTCCTAAAGGTCTAGCAATCTGTCCCGGTTGGAGATCTGGTAAGCCTAGTTATACACAGAAGCCATATAGATTTTATAATGCAATGAAAAACTTGAGACATTCAGTTAGCCATCCATGCACGAAATGAGCCAGCTGAGGGTCATCAATGATCACTCTGGACTTTCAATTTCTGTGACATCTCATTTTACCCATTATGTAGAGGACCACCTTCTCCCAGACAAACCTGCCTATCCTTTAAGCCAGGCCTGTGCAACTGTGGCCCATTTTAAATTTAGGAAGTTGGTTACTGTAGAAAGGGCCATTTCTGTTGAGGTAACAAGAGATGGAACTCCCTCCCTAGGGAAGTTCTCTCTGATAATTTAATTTAGGCACCATATTGTGGCCGTCCTATTTTTCCAAGCTTTTAGTTAACATGTGGCTTTTATGGCCTTTTATGAGCTGCTGGCTTTATTTCAGCTGTTAGGTTAGTGTGACTGTTGTTTTACTGTTGTTGTTGGTATTATGTATGGCATTTTATGATTTTGTTGTAAGGTGCTGGAGAAAACGCCTGAGAGTCCCTTGGACTGCTAGGAGATCAAATCGATCAATCCTAAATGAAATCAACCCTGACTGTTCCCTGGAAGGACAGGTACTGAGGCTGAAGCTCAACTATTTTGGCCACCTAATGCGAAGAGACAGCATCACCGATGCAACGAACATGAAAATGAGCGAACTCAGGAAGATACTGGAGGACAGGAAGGCCTGGCGGGATATGGTTCATGGGATCACGAAGGGTCGGACACGACTTAACGACTGAACAACAACAACAACAATGCGAAGAGAGGACTCTCTGGAGAAGACTCTGATGCTGGGAAAGATTGAAGGCAAAAGGAGAAGGGGAAGGCAAAGGATGAGATGGTTAGACAGCATCACCGATGCAACAAACATGAAAATGAGCGAACTCACGAAGATAGTGGAGGACAGGAAGGCCTGGCGGGATATGGTTCATGGGATCACGAAGGGTCGGACACGACTTAACAACAACAACAATATCATGCATTCTACTAGGAATGGAAAGGAATACAATAGTTGGTGTACCGGAAATACTTGAAACAGATTAGGCTGAGATGGAACACAGAACTGAAGAGATCAACCTAAGGAGTAGAAGCATGTTCAGAGATCTACTGCTATGGCCTTGATGAACTTGCAGTTATCTATAGCACTTCTGAGAGTTTGTTGGACACAAGAAAAATATGAAAAATCTCAGTGCATGATGCTGGATGTTTACAGCTCCTGATGAACATCTCGGACAGATGTCTTAGAGTGAGTCTTGTAATACCTCCATTCTGTTAAGAAGTCAATAGAATAATTAACTTTGCAACCAGAATGCCTGAAAATCTCTGTGCTGCCACTGCCGTCCTCAGCTATATATCAGTTTTATGGTCCCTTGACAAATATGTGCAACGGTTGTTCCAAAGGGCACCTAGATAACCGAGCAACTAATTCTTAGTGCATCTGTTTGCTTTCAATAGGTGAGTGGTGTGACAATATATGCTAGAACTTAAAGTGATGTTCTCTAGGAAGCAAACACCAGGAAAAAAGGGGGGGGAGTTAATTAAAGAAACTTGCAATAGCCAGAGATGTGCATATACTGTACTGAATCATCAATTAACTAGCTGGCTGACTAAAAAAGACTATTTAGTTCTAATCCCAAAACTCACCCAATAATTTTATTTTCTTTTTTTAAGTGCTATCCCAGTTAAGCTATCACCCCTCCCACTTCCCTTGTTTACTGTCTTTGTGTTGTGGGTGAACTTCAGTGAGAGCTGGGTGGGACAGTCTACTCTTTATGCTGTCAAGAGAAGACTGTATCTGTGTAGGAAAGACGGGAAAACAGCAGAGGTTGTAGCAGCAAGGTTTAAGCTGCTTTGAGCATATGGAAACGTGCTTATAACAGTGCAAGTCTAGAATGCCTACTCAGAAGTAAGTCCCATTGTGATGGGTTTTACTTCCATGTAATTATGCATAGGGCCCAACCACAAGTAAGAGCTTTGTGTGACTTGCAGCGCAATCCTGTGTAAAGAAATGCCTGCAGAGCGCGCACTCCACAGGCTCCAGGTGTTGTAAACGCGCCATAAAGCGCGTTTTGACACCCGGGGAGTAAGCCCTTACTCCGCCTCCCAACCAACTCGACACCCACCAGAGCACGCAAGTTGGTGCAGGAGCGGGGGGGAGGGCAGGCCAGGATGCAAGGGAGGGCGGCCATTGGGTGAACTGGGGTGGGAGGGGGCAGGGATATTGTCGGCGAGCTCCACCGATATCTTGTGCCCGTTCCCGGCCTAGGCGACCCTTACCCCACCGCCACGGATGTACGGTGGCAGATGACACGCCAAGCCAGCTGACCCCTCACCCGGGGTGACGCACTGGCTCATGACACCACTGGTCCGAGGAGACTGTGTAAAGGCCGTGCCAGCCCGGGAGGGGGCGAGGATATGGCGGCCGCCATCCTCGCCACTCCCGGGCCGGCTCAGCCAATGGCCCCCCTCCCTCGCCACCTGGATCGCGCTCGCTTGGGATCCCTTACCTTCTCCGTCAGCCGCAGGGATGATCTGGCACTGGAGTGAGGACTGCCGGCCTCTGCACTAGCGGCCCTTACTCGCGAGTTGTCGCAAACGTGCTTTACGGCATGTTTGCAACGGCTTAGTGCAGCGGAGCACTCGCTCCACCGCTCTAAGTCTACGGTGAATTGCGCTCTCAGTGAAGTAAAGAAGTTTTTACAAACGATTTATCTTCAGGTTTATGAGAGCAATGATTATAGGCATTCCTTGATTTACACTTTCCCCTACAAATATTCAGAAGCCACAACACAAAATACAGCAGTACTTGCCAAACGGAAAAGTCAGCTCTTGGATCAGTCCTCTTCCTTGCTATCAGTTCAGATGATATTGGGCTCTTTGCAAGTTGCCAATTAAGAATGCATTCTCTGACAAAGTCTTCCGAAGATCCAGTTTGTTGGAACAGTCCACATATATCACTGGAGCAAGCAGCCCAAGAAAGTGGAAGACAAAAGGTTGAAAAACTCTCTAGAACAATTAAAAAATATAACTGACAGTATGTGCCAACTCAGGCAGGCAAAATTAGCATAATGGCCTACTTTTTATCTCCTAATCTTGTTTCACCTGAGCCAAGATGTTCAGAGTTTAAAACAGTTCTCCTACAAGAAATATCCCTTTTTCTCTGAGTGAAAATGTCCCATTTTCTTTCAGGAAATGGACCTGTAACTTCACCAGCTAGCTGGGCAAAAATGAAAAAAGGCTCGCCCAGGCTCGACCCACTTGGCTTTACATCTTTTTTCTTCTTCACATTTTTATACCGCCTTTCCTCCAAGGAGCTCAGAGTGGTGTACATATTTCCTCCCCTCCTTTTTGTCCTCACAACAACCCTGTGAGGTAGGTGGGGCTGAGAGATAGTGTCTGGCCCAAGGTCACCCAGGAAGCTTCGTGGCTGAGCGGGGATTTGAACCTGGATCTTCCAGGTCTAAGTCCGACTCCCAAACCACTATACCATCTTGGACTATGTCTTGGACCCACTCGGGTTTATGTCAGCCAAAGAGCTGGCACAGATCTGAGTAGGCCCATTGTTGGGGACTAGGCAGCCACGGAGTAGCTTACCTCTCCATCACTGTCTAGTCCCCAGCCAGCCCATAGTATGCAGCGGACACTGTGCCAGCACGGCTGCATGCTCTGGACCGGCCCAGGATAGGACTAGTCATGTTTCTAGCGGGAATTTTCCTACTGTTGCTCTTTTATCAAGGGTATCCAAAGGAAAATAGGGGCAGCACCAAAAGATAACCCCCCCCCAAAAAAACCTTCTTGTTACAGAAGTTCATGTGCCTTTCATAGTCAATTTTCATTTTTAGAACATCACTTTGCCTCTTTTTTGTTGTTTGTACAGATAGATGTATAGTCAAGATGTACAGTTTGAAGGGAATGGCACCATGTGCTTTTTCTGAACAGTTTTAAACCCTCACGTAGATATACTGTAGCTTTCATGTTTAAATATATCTCTGTTCTTAATTAATTGGAGAATTCAGAAAGGGTCATACTTTATATTCTTCATCATGGCTCCTTTGCAAAAGGTCAGAATACAAAAGCAAAATGAAGCTAACTTAATTTCTCTACATTTTCATTTGCATTCTCCTTGAGCACTCTATTCCCAATGAAGGTGTTAATTTTTTCTGAAACGAAAGAAAAAAAAAGAATCAACATGGATTTCTTTTTCTCCTACTAAGTCCTACCTTTCCAAAGAGTTTGGCATGGGCACTTGCAACCTCGTCTAAACCCTGAATTTCTACTAAATCCTAGGCCACTTCCTTACAAATCTATTGTTCTTGCTAGGGTGGATGAGGCAGGAAGATCCCGGAAATGGCTACTGTTCATCTGAGCTTGGAAAGACCATATGTCACTAATAGCCTTACCAGCGTCCTGGAATCGATGCTGGCTTTGACCTAGAGCGGACCTGAGCTGCTCCCAAGTGTGCACCGCGGGCTGCCCAATGGGGTTCCGGCTTCTGTCGCGTCGTTGACCGGAAGTTCCGGAAGCCGGAACCCCATTGGGCAGCCCGCGGTGCACACTTGGGAGCAGCTCAGGTCCGCTCTAGGTCAAAGCCAGCCTCGATTCCGGGACGCTGGTAGTAGGGCCATCACTAGGTGCATTGGTTTCCTGAAGATAAGTATGAATCAGAGGCCTACTCAGGCTCAGTGGTCTACTCTACAGTTTTCTCAGCTAAGCTGAAGTTTGCACAAATAGGGTTGCCTGAGCCAACGGTGAGGAAACTACAGATTATCGTTTCTTCTTGAACCACTAAGATAGTGGTCTTCGGATACCATAAGGCCAGACAGTGGTCCAGTTTCTCAGATTAGGCGACTGGAGAAAAGTGGACATAGTCAATACGCTCCTCTAAATGATACCAAAAACAAAGGGGACTTACATTAAGGGCAAATTAAATCCAAGATCGACTATATGCTGTGTAAATAATAAACACAAACACACAATATGGAATAAACATTTTGAGGTTTTCACGACTAGTGTACATTACCGAGTTAAACACTTCCATATTCCAGGAGATATGTTGTTTTAAACCTGTCAACTCTCTTAAAACGACTTATCTCCCGAAATATGGAAGTGTTTAACAATATGGAATCTATAGACAATATGGAATCTATAGGTCCCGCACACTGGTCCAGTCACATTTGCAATGGCCATAAAGCTGTTTATGCTGGCGGAACGTGTATTCTTTTGGTATAAACGGTGGGTAGCATTGGGCCGTTACTTATGCTGCATTGGGTAGTGTGAGTTACATTTATTACTTTGATGATCATCCTATGCTCAATGAGTATTTATCTCATTTTATGATTTTGTTTGGTTGCTTTGTCAATCTCACGTTTATTTAGTGCCTTTGTTTGCTCCATAATGAAATGTACCTTGTTATGCCTTCCAGAAATCGATTGATTCATTTCAGTTATTATTTTCTGTCTGTGGTCTATTTCACTGGTTCAGTTTCTGCCCAGTGGAGTGTAGAACCCAACTTTCAGCTACATCATTGTTTAAAAAAGTGATCTTCCTATGCCAAAGTAATATTCGTCCTATTTTATTTTATTTTTATTTTTCACATTTTTATACCACCCTTCCTCCAAGGAGCTCAGAGTGGTGTACGTATTTCCTCCCCTCCTTTTTGTCCTCACAACAACCCTGTGAGGTAGGTGGGGCTGAGAGATAGTGACTGGCCCAAGGTCACCCAGGAAGCTTCGTGGCTGAGCGGGGATTTGAACCTGGATCTTCCAGGTCTAAGTCCGACTCCCAAACCACTACACCATTCTGGCATCCTATGGCATCTAAAGATTAAAAAAAAAAACACCAAATACCACAGCATAAACGTTTGTGGGAAATTTTGTTTGCAAACCAAGCACATAAAAGAATAGTTTTGGTTTGTCTATCAAAAGCTAATGCACAGCAAAATCCTTTTTTAAAAACAGGACAGTAGTTAATTCAGCATGTAATTGAACTGCACTAATGATGAAACAGTCTGTCAGTTGCCAAAGATTACTGAACTGTGCTTACTGTGAATGCATAATACAGATGTGAAAGTCAGGTCATATTATTATTATTATTATTATTATTATTATTATTATTATTTCCCCTTATTTCCCCTTACTGACATAAAAGCAGGCATATTTCTCGTTTGTGTAAAGAAATATGTATGTTGCATCTCTGCAAGTCACAGACTTTCAGCACTGTTCTCTGAAATATTGTCTTAATGAGAGCAATGGTATTTGTATGACACTCTCAATTGCAGATGAGCATCAGTATCCATTTATACTGAATGTTTTGTCTAGTATGCAAGTTAGTGAGGCTGTCCCCCTTTAGGAGGCATGGAGATTTACTGAACCGAGCTCCAGCAGCTGGACAGAACCACCTAGTTCACTTCCAGACAGGGGCGTACTTATGTGCGGCGGGAGAGGGGCGGCGGCAACAAATAGCCCTCTTCCACTGTTGCTTCCCAGGAACACTCTGTGCACAGTACCTAGTTTCTGTGTGTGGCAGGTGTTGGATTGGATGGTACAGGTTGGCATGGGGGAGGGAGACCGGGAGAGAGGGTTCTCCTGCCTTGGGCAGGGCACTGGATTGAGGGTTACCACCTTTCTAGCAGGGCTCCTGTGCTCCTGACAGGCACACCATGGATGGCAGACAAAATCTCAACAGAGAAAAGTTGTTCCAACATTGCATCTCAGTGCCAACTTGGACTAGGCTGCTGCAGCAAACAAATATGTTTTTTGCTTCTGACACAGATTAATTAGTATACAGTTCTTTCCTGATCCAGATTGTCAGTGAATTTCCAATATACTGTACGCCTGTTCCTCCTTAAGGGAGCAAAAGGAAATAATTTTCCCTGCAGCAAGTCTCAGAAAAAAATTAATCCAGGCCATTTGTTTCTAAATGTTATTATTAGGTTGGAAAGCTCCATGACGAATTTCTTAAGGGGGCTCATTTCTGTAAATAAACTTTTAGCGTTTGATGGATTTTGCTGCTGTTTCAAAAGATCCTTGGCCCAATGGTTGTAAATACTGAGGAAAGTGTGGAATCCTTTGCCAATTGTTACTATTCACTAGGCACTGAGGTGGCTACTGGTGGATTGGCAAATATACTTCTGTAGCATTGGGGCTGGTGCATGACAAGCATCTTTTAGTCCATTAGGCCTGCTTTCAAGACAAAGGTAATTTGCTGCTGGTGTTATTTTTTTTGTATTGTGTTAGGAATAATAGAGTCTGAAGGCAAAATGTACCCGTCTTGAGCAAACAGCACGGTGTACAAGGGACCAGATCAGGATTTTCCTGCTGTCACGCTTGGATCAGTTGTTGATGGCTATGATAGTTAGTGAGACCCACTGGGCGAGGGTGTGGAATAGTTCTTTCTTTTAGAAATAAGTGCTCTATAAATGCTGACAGTCTCTGTAGGCAGGTGATGTTTGCTGCAAGGATTGAGCATAGCCTCCTGCCTCTGTGCAGAAAGGAACAGGTGAGGAGGAAAGAGATGAGGATGGATCTTTAGAGGAGAGCAATTTGAGGGCTCTGCCTGACTCTCAAGAACTCTTCACAAAAAAGCCTTGGGGTCAACAGTCTTAGAGAACAGTCCGTTTTTGATTCATTGCACACATTTCCAAAGCTATACATGTAAGTGCTACACAAAGCCAATGGCTTCATCTCAGGTGTGTGCACAGAGCCCGTAGAGGAAAGCACATCTAAGACATGGGGCCTGCGCTGACATCTGTTCCCTTGCCAATATCTTTCTGCACAGAGAGTGGTTTAATTATGCCAAGTTTTTGTGGCCTATTTTTTTCCTTTTGCATAATTCGCACGACATCATCCACAGGATTTGCATTTTGAAGTAGTAAGAAAGCAGGAAAGGCACAATTAGTGCATCTTATGTGTTAGCTTTGTCATTTTTAATTAGAACAAAATATAATGAGAAGGAGGGGGAGTAGGCCTCACAGGAATGTTCCTATTAAAGCTGGTTTGCATGGACAGCTCTCTGCTTGGATCAGAGGCAACAATTAGAATAATTTCACTGAGCATTTTGAGGACTCCTCCGTTCAAAGGAAACATAGGTAGGGGCTTTCCCCTGCTCTAGAGCTGGAGGTGACGGCTGTCTCTTCGTTCTAGGAAGGGAAATATTATATTATCCATGGCTTTTTCGCACATGCATGTGCATTGCTTGATGGCTGCAACATCCAGAAAATATGCAGATAAAACCGCCAGAGTCAGAATGTCTATATCACTTTAAACACGACGATGCTCGTCAAACAACAAACAAACAACCCTCAGTTCACACATTCAGCAGCAGACAGCCATTGAGGCTGGAGTCAGAGATGCACTGGGTTTCTCTGCACCCAAACTGCACAGCTGAACGTGGTTGGCGTTGGCTTTGAGGTGAGATGTTACCGGTAGCAGCAGAGTCCTTCTTCTTCATCAGGGGTTGGTTCTTCTATCTGAGGACGGAGCCGGCCCCTTCACGCGTGCACGCCGTCAGGGGCTGCTGCAGGCATGCACGAGATGGCCACGCATGTCTGAATCTTGCCGCTCCGCGCTCCAGCTCCTCCCTTTTTCCTGCGCGCCCCCCTGGGAGTAAACAAGCGCACTTGCGCGCGGGGCCCAGTGATGCGCCGCCGCGTCTCTCCCCTGGCACAGGCAAGAGCTGGCAGCAGCTTCCCGAGCGGCGAGCGAAGGGCACGGGGGCACGAGGCGGCTGCTGCTGCTGCTGCTTCCTCCTCTCCCGCGCGCGAGGCAGGCAGCCCGCCGCCCGTCCTCGGCTCGCAGCAGCAGCACCAGCAGCCGGGAGGGCGGCGGCGGCGGCGGTGCCCACGCCGCGCTGCTGCCCGTCTTCTGCGCACTGCCCGCCCCCCCCCCCCGCCCTCGCTCTCTTTCTGGCGCCCCCTCTACCGTCTCTTTCCCTGGGAAGGTGGTGGAGGAAGTGGCCGCGACTCGAGGGAGGGCTGCCCGGCCGCCTGAACCGGCAGGTGAGTGCAGCCGGCTGCCAAGGCTGTCCGCGGGTATGACGAGATGGAGCAGGAGGGCAATGAGGCGCGCCCGGCGGGGGGGGGGGGGGTTTCAGCAGCCAGCAGCGTGTTGACAGTTCACGTGTATGCATGTTGGTTGTGCGTGCGGTCAGATGCCACCTTTCTGGAATTTGCTGGGATTGGGGGGTGGGGAGGAGGGAGGCGGGAGATTTTTTTTACCTGTGTTTGATTTTAGAGGGGAGTCGTCTGTGGTACCAGTGTACTCGCATGTATGACTTGCGCACGCACACACGATCAGCAGCGTGTTCTACCCTGATTAATCCCGAAGAACTCAGGGTTCGAGCCATCACTTTACCAGAAGTCTACCGGGGGGAATCCCAGGCTCATCTTTGTTGTTTGATCTGACCGCGAGGACTAGTGCTGCCATCATTACTTTCTATTATTGTATTTAGTGGCTTCAGCAGAAAGGGCGGCTGCCAAAAGGATATTTGGGGTAACTAATCCGGGCTATCTGACCTTGGGTACTGATAGGGAGCTCTCTGTCTTTGTGCCGTGGGGAGGAGAAGGGGGAACTTCCCTACAGTGGATTGTTGCTTGTTGGGAGACAGACAGGTTTCACCTGAGTGGGAACCAACTGGGCAATGGAAAGGTGGTGGGTGGGCTTCTCCAGAGTGCCACGTTTGAGAGACAACCTCAGTAGGGATTTTTAACAGGAGTATAATGCCTGGGTATTTTGCCCATGGGTATTTGGCAGAGCAGGAGAGAGAATTTTGTAGAATGAAAGTTGTTGTTGTTCAGTTGTTCAACAAATGTGAAGTGGACACTGCATTTTCTATCTATAAATAAATTCAGCTGAGCTGAGATGTGGCGCCTCATCATTTCTCTATTTTTGTATGGTTGTGTTGTGTACTGTACAGTATTTGCAAGTTAAGATTTCTCCTACAGAATGTGATTTTTTCCAAGTAGGTTTGAAGGAGGGAGGAGTGTGTGTGTGTGTGTGTGTGTGTGTGTGTGTGTGTGTGTGTGTGTGTGTGTGTGTGAGAGAGAGAGAGAGAGAGAGAGAGAGAGAGAGAGAGAGAGAGAGAGAGGAATGAGATGGAGTGTGAGTTTCATCTAAGTGTCAAGTGTGTAGAGTTTTCACCAGGACATATGAGTATGTGTCGATTCTGCCTTTCTGTTCAATATGGATATACTGTATTGGGGAATCAGCTTTATGTAATATGGGAGGATTTTGCCTATGTGCCTATATGTATATTAAACAACCACTGGTGTGGGTGTTTGTAGTAACTATAACACCCACGATGTACAGCAGGATGAACAGTTTGATTCTAGCTAGGGACGTCTCTCTCTCTCTCTTGGTTCTGGAGGTCAGGAGATGGAGAGCAAATGTGACCTGATCACATACTAGCCCCTGTGCTGGTTAATTAAAATAGCATCGCTACAAAGGAAAGAGATGGAAGAATTTTTGGCACTACACAAGCCCTCTGTGATCATAATTGCTGGTTAGTGTCAAGGGCATAGCACTGTGGAGGTGTGCATGAAACAAAGCATTTTTTTTTCTGGAAAAGTTTCAGCAGTCTGCAAATCAAAACCACCAAGGCCTTTAGCACGTAAGCCAATATGAGTAGCATGTCAAATGAAGACTGAGACTGATCTCTGCTCCTCTTCTGTGGAGCTCATTGGGTGGGCTTGGTCCAATCACTCATTCTTAGCCTAGCCTACCTCACAGGGTTCTTGTGCAGATGAAATGAGAATCCCCATGTAAGTTACCCTAAGCTTTTTGGAAGAAGACTTGGAAGCAAACTAGTTCTTATAAATGTACAGTATATTCCTTCTTTATCTATACTGGCTGTTTTGTAAAGATGACTAAAGTGGGAAGGGTGTGCATTTATATAATAAAAAGAAAAGGGTATAGAAAAGGCCAAAAATGGGGCAGAAGTGGTGGAGAAGAAAGGGAAATGGGCAGGGAAGAATGGGGTGAACAAAGAAATGTTTTGGTCAAAAAAGGATGTGTACAAAAAAAGAGATAATGGAACAAGTTCTGGAGAAAATAAAAACAGTCAAGTGGGAGGAGAAATGGTGGATGAGAGAGAAAATTGTGTGGAAGAGAGAATATAAGAGGAAGTGGCGGAAGCCTGGTCCTACCCACGGTGGCACATGTGGTCCCCCCAAGGGCACAGTCTAAAGGCCATGAGAACCCTGTGGAGGCTGCCTTGAGCACCATCACAGAAGCAGGACAGGATACAAATGTCACAGATAAAGCAAGCAGAAACCTGTTTCCTGATCTCTTCAGTAGCACTGCTGTCCACCCCTGTTTCTAAGTTCCCTGTGGCTACTGGGCACCTGGATTTTTGCGTGACTGGTAGGTAAGGATGCTTCATCTCCTATCCTCATTAGACCTAAGGTAAGAAGCAGTGGAGGTGATTCACCGGGGGGGGGGGGGAGATGACAGGTTTCTATCCCTAGCCTAGACATGTGGCCCAGAATAGTTGCAGTTCTATAAATAATGGCATTTATATGATGGAACTTGAACTGTGGTAGCAGAGACGGTGTTGAACAGGCTCGTCCTACAGCTGTGGAAAATGGCCTCTGCTGGACCAGGACTTGTGCTGGTACAAAGTCAGTGGGATGCTAAGTTCCCTCAGCAGCAAAGCAGAAACAACATTTATTCATTTATTAAAAATATTTATATCAAGCCTTTTCAATCCACTTTGGCAGGTGCCCAAAGCAGTTTATGGTTTGTTTCCCCCTACATATTTGTGCGATTTCTGTTCCTCCTGGTGTTTCTGTGGCCACTGTAGCGGGAGGGGGAGAAGCGCAGTCCACACCTAAGGAGGCAGCAGCTGCTAGAGCTGGTGATGGTGGCTCTTCACGCTTTTGTCTTCTCTTTCTCCTCTATTACAGCAGTACAAACAAGAGCCAACCTAGTAACAGTGCTAGCCACTTCCACGGAGTTCCAGGTTACTCGGTTGCTACCCATCCATCACAATGATACCCACCAATGACACCCCTACCTTAGTCATGCGTGGAAGGCACCTGCAACATGTAACAATGGCAGGAACACAGCCCAATCCTAACCAACATTCCAGTGCTGATTCAGCCACATGCAGCCCCTTACCGTGAGGAGCCCTCCATGACTGCCCCCCCCGGCAGAATGCAGCACACACCCCTTTGGCATGGCTGCATTAGCACTGGAAAATTGGTTCGGATTCGGCTGTAAGTTGGTGACACGGAACCCAGTCCACAACGTCATGCACACACAACAGCTCCTCCATAGCCCAGTGATTAAGAGTGGGTGCCTGCACATCAGACCATGAGAAGGGTTAGAGTTCTGTGATTCTTCAACAGTGCTCATAAGGCTACGATCAGCACATTTGCAACGGTGCCTGGATGTGTAGATAGCATCAGACACAGGCTGGTCATTCCCTGTTCACCCACCTTGCTACATTCACCTTTTCAGCCCCTTCCTGATTGTCACAGCAGCATTCCACTGGTGCAGTGACTGTGCCATCTTAGTGCTGGCTTGGTCCTGTGCCAATGCGACCGTTACGCTGCTGGCACTGCCTCTTCTGGACTGCTGCGCCAAGGGTGGATTGCTGCATGGAGATTTCACAGCAATCCTGCTTCTCCCAGTGGGCATAACTCAAGGATAGGTTTTCTCTGTGAGGACCTTTTTGGCGACTAGCATTGAGATAAGCAGTGGGGCAGTGGATTTTGTATCCAAACAAAATCATGACAGTAGTGGTTGGTATGGAACCAGAAAGGCAGCAATCGTGTGCAGGAAGCCAGTCTTCCTCTTATATCACCGTAGTTTGGTCTCTCTTAACAGATGGGTTGGGCTTCCAGTTTCACACATTGATAGCGCAGTCCTATCCAATTTACACCACTGGTGTAACCAGCGGTGCAGCAAGACCGGGAGCCCCCCCCCCGAACGGAAAGGGGATTCAAATTCCCTCCAAAGGGGGATTCAAAGGGGATTTAAATCTCGCCTCCCCCTCCAAAGCCTCCCGCCCTGCCCTCCCCCAATGGTTACACCGGTGGTGTAAGTTGGATAGGATTGCGCTGTACGTTAGATTGAAGCCCTGTCTCCATATGTCTCATTGGTGCATTTCCAAACTTCATTCCATGATGGTGTTGTGTGCTGTCGGGGGTCTCCTGAAAGCTGTACATGGCAGTACTGCTGAGTCGTGACTGCGTCGGAGGGAAAAGGAGCTCTGCCATTTCTGGATGATGTTGCTTTGCTATGGGCAGACTAGAACTTGATGGTGTGTAGATGCTGTACCTGGAGTGAGGCTGGCAGCACCCGGGGCGGGTGGGGGATAAAGTGGTTGTCCTGCGCCCTCATGTCCCCTTTGCTTAATTCAGAATATTGCACAACTTGAAGTTTCCGGATGGTCCGATCTTTCATGCTGTCTGAACTCACACTTTGCATATCAGCGTAACTTGCAATACACAAGAAGCAGGGGACAGAGGTGCCATCAAAAGGTGCCCAAAGGTGCTTATCTAGCATTACCTCCAGATGATTGAGCAAAAGGGCCAATCTGCACAGTACCGGAAAAGACAATTCATCTATTTTATAGTACAGTATACATAGAGTCGGTAACGACTGGCTTTCGAGCAAGGGGAACCTTTACCTTTTTATATATTAGGGCAGGGCAGAGGAACCGCCTGCCAACACTGCCTAACTGAATGATTAGTGTCCAGAGTAAAGGAAGTTGGGATCCCCTGAACCCAGAAAGTAATCTACACAAAGTAGATAGAGTAATCTACTTAATCCACTTAAGAAGTAGTAGTAGAGACAGTCGTTTGCCTATAGATCCTGTCTAAGGGACAATGCACGTTGCCAATCAGGGCCGGCCCAAGACCTCCTGGCGTCTGAGGCAGCATGCCAAATGTTGCCCCTCCCCTTCCTGGTGATGTGCCCGCCTCTTCTCCTCCTGCCCCCTTGATTGATAAAGGAAGAGAGGGGCAGAGTGGAAGAGGAAGTGGAGAGGAGAGTGGTGGGTAGAGTGTCTCTGAGGAGAAGGAGCAGGGGCAGATGGAAGGAAGTGGGCACCTCCCACCAAACTGCTGCCTGAGATGACCACTTCAGTTGGCCTCATGGATGGGCCAGTCCTGTTACCAACATTACATGTTACACAGTCAGTACTAACTACTGTACCTTCAAGAGGATTTGGCCGTGTTATGGACCAGTGTTCACAGTGTGTCCTGATTTTTTCCACCCACTTGCCAACTTTGAAAAATCTTTAAAACTTGCATTATACCAAAAAAACATGTTGTGTGTGTTAAAACACTGAACAATTTCAACATACTGAAAGAGCCAGTAAAATCCCCTGTGTAAAAACCAGCCTGTGTGGCTGAAAACCCTTCTGGTTGCCCAGACGCTTGGAAATGTAGCAATTTACAGCACAATCCTCTGCATGTCTACTCAGAAGTAAGCTCCTCTGAGTCCCCGGTAAGAGTGCATAGGATTGCAGCCTTAATATTTGAAGCATGTGCCTAAGACCTTGGAATGATTTTCCAGTTCTGTCATATTGTGGTTTTGTGGTTTTAGAGTTGTGTGATTGGGGCTTAAAAATGCAAGTATCTCTGATAATTGTTCAAAAACCTGTCAGTGGCTCTCTTGCAGTAGCAAGCAGGAGCGATCTTTTCCCTTTTCTTCTTCTTCCCCTCCCACGCTTCCTCTGTTGCGGTTTCATTTTATTTTCTACTGTTCTGACAGCAGAGTTCACAGTTTTAGTTTCAGAGTGTGAAACTCTTATTTAAGAATGTCCAACAAGAGCTGCAGGTTGCATGAGCCATTGATTTGAAATGTAGAGTGTCATATAAACATACAGTACATCCTGCAAGATAAATGCATAAAGGGATATTCAAGAACTAGTTCTCTTTTTTTATATCTGCGTGGGGAGAAAAACGTCTCTCTCGGCCTTACCACTCCACTTTCAAGTTGTCTGTTTATTATTCCCATGATCACAGCAAGGTCTGGTTTGTTTTCTTGGCTTAGGTCCCCACCAGCCCAAATGGGAAATGGCTCCGTGAAACCGAAGTACCTGAAGAGGCCGGAGAGCCATGTGGGAGGAGGCTGCCCTTTTGGTTGCGCCAGTGGCAGCAAGTTGTTGAAAGACCCAGGTTTGAGTATCAGTTCAATAGCCGGTGCTGCAGATAGTCTGCGAAGCAAGGTTTGGGAGCTGGAACGGGAACTGAAGAGGCAGGAGGAAGAGTTGCAGGAGAGGAACTATCATATCCTCGAGCTCCAGGAGCAGCTGGCGAAGCAAACCAGAACCATTGCAGACCTTACTGAGGAGCTCAAGTGTAAATGTATCCAGCTGAATAAGCTGCAGGATGTTGTGGACACCCAAGGAGAGAACCCTTTCCTCTTCTCCCCTCTTAAAGAAGCACCCAGGATTAGCCATGGAGCCTGCAGCAACAGGAGGAGAGGGGCCAAGGAAGGTGTGTCTGCAGAACCAACGACCCGGACGTACGACCTCACTGAGCAGCCTCGGTTTTCCTTTGAGAAGGCAAGAGTCAGGAAGGCCTCGAGGTGAGACAGTTGCGTGGAGCGGTAATGCAGACTTGCACCGAAACACGTGGTAGAGTGACTGGGCAATCAGTGCATATAGCGCATGGCAATGTGCATGACTGGAAACAGTATTCGCATGATTACTGCCATAGCACTGTCAACAGAGAGCCAGGCCTCCTGACCTTGTGCGTCCTCATCAAATTGAAAGGCTCTGTGCAGGCACAGTGGCTTGGTACCAGCAGTGGAGGAGGAGGGCTTCCATATGATGCAGACGTTTGAGGTGGTGACTGTCTCTCTGTGTTGCGGCTGTTGGGTGGGTAGGTCATTCCACTTTTCAGACAGTTTCTGCATGATAGTTGTGACGTATGGACTGGGCCTAATGTTGTGTCTATACAACCGCAGATTTGACTGAATGCGGATGGCCGTCGCAGACAAAAAGGGCCCTGCCAATCCTTTAAAAAAAAAAGCACCTTAAAAATTGCGGATTAAAAATTGCTTTTCTTACCATTGTGGAGCCACAGTCAGTGTAGGCAGTCAGACTCGGGTATTAAGAACGGCTATTTCCGGGTTGTGCCGAGGTTGCGACCCCCCCCTTGCCCACCCCAGAATGCAACGCTGAAGCGATTGATTACTTCTGCATTGCAGTTTTCAGCGTGCCAGGAGCAAGGGAGGGGGATGCTTGCCTCGGTGCCACCCGAAAATAGCTATTCTAATTACCCAAGACTGACTGACTGCCACTCTACAATGGTATGAAAAGAGGTTTTTAAACCACATTTTTTTAAAGGGGCGCTATTTTTTACATTTTTAAGAGGATTTGACTATCCGCGGTTTTTGCCATCTGCGGGAGGTTCTGGAACCAAACCCCTGCGGATAAGACGGCTCAACGATATTACAGGATTAAATATTGTAGCCCTTTCACTGACCTTTCTGTATCTAGGGAGAATATAAGTGGAAGCGTGCATTTCTAGCTTTCTACCACTTCTTGCTTAGGCTGTAGGGTGCTCTAGAATATGTTGGAATGTTCTGAAAATCATATGTTACATACTTCTGTGTCATAAACTGACTTCCTTATGCACTTGTTTTGGATATAGGTGATGACTTTTATTAGTCGGTGTGTGGTACAGTTAGCTCACCGGGGATGGAGGGGTGATCAAGAGGTCACATAAATGGATCCTGGTGTGGTCTGGGTTACATGATTAGAAGGACTGTCAAATTTGCAGGGCAAAACAAAAAAGATTTGATAGTAATAGTTTCCCCCACCCCCTACTACTGGGGCTTCCTTCCAAAGCTGCATAGCGTAAAGATAGAAAAAGATGAGTCTCGCACAGCCTGAATTTCTTGTATTAAATTTTAACAGCCATTAGACATCTGGGAGATCCAGAGCCAACCAGCGTATTTTCTAGCCTCAAAACTTTGCATTCTTCAGCATTTCCCTGGTAATTAAAAAAAAAATCACAAACATGGGAATTGCAACTGCTACCATACAACTTATAGGCATTTGGGATGCCTCAGTTCCCAAATAAAACTAAAATAGCTATTTTGCCTTAGTATGTAGGAAGATGGAGGGTTGAAGTGAATGGGTTAAGTGCATGGTGAACGGCTAAACCATAGATATATTAATGCAGTAAATAAAAATTAGTTGTATCATTAGGAACTTGTATTACTTTACTGTATTACTTGTATTACTTTACTGTATTACTTGTATTAGGAATTTGTATTAAAAATGTTTCTAAAAGGTTCTTTACTCCATGGCGGGGGCACATGCTCATATCATAGACCATCGGTTCTCAAAGTGGGGAGTCGCGACCCACCACTACATAGAACTGGATGCTGTTCCCTACCACCTTAATGGACAAGCACTGCATGGTGGCGGTGGCAATCCCGGGGATCACCGCCACGAAAAGGTTTTTTAAAAGTTCCGGCAGGGGTCGGGGAGGTCCACGGCCCACTCTGAGGGCCTTCCCGAGCTGTAGACTGCCGCGGAATGGCGATTACAACCACTTCTGATTTTCGTCCAAATATTTTCATCTGAAATTTTTCCGCATAAATTTCTGAATAAACTTCACCTGAATATTTTCGTCTGAAAAATATCCAGAAACAGATACTGGATATTTTCGGATATCGTGGTTGTACTTGCCATTCCGTGGCGATCTACAACTCAGGGAGGCCCCCAGAGCTCCCCTCACGTGTTTTATATGTGAATGGGGGCAGACACACAAATACAGAAATGTGGCTTCTCCCATCATGTCTACTTTGACCTTAAAATTGGGAGGGGGGGGGAAGGGAAAGCAAATATCAATAGGAATTCATCTCTCACTCACTCACTCACTCACTCACTCACTCACACACACACGCTAACCGCTCTTTCTTCCTCCAAAGTGGGCTCCTAGGCAGCTTGCAACATACAATACAGCTGTACAACTCTCAGGCCGCTGCTGGTCTCTCTGACCTGGGCACCTTTTCTGCTTCCTTCCCCTCAGGGCACACAGATTTTATATACTGTATTTTTTTTTCTACTGTGATAACTGAGTTCTGTGTTTTCTTAACAGCTCAATCCGACTTAACTTTTGTGCCGGTTTAACCAGCGGCGGAGCGAGAACGGGAGGCCCCAGAACAGAAAAGGGATTCAAATTCCCTTTGAATTCCTCTTTTGGAGGGGATTTGAATCCCTTTTCTGTTCTGGGGCCTCCCGTTCTTGCTGCGCCACTGGTTACACCGGCACAAAAGTTAAGTCGGATTGCGCTGTTAGTCACCTTTGCATAACATACATTAGTAGTCTTTAACTCTTAGTAGTATATTTTGTAGTTGTTTGCCTTTATCCTTCTCAGTTTGTTCAGCTTAACCCCTTTAGGTTCTGTAAGGACAGCTCACTGTGAGCTTTTTAATGCAAATCTCATTGACATGATGAGCCGTGCCAGAGTACAACTGTGCTGTTGCACAGTATAGCTTCTGTTAATGGCAATGACTTTATGTAGGAGAACTTCCTAGACTAGAGGACTATGTTTTTCATGTCTTCAGTTTTGCCTTCATTTCTGTTTATTCCTCACTGCAGTTTTTTCTAATTCCTTTTTTGCTCCTGATATCTGAACCCTTTAATTTGTTTTTCCACTTTAATATTCTATAATGGAGGTGCATTCTTACTGCGTACAATTATACGCCCACTAATTATTACCCTGAGAAAATTTAATGGGGAAGCATGGCAAAGTCTGTGTTTTTTGTTTCATCAATCAACATTTATAGAGAGAGAAACTATACCAGACGGACCTGGTATAAGAATTAATTTTTCTTTGTGCTTTCTGCAATAGATAAGCACACCCATACAAACAACAATTACAATTACGATTACAAATTGATACAATGGAGGAGGTAATAATTTCAGAGAACAGCTTAGATGCTCAGTTAATTAGCATACATCGTAAGTTAGTGCATTGGAACAATGAGTGATGCAATAGGTGAGGTTTGGGTACCAAAAGGGGTTGGGAGCTACTGCTGGTGAGAGCGGGGGTTGTGTGTGCTTCGCTCCCCCATCTTCAGATCTTTTGCAAACTCTGAGTGCTTGTGTGGGGCTCTAAAAGATATCAAGAGCTGCCTTATAATATAATATATAATATACAGTATTTATATACCGCCTTTCTCGGTCATTGGATTTCTCCTCCGACTTTAATCCAAGGCAGTGTACATGGGCAGGCTGTCCTAACCCCCCTTGGAGTTTTTTTACAATATATATATATATATATATATAAATATATATAAATGTCCAACCTTTCATGAACGGCTACTTTCCAGGTGGTATCCTTTTTCCAGTCTGACAATTCTGCCGACTGGCGCCTCCCACACCCGACCGACGCAGCTGGAAGCTCTTATCTCTCCTCCTGGAGGCTTTCACAGCTTTTTGCCAGCGGCATGTCTCGAACTTATCAAGGTCACCGGTCTTCGGGCTTTGAAGGCAGTAGCTCTTCCAACTGAGCCAGACTCTTCTGCCCATGTGGTCTTCTCCAGTTTTTCAAAGATGTCACAGATTGGACTGCAAAAGATTTCCTCTATCATTCAGTGATGGCCTTTCCCTCCTATGCACTCCAAGACTCATGGCCTATACAGTACAGAGGGCCCTTGGTATCCATGGGGGTTCTGTCCCCAGAACCCCCATGGATACTAAAATCTGCATATATCGAAGTCTGCTATCATGGATATAAGGGCCACTGTAAAAACCTTTTTTAAAAAAAGGTTAAAAATAGTATTTCTTACCTTTTCGCTGGCAAACTGCTCCGTTTGCAGGGCTTTAGAAAGGGAAATTGCGCTCTGTTTCCTGTTTTTTGTTTCAAATTTTAAGGTATAAAAATGCATGGGAAAAATGAAGATGGAGAAATAAAAATATGAAGCTGTACAGAACTCCATAACTGGGAAGAACAAAATTCTTCTGTGTTTTCATGTATTGCCAATTTCAGATAGATGCCTCTCCATATGAAGGACTGGGAATTGGTCCCTTACTGTTACTGATCATATCCAGGGCACTGGCCAACAATGTGGAAGTTTTGGGTATTAGGACCTGATTAGGTATTCCTTTGGTAAAAGTCATGGACAGCCCAATCCTATCCGGTATTGGGCTGTTGTGCACAACCATTTATGACAGAGTTCCATTGTCGTAAAATGTCTGCCGCAAGAGGCAGCAGTTCTCCCCATCTGTTGGCAGACCCCGTGGGCCCACCGGAGCAGGTAAGGCAGCGGTGGGGGCAGAACTGGGTGGGGATGGAGGGGGAGCAGGGAGTATGTGGGCAGGGGTGGATCTGGCAGCAACAGCACATGCTGGATCCTACCCTCCCTTTTTTGAGCCTCCCCGCTCCTTTCTTTCCTTGGACTTGTGCCAGCTAAAGAGCTGGCATAGCTAAAGGAGACCCATTGCAGAGCAGGAGGTTGACTGTTCCCTGGAAGGACAGGTACTGAGGCTGAAGCTCAAATATTTTGACCACCTAATGCGAAGAGAGGACTCTCTGGAGAAGACTCTGATGCTGGGAAAGATTGAAGGCAAAAGGAGAAGGGCAAGGCAAAGGATGAGATGGTTAGACAGCATCACCGATGCAACCAACATGAAAATGAGCGAACTCAGGAAGATAGTGGAGGACAGGAAGGCCTGGCGGGATGTGGTTCATGGGATCACGAAGGGTCGGACACGACTTAACGACTGAACAACAACAACAAGGGGTTTTAAATCTTCGCCTCCTGATTCCCTCCCCCGCTGAATACAGCACACTTGTTTTCAGCCTGGCTGCACTAGCGGGGGGGGGGGGAAAGAGGAGGATAGGATTGGGCTATTAGTGCAGAGTAACGTTTATGGTATGGGTTAACTTTGTGCTTGCAAAAAAATAATGTTCAGCTGAATACTGTGACCTATTTACTACGTGGCTTGCCAGGGAGCATCTAAGTGCTTTAGGATTCAATTTCAGCCTGCAAGTATGATCATTAGTATGCCTCTGACCTTATTTTTTAACCTTTTATTGGTGCCATCCTTTATTTCCAAGCTAGCTGTACAGGTAATAAAGGAAATAAATCAAGCCACTAAATGGGAAGTGATCATTCTCTTTTAGTGTGTCCTCCAGAGATCTTACCGTGAAGCCTGGTTCTCTGAGACCATTTTCCTTTGTTTTATGAATCTAAGGGCGAAGAGACCTTGGAGGCTTCCAGAGTGTCGTGTTGGTATTTGCTTTGTTAGGTCAGTCTTGCAGGCAATAGAAAGCATGGAGTTCTCAGGGCAAAAGTAGCCTTTTGAGATAGCCATGGCCCATGGATTCAGTTCTGCTCATGTGCAAACGAATAGATGGCTGCTCCTTTCAGTTTAGCAGGCTCGGGGCATTTTGAAGTATGCACTTCATGCAGAGCATGGATGGCCACCAGAGGCAGAGGCAGGACTTTGTAGCACCCTTGGCTAGGAGCCGGAGAACTTATGGCCCTGGTGTTGAGACCCTGTCTGCGATCTTGCCTACTTCCCACCTCTTGAGACCAGGGGTTCTCAACCCCGTCTCGGCCGAGTACCACCTCTGGCGCCACTCTCTTTCTGCGTACCACGGGAAGTGACTGGCACTGACATCATCGCCAGTTACTTCTGGGTTTTCAGGTTTTCGGAGGCCAGAAAATGCAGGTAGGAGGCTCTGGGCGGGTGGAAGGGCCCTTCTCAGTGTTCCTGAGAGGCTCAGCCAAAGGCAGGAGCCTCTCGGGAGCAAAAACGTGCCGCTGAAAGCGCTGCATTGGAGCAGGGTTCCGGTGATCTGATGGGCCAAATACCACCAGCAGTCGGCCGAAGTACCAGTGGTGGTGCTAGTACAACTGGTTGAGAACCCCTGCTTTAGACTATTATATTCCTCCTTTCTCTTATGCTGGAGCTCAGAGCAGGGTACGTGGGGTTCCCAGGCAGTTTCCCATCCAAACCCTGACCAGACCCAGTCCTGCTTAGCTTCAACAAGCTGGCTGCTGCATCGTGCAGCTCCAAGCCACGCTGAGTAGAGGCAATGTCCTCTCAAGGCAAAGGGACAGGGCTGCACGTGCTCCGTTCCATGCACGCTAGAGTGGCACGAGTTCATACTTTGGACTTGGCTTGTGGCACCGCTGCTGAAAAGATCAGTCACCGCCGATGTACAATATTACAGTGGGAAAGACCCAGAGATGGTTTGTCTGAAAAAGGTTAAAACGCTGCGTGAATCAAGAGTCCTTGTTCTGGAGCAACGTCAATGCTGAAAGAAACACTTCTGCAATGATGTGCAGCTAATTTGATGAAAGCACCATAGATGTATGTACAGCTGCCTGCAATTGTGGAACAATATTCCATCTTGATGGAACCAGGTAGTTCAACTCACCACTAATATATTACCTAACAAAAGCACTGTTCTAACGTATTTATAATGTGGTTCAAAGTTATTTTTGGAGTCTCATCATGCAACCTACACAATGTAATCTTCTAGATTTTTAAAACACTACATTCACAATAGTTTTGTTTTTAATTTCCTGTACTTTTTTCCTGACCCCCCCACCCCCCATTGCCAACTGGCATCTGGTGTCCCTGGGGTCTTCCTCAAGCTGTTTGTCTTCTAGCCTGCAGTCTCTCTCATCAAGTCCCTCCAGCATTCCATGTTCTGAGGATTGCAGCAGTTCTGGGCTTATATTTTGCTCTATAGATTTGGCCTTGTGTCATAATTAGAATGACTGGGTTGGTTTCAGCTGGTAGTTTGCAGGCATGTGTGTTACTGTCTTTAGGGGATGATTTTAATGATTGCCACCATCATGCTGTGGAAAAATTTGCTACACTTGGCACTTCCTTTACTTTTCCATGTGCACTTCATGCTCCATTTCTTTACTTTTCAGTGCACTCTCTCCTCTTCTCAGCTTCCGATAATGTTCTCTTTCATTCTTATTCCCTCTCTAGCTTTCATCTTATTGTGCAAAGTGGTTTGTTGCACCCCCTCTTATTCTCTCCTTCTACTCCACTCCTTTAAAGCACCAGGGGTGTGTGTGTGTGTGTGTGTGTGTGTGTGTGTGTGTGTGAGAGAGAGAGAGAGAGAGAGAGAGAGAGTGAACACACAGCCAGTCTTTGCATCCTATCTCCTGCACCACCAGCGCTCTCATTCCTTGACAAGCCCAACAGATTGCACTGCTCAGACCAAGGGCAACCTCTAGACGGATAGGGCAGCCTAAATTCTTTCATCTGACCCCCACAGACCAATCCATATCCACTAGGCCCTAGTGGATATGGATTGGTCTGTGGGGGTCAATGAAGTCCTGAGTTCTGAGCTGGCTTCTCAGTTTGAGCAGCTCAGAGCTTGGAGTAGTAGGTTAGTAGTAGCTTGGAGTAGTAGGTTGGATCGAAAGGTGCCTTGTGTGAGCAGGAAGGCCCTTCTGCTTGCAGTGGGTGCCCCCTCCCAATTTCCCCCTCCCATTGCAGTCTCCTATGTCAAGCTGTTTCTGGAGGATATCCTAACCCTCGAGAGTCAGTTTAGTGGGGTCTAAAATTTGTGGAGTCATATGGCTGGAGAGGAGGTCATGGGAAAGCTCTGTTGCATCAGCAAAATTCCCATTTGTACTTCTTTGGATCCAAGCCATTGTGTTGAACAGGTACTATTGAGCCCACTATCTTCTTCAGATTCTTTCTCAAAACTAACTGTTCGTTTTGTCCATGTCCTAGACGAGCTTCTGTCTGGTGCCTCCTTCCCCTTCCCATGTTTTTTCATGATGCCTTTGTCTCTTCCTTCCTCCTTCTCTTCATTGTCTCTTTCCTTTCTCCTCCCACTTTGTTGTCTCCTTTTCTGTCAAAATCTGGATTGTAAGCTCTCTGAAACAGCTATTTATCTCTTTTTGTTGTTGCTGCTTATGCTACTCTGTAAAACACTATGCATGTTGATGGCACTGTATAAATAATAAATATCTAGATTATAAGCCTTCTGGGTTGGGATCGTATAATTTGTGTTTTTGCAGTGTATTGATGTATTGCAGAGGTGAATATACAATATGATTTTAGTTTTATTCTTGCTAACATATGCTATATGCTCTTGGTGGATATTTCTAAATTTCCAGTGCTTAATAAAATAATGCAAAGGTCTGGAAAGTACAACAAAGCATGCTATTAAATTGGTGGTTTTTCAATATTCCAGCTTAAAGGAACCCTGTTCACATTGGCTTATCTTCTGAGAAACCCCCGCATGCTGCAGAGCATCCTGGGAATTGTTCAAAGATGCACCCTCAGGGTGCTGACTGGACCTTTCACTCCACATGACTCGACAGTGAACCCTGGAGCATATATCCCTGTGTCTTTGCATTGCAGGAAAGATCAGTCTGTAAGATAAGCTTATCCGCCATTACTGATCATCATGTTGTAGTACCCATAATAAGCTTCCTTAGAACTCCAGAGTTCCTCAGAACATAGGTTGAAAAGCACTGGGGAAACTCAGCTGGTAATGAAAGATTGGGCCGTATGCTGAACATTTGAGGTTGTAACTGAAAAGGTAAATTACCTTCAAGGGCACTGGACTGTGAATACTGTGATGGAGGAATATGTTGTGCATAATGCAATTCATTTATATGTTTCAAATAAATCTGACGTTGCTTCTCTTGTGTCCCCCTCCCCACATTTTGATTTGCTGAACACAAGTGAGAAAAAGCTCATTACAGATGCCTTGAGCAGGAACCAGTTTCTGAAGAGGTTGGACCCACAACAGATCAGAGATATGGTCGAGTGTATGTATGGGAGGACATACCAGCAGGGGAGCTATATCATCAAACAAGGGGAGCCTGGCAACCATATATTTGTACTAGCAGGTTAGTAACTACTTAGGTAAGTGATGATGGGAATAGTTGTCCTGTTAGGTCTTAGTTTTCATGTTTTAACACGAGAAGAGCCCTGCTGGTCCAGACCATGTTGAGCAGAGGTGAAACAAGGGTGGAGCGGAGGCAAGTAGTTCTGCAAGACTCTGTTACACTGGAGTCAGTGGCCCCTCCCCCTTGCTGTTGGAGCCATTCCAGCAGCAACGGGAGTGTCCTGCGTGTTGCCTTTGCTGCCAGAATGGCTCCATCAGCAAAGGGGAGGGGCCGCTGACTCCAGTGTAACGGAGTCTTGCAGAACTACTTGCCTTCGCTCCACCCTTGTTACGCTTCTGATGTTGAGTCTATATAGTCTAGCATCCTGTTTCAAACAGTATTCCCCCAACTGTTCCCAGTTAAGCCACAAGCAAGGCATCCCTAACTTATTGTCTTTTCCCCAGCAGCTGCCGTGCTGCCTAAATGGAGTCCATTTAGCTATCATGGATAATTATTCTTGGTGGTGCATCAAACATTATTTATGACAGTATAAAAAATAATGTAGTAGTCGCAGTAGCAATTTATGTTCTCCATTTAAAGCATAACGTTTTAGTGCTTTCTTATCGTGTTTGTCCATTGCAATAACCCCATGAAATAGACTGTTAAAATTATTATTTTAAAAATGGCCAGCTGGACGCCACACCTCTCCCTTCCCAGAGATGCTCAAAAGCAGGACACGGTGGTGATGATAGCTATGTTTGTCCCCAGAATCTGGAGCAAAAGACAATAGCTATATCTGTCAAGCCTTTCCTGTGAGCTTGCTGGGCCCAAGTCTGAAAATCTGGCTGGCTGCTATTGGAGACAGAGTGCTCGGCTAGATGGTTCTTTGATCTGATCCAGCAAGGTAGTTCTTATCTTAGATTTCCATGGGCTGTAAATCTATCAATCAGTAAGTCATCGCTTGCTCACCCCAAAGTTCAGTGCTTCTGCTGACTGCTAGAAAATTAATGCCAGATGCCAGGGAGTGGCAACAGGATACCGGCATCTTGTTGTCTTATGTGCTCCCCGAGGCATCTGGTAGGCCACTGTGAGATGCAGGAAGCTGGACTAGGTGGGCTTTTGGCCTTATCCAGTAGGGCTCTTCTTATGTTCTTATATACTGTATTGCCCTGAGTATAGGATGCTCCTGATTATAAGCTGCACCCTTAAAGTTTGGTGCTATTTTTTAAAGAATACATTTTTAACTTTTTTTAACTTAAAGAAAATATACACATTAGTAGAATAGTAAAACAGTACAGCTTTAGTACAGTTAAAGGCATAGGCACCCTTCCCCTTATTGAATCTGGGCACCCTAGTATAAGTAGCCTTCCCAGATCCGAAGGGGGACAGAGTGCCTACCTTTAACCTTTGGAATTTGGGCAGGTGCAGCTTGTTGCACCCTTCCATGATGATGAGCTGCACCTGCCCAAATTTCAATGGTTAACAGCACAATCCTATGCATGTCTACTCAGAAGTAAGTCCTATTGCATTCAATGGGGCTTACTCACAGGAAGGTGTGCATAAGATTGCAGCCTAAAGGTTGGCACTCTGTCCCCCTTGGATATGATAAGCCTATGCAGGAGCTCTTGCTCTCAACTTTCAAACTGCAGGATCAATAAATATCTTAGTTTCCACAGAGTCCTGGGGCTGAACTTAAGGGTTAATTTTTTCAAATGCCTCTAAGGCTAGAGGTTGCTAGAGAGATCCTGGCCATTTAGCAAGTGATTAAGAGCTGAAAACACAGCTTTTGCAGTTTGCAGAAAAAAGAGACTTTGAAAGAGACTTGGAGAGGCTTGAAAAAGGGATGCTAGATTGATTGTAGGCCGCACCCCTACTTTAAAGACTTGCCTTAGGGGACAAAAGTGAGTCTTATACTCAGGTCAATTACGGTATTTAGTGCATGTTTCAGCTACTCTTTATAAACTGCATTCTTGCAGGTCAAGGTAGAAGTGGGTGCATGCTCCCCTTCTTTACCCCTTCACGGTCAGGCATCCAAATACCCCCCCCCCCAAATCCAGCTCTGATATTGGAAGGTGGCTGGAAGAAGGTGCCTAAGATGTTGGTCTCAAGGGAAGTAAGATGGGGAGGGTTCAGCTCTAAAATCATGCCTGACCTGCTATATACATGAATGGGACAGCTTTGTGACTAAACAAACATGCCACATTTAGTTTGACCCTCATCCTGCTTTCCCTGGCATAATTCTGCAAAGTCAGTAGCTGAATTGACTTAATCCTAATTAAGCCACAAAAATCAATAAGCACATTAAAGAGAAAATGGCTCCCAGGAACATGGCATTAAGAGTAAAGCTGTCCTTTCGTCCCCAAAAAATGTTTGTCTCAAATTTCCACAGATTCAACCCAGTGCCACAGAAATCGTGTTATGTTTAGCAAAATAGTTAAACTGTGTACAGTATACTGTAAAATATTCAAATGTTTTTGCCATAAAAGAAACAGTTACAACTAAAGAAACATATAACTACATTTAGGGGTCTTTGGCATATAAAATCTCTGTTGAAGCAAGAACTAAAATTCAGAATGGAGAACGAGGTAGAGTATTGTTGGCACAAATGAAATCTATTTTTCAGTAGTTTTTAAATCATGTAAAAGAAATGGCTCTGAGCAGGATCTTCACAGAAAGCTTGTAATATGTCTTGCACTGTATATTGAAAATCAAAGTTAAAGCTTATATAGAAGCTTTGAGCTGCAGGCTATACTGTATAATCCATTGAGCTTTATGCTTAGTTCCCTGGCCTAAACTACAACAAACACTGAAGTACTAGATAAAATATTAAATTGTCTGGCTCTCCTTTTGGTGGTTTGTAATGTGGCATTTACTGTCTCCTTCCTTCCATATGAATCATTTTGCCCCCCACACAAACCTCTTACAACCTGCAGGGATGGGCAAACGGGTCAAGGGGCCCCTGCTAAAGAGTCCTCCTGGGAGCCAGTCGGAATATCAACCAGATGAAATTGGGTTTTTCTTGTGGGTTGCACCAAGGTTGTGGAATTGCCGTGTTGAGGAATGTGCATGCATCTGAATTTTTTATCAACACCTTTTTGGAATGGTACAAAGCACCTCTCTTCTTCCAGGCCCTTCACCATTCAAGGTGCTGTTTTCAATTTCCAGAAGCTGCCATCTCCAAGGCAGACTCCCTGGGGTGGCTAGAATCAAGTTTAAATGGAAAGGGTATCTTACACGATTTGGGATATACAGGTGAAGATGCCATGTAGGTTAAAGCCCAGCATACGATTAAAAACAATATCCAGTCACTGCACGCAGTTCCCAAACAGTAGCAGATGCGAGCAGGAAACAGGTTCATTTAAAATCTGGGGCTTGTAGATGTGCCAAGGTCCGACGTTTCATTCCTACACTAGGAACATTTTCTAGGAACAATCCCAAGGATTGAACGATCCTTGGGATTGTTCCTAATCATTTGGGATTGTTAATGGTCGTTCAATCGTTCAATCCTTGGGATTGTTCCTAGAAAATGTTCCTAGTGTAGGAACGAAACGTTGGTCCTTGGCACATCTACAAGCCCCAGATTTTAAATGAAACTGTTTCCTGCTCTCATCTGCTACTGTTTGGGAACTGCGTGCAGTGACTGGATATTGTTTTTAATCATATGCTGGGCTTTAACCTACATGGCATCTTCACCTGTATATCCTAAATCGTGTAAGATTACTGCTGGCCATGAAAGCTTTTGATCTAAAAGGAAAGGGTATCATTCATTTCACAAAGATGAGGCTGTAGCTCATATATGAAGAGCACATGCTTTGCATACAGAAGATCTCATGTGTTCAGTCCCTGGGCTCTCCACTTGAAAGGATTAAGAAGCAGGTAACGGGAAAGATCTTTCACTTCCTGAAGCACAGGAGATCCACTGCCAACCAGTGTACATGTGCAATGTCTGTATTGTAAATAAATAAATAACCTTCTCGATGCCTTTTTACAGAGGGCCGGTTGGAGGTCTTTCAGCAGAACAAATTGCTCTCATCAATTCCTGCGTGGACAGCCTTTGGGGAGCTGGCTATTTTGTACAACTGCACAAGGACAGCTTCGGTGAAAGGTTTGTACAGTTATCCCTCGAGTCAGAACATTACAGAAGCAGGAGAAGCACAAGACCTTTGGAAACACTGTCAAGAGGCTGCTCTTTGCTGACCGCAGTCATTGTGATGAGAAAAACGGAAGGCAGCACAGCCTCATGGCCACTTGGCATCTCGAGACGAAAACCTTGTACTGTGGATTGTTCTTGGAAGCTGTAGAGACTCTGAAGCACTGCACTGGCTGCTCCATCTCCAGCCGTGGGAGGGGGGGGAGGATTGGTTAGGGTTCAGCAGGCAGGTGAAATATCAGCAGGTGAAATCAGCAGGCAGGTGAAATATCAACTTTGGCGTCACGGTCCATGGGTCAAAGGGCAAGGCACGCTTGCTAGGGCAGAGCAGGGGACAAACATAGGCGGCTTCAAGTGGACAGGGGCTGGCTTGGAAGGCCTTAAGGGGCACCAAGTAGTTTCTCTTGACAACATGGCATGCAGGAGAGGGCCCTGGAGGTTATATTTATTTATTTATTTGTCAATTCATTTGGTTAGAACAGTGTTTCTCAAACTGTGGGTCTGGACTCTCTTGGTGGGTCGCGACCTGATTTCTGGTGGGTCCCACAAAGCTTCCAATGAAAATTCTGGTGATGGAAAGATCAGATACGTAATTGCCTCAAGCCCTGAGACTATTCAAAAGTCAGGTAGCTGCTAATTACCCTTCAAAGAGCTGAGCTCCTGCAGTTTGCAAGATAGCTGCTAATTGCCCTGCAAACAGCTGAACTCCTGCAGTTTGCAAGCTTGTGTAAATACAGGGAGATAAGTGTTTGAGTGTCTTTTTTGGGGGGTGTTTTTTCCCACCAAGTCTGTCAAAGACAGGTAATGGGGGCAGGTGAAGGCTGGGTCACATAACTAAGCCCCTCAAGCCGTGAGGCTATTCATTAGGGCTGCCTCATTATGAGAAATGGATTTAGTTTTTTTGCAAATAAATAAATAAAATATTACTTGTAAATAAATCAATATATTATTTCTTTTTAGATCACCTTTTTTAAAGTCACGAAAAGCTAGTTTCCGATAGGGTGTCATTGTAAAAAGTGGGTCCCAGTGCTAAAATGTTTGGGAACCACTGGATTAGAAGATTTATATCTCGCCTTTCCCAGTTGTCTCAAGGTGACTTACTGTAAGAACAATTAATATACAATAAAATGAAATAAAAATTAGTAAGCAGCAAAATAAGCAACTCCAGAGAATGATTAAAAGATAAAAATTAAACAAACCCTGAGCTCTATAGCAGGTGATAATCCACTAGCAGGTATAGCAGATGAGCGCTATAGCAGGCTAGTGCAGGCCTGCTGGAAATGGACAGGCCTTCAGTCAGTGCCGAAAAACTGAAAGAAGGCACTAACGAACCTCACCTGGGGAGGATTGTAGAGGCCCCCACCAAGAAGGCCCTTTCGTGCGTCTCTGTCACCCAAACATCAGAAGCTGGCAGAACCCACAAGGGGGCTCCTCTGAAGGATCTTATGGGATAGGCAGATTCTTGTGTGGGAGGGAAGGCATTTAGGAGGAAAGTAGCACTGACTGGTGCCCCATGATAACCAGACTCCCTAGCTGTGTGGACTCTGCTTAGAGGTTTCTGCTAGCAGCTGCTCTAAAAAGTACTGACAGTTCTCTCCTCTGGCCTGTTGTGTGGTGCATTGGTTAATAAAGGTCTCTCTAGTGCTCAAGCCTCTTGAGCACCTGACACAGTGGAGTGAATGTGTTTTTGTTTATAGGTAGGGGGGGCATGTTTTTCGACTGCAGCAGAGGAAAAGTCCTAAAACTCCCCCCACACCTGTGCTGCCATGGAGTTGCCCCATTTTTTCCCCTCCAGCACACTGTGTAACATAACAAAAAAACAAAGCCCTCGTTGTGTGTTTCTGGTCACGGCTAGATTGAACCTTAGTTCACCCGTAGTAACAACGAGGGTATTTATTACTGGCTGACATCACTTATCAAATCTTTTCAAAAGGGGTTCGCTTTATCTGCATATCTAAAATACCTGATATGTCTTGAGTCACCTGGTCATTTCTGAAGAGTGATTAAAAGATGTAATAAAACTTTCTCCCAACAGTGTTAATGATAAAAAGACCATCATTTCATTTGTTTCCTGCCCGTGCTATGAAGCGCTCCGGGTGAGGCATGCAGGGATGTCTTTTTATTCCCTTTGCAGCAAGTATGTGGGTCGGTTAGGCTGAGGCAGAGCAACTGGCCAAAGGTCACCCACCCCCTTGAGCATAATTACTGAGTGAGGGACTTGAACTCTCCAGTTCAAGTCAGACAAGTACACTGTGCTCCTCGTGGCTATGGACTGCAGCTGTTTTCTGTGGGCATTCCAGATGTTGGGCACTTTTCCTCCACTATTCCTATTCTCTTAGAAGACTCTGAACTGGTGGTAGACCTCTACCCTGAAATCCTGTTGGTAATTTCATTTATTTACTGACCCTATTTATGAGCTGTCTTGCAATGGAAATTGCCCAAGGTAGCACACAAGGTAAAAAATAACCAGTTGCAACATAAACATCAAAATGCATAACACTACTGAGGCGTGAAGCTGCGCGCAACAGTTCAGTGGTAATTTCTGCTATGAAAAGTGCTAGAAACAGAACAGTGTGAAATCTTCTTGGTTGCGTGTAGGACTTCAGCAAACACGGTGACTTGACTGGATTTGCATTGACCTATGATATGGATTTGCGTGTCCTATTATATGCTAAAGAATTGTCCACCTTTCCCATGTTTTCCCTGCTCTTTTCCCATACAGCTGTCACCAGTGTGAAAACATGGGCACTAGACAGAGAGGTTTTCCAAAATATCATGAGACGGACAGCCCAAGCAAGGCACGACCAATATAGGAACTTCCTCCGAAGGTAAATGCGGCATATGCTTCAGTGCCATATGCTTCAGTGCCATCAAAAGATGGGCAGCTAATAATTACTGTGTTTAAGGGGCATCTCTACAGATACAGTACTCCCCCAATATCCACTGGGCATATGTTCCACATCCCTCCTTGGATACTTGAAACCGTTGATAGGAGCGAACACCCCCTCCATGGTTTCTTGAGGACCCCTGCCCTGCCTCCCCTGCAGGCAGGCGTGTGCGCCCCCCCCCCCAGCTCTTATTTTTCTTTCAGCAAGCTTTGTTTCTTCCTTAAAACAAACAGAGAAGCAGCCTCCATTGCAGGCAAGTAGAATGAGACTAAGTCCTAGAGATCTTCTCTAGGACTTAGGCTCGTTCTACTTGCCTGCAATAAGCAGCCAGAGGCTGCTTCTCCTGTTTGTTTAAGGAAGAAATGAAGCTTACTGGGAAAAAAGTAAAAGCGGGGGGGGGGGGTCCCCACGATCCGTGGATAACTGAAACTGTGGATAGCGGATCAGTGAATATGGGGGCCCACCTGTACATTCACTGAATCTTACTGTTCATTAGCAAAAGTACATGATCATCTCTCATCAGTTGATTGTTCCTAGATAAAAGAACACTGAGACAGTTGCCAAATTCTTCTCTAGGAATTAAGATCTGAATGTTCTTTCTTAGTTCTTTAATGCAAACCACCTGTTGCTTTATCAAGTTCATTGACTTCAGGAGCAAATTAGATGTTAATTAATGTCATCACATCATTTGATCCTATGCATTTTTTGTTTGTTTGTTAAATAGCAGCAATGAAGGGGGATTGATTAGGTGGCGGAGCTGGAGGAAGGCTTTAACTTTTCCCCTTTGCCACAAATGACAGTTTTGCTCCCAGGTAGAATTAGCAGCCATGGAGGGGGGGGGGGAAATCTGATGGGAAGGATTATAGCCTCTCTCCAGTCCGATCATGGTCCTGATCCTCCCACTTCCCCCGCCCTGTGTCTACTCTTTAACCAAAACAGCAGCAGGACCAACAATAAGGTCTTTTGAAAAAATGAATGATACAGACTCAGCAATATGTCTTGAAAGCAGTGATGGAGTACCTGAAAATGCAGGTACTGCTGAGATGATCTTTATTTTGTAGTTGCTGCTCACCTTCATGCCTATTTAGCATCACCCCTCTCATCCTCAGCCATTCCCCTTCTTTAAAGAAACGGGCAACTTCAATGAAACATAAAATGATACTTCAGGGTGCTCTGCCAGAGAGAAAAGTGTGCCAATGCTAGCATGCATTGTATCCACTCACTTTCCCTACCGCCTTCTATGAATGATCAAGGGTAGTCATGTATTTGAGATTTCTCAAGGACAATGCAATAACAAAACAATGCAAATATCCAGGAGGTAACTAAAATATAAGGCCAGCGGGTTAAACCGCTGAACCATAAGCTGTCGATCGAAAGGTCGGCAGTTCGATTCCCGCGACGGGGTGAGTGCTCGTTGCTTGGCCAGCTCCTGCCAACCTAGCAGTTCCAAAGCATGTCAATGCGAGTAGATAAATAGGTGCCGCTTGCGGGAAGGTAAACAGCGCTCCGTGTTCCAGCTGCATGCTACGCGCTGCGGCACGGAGAGTCATGCCGGCCACATGACCACGGAGGCGTCTTCGGACAACGCTGGCTCTTCGGCTTTGAAATGGAGATGAGCACCACACCCTAGAGTCGGACACGATTGGACTTAATTGTCAGGGGATACCTTTACCTTTTTAACTAAAGTATGTTTAAATGGAAATTCTGTGTTCCACTAGAACTAAATGCTCTTGTTTTGATTTTATATTTAGCGTGTCTTTGCTGAAGAATTTACCTGAAGATAAGCTAACTAAGATTATAGACTGCTTGGAAGTGGTAAGTGATTTGTAATACCAAAATGTGTGTGTATTCAAAGAGGTTTGTTTGTTTGTTCCCATTATGGCTGTTTTTAAGTAAAAAAGAAGCACACTTTAGGAACTCCCTGAAGCACATGTTTGCATGTGACATTAAATGCACTTTTTGTCTTTCATCTGTTTTTGCTTTTCTGATTAGAAATTGGCAAGTGCTGGAGGGTCTAATCTGGATCAAACCATGGCATGCGGGAGGGGGAGTGAGTTAACCTGTTTCCCCCTGCATCACAGTCCCAATTTGGATCAAGCTGCAAAAGCTCCTGTTTGCTCTGGGAGTGAAACTGCTATGTATGCAAATAACAGCTTCTGAGGTCAATTTATGCTGGGACTGTGGTATGGGGAAAGCATTGAATTTCTCCTATTGCACTGGTCCTGGCCTGAATTTGTGCTCCTTGCAGTTGCTGCTATTTAATTTTTTTTAAAGAAAAATAATGGCATGTTTAATGTCATGCCTAATTTGTCCCCAAGTGGGTGAAGTTTAAGAAAAATGACAAACTCCCTGTTTATAGGAAGATACTCAGCATGTTAGTGGGACTGTTAATGTTTATTTCATTTCTTTAGTGTGCATCCTGTCTTTTGCATGCATCTCAAGTTGACTAACAAAACCAAAATACAATAGAAACGAGAAAACAGGGCAGCAGCACATGAATCCACAAGGGCAGTTTAAATAACTTTAAAACAATTCAGTAAAAAGGATGATCAGATATCCTAAAAGGCCATCAGATTCCATTAAAAGACCTAGAATAGGATGGACTTTTCCTGGTGCCTAAAAGATAGTAACCAAGCGGGAAGAAGTTCCACAAATTGGGTACCACCACAGAAAAGAGCCTCCCTCTGGTGCCCACCTACCTAACTTCAAGAGGTACCCTACTGAATCTGGCCAATGGTCCATCGAGTCCAGCATCCTGCTTCCTGCAGCGGCCAAACCAGATGCCTCTGGGAAGTGAAGGCAAATAGCCTTCAAATCTAAACTCAGATATCCGAGATCTCTTTGCAAATAGCCCTCTCAACATAACATAAGAACATAAGAAGAGCCCTGCTGGATCAGGCCAAAGGCCCATCTAGTCCAGCTTCCTGTATCACACAGTGGCCCCACCAGATGCCTCGGGGAGCACACAGCCAACAAGACAACCTGTTTTCTGCTGCCACTCCCCTGCACCTGGCACAGAGAAAACCTACTTCTAAAACCAGGAGGTTGCTTATGGCTTGTAACCTGTGATGCTCTTTTCCTCCATGAATCTGTCCAAACCCCTTTTAAAGGCATCTAGGCCAGGTGCCATCACCACATCCTGTGGCAAGGAGTTCCACAGTTCTCAACAAATAGCTGTTGCTCCCCAGCAACTGGTGTTCACAGGCATACCAGTTCTGACGTACAAAGGATTCTGACAGGCAGGTTTATGTGGTAGAAGACAGTCTTTCATATATCCCCACCCCACGCCATGCACAGCTGGAAAGGCTAAAACTTCACCTACTGTAGCCTGATGTGTTAGCTTTCTACATGTAGGTAACTTTTTAGTCCTGATTAGCATTCAGATACACCAACTGCACAGCAAGGCGATAGTAGACAATGTAGGGAATCTGTAAAAGAGTCGCGTTATACTGAAAACAATAAAAATGGCCACCATCCAGAGACTGGGCTTGTTTTAGGGGGTGGGGCTCTGCTGATCCCAGAAAACAGAGCACATGCAAGCCCTTCGGAGTGCCTAAAATAGCTCTCTGCTTTGTAGTAATGCTCTGTAAAAATGTTTGCTATGATGCTTGTGAGAAAGGAGCTTGCCTCCTAGATCTGTAAAGTGAGAGAAACAGTAACACAGAGCTTTCAGCATAAATGCCAGAATTGTTGTCACGCTTGGTCTCCCTTCTTCAATTATACTTTTAAAACCTAACTGTGATTTTTGCCATTGGAATCATTATTTGCAAGCTAAGTTTTTATTAGTGGTCATTTCTTTTTTGTGCATATTTAGATTTGATCATGTCATCAGAGGATTCTGTATGTGTTAGGGCACTTGGAATAAATAGGAACATATTGCTTATGCACATTATTCTTATGTAAGCATATAACTTTATGCTCCAGTAAAAGAAATGGTTTGAAAAAGGAAATCATTTAGCATCTTTTGCCACAATCCTGAAAACCATTTACTGGGAAGTAAATATGTATTTATTTCAGTGGAACATTTTTCCTCATAAATGTGTTGTAGGGTAATTTGGTGATGAGGAAATGTAATTTCACAATATTTTGGGTGAGATTCATGCTCGGCATTTAAGTTCAGTGATACATGTCGTGTTTCTCTCTCTCTCTCAGAGCTAGTGCCTTGCTGTGAGTGACCTGAATTTCTTCCAAACTAGTCCTTTGCAACACACTCTTTCCATTTGGCAGGGAAATCTAAAGAGACCTACTGCCTGCCTTCAAATTATGCAACAGCCAGAACATGCCCATGTTAAAACAATAGCCTAGCACAGATTGTGTGCAAGGCTTGTTGGACTTACATAAGCAGAGCCCAAGTAGATGACTGGGGTTGTAGTTTTGTAAGGGGCACTAGTGCTGCTGCACAAGATCCAAGAATTACACCCCATGACCGCTTTCAACCTCTCACTGGCCTCAGTCCCATACTGCTTCCAATGGGGCCCAGGAATGCTCTGAGGAAAGATTTTACTACTACTAAAGATTTTACTACCATTTTACTACTACATTGTAAAAGCTAAGCAGGTCTCTGCTTGTTCAGTGCATGGATGGGGACCTATGTAGGGTCTCTTGTTGTCATCCTGCAGACATTTCTACACTACAGGCATAATCTAACTAATTTTCTCTGCCCAGAGTATCCCTGGGGGTTATAGTTCTGTGAGGGGATGGGGTAGGGTGGGGGTAGAGAACCCTAATAGAATGCTTTCAACACTTCATCAAACTAAGGGCACAATCCTGTCCTTGTGGCATGCTGGCACAACAGCCTCTCCATCCGTTTTCAGAGGGCTGCCACAGGTGCAAAGACCGGGAAGCCATGTGCTGGCTGCAGCACTGTGTAGGCCAGCTGTTGGCGTGGTCGTGGCAGGGGCAGATCATGCTGGGCTGAGGGTGCAACAGGGGCGGATCTCAGTGGCACTGGCGGCGGCTGAATCCTATCCCCATCATGCCTGTCGTGCCCCCTTCGACCTAACAGATTTACGCCAGCAAAAGAGCTGGCAAAAGAGCTTCTCCCAGCTGACCTGGTCCCCAGCTGGCGGGCCAAAGGGGGAGGACGGGATGGGGTGGGGAGCGGATCGCCCCCGGGCAGCAGGCGGGGGGGCATCATACCGGCGGTGCAGGCGACCCGGGCGGTGGCGACAGACAACACGGTGGAACAGCTCAGATGAGTCTGCAGAAGGCTCCTGTCGCCTTTGCGTCACATTTGGTTTGGCCCCCTCCCTCCCACCCAACCCCCGAGGGACGTTTGGCTCCGGCTGATGTAACTCAGGGGGCGGGGTGAGTGACGGTCAGTGGCTGATGTCACTCGGGGGCGGGGTGAGTGACGTCAGCGTCACGATGGGGGGCAGTTGGTGCGACGCCAGCTTCACTTCTGTGGCCAGCCCACAGGATGTTAGTGGCACTGTATGCTGGCTGAGGATAGGATTAGACACTCTGAGGCAGACTTCCATAAACATTGTCTTTATTTGAGGCCTCCAATGTCTTCTAGTCAGAGTTCAGTTGATTAGGTAAAGGTGCCTGTGTAGGCTCAAAAGCCTCAGAGTGAAAGAATGAAATACCATTTTCCCAATAACATAATCGTAGGTTGCCATGTAATGTTTGTCCGTTAGAAGAAAAATCCACAATCCAGTGTTGAGTAATGCCTTTATTAGGATCAATCAAAAAGTAACAAGGTGTCGAACAGTACGCTTCCACATTCTGTAGGATTCGTCATCAGGCCAGATGATAAACAAAGTGCTGGTGGGGAGGAAATATGGGGACACGCAGTCGAATGCCAAGCAGTCTGCAGTTTGTAAAATCAAGAGATGGGAGTCGAGGAGGTTTTCGTGTAGTCTTGAATCAGCAAAGGAGGCAAGCAAAAACTGGTTGGAGCCCCCGTATTCTGGAAGGACTATAAGACTGCCTGCAACACTGTACTGAGATACCTTGACAATTTTATATATCCAGAATATTGCTCTTACTGACCCTAAAAAGCAAAACTGCAGAGAACCCTTGTGCATGCAACCTGGTTTCTCGAAATCTAGTTTTGTTGATCTGAAGCTATGAAATCATTTGGCACTCCTGACAAATGTAATTCTCCCTACCTAATTGGCACTCTGGCATAATTTAACTCCCCAAATCATCCGTTTCACACCTTCACCTGCCTGTTTCCTTTCCCTCAAGCTGTTGCAACATGGCAGCATGCAGAGTAACAGCAGGTGCTGCAAAGAGTATGTGAAGCGGGTTACAGGCACTCACTGTGTGTGGACACCTGGCTTTTGGCCGTCCCTTCTGTCAGCTCCCACAGCAACGTCAGCATTTTCAGCCCTCAGTGGGCCGGCAGCTTAGAGCTGTCACTATTTTTGCAGCCCTGCTCAAAGGCGCTCTACTCTCTGGGTGCAGAAAGTCTGTAAGAAGAACGATAGCGGTTATGTGACATGGAAAGTTAAGATGAACTCTGCATGGAGGTGCATACACCAATGCGTCAATGCTTAGACAGGTTGGAATGGAATAATACAACCTTTTTGACTAGGCTTGGACTGTCATGGTGGTATGAATGTAAATAATCAGCTATGTAAAAAAGCCAATGCACTTCACAATGTTTCATAAAATGCGGGTGGTTTTTCTTTAGTGCTCTGAACAGCTTGTTACGTCTTCTTATAATATGTATCCCTTCTGTCCCATAGGAATACTATGATAAAGGCGATTATGTTATTCGTGAAGGAGAGGAAGGAAGCACCTTCTTTGTCATAGCCAGAGGGAAGGTAAGACACCAAGAAAGATGCTCCACTAAATTTGCCAAAGGAACTTTCAGTGAAGTTGTGTTCTCTCAATTTGTTTCATGGGAGGCTAGGATGCCGCAATGTCTGTAATGCAGTTGCACTGGATCCCTGGTCTGGCTCTTCAAGGATATGCACGGTACTGAAACGACAGGCAAAACTAGGCATGTGACCATTAGGACCTAACTGGTCGTTGGGCAGCAGGTCTGTCTACAGTCATGTGGTCTGTAAGCAAGTTCGTTTCTGCTCTATGGGGTTTTCAGTGGTTCACATGCATAGGATCCTTGAAGTGTAAAGTAGGAAAGAACCTGGGACAGAGATGCTCAGTTCCTAAAGGACAGGGGGTTAGGAGTGGGTTCCTTAACGGGATGAGCGGTAGTTCAGTGGTAGAGCATCTGCTTTATATGCAGAAAATCCCAGGCACTGGTGTCACTCGAGGTGGGGCGGAACAATAAGTTCCGCACTGTGCTAACACTGTTTACATACTCAGTATTGTCCTTTTCGTTATGTACTTTACACTGACATCAGAGGCCAAAGCGATTAAGCTGAACAAAGCATATTTATGCTTATTAAGTTGCATTTTTATTTTGCTCTTCCTCCAAGGAGGTCAGGACAGCACCCATGATTCTTTCTCCCTTCCTTTTATTCTCATCATAACCACCCTGAGGTTGGTTGGGCTAGGAGTGGCTCAAAGTCTCCCAGTGATCTTTCGTGGCTGAATAGGGATTTTCTCATGGGTCAGGTACTCTAATCCCTGCACCACACTGGTTCTAGCTAGGTTATGAGCGAGGCTTCTATGCCTGGGATCTAAAAACAGCGCAAATAATTTTGCACGCCCAAAGGAGTTTGAGGCTTGTGTGTTTTGAACAGCAATCTCCCATGTCATATATAATCCCCCCTCTGCTTTTGAAACCCAGGAAACTTGTGATATGGTTATGGGGATGAGGGCGGGAGGCATCCACTGTTCAAAGAAAAAAAGTCCAAAACTCCACAGGGCGTGCCCAAGCCTCTAGGCACGCCTAAAATAACTTTTTGGATCTCCGCCAGTGTCTTCAAAAGCGGCATCTTTTTTTTTTTTTTTTTTGCAGACCAGAAAGAAATATTTCTTCTTTTTTATGTAAAGGGTGAAGAGACTTAAAAAAAACCCCAACATTTATATGTTAAGTACTGAGAAAGCACAGATCAGCAGTCACGCAGGAATGGAGGCAGATGGTACACAACCAGCTGGCAAGTTCCAGAAATAAAAAGTTGTGCTTCAAGAGGAAACGTGTGCAGACAGTCATCAGTCCTGCTGGGGTGTTGCACAGGCAATTTATCTGCTGAATCTGGGAGCTGACAAATTTGGTCTTGGAGAGAATAAATGTGGCTTTGGCAGCTCATTTGAACAGGGGGGATGGTGGTGGTGGTGGTGAAAATCCTACCTCCTAATATAAACTAGTAAATAATGTATCAAACAAATGGAAAGACACAGTAATTGCTTCATATCGCATTTCAGCTATGGCTGGGTCTACTCGACGCATACAGCAGAGTCAGGTGGCAGAGAGGAGTGTGCCCCTTCGGACCGCGGGATCACATTTTTGAAAGTTTCAGCCTGAACCACACATGGCGAGTGATAAAGCCCCAACAACACTTTTAAAGTAGTATGAGGAAGCAGTGATTTGGAACAGTGGGCAGGAAAAGGGCTTTAAGCAGGCACCCTCCCCATCCATTCCAACTTGCCCTGTTCTGAACATGCATTTCTTCTTTAAAAACAACCACCACCACCTGGGGGCAGGGACAAGGTTGTTACTGGTACTTGCCTGTAATGCAGTTAGGCCCTAATTAAGGGGGGGGGGGAACTCTCTGCAAGTGTAAGGGACTGGAACCTTTCTCCTTGGTGCAATATTTCTGTTTGCAGGGAGTTCTTATGTAGAAGAGCATTCAAAAATGCTGTCCCCATCTATTGGGGACAAAACGGTGGTGTAGTCCATTCTCCCCCCTCAAGTCGCCATCCCCTCGTTCTGCTACATGTGTAGAGCCACCCTTTCTTACATTCCTATGTCCTTCAACCTTGGAACGGCCATGTGGGATGAATCATTTCTCAGCAGTTGATTTATGTTCTTCATCAGACTGGATATTTGGAGAGAAGAAAATCGGTTCACTTTGCCACCTTAGTTGGTTCACTCAGGAACTCTTCCCTACATTGTGAGTCCTTGCTCATTTCAGTGAAGGGAGTAAAGCCTGGGCTACACTGTACATGTTCGCGTTGCGTTCGCGTTTCGTGTGCGTCTGGTGTCCTGCCCCCAGGTCATACAATGGGCTCTGATTGGCCGAACGTAGTGCAAACGTAGCAAAAGTCAAGACCAGCTCGACTTTTGCTGCGTTTGCGCTACATTCGGCCAATCAGACCCCGTTGTTTGACCTGGGGGCGGGACACCAGATGCACACGGAACACAAACGCAACGCGATCGCGTACAGTGTAGCCCAGGCTTAACTCTGCACACAAAAGGAATGTGTGCATGTCCAGTATCCACTTCTTCAATTGAAGTGAATGAATATGTTTCAGAGTTTGGATAACTGGAATAGATTGCTGGATTGTGCAGAATGTCTATAAGACTGCAGTTTCATGTAAATTCAGATGCTTCTGTTCAGCATTTTTAAACACTAGTCTGGGTTTAGAGTGGTGGCAGAAATATTATAACAGTGCAACCCTATGCATAGTCCTATGCTTAGAAGTACGTCCCACTGTACACAGTGGGAGCTAATTTCCTCAGGTACAGTAGTATCGTAGCCTCGGTTTTTCCCGATGTTACAGTAATCATAATTCAGCCCCTTCAGATTAAAAGCTGCAGTTTGCTGGCTGTTGCCTATTTTACTTGGTGGTTATTGCTGATGAACTATGAGGATGGACTTACTATATGAGTGATAAACCAGGGGAAATACCTGGGTTTCATTGTGTCCGTTGGGTAAGTGATTCCATGACCAATGGCTTTCCTTCTCCTAGGTTAAAGTCACCCAGACTGCAGAAGGCCAAGTCCAGCCTCAGTTGATTAAAACGTTGCAGAAGGGAGATTACTTTGGGGAAAAGGCCCTGATCAGGTTAGTTCCAAATAAGTGTTGGTTTACAAAGGCTCACATTCATTTCTAATGAATGGTGCCTGAGGGGATTCCGGCGTAGAATTGGAACTGGGAATATGAGCTGTGCACATGTTTGTTGGGGAAATGGCCTGACACTTTTAAAACAACACAAATATGAGCTCATACTGTCAGTTTCCCCACAGATGTTTCCATATACAGTATATATTGTCTCATTCAGCATAGGCTGAATTTCCCATATGTCTAACTGGTCTTTGAGATCTTTCAACAGATCCCCCATGCATAGGGGGCAACCCACTTTGGAAGACGTCAGTGAAATGGGTTGATCAAACAGCTCAGAGCACATGCAAACAGCACGTGCTTTGCAAGTGGAAAGTGTCAGGGTCGATCTCTGGCCTTTCCATGTGAGGCTGGGAAAAGACCCCTGCCCAAAACTGTGTGGCTGCCCAAAGACCCCTGCCCAAAACCAGCTGCCACTCAGTGTAGATAGTACTGAGCTAGTGGTCTGACACAGTAGATGACATCTTCGTATACTGTATATAAGGATATATGTTCATTGTTCAGTAATCATCCCTCTCCAGTCAAGCTATTACGAAACTGATTCAGAGTGTTCAAATTCTATCTTTGTCTGGTGGAGGAGCCAACACGAGGTGAAATAAAAACATCATGAAGTGATTACTTTAAAATCACCCAAATAATACAAGAGGAACCCTTAATGACAACGTAGAGCTGGAAGGCTGAGGAACTAATAATATAGTGACTAGTATAATGCTTGACACTGTTCTGAGTTGCATCCCAAGCAGAAAATATTTGTATTGATAGTGGTGGAATCCAAATCCTGAAGTGGGATTTGGCAAAAAGAAAGAAAAAAGTGCATTTCCTCCTTATTGTCATTAGATTTTTTGCTGACACACTGATGTTTGATTATCTCATTAGCTTTGATGCTGTAAAATCTTTGTTGCCTTTACAAAGAAATGCTAGAAAATGCAGCTCTGTGCATAGTGATCTTTTATGCATATGCATATGTGTTTGGCCACAGCTGCCACCTCTTATTAGCTCATAATGAGGAGCACATTTCTCTGGCAGCTGCATTATTAATTAATGTTTTCAGTATATGCTCTGACAAAGTGAATTTGTAGTAGCCATTCAACCAACTTACAAGGAAAAAAAAATGAAGAGAGAAAATGTGTACTGGGTGAGGGGAAGAGTGGGATGTTGTTCCTGTTAATACCTTCGTGAAGCTGAGAGCCAGTTCAGACATTCTGCCCTACTGGAACATTGGCACAAGTGCTGGCACAAATAGTATAACATTGGGTAAGCACCCTCATGGAAGTCTAAGCTGCAGCTTCTATGAATGAGGCACATCAGGTGCGTGGAAATCCCTAATTACAGAAACTTCTGTTGGGGTTTCCATGATTATGCTCCTCTGATGCTATAATGCGCTTGTGAGTAGACTATTTGCATAAGCCCCTGTTTGCACACATGAGCCAGCAGATAGACGACCTGAACCACCTCTTTGGTATAAAGTGATTTGGTGAATTATTCACTGGCACACAGGGGCTGCATGCACATTTAATGAAAAAATATGACTTGATCCTGGTTCCAGATGCTGGTTTGTGAACTAACCACAGTTCCCCATATTTGGACATAATTGGGAACTGTGTTTTGTGTGGAGGCTTTCACAGTTGTGTACAAAGGAAAAGTGAGTGAGAAACGTGCAAGGGAGCATGGGAGAACTTCCAGTTTCACAATGGTGTGTGCAGGGGGGCACAATCAGGATGAAAACCATATGGGGCAAACTGCTAAGGCCTCTCTATTCCCTGCTATGGTTTTGCCCCATCTGTGCTCTTCACTTCCTATTTATAATTTAATTTAAGCCCCAACTGGAGCAAGTTGTGCGATTACGTGCATGTCTAACTAGACCCTTACTGATTGGAAATTGATTGCTCACAAGCTCTCATCAGATTATATATCACTTTTTGATATCCATATCTATCTATGCCAATTTTGTGTTGGGGATATTTTGAAAGACAGGTTGATATATTATTAAACATGCTGTTTGATAACATGTTGTTCTGTTGTTTACAGTGATGATGTCCGGTCTGCTAATATAATTGCAGATGAAAATGACGTGGAGTGCCTTGTGATAGACAGAGAGTAAGTAAAGTTTCACTGCCTCGTTTTCTGCTGTTTTTCATTTGCACCCACACTGTGTACCAACAGTGCCACTTCCCTCTCCCAAAACTTTATTTCTCTGCCCAAATGGTGAGGCTCCTTCTACAGTCTTTAGGCTCAGGGTATATTTACTGTTATGGCCAGCGGGTGGCGCAGTGGGTTAAACCGCTGAACCATGAGCTGTCGATCGAAAGGTCAGCAGTTCGAATCCGCGACGGGGTGAGCTCTCGTTGCTTGGCCAGCTCCTGCCAACCTAGCAGTTCCAAAGCATGTTAATGCGAGTAGATAAATAGGTACCGCTTGCGGGAAGGTAAGCAGCGCTCCGTGTTCCAGCCTCATGCTACGCACTGCGGCAAGGAGAGTCATGCCAGCCACATGACCACGGAGGCGTCTTCGGACAACACTGGCTCTTTGGCTTTGAAATGGGGATGAGCACCACACCCTAGAGTCGGACACGACTGGACTTAATTGTCAGGGGTCACCTTTACCTTTTTATATTAACTGTTACAAAACAGTGTTTTGCAGTCAGCACTTGCTGGTGGTCCATGTGGAACTAGGATCAGTGGCATTGCACGTGAGCTCAACTTTGAAAAATGTATTCGTGTGTGACCTCCTTTCCTGTGGATCTCCACTATAAGGTGACTGCAGATAATCACCACTGGTGGAGAACAAGTTCATTCTGTGCCTCCAGTTTAAATAATAGGACTTTAAAACACATGCATCTTGTCAGCCTCTATCATGCATTCATTGGTATATATGCAATGCAAATAAATGGTCTCCAGTCTCTCGTGTGTTTAGCCAGTATTTATTCATAGCCTTGCAAGATCACAGATTTCTTCCTTTAAGTATGAATTTATCTTCTGTTACATTGCACTCCTTTATGGGGCCTTCCTTACTCATATAGTGTTGTGTAGCAGAAACTATTATTGAATCCACAGTTTCTTCTTCTCTGAAGGTCAGTTCTAGTCGTTGTTCGGTATGCTGCTCTATATGTCATCCATGGACGATACTATAAATAGGTGAAGAAAATCTGTTATTTCCAGTGCATTTATAATGGCTGAGATGAGCTTGGAATCAGACCAAGAAGTGATTTTGTGACACAGACATTCTATCGATTTGCATTGGGGGCCCAACTGGATGGCAGGCAGAGACTAAACTTTGGTGTGATGTTGTGGAGCGAACATTGACACTTTTCCACCATCTTACGGAATGGTTAGAGAATGCACATGGCATTAAACCCCCAGGCTATGCTGTTTTGTGCCCCTGGAAGTTGTTTTCATCCATGTGAAAATGACCACAGACCTAGAAATTGGTCTGTTGACCTAGAAATGAGAGGAGGACATAACTGCTGATGTTCTAGAACAGGGGTTCTCAATCTTTCCCGCACTGCAACCCACCTTGTCCTCCTCAGTGTGTCGTGAAGCGAGAACAACTCACTGGGTTGCACCATGATGGTGAGCCACCCTATTAGACCCCGTGGGCTTCAGAATGGCCCACAGAAGTCGCTTCTGGTGGCTTCTGGGAGCCATTCTCGAGGCCCACGGGGACCAATAGGGTGAGGTTGCTGGTCCGGTGCGACCCAGAAGAGGACTCCAGGGCCTGCCAGTGAGTTGTTTGGCTTCCGGTATAGCTCGGCTTTGGAGCTGTTCGGAGACAAGGGCGGGCAGGTGGGGCCCACTCGCAACCTACCCGTGTGGGCTCTGTGACCCACCGATTGAGAAGCGCTGTTCTAGAAGATCTTTTGTTTACAGCCTGCAGCAATACAAGGGCACAGTGCAGTCTAGAAATGTGCTACCTAGTACAAGTGTATTGGGATAAGCAGACATTTGTGTGATTAATGGCGCAATCCTGTGTAAGTATGTGCGGATGGCCTAAAGGGTTGGCTGCTGCATCCTGAGTCTATTGCGGCCTGCCTCAGCATAGCCCAGGCGCACCTCAGGAGAAGGGGACTTGTCCTCTTCCCCCAGTGCAAGTGGGCTGCAATGAGCCTCCTCGGATACACACCAGCTCTGAAGCTAGTGTGCTTCTGGGGAGGCCGTGTAAGGCCGGCCCAGGTTGCAACGGGGCTCAGGATGTTGGCGCATCACAGTGCCGATATTCTCACCCACTCCCTTGCTACCCCTGCCCTCCCTCCCCACGCCCACTGCACTGTCCAGTGCAGCACTCACCTGTGTCGGCTGGCGCAGGTTTGGGACGACAGTGGAGTGAACGATGTCAGCCTTTGCGCCGGCGCCATTTACTTTCTGGGTGTCAAAAACATGCTTTACGACATGTTTACGACACCCTAAGTCGGAGGAACGTTAGCTCCGCCAGCGTATAGTTAGTCAGGATTGGACTGTAATCTAATGACTAAGTATGATATTATATTTAGCCCCACAAATATACTGTTGAGATACCTGAATGCTTCTTTAAGAAAAGAACATCAGGTTCTCATCTGGACCGTGTTATCAGCATCAAAGATTTTAATTGCCTCTAAATGGCATGCTCTGCGGGCCAAGCTACACATGATGCTAAAAGCATAATTGTGCTTGCATCCTTTTTAACCATTTTCTTTAATTGCATCTATGCAAGGACAATACAGATAGGACTGCAATCTGGGGATTTGTTAAAAGCAAGCGGAAAGCAGATAATCCACTTCCTTATTATGCTCCGTTGCATGGTTTTTACTAACTGGTAAGTGCGGGACTTCTGGTTCTATTTAAAGGGACCGTGTGAACAAAGGAGCTCCTTCATTTGCATGGTCCCTTTAAATAAAACAGAACTCTTGCACTTCCTGGTTTGTGAAAACCGCACAACAGAGCATGATAGGGGGCTTTTTTTTTAGCGCATTGCGATATAGGCGGCAGCAAAAGGCCTGGAGCAGCGTCAGGCAACGTCCCAATCATGCCATCCACATTGGAGTACCCAAAGGGGATGATCTCAAAGAGCAGGAAGAGGAAGCAGGCAGTCCCATAGGCTAACAATGTGTTGTGTAAACAATTATTGCAGCTTTCTGTGTACAGTACCTGTATATGCAACCCAGTGGAGTGTAGTTGCAGAGTGCAGAGCGGGCCTGTGCTGCTTGTGAACTGCCAAGCTGATCATGTGGTTGGTGCTCTGCATTCAGCTTTGTGGTTCACAAGTTGTACAGGCTTGTGTCACAGAGCAATAATGACCTATAATCGTATTCAGGCTTCACAAAATGCAGTCACTCTTTGTGAATTACAGTACTGTGGCCTCATGCTACAATTGTCCATTGAAGCTGTTCTGCTCATGCATAGTGGTCCGAAGGTCAGACTGCAGTGTCCTGAAATGCTCCCTGGCTGTTTTTCTCTTTATTCATCAGAATACATTTGTCTAAGTCGAAGACTAACAGCCCAATCTTAGAGAGAGATCTTCCAGTCCGCCTCTGTAAGTCCTCTGATGGCATTGTAAATAATGCCACTGTTGTGCGCTGTGGGACTGCCAGCGCATATGGCTGGAGGTCCCTCGTGCATGCCAGTCTATGCCACACCAGTGCAGGTCACGTGGCAGCGGGGGCAGTTCGTGGAAGGTTCAGAGCAGGGAGTGGGTCAGGCAGGGGGTGATTTGGGGTCGGATCTTGGCGGCAGCAGCAGCACTCACTGGAATGCTATCCCCATCTTCCCAGCCCGACACATCCCCTGTCTCTCCTCGGACTTATGCCAGCAAAATAGCTGCCGTTGGTCTGAGGGGACCCATTGACAGCCAGGCGGCCTACAGAGAGGTAAGTAAAAAAATATTTTTGCTTCCTTCTCCCAGGCCATCTGGTCCTAGCAAGAGTGTCACCAAGGGTTGTCACCAAGGGTGGCGAGGGGTGACACCACCTTGGTTTGCCCGTCTTTGGCGGCTCTATCTCTGAGCCGAAGCTGAGTTGCGTCTTCGCCTCGCAGCAAACTCCCCTGCCTTCTTCATTTTCATGTGAGCTGAACCGGAAGTAATTTGTGGTGATGTGATGACATCATCACATCACCGTAAATTACTTCCGGTTCAGTAATTCTTTCCGGGTTCCATCCACACCGGGTGCCTCAAAGGTAAGCGGCCCCTCTGTTACTGTATCTCTTTAACTGGAAGAACAATCAAACAAAAAATGAAGGTACTGTAAACTTTATTTCCAGCAATTTACTATGCTAGTTGATTCCTTTGTGTCTGCAGGACTTTCAATCAAACAGTTGGGACTTTTGAAGAACTCCAGGCATACCTGGTGGGTTATGTGGCAACTCTGGCTCGTGATGACCAAAAAAGGAATGCTCAGTAAGTCTTCCAGTTCATCCTAGAAATGGCATGGAAAGTAACCTCATAAACACTGTGTAACTCAGCAGGATGCATTAACTAGTCATGGAGAGCGATTCCAAATGGGATCTCGTCCTTTTTTTAGCACTCTGCTTTTTCAACCGCCAATTGGAGCCACAGGAATAAACAAAAAGGTGGCATTTCCACATTAAGTGAACAGGCTTGTTAAAAATGCATAAAGGCTGTGACACTTCTGTGGACTCACAACTGATCAAATTTGCTATGCACTTTGACGCTTTGGTCCAAAACCTGACTCCAACATAGCAAGCATTTGCAACCTCTCACATTTAGTTGAGATCTAAGTGATATACATTGATTTGTTGTTTGATTGTTTGTTTTATTACATGGTTTGGACCTGCCTTGCATCTGTTTTGGAGAAAGATGGGATATGCATTTTAGAAAGAAAGATAATAAAAATGATAGGGATTACAAATATTTTGTTTGAGCATATGCTGTCGTGTTTTGCTTTCAGTTGCTTTTTCAGCAGCACTGTTCTGAAATGACATGTTCCAGTCCAGCCTTGTTTCAGTATCTTAACTGTGTTGCCATAACATATGGCACCACTGCGAGAATCACTTGGCAGCTTTTGGGTTTCCAGCATAATTGGCTGCAATCCAGAGTTCTCCCCCACCAGAGTATTCCATTCTGTTCTCTCCCTTTATGCTTTCCACTATGTAGTTCTGATACAAGATAATAGGATGCTCTTATGCACAGGGGTTAAAATGTTTCCCAGCTATCTAGCGGGCATCTTTAGTCTGGCCGCATGCAATTTTAGCCACCCCCACCCTGGTCCAGTTGACTTAGCTTGACTCAGTCTGGAAACAACAATTTGTTTTGTAGCACTGACTTTTTAGCTGCTAGTTGGAGCCACAGGAATATCATGGTCATCAATCACAACAGTAGCGGTTGATACTATGGTGTATCGGTCTCACTTTCCTCTTACTCTTTGCAGTTTAAATGGAGAATCCAAATGAACTTTAATGCAGAACAGGAATCTGTGCTTGCGTGAGGAAATTGCCATTGGCATTCTGATGAGAAATTCTCGGACCCTCACTTAGTTACTATATAAACTCACAAAAGGCTATTGAGAGATGCAATAAAGCCAGATGACTGTTCATCAAACAAATTACCACTTCAAACCCGAGGTATCCAAATCAAATGGAGAGAATGCAATCAATATTTAATGTTTCATGGAATCTTGCCATTAAAGAGAGGCTATAAATAGAGCAGTATCTGACAATTGCAGCCTATCTGCATGCAGTTTTGACATCTGAGGGGGAGAGGAATCCTCTAAATTTCATTGGGGAAACTAGATTGTATTTTTCCCAAGCAGATCTTCCTTCTATTGAACTCCTTTGTTCTGTTGTTGGCTCCGAGGTTTATAAATTCTCTTTCCCTAGAAGAAGATACAGAATTCTCTTTGTACATACTGACCATCTCATCTAACATGCAAAGAACCTTACACTTCAGGGCATTTCAAATACTGCAGGGCAATGTGGGCAGCTTTATCCTGCGGTGACACGTCAACCATGGTGCTAAAGTCACTATGATATCTTCCCTAGCAAAGAATGCATAAATCTGGCCCTGCCTTTCCAGCAGGGAATAATGTTCCCTCCAACCACTTACGGCAGTCTAAAGGCCAGTGCTGAGTTGCCCTGGGCATGATGACTGGGACCCAAAAGCCCTATAGGACACTCTGTAAATATGAACCCATGCAGACAACATACACCAACTGTCAGGGCCAGTGCAAGCCAGAATGCCGCCTGATGCCATTTCAGATCCAAAAACTCTGCGCTACAACACACACACACACCAAAAATACTTTTACTGTGCTCCTTGTGCACAGCTGTGAAACTCGGAAGTGCAGGGCTTCCAGATTTCATGGCAGCACATGAAGAGCACAATAAGGAGGGGGGGAATGGTCGCTTCTTGCTCAAGTGAACAGGAACCAGATCATTGTGGCTTGCACTGGCAGAGGTTGGAGGGGGGCAGGGGCAGCAGATTCGAGACCCTGAATCCACGATCCACCACGGGCCCGTCGCAATTTGCTGCTGTTGCAACCCGCATCAGGTGGCTGGCTGCATGCATGGGCCAGCAGTGGCTACTGCGCAAGCAGCTTCCCCAGTCACTTCAAGAGAGGGGCATCTTTGCATGCATCACAGATGCAGTTATTGGAATGAATAGAGACCACCTTGCCAGTAGGGGGAGCTCTGTATGCACATTACAGCTCCCAGGCTGATCAAGACACACATCTTCACTTCTGGCAACGCAGCACAGGAGCTCTTGCACTGAATCACTGTGTTCTATCAGGAGCTGGAGATAACCGCTGGCACAACAGTGCTCCTGACTGCTGCTGTGCTGGAACTCAAGGAGAGCGGGTCCGGACAACTAGCACCAAAATGTCGTGTTTCAAAACTGCACCAGCAGGTGGATGCAAGCATTCAATTTTATGTGTGACGTAGGGGTGAGAGTGCCAGGCTACAAGTGCAGAGACCCAGGTTCACGTCCCACTTAGCCAGTCAGAATCTAGATTGTAAGCCCCTTGGGGCAGGGCCTGGTCTTTCACAGCACAATCCTAGGCATGTCTACTCAGAAGTATGTCCCATTGTGCTCAATGGGGCTTACTCCCAGGGAAGTGTGCATAGGATTGCAGTCTCATTCTGTGTAAAGCACCATGTACACTGATGACACTGTGTAAATAAATAATACTTAGCCATGAAGATCACTAGGCGACCCTGGGTCCAGCTACTATTTCTCAGCCTAATCTACCTCACAAGATTGTTGTGAGGATAAAGTGGTGGGGAGTTAACCTTGTACACCAGCCTGAGCTTCTGGAGGAAGGATGGGGTAGAAATGCAGCTATGATATGTTTGGTGCACAGGGCAACGTAAGATCAGACCATAAATCATTCAGTGGATTAGAGGCCTAGAATGGCTAGAGATAAAGCATTTCACTGGGCTAACTAACCATTAGTCACTTGTAGTGTTCTATTAACTTTCAGACAACATAAAGCTTAAACTTCCAGTAAGTAAGTTAATTCTGCTGAAGTTTAAAATGTTGGGTCTTTTTAAAATTAGTAATATTCTCCTACAGTTTGTCTCTTATCAAGAAGCTTAGGCAAAGAAAGGAGGAAATGTAAACACCCAGAGTATGGTAAAAATAATTTGTGAGGACCTTGGCAGTTCTTTTTGAAAAGCTGTTGGACTATTGCAGTCATTCTCGGTTGCCTGCTCGGAGAGAGACTGAATTGAAGAAGATATTTTGTTCCTTTTAATGCAGAGCTTCCTCCTTGGAGCGACTACCCAGTGATGTCTCTTTGGAGATGATACAGGTGAAAGAAAAAGTAACCCAGTTTCCTTCCTCCTGCCCATTTCAGAACCTGGAAATTGTTGCTACTCTGGGCGTCGGTGGATTCGGAAGAGTTGAGCTTGTAAGAATTTGCTCTTGAAACTATCGCTTTTTTGTTCTGTGTGTTTTGACATAACAGTGCCAGCCAGCAGCACGAATGTTCTTCTACTCCACTTTCTGCGGTTTTAAAATCCATCTTTTAAAAGCGCATTCCTTAATACAAAATGAATATCAAGGCTTCTCCGCTCCCATCTCCATTGCACTAGTACAGCTCTCAAGCTGCCAGTGCTGGATTTGGGGAGGTACCATGATAGCAGTGGATAGGTGAGCAGAATTGCTCCAAAGAAATAATGATCTGTGCACAGGGTGGGACTTATTAATAAGAACATAAGAAGAGCCCTGCTGGATCATGCCAAGCTTCCTGGGCCCCACCAGATGCCTCAGGGAGCACACAAGACAACATGTATCCTGTTGCCACTCCCTTGCATCTGGCATTAAGAGAGAGACTACTACTAAAACCAGGAGGTTGCATATACCCATCATGGCTTGTAACCTGTGATGGACCTTTCCTTCATCATTCTGTCCAATCCCCTTTTATAGGCATCATCACCACATCCTGCGGCGAGGGGTTCCACAGATTAATTACAAACTGGGTAATGAAATATTTTCTTTTGCCTGTTCTAATTCTCCTACCACTCAATTTTCACAATGGTGAGAGGTGATGGGCCCTTGGCCTGATCCAGCCAGGCTCTTCTTATGTTCTTATTAATTAGTCTCAGCCTGTGCACCCATCATTATTTCTTTGGGGCAATTCTCCTCACCTATCCACCGCTATCATGGTACCTCCCCAAATCCTTAGTAGACTCAGCTGCACTGAACGGTGTGTCGCCTTTTGCAACATCCGTAAAGCACACTGTGGAACGTGAGTTCCGGTGGCACAGCGTGCCCATACGATTGGGCCATTAGTGTTCTGGGGATGGTCAACCGACATCATTTTCTTGTTCACACAGGGGATCCACAAAGAATGACCCCCTAGCAGCTTAAAAACAAGACTGCTTCTCACACTGGAAGATACTTTGCTCCCAGGGTTTTAGTTAATTGTCCGCCGGGAGGCACGTTCGCATTGACGCCTCCCTTGGCCAATGCTCAGGTTTTGTCGCATCCTATGCGACGCACGTGAGATGCATGCGGGACGCGCTCGGTGTGCCTCGGCCTTTAGAATTCTAGCCTGGTTACTTGAAATGTATTTTCAGGAACTTGGGAAGAGAAGAGAATTTGTGTTTGTTCATATCTTTTGGTCACCTTTTTTGTGCTTAGGTTAAAGTTAAGAATGAGAATGTAGCATTTGCCATGAAGTGCATTAAGAAGAAGCACATAGTGGATACCAAACAGCAGGAGCACATCCACTCTGAAAAGAAAATCCTAGAAGAGGTCTGTTCTCCATTCATTGTGAAGTAAGTTTTTTCCCCTTATTTTTATGTTTTATTTTAAGACATGCTATAAAATATGACATGTCTGGAAATGGTTTAATGCTTTTCCAGCTTACCCCGTATGCCATGACTCCCATCTCCACCTTATGATCCCTCAGCAGATGTTTCTGCAGTTTGCTTCTACTCTGGAAGAGAGTGTTCTAAGAAGTGCCTCCAGAGCGTGTTGTTGTTGTTGTTCTCTTAATAATAATAATAATAATTCCTTCTCAGCATAATTCGTTCATACCATGCCAGGGTCACTAGACCCAAGAGCCATTGGCCAATAGAGCGGAGTGCCACTTTTTGTGTGGGAGATGAAGAGAAGGGGACACATGGCAAGAGGTGCTTTCATGTTCTGTGGATCACCATTTTTGTAGCGACGAAGGCATTGCTTTCCCCACCCTCAGTTTTAGTACTGCTGCGAGGTAGTGTTCCTGTTGCCAGGACTGGGAGTGTCTCTTCAGAACGCACAGTTATCACCCTCTCTCGCCAACAGTCAATTCAACTGGCTGAGTTGCTCTGCTCCTGTTGCAGCCATGGCAAGACAACTCCCTTGGACAATAGCAAAATGACCCTGCCGGCCCCCAGACTCACAGCGCAATCCTGTGTAACCTTGCACCGGTGTAACAGCAGAGATGCACCGGTGTAACTTAAATGCACTTATAAGTGCACTTACACCGGTGCATCTGCTGTTACACCAGCACATCTACTGTTACACCAGTGCAAGGTTACACAGGATTGTGCTGTCCATCTCTGTTATATGTCAAGACCCCCAAGCGCTGGGAAATAACCTACACTTAGAACTTGAAAAGTCAGTTTTAGGTCCTAACCTGGTTTAATGCATTGATCCTGTATTGTGCTTCCTCCCCAAAAGACACAATTACAGATATGGCACAGTCTGAAGGCACACGATGCAGCCTGCTAACCCTGCTAAAGCTAAATCAGTCTGGATCTGGTACTGTGTAGATAGGAGATTGCCTGGGAGCCATCATTGCCTTGAGCTCCACCATGGAAGAACCACCGGATGTAACCATGGCCTTGCATCTTAAACAGGACATATGGGTCCCCCTCAGATGCAAGTAAAGGGAGCCAGTTTACAAAATAACTGATGGAAATATAGCAGGGAAAAAAGTGGCTGATTTGTGCTGATGCCAAATAGTTTGTCGTTTTAAACTAGAATTGTTTGGATTCTTGTTTCTTTTCGCTGCACTTCAGACTGTTTCGGACATTCAAAGATAACAAATACGTTTACATGCTCTTAGAAGCCTGTCTTGGAGGTGAACTATGGAGTATCCTCAGGGACAGGTAAGAGCAAGCATTTTTCTTTGTTTTTTCGATTTTTATATGAAGAATAAAAGCAATAAAGGGTTTTTTTTTCTAAAAGATGCAGGTCCTAAGATCCATATCAAATTAGACTGGTTAGACCCACAATAGGCTGTGTACAGATGATAGATTATTAAACCTGGGTCTATGGGGGGAAGTCTGATTATCAGAGCAAAGCAGGGGGCACAGATGAGGGCAGCTGAACCCTCCCTATGCCTGCTACAGGTCTCCCCCTTTGTAGTCTCACCATCAGCACCTTGGTGCTTTTCGCCCCGCTTCATTCACTTCTGAAATCAGAACTCAACTTTACATGTGATTGAGACAGATGCGGGTGTAAAGATATGGAACTGCTATTATCATGTGTCATTTGAGCTTCAGGTGGGACCCAAAAGAAGAAGAAAGAAAGAACAGGTATACTATACCAGGAGACAATGAAGGCTCGGTTTCATGTGCCCTTGTGTCTGTCAGACCTCTGTGTCTAGTCACGGACCTACTCTGTTTGGTGGGGGGGGTACTCGGCCCACTCGGGAGGTGATGGGCCCTCGCTTGCAAGGCAGAGGTGACAACGGCAGGACAGGATATGGCCACTCCAGCTGAGCCATCCCCAGTGCTTCCGTTGCCTGCTGAGTCTGTGCTGTGCCTTGGAGCCTCAGCACCTGCGTGGAAGTCCTGTCAGCACGGCCTGCGAAGGGCTCCTTTGACGACGCTGCGTGCGGCTGGGCTGGGTGATCCATACGGACCCTGCCTTAGAGTGGGGAGGGACTTAGCTAGCTTCCTTCCACCTGGGGATGGGACAGCAAGCCACACAGGGCGAGGGAGAGAGGACCCAGGCCAACCAATAGCCAGAGGAATGGTGAGAGGGGGAAGGGGAGGGACTCCTACAAGACCCAGGGACTATAAAAACACCATGCTTTGCTGATGATGAAGGTGGCCAGGTCGCCAGACTGAGAGAGAGGGACAGGAGCAAGGCTACTAGACCTTGCAGCTCTACCCTTCCCACGGAGACGACAAGCCCCTGGCAGGCAGAGGAGGAGGCTGGCTGCTGAAACCCCCTTCCTGCCCCAGTGGCACCCTGAGTTAGATAGGAACGACCCCCTTATGGACCCCCATGGAGCAACGAGGGCTTGGAGGGGGCCCACTGGACAGAACGTTAACCTCTCACTCTGGAAGAAAGCGGGCCCCGTGGAGTGGTGGCCCGTACGCTCTGAAAAATTATCTATTCATAGCCCAGTATTATCTACTCTGAGTAGCGGTGACACTTCAGGAAGACATGTTTCCCACAGGGAGCCACACCAAACCCAAAACCTGGTTCCGAGAGGTTTTTTCAGTGCACCAGAACTGAACTTGAACCTAACATCTCTTGCTTGCCTTGACCCTGAACCGGAACTGAACCTCTGGCAACCCGTTCAGAAGGCGTAGCTCAGTAACCAGGCACTCAGCTTGCAGTTGTCTGATTCATGTTTTATTTTGCTTGCTTTTTATCCTCTATGTCTGTATTTTGTTTGTAAAATCCTTTAAAAAATAAGCAGTTAAAAAACCTTCCCCCTCAAATTCTCACTGTATTCACTTTATACAGTTCATTACAAGCAAAAGACTCTGATGTTGTTCTGCATGAAATGCATATGAATTGGCTCCAAACGCCGTAAGAATCTGCCTTATACTCAATCAGACCCTTGGTCCATCTAGGTCAGTACCACCAATGGCTCTCCAGGGTTTCAGATGGAAATATTTTCTCTGCCCTCCTGGAGACGCCAGGGATTGAACTTCTGCAGGCAAAGCGTGTGCTCTGCCACGGTGCCACTGAACTGTGGCCCTTCCCCAAACTGAGTACTGAGCCAGAGAGTTGAAAGTTGCATATTTGTTTTTAAAATGTAAATACCGTATTGGTCTGAGTATAAGACTCACTTTTTTCTCCTAATTTAAGTTTTTAAACTAGGTTTGCGTCTTATAATCAGGCTGTTGCAATTTAATGCCGGTGATTTAATTAAATTTTTTTAATGGCACCAAACTTTAAGGGTGCATCTTATAATCAGGTGCGTCTTATACTCGGGACAATACGGTATTAGCAGCAGGGAGCCCTGATCTAGATCAGAACTGCAGTGCAACAAGAAGGGTTTCAACCCCTTGCCCAACCATGGTCCTGATCACGTGGCTCCTGCGTGGCCACTGTTGACAAGCTTCCCTTCCAGGGTGGGTAGGGTTAAGAGCACTCTCCCATTCACTAATTCTCTCCTGCTAGTGTCTCCTCTCAAATTTGCATTACTGGGGAAACGCTTGGCTGGGAAACCTCTGTCTCCCTCTTCATGTATATTTAGACATGTGTAGAAATTAGAAAATGATTACGTTCTTTCAGAGGCAGCTTTGATGAAACCACTACAAAGTTCTGTATTGGGTGTGTGACAGAAGCGATTGAATATTTGCATCGCACCAGTATAATCTACAGAGACCTGAAGCCAGAAAACTTACTTTTGGATGCCCAAGGGTATATCAAGGTGGTAAGTGTTTTATGTTTTTTTGAAAAAGTGTTTATAGCCACACTGCGGTGAGAGGCTCAATTTGCATCCATTACCCAGCAAAGGGGAATTTAAGAGCATTTAATTTCTGGTTAGCCTAACGTACTGAAGTCGAGACTGATTTTCCTTGTGAATTAGAAAGAAAATATTACTAAGAGGGGAATCCACAGCTGTGGAATTCTTGCCCTTGGAGATATGCAGTGGCCTCCCTCACTAACCTAGGTATTATATGGCTGTTTTGAAGCTTTTTTAAAAGGCATTTTATAGTTGATTTCTGCTGTTACAAATAGAAAATAAAAATATAGTAAAATGCTTTAATAATTTGCACTAAAAGTGGGAACATCAACAATTGGCTATAAATACATCATTTTTTTTTCCTTACATGTGTTTGTTTGTCCATCTCACAGTTGCTTCCTACATTACAATTTTCATTCATGGGAATGGTCCTGGAAATTACTGGCCTGGCCAAAATTGTAATGTGGGAAGGCATTATTCCAGGGAGCAGCAGCTGTCGATTTCCCCAGGCCAAATACAGATGTTTGCCAGCTAAGAGGCATGTGCGGAAGGGATGGTGGAGGTGGAAAAGGAACCTTCTCACTTTGTTGGGGAGGGGAGGTGGATTGGGCCCTTCTTCATAGTGACTCTCCTGTTAAATGAGTTGGTGACCAGGAAATTGCACCCATAGCTGCATGCATGCCCACTTGTACATTCTTGATCAACCTAGGCATGCCATCACGGAGCTAGATCTGAGATAGGCTTACCAGATCTCCAACCGGGACAGAGTGCTAGACCTTTAGTAGACGGAATGTGGGCAAGTGCAGCTTGTTAAACCTTAGAGCACAATCCTAGGCTTCTTAAACCTTAGAGCACAATCCTAGGCTTCTTAAACCTTAGAGCACAATCCTAGGCTTCTTAAACCTTAGAGCACAATCCCACTGAACACAATGGGGCTTGCTTCTGAGTAGACATGCCTAGGATTGTGCTCTAAGGGTTTAACAAGCTACACCTGTCCACATTCCTTCTCCTAAAGGTCTAGCACTCTGTCCCGGTTGGAGATCTGGTAAGCCTAATCTGAGATGTGCTGGAGGAGGAGGAGGAGGAGGAGGCTGGCTATCTCTTGAGCCTCGGTTGTATGGCACAGATTAGGACAATGGGTCTACTGTCCTCTTCAGGAAGTGACATTATGAAAGTAAAGTCTTGCAATGGGAAAAAGTGACATTTTGGGAAGGAAGCTAAGCAGGCTCTTCATGAAAGCCACTTGGTCAAAGTGTGCCATTTCTCTCATAGACAAGTGTGGCTCTCAGTTTTGGAACTTTTCAGATTAATACATTTCCAGTATGACATTGTCACCAGAGAGAGAGAGTTGCATGATTTGTGAGAAGAAAACACAGTGATCTCAATTTAGGTGCTGGAAACTAACAGCGCAATCCTGTGTAACTTTGCACCGGTGTAACAGTAGATGCACCGGTGTAAGTGCATTTATGCTAGTGTTTGCACTTACACCGGTGCATGTGCTGTTACACCGGTGCATCTACTGTTACACCGGTGCAAGGTTACACAGGATTGCGCTGTAAAGGAGGAAGGTTTAGCAAGATGTACATGAGAGAAAAGCACCACATTGGCCAAGGTGTGCATGGGCAGTTGCAATTGTGGTCGCAAAAGAAGCATAAAAGCAACCGTTGGATAATGTCAAGAGCCCTCTGTCTGGAGGCACCCAAGAATAGCCAGACCTATATATCACTGTCTGATGTGCTCTTTCCCCTGAGGTTGATTTTGGGTTTGCTAAGAAAATTGGAGCCGGACAAAAGACCTGGACATTCTGTGGTACTCCGGAATATGTTGCTCCTGAGGTCATTCTGAACAAAGGGCATGATTTCAGCGTGGACTTCTGGTCGCTTGGAATACTTGTGTATGAACTGCTTACGGGAAAGTAAGTGCCTAGTAATTTATTCCAGGCTTTGCCTGTGCTTGTCTTTTTTATAAGTTGAATATTCATAGTTGGGTTCTTGTTGGTGGTTGTTCTACCTCAGCATTATCTGCTAGGGAGGGACCACAGTTCAGTGATAGAGCACTTGCTTTGTAGGCAGAAAGTCTCTGGTCTATTTATTAAAATGCATTTAAAGCATATTTATTCCACTCCTCCGCCAACAAGGCTCCCAGAGTGGCTTATGTAAAAATGGATGAAAACAGCAGATAATTAAAACCATCGTTTTTCTTTCCTGGCCTGGATGGCTTTGTTCTATCCACCTGTTGTGCCTCTCCACAGGGAGGTTGGTGGTTAACATAAGAAGAGCCCTGCTGGATCAGGCCAAAGGCCCATCTAGTCCAGCTTCCTGTATCACACAGTGGCCCCACCAGATGCCTCAGGGAGCACAAGACAACAAGATACTTGTATCCTGTCGCCACTCCCTTGCACCTGACACAAAGAAAACCTACTCCTACAACCAGGAGGTTGCTTATCCCCATCATGGCTTGTAACCTGTGATGGACTTTTCTCCATGAATCTGTCTAATCCCCTTTTAAAGGCATCCAGGCCAGGTGCCATCACCACCTCCTGTGGCAAGGAGTTCCACAAACCAATTACACGCTGGGTAAAGTAATATTTTCTTTTGTCTGTTTTAATACTCCCTCCACTCAATTTGAGTGGATGTCCCCTAGTTCTAGTGTTGTGTGAGAGGGAAAAGAACTTCTCTCTATCCACTCTCTCTATCCCATGCATAATTTTATATGTCTCAATCATGTCCCCCCTCAACCGCTTTTTTTCTAGACTGAAGAGCCCCAAACGCTGTAGCCTTTCCTCATAAGGGAGGAAATCCCTTGGAATCAGTGAGGGGAGGAAAGGCCCAGTCCCATTTGGAGTCTCCTTGCTGACTTCTCTAGGGGAAAGGACTTCAGTAGCAGAACTGGGAAAGATCTGAGCCTGAGACCTTGGTTAACTACTGGCAGCTGGATTAGATGGCACTGGGCACCATTCATGATATGGCCGTTCCCTCTGTTCATGTTTCAGAACCAACTCGGTTAAAACGTTCTGTTGGGCGCTTCTAAATAGATGATTCAGCCGTTGTTTTTTAACAATGAGATTATTTAAAAAAAATTGGATGGGGGGGAGCTCAAGATCTTGGGGTGCATGTGCGTGTGGGGTTACTCTAGGCTTACCATATCGCCGACCGGGCGGCTCCGTTTTGCCCTTAAGAGGCGGGGCGGGGGGAAGGGAGCCAGAGCGTCGCTCTGGCTCCCTTCCCCCCGCCCCGCCCCTTAAGGGCAAAACGGAGCGGCCCGGTCGGCGATATGGTAAGCCTAGGTTAAGCTTTTTCTCTCGCATCACAGTTCCAGTTGAAATTGTCCTCCCAAAGTTGCTGATGGCTCCAGGAGAGAATCGGCCAACGCTTCCCTCTCCCAGGCAAATTGCAGGTGTGTGTAGATGTGTGGAGAATTTTCTAGACCCAGGACAAGAGGAAAGGATTAGCCTATTGTGTGGGACCCAGTTCTAATTGATACACAACTGCTGTATCAATTTGGGGATGTGTGTACTTTGGTCGTAAGTCCCACTGTGTTCAGTAGGGCTGACTCTCAGGTAAGAGTGTGTAGAACTGATGCAGACATTCCCAGTCTTTTCCTCTTTACCATTTTTTCACTTCTCTTCCTCCCTCTCTTTCACTATTTAAAATCTTGACATTTACTGTAGTCCTCCATTTTCTGGGGCTGATCAAATGATGACCTACAATTTGATTCTAAAAGGCGTTGAAAGGCTGGATTTTCCCAGAATAATAACAAAGCGGCCTGAAGATTTGATTCGGCGACTCTGCAGGTGAGGCGGGCAATTTGGTGGTGAAGGCCTGAGAAGAATGCTTGAGCAACTGGGCAACTGAAATCAAGAGTGCTAAATTTAAATCAAATATCTTCCTAATTTTTTTAAGACATAAAGCACGGTTGTATTCCTGCTTTGATAGACTTTCAGCTGCATATTAACAGTAATAACACCGGTTTTTAAGTAAATGTTGAGTGTGAACCGGGTGCTCAATATTTTATTTGTGGAACATTTTGTGATGCTTAAACAATAAAGCATGCTGGTCATTGCTTTGCTCTCTTGAGGTGTTCTACAGAACTATGTAAAGTACAGGTGGGCCCCCATATCCAGGGATTCGCTATCCATGGTTTCAGTTATCCACGGATCATGGGGACCCCCCCAGGCTTTTACTTTTTCCCCAGTACGCTTCGTTTCTTCCTTAAACAAACAGGAGAAGCAGTCTCTGGCTGCTTATTGCAGGCAAGTAGAACGAGACTAAGTCCTAGAGAGGCTCTGCAAGGTTAACAGAAACCTTGCAGAGCCTCTCTAGGACTTAGTCTCGTTCTACTTGCCTGCAATGGAGGCTGCTTCTCTGTTTGTTTTAAGGAAGAAAGAAAGCTTGCAAAAAGAAAAATAAGAACTGGGGGGGGCATGCCTGCCTGCCCACAGGGGAGGCAGGGTGGGGGCCCCTCAGGAAACCATGGAGGTGGTGTTCGCTCCTGTCCACGGTTTCAAGTATCCACGGAGGGGCCTGGAATAGCCTTACCATAGTCCCGGAAATGACTGGGACAATCCCGGTTCGGGAGCCCAATCCCGGGCTCCCGGCCGGTCTTCTCACTGTCCCGGCCAGCTGGGACTTTTGTAGGTGCTCTCCGGCCTCGTCGCGTATTTGCTCGGGCTGTTCCGGAGAGCTCCCAGCCTCGAGGGAGGAAGTCCCCGCCCCCGGCCACGCCCCCAGTCCCGGCAAGTGCCGGGCAGTATCTGGGAAGGCTAGCCTGGAACATATCCCCAGCGGATATGGGGGGAGTACTGTAAATCACCAGAACCTAACTCGCTTGCATTCTGTGAAGCATAAGGTAAACTTTTCCCTCAGTGGCCAGGGGAATTTGTGGGCTGTGCCAGGCCTACTGAACCTCTCCATTTGGTCTGACTCTTCTCCTCTGTGTTAGGCCACAATGGTTCTGGCACTGTCAGCTATCTTTCAATTGCTCTGCTCACATTAAACCTTTCCTCCTGGTTGCTAGGCAGCGAATGTAAAACTGAGCACTTAGCAATGAAGCCCAGGACTATTAAGCCATTTTATGACACTGATCCTGCAAACACTTGTAGCAAGATTGGCAGTAGCTGCCAACTTGCAGTTACCTGGAGGTGAAGGTGCCGAGTCCAGGTTCTCATTGAAAGTTTGTTCAGGATTGTTTGGCATATCTGCTCCCTGCAAGCCACCCATGTGGAACCATTGCACTTTTCAGACCCTGAAGACCCGTGAAGTCTTCAAAGTCTCTTTGACGTCCATAATGGAATAAAGGCAGGACCAAAGTGTAATAAATAAAAATCATGCGCCAATCCTTCTGGCATTGCACTGGGCAGACTGGAAGATCAAGGGTGGTGCAATCAGAGCAGAAGGGTGCGTGAAAGCGAATGGGGTACCTTATTTCTTGGTGTTTCCCACACATCCACCCACTGAATGTGTTGAATCAGCACTTCCGTAGGTTCCCGCTCTGTGTCTCTTGCTTTTATAATTAACTACAAGCCTGCAGCAATTTTAATGTTACACTTGAACCATGAGAAGCTTCTGCTCTGAAATACCCAGAGTGTGCAAGAAGAAGGAGCCCTAGTGCCACGCCTCCACAGTCAAGCTCCACAGCCCTGGACGTTTTACCATTTTTCTCTGGTTCAGGGTTACTTATGACGTTGTAAGGGTTTCTTCAGACTCATGGCTAGGCAAGCAGGTGCGTACACATTCTGTGCGCTGGAGCTGAAGAAAGCACACATTTTTCTTGCAAATGTAAAAAAATAATAATCCATGCACATAGAAAACTAGCATGGCAGGGAGGATAGGCTTGCATACTGCAGGTAATAGAGGAGAAATCTGTTACATGAGTAGCCAGCAACAGTTTGAAGTGGCACCACCCAGACGCAAGCTTACCACCTCCGTGAAAAGTCGAATATTGTTTAAGCCACTGCCAAGAAGGCTCTGCTGATAGGTGGGACAGTAGTCTGTTGGGAATTTTGAGTCAGTTGGGCTTCTCTTGAATGAGACATTCCTTGTGATATGCTAGTCAGGGGTTCTCAACATTTGGAGGCCCGGATACCCCCTATCACGGTCCAATTTCTGAAGTACCCCCTGCTAATTAATTGCTAATTAATTGGATCAATCAATCAATTAATTAGCAAATTAATCATTAAATAAAAAAGTACTAAAACAATTTTAAATGTGAAAACATTTCTTACTTAACTGTGTGTGTGTGTGTGTGTGTGATAGAGAGAGAGAGAGAGACAGACAGACAGACAGACAGACAGACAGGGGGGATTGCATTTAAGTTCTAATTAACAAGTAATTAACTACTGATTGATGCTGATAAGGGGCAGGCTCTGGCGTACCCCCTACCGTTGGTCCGAGTACCCCTAGGGTTGAGAACCCCTGTGCTAGACCCAAGCTATTTTGGAGGGCTTGGGGTTTTGAAGCATTTTCACCAACACTTTGAATTGCCTCAGGAAGTGACTTAGGTAATCATGATGATATTATTAAATTGATGGCACATTCTTATGATGCAATGTTCACTTTGTATTGATTTTAGACAAAACCCTACTGAACGATTAGGCAACCTGAAGAATGGAATACATGATATTAAGAGGCACAGGTAAGGAAACCGTGAGAGGAAGAGCGAGACCAGTGCTGACCTGGACAACTCTGCAGAGCTGGAGAAGCCCCCCTTTGTCCCCTGCTTTTGCTCTAAGCGTTCTGAGAACTAAAACATGGAAGGGGGGGATCAGTTACCTTCCCACATAGATCCATCTTGCGTTTAGGATTATAACCACTGTGAAGCTTCTGGTTCTTGAGCCTCTTGTTCTTCAACTTTCTCATTAGGTGGCTGAACGGTTTCAACTGGGATGGACTCAAAGCACGGAAGTTAACATCGCCTTTAAAGAGAGAGGTACTGAGCCCAGCATATTATAAGTGGCTAGGTGAAGAGCACCTGCTTCTGCCTGGCATGCAGAGGCACCCACATTCAGTCCCTGGCACTAGTAGGGCTGGATAAGGCCCCTCTCTGGCCCCCTGGAAAGCCTCTATCGGTCAGTGAAGGACAGAACTGAGCTAGATGGCCTCAGTAGATGGCCGTTTCATATGTCCCTCTAAGTCTAACTGATACCTTGCACATAGGCATAAACCTATTAACCTCGGTGAGCCTGCAGTGGTGGTCATGGAATTGCTCCCGCAAATTTGGATTAGCAGTGTAGCTGCATTTGACTTTGGTTTATTCCAGATTTAAGTAGCAGTAAGAGGCAGCAGTAGCCTTACTGTGGCTCCGTGGCCTATATCGTGCACCTACCCACGCTCCACGCTATTTATCGTTTTTACAAAACTTCTGTTGAAAGCCAGTATAAGCCTTTGAAATAAACATAGAAACATAGAAAAAGCACATGGGGTGGGGATGAACAGGCTAGGAGCTGCAGTAGGGGGCTAAGTGCTAAAGCATCTACTCCAGTTTTGAGGTGTTTCATGTTCTTCCCAACCCCTTTGCTATTTGTAAAAAAAAAAAAAAGGCCAACTCCAAACATATACCGTATTGTCCCGAGTGTAAGACGCACCTGATTATAAGACGCACCCTTAAAGTTTGGTGCTATTAAAAAAATTTAATTAAATCACTGGCATTAAATTGCAACAGCCTGATTATAAGACGCACCCCTAGTTGAAAAACTTAAATTAGGAGAAAAAGTGAGTCTTATACTCAGACCAATACGGTATGTGCACATTAGTCTACAGAGTGAATTTGCTAGGGGGAATGCAAGCAATTTATATACGAAGAACCCTGCTTGATCGGACTAAGCGTCTGTGTGGACCAGCATCCTGTTTGCAGTAGTGACCAGGAAGAGGACCCATGAATAACATAAGCAGAAAAAGGCAGCTCCTTGACCTAAGGACCTTACAGTCTAAATCAGGGATTCTTAACTGGGGGTATTCATACCCCTTGGGGGTATGGGAACCAAATGATGGGGTTATGAGACTTGATCTCTGAACAATTTTTAAAAATGTTGTTAGATTAGATTATTAACTATCATGGCGTTTTGCGACAACTGTAAAGAACCTTATGCTGCCGGAATGCTAGGTCCAACAGCGTAAAGCGCTTATGGGATTGGGCCATAAGTCAGGCCTGCACTCTGATGTGCAACTCTCATCCTTCATTGCTGCCTGCTCCCCGGTTCAGTAGACTAGAGATAAAAACCACACCAAGGCAGAGAATGCTCCCATGAATGGACAACGTTGTGTCCTAGCAGTGTCTTGGGATGTTGAATTCAGCTTGTGGCAGACTTGCTAAAAACCATTGGCCGTTATTCAGCTAGGGGAACAAGAGATCAGTGTGTGCAAATGCAATGTTGTGCTTAAGCTGAGTTTTGGTTGGGAATGAGAAGAAGTAAGAGGTTAAAGCAAAGGTCAAAATGGCTGCTGCTAACGCGGCAATGTGCATATTGTCTGAAGTCACAATATGTTCTGAGACAGCACCTGCAGCTAAGTTGGAGCTCATAAGACTTGATTCTACAGAGGACGTGTCCCAGCATGCTTTAGGGATGTGGCTAGGAAGTCAGGCAAAACCTATCTGCCCACAATCTTGTATGCCAGCATAGCTGCTATTTGCCCAACATCTCTTTAAGGTTTTCCTTAAATTTGCTTCTCTTGTAACTCTGTTTTAGCTCGCAGGTCCGATGGATTACAGCTACTTCGACAGATACCCACCTGAACAGGGAGTCCCACCTGATGAGCTGTCAGGTTGGGATAAAGATTTCTGAGAGGAAAAGAGCTGCACTTGTAGATCTGCCCTTATAAGCAACCACAGATTGTCGGCACTAATCACGAACATACTTGTTAAGAGTGCTATCCAGCTGCATACCGATCAATGGGACGTTTGCATTTAGATTCAATAAGATGTGGCTCACACCCTCATTTGCTTTATAAGTTCACAGCATAAAAGGCTTGTCGTAGCAAGATGCCCTTTGAAGGACACTACAATACACTGAATTCTTCATCCATCTCTTAATAGAGGTGTGTGATGGATTCATTCCGTCACCGTCTGTGCTCTGATGTGCTTGTATGTCTGCATACAGTGCCACTGCGAGCACGTCTGGACCCTGGAGGTGAGAAATGTATGAAAAGAAAGGGAATGCTGACACAGAGCAGCGTCCTGATTGGCCGTGTGTGGGTGACAGTCTGTCCTTATTCTTTTCAGCTTGCAGAGGAAATAAAACCCATACCTTAAAAGTGGTTTACTCTTGGAAAGTTTAGGCATGTTACTACAGGTTTTTTTTTTCTTTATAATTATGTTTATGCTAAGGCACATACAGAAAAATGTTATCGTTATCAGCTCAGAGAGAAAGCAGATGCGTAGCATAGATAGACCATCATAATACAAGCAACAGATTAAGCTTTCAATAAGAAACTCAATTATTACAAAATAATTCTTTCCACCTGGGTAGCTTTCTCTTCAAGTAACTGGTCTTTGTTTTTGTTTTTTTGTTTTTGCCAAGCATTTAGCAGAGACATGAACATAGATTCTTGAAATCTCATCAGTTCCTGCGCTTATTAAGGAGCTTGTCACACACATAATGACTTTTTTAGGTGTACACCTAAAAATGTGAAGTGTGAGTGCATAAAACATGTGTCATACACGTATGTTTGTCATTGACTGTGGCTTCATGATGGGCATACACTTAGCGGTAAACTGGTGTTAGCTGCCTTTTTACTGTATTAAACACCTCTTTGTCCTGCTCCACCCCACCCCCTCAACCAGTTTTTCTTTTTACAGCAAGCTTTTTCCAACATAAAAAGTTGCTTCTTCTCCATTGTCCTGCAGGGCACATGATACAGCTGCTTTGCCTAAAGCTAAGCACATTTAGGGCTGATCAGTGCCTGGATGGTTAATCACCTGGGGACCCCATATATTGCCTTTTCATTTCATGACGGAAAATGTGGAGTATAAAGTAGTAAGTGTGTACAGCTAAGACCGCCTTCTCTTCGTGTCGGGAAGCACTGTGACCTCCTTAATGGCCCATCTCTTTTCCTTGCCTAGAATAAAAAGAGTATTCTTGGATTGCTTCTATTAGGTTTTTCATATAATGGAACTAAACTTGAGGGGTTAGGAACCCAAGCAAGCTGGCCATATTTTAATAGAAAGAAATTAAAAAAGCATATATCCTGTCTATTTTTTGTAGAAAATATGGAGTCTTCCAGTTTTAAGAGGTTTGACTTTTAATAGGCTGACGAAAATTAGAACTCAGACGTTTGTTTTCCATTGTGGAGCTGTGGCTTTAACGCAGCAGACCTAGTGCCAGTAGCTCCCCAAGATCGTGAAGGGTATAACCCTTTCTTCCAAGCTGGGGAGGGGCCCTGGACTCTGGAGATACATAGCATTGACGTGCATAGACTGTGAAACAGCAAAGTGGTTCTGGCTTTCATATAACACTGTATCCCTGAAAGTACAGCCAAGGGGATCATACAGTGGGGATGGAATGAGCTCTTGCTGGGTGGTATATTTTGCTTCATAGTTTATACTGTTGATGCCTAGCAACTGTGGTTGGATGCAAAGGCTGAATTCAGATGTCATATTCTCCCCCCTAGTTTGTGTAAATGAAGAACAAGTGGCAAGCTTAAAGATTCCCTTCTTTCCCATTCTCTTTGGCCTGGCTTCATGTAACACTTTTGGGTTTGTTAAACTGCTGTTTACTGCGATACCTGGCCTGGGTAACAGTACCTTAAGCACATCCTGCAAAACAAGACTGCAAACCAGGATCAAGCCTTGCTTAAACCACAAACCACAGTTTCTTGGATCAGGTACCACAGCAAACAGTGGTTTAACAAGCCATGGAACCTTGGGTACACAAGGGGGGGAGGAGGGAGTGTTCAAACTTGTTGCTTGTTCCTGATCCAACAAACTGTAGAACGTGACTGGGAATATGACATTTGAACCAGGCCAAAGAGAGAGTTTTGTCTTGTGAAGGTCTCTCCTTTCTTGTCACATGTGGAGCATTGCTCCAGCTGTAATCCACATGTCAGGAACCCTGAGAAAAGCACTTTGCATGCTTAACAACACAATCCTCACTAACTACACACAGCTGGCCTAAAGGGCCAGCTGCCGCCGTATCTTGAGCCTGATTCCGGGCTGTGTCGGCGCGGCCCGGCAACACCTTGGGAGAAGGGGACATTTGTCCCCTTCCCCGAGTGTAGGGCTGGCTGGGGCCTCCTCCTCGGGTGTATGCCAGCTCTGAAGCTGGCGTACATCTGAGGTGGCGGAGTAAGGCTGGCCCAGGCTGGGAAAGGGCCTAGGATATCGGCGGAGTGTGCCGCCAATATCCCTGCCCTCTCCCAGCCCAGGCTGGCTAAAGGCCACCCCCTAGCTGCCCTTGCCTGCCCTCCCCCGACCCTGCGCCCACCGGCGCTGGGCTTACGGTTGTCAGCAGACGCAGGGTCTGGAAGGTGGTGGATTGAGGGGCTGCCAGCCTCTGCGCTGGCGGCCCTTGCTCCCGAGTCGTTGCAAACGTGCTTTACGGCGGAACTTTAAAGTGGCGGAACGCACACTCTGCCGCTCTAAAGATACACAGGATTGTGCCATAAGACTCCTAGTATCTTCAGTAAAAGGACCTTAGGTGGCAGAGCTCAGAAGGTGCCACTGCTAGTCAGAGGAGACATTACTGGCCTAAATGGTCTAACTCAGCATTAGGCAGCTTCCTACGTTTATCCTTCATAAAGGAACCCCCAAGCTCTGACAGGTACCCGTTAGCAATACCAAAGATTGTGTGTTGTCTCCAGAAGCCATTTCTTCTTAGCTATTTCTTCGTCGTCATCTATATTTTGTCCCATTTTTAGAACTATCAAAATGTAAAAGCTGTAAAACATTTTTAAACCCCTTTCCCCTTAATTTATCTGTATATATGTGTGATTTTCATATATGACTATTTTTTAAATGAGAAAGAATGCAGGATAGTAGGTTTTATTGCCCAGAGTGCTGCTAAAGTGTACAGAGAAAAATGCCTTTGTCCTTTTCAAATCAGCTGAATAGCTCATTTGTGTGCACAAATAAATCTATTACACAGCAACCTCCACGGCATCTTCTTATATTTTTCAGCACCCTCATGTATGGCAGGCTAGAATTTGACTTTCATTACACTGGTGAATCCTCTGCATCTATGTTTCAGTGTCTTGTAACTAGCTCATCAAGGAGTCTTCACAGGGAGCAAGTATAATGGATGCCTTGTGAAAGCCAGACCAGTGACCCTGGAAAGGAGGTACACAACCTGCTGGGGGGACTCCATGGGGTGGTCTAGAAGAGGCAGCACTTTCCCACATGCCTGCTCTCATGACGTCTAGGTGTTGTATGGAACACAACTCATCTTACGTTGCAGAGATTCAGTGACCCAGGCTATAGATGCTTATGAAGGAGTGAATGGCTGAGTGAGAATTTTTACATTTTGCAATGTGATGAAATTGGAGTTAGGACTGATGCCTTGACCTTTTTTTTGGGGGGGGGGTAAAATTTAAATTGTGTCCATGCAGGGAGAGCCTCTGTTAGCAACATGGACCACTGGGTTTATTTTCCTTAACCAATGGGCCATGCGTTGCTCCTACCATTTATTTAACTCTTTGCTTTTCGTTAGCATGAAACTGCCATCTCACAGGCAGGATCCCTGCTGCTTTCTCTCTGAAAATGTTCAATAGCGGCAGAGCACTTTTGAGGAAGCGTTCGCTCTTCACAAGAGAACTCATTTCCAATCTATCCTTTATTTATACCCCTGTTAGTGATCCACTTGGTACAAAACCCGTCCTCTTCTCTCACCTTCTGTTGAGCCGAATATTTTGGATGTACATGTGAGAACTGTGTAGTAAAAGGGCACTTTGATCTGGAAATAACATATCCAAATTAAGAATCCAAATTATTTTATTTTAAAACATTTCTACCCTTCCTTTCCTATCCTGAGGGTGCCTGAGGCAGCCTTCAATAAAATAAAACAGTAAACAGAACAGAATATCAAGTAAGGTGAAAACAAAAGTAGCATCAAGAAAGCCAAAATCCACAACTGATAAAAAAGACTACATATTGCTGCAGCCATCACACACCCCACCAAAAGCCAAACAGAAAAGCCAGGTTGTGCTGAAGGAGTGTAAGGTAGGGGCCAGTCGAACCTCCACAGGGAGGTATTCCACAAGGTCGATGCCACCGTTGAGAAGGCCCTATGCCTACTGAATGCCAATCATGCCTATTTAAAGAGAATGCTCCCAGAGCAAGGGAGACGTACATGGGAGGAGGTGGTTCTTAAGATATCCAGGGTCCAAACTGTTTAGGAGGGCTTTAAAAGTCAGAACCTTGAACGGAGCTCCGAAACAAATTGATAGCCAATGCGATTCTCAAAGAATGGAAGTGATGTGTTCCAACCAAGCCGCTCCAATTAACAGCCTGGCTGCTGCATTTTGTACCAATTGAAGTTTCCAAACACTTTTCATGGGCAGCCCCACACAGAGTGCATTGGAAGAGTCCAATCAGGAGGTGACCAGAGCATGAATAACACTAGCTAGATCAGGCCCTGCCTCCCAGGAAAGGCTGCAAGTGACAAAGTGACGGAGTGCCAGTGGCAGAAATAGCCAGCAGCAGCACCGCATGTGCCAGACTCACCTGGGTGCTCCGCCGGCCCAGGTAAGATGGTGCTAGGGGCTGTTCAGAGGAGGTTCAGGATGGGGAGGGGAGTGGGCTGGAGGACTGGATCTTGGCAGCAAAAGCACATGTCGGAACCTATCCCTGCCTTTTTCCTCCTCTCAGACTACATAGCTGGTATGGGTCCAAGGAGACCCATAGGTGGCCAGAAGTCCTACTGAGTGAGTGGTAAGTAAAAACATTTTATTGTAGTTTTAGTGTAATTTTAACACCTTGTAGCATTCTAAATACTTGTGTTTTTTAATTGTTTTTAATATGTTTTTGGCTTTGATAAATATTTTTACATGGCTTTTTTACCTTTAAATACTTTGCCCTGGAAAAAAAGTTTTAATTATCTCTTGTTTTTTAAAAATAAGTAAACATTTTTTACTTTCCACTCATTGGCCTTCTGGTCTCATCCCGCCTCCCTCCCAGCATGCAGTGTGTGCTTTGTTGGTGCAGCCTCCTAAGTAGGGTGGCAGGCAGGGGATAGGGTTGGGCTCTGTGTTTTAATTGTTTTACATGGTAGGCTTTAGACAACATTGTAAGCAGCTCTGTGCATAGGAAAAATGAAGTAGGTAAAGAAAATATGAGGAATAGCTATTTTGGACTTACACCAAAATATTATAGGGATACGGTTGTGCTCCCACTGAACTCAATAGGTTTTTCTTCCATGCAAACTGTTTAGACTTGGGGATGGAAAGCAGTTACTTGGGGAAACAATTATTTTGGTTTTGTGAGAACCAACCCAGATTCTTGACTGGAAATAGCCTGTCCACAGGGGTTTTCCTCAGTTCAGGAGGCCAAACGAGTGTGATAGATGATTGGGTTCTTTACATGTTCTTTACAATCCAAAAGTAACACCTAGCATTGCATCTGGAAGTGCCATGAAAGCCAGTGCAGGCTCTGTATGGAGCGCAGGTGCAACGTGTTCCCTCTGGTGAAAACACCGAGTGGACAAATGTGGTGCTGTCTGTGCAGCACACTTGAAGGTCATGCAGGCAATGGGTTTTTGCCAGAGAGAGATGTTTACTTTACCAGCGGAGTGCAGACAGGCAGGGAATGCAATCCACTGGGATCAGTGTGCGCTCCATCTTCTATCACTAGATTGAGAAGCCTAACCGGCCAGATTCAGCAGAGGAATCTCAGATCCCTTAAATGAGCCCGTAACCTTTTGTTAAACCACTGAACCATGAGCTGTCGATCGAAAGGTCGGCAGTTCGAATCTGCGCGCGACGGGGTGAGCTCTCGTCGCTTGGCCCAGCTCCTGCCAACCTAGCAGTTCGAAAGCATGTTAATGCGAGTAGATAAATAGGTACCGCTTGCGGGAAGGTAAACAGCGTTCTGTATTGTCATGCTGGCCACATGACCATGGAAGCGTCTTCGGACAGCGCTGGCTCTTCGGCTTCGAAACGGGGATGAGCACTGTACTCTAGAGTCGGACACGACTGGACTTAAATGTCAAGGGACACCTTTACCTTTTTAACCTTTTGTAAGGTGGCAAAATGCCATCTTTTTCCAGAGCAGGGCTGGGCCAAAACCCCCTGGCACCTGAGGCGATGTGCCAAATTCTGCCCCCCCCCCCCAATCTGTTAATGTGCTGGCCTTTGTTCTTCCCACTCCCTGGATTGGAAAAGGAAGAGGTGGAACCAGAGAGGAAGAGCGAGTGTCCTTCTCTCTTCCACACTTCTGGGAGTGAGAGGAGGAGCAGTGGAGGCACGTAGGTGGATGGAGATGGGCACCCCTCCCCCAATCTGTTGCCTGAGGCAATAGCCTCAGTTGGCCTCCTGGATGGGCCAACCAAGGTTCAGAGATCTGTTCCACATTTCTCCATAGCCAAGACACATTTTCTACTAGGTTTATATATGCAACTTCAGAACCACAACTCGTGTGTGTGTGTGTGTGTGTGTGTGTGTGTGTGTGTGTGTGTGTGTGTGTGTGTGTGTGTGTGTGTGTGCGTGCGTGCGTGTGCTGAAGTTTCCCTTCCCCCCAAATATGTGTTCCACCTTATGTGGGTGGAAGATGAGGGCACTCACTAGTCACTTCATAAATAACATCCAACAGGGTGCACTGAAGGAAACAGAATGCTGGACAAGATGAGTTGTTGGGCAGTTGTACAGTTCTTACAGCACTATCCCTGCTTGATCTTCCAAAATGAAATGAAATGAAAAAAGGCTCCCCTTAAAACATTCTAAACCAGTGGTTCTCAAAGTTCTCCCCGCAAAGCAAGGAGAATATTTTAGTACTTGTGTGTGTGTGTGGGGGGGGGGGGTCAGCGGCGACCCCAGGGATTGTTGCTGGTGGCGGCGGAGGAACAAAGTTCAAAAAAGTGCTTGAAACACAGGAGGTTCTAGCAGGCCTCCAGAGGGTTCGAGGAGGCCCATGGCCCCCTCTGTAGGCCTCCCCGAACTTTAGATCACTGCAGAACGGCGATTACAACCACTTCTGGGTTTTGACCAAAAACCGGAAGTGGGCTTTTCGAAGCGATCGCTGCTGTTTAGAGCCTTGGGGAGGCCTGCAGAGATGGCAGCAGGCACCCCAAACCCTTCAGGGAGCTGGCAGGACAATCAGGAATGTTTTAAAAAGCATTTTTGGGTCGAGAGTGGGCGCGATCCTGGAGCGCTGCCACCAAAATTCTTGCTGGCCAACCCCCCCCCCTTTAAGGGGATATCGGCCACTTCCAGAAAAAGTGGTGGGTCGTGACCCACCACTTTGAGAACCCCTGTTCTAGGCCAAACAGTGTGCGCTTTAGCACTATGCCATAAATGACTGTATATTAATAAATGCAGTACCTCTCTTTCTTGAATTGCCTGTTTTCAACATAATGCTCTTTTTTTTTAACCTTTGAAATTTAACATGGCTTGGGAGAAACCTGGAATGTGCATTGAAGTATGTAAAAAGAGAACATTGATCTCTGGAATTCTTTATATAAAAAGACTCCTCTTGCTCCTTCCTCACCACATGGGGCTGTTTCAAAAGTTCTATTCATCTTGGCCATCTCACCTGTCCCTTTGATGGTGTAATGGAGTGCAGAGAATCCCCTTCTCATAAACCAAACCTTTCTAATAAGTCCCCAACTCGGTAACAGAACCAGAGGAGCCTGTCTGCAGTTTAGAATTCTAACATTTGCTAATCCCTCCAATACCAACAGGACCGGCCCATCCATGAGGCCAAGTAAAGCAGTTGCCTCAGGCAGCAGATTGGTGGGCAGTGTCCACTCACCTCCACTGCTCCTCCTCTTCCTTCTCCCACTTTCTGGGCTAGACATAAAAGAGGGGTGTCCAGATGGAGGAAGAAGTATGGAGGAGAGTGGTGGGCTAGAGCAGTGGTTCTCAAACCATTTTAGCACCGGGACCCACTTTTTTAAATGACACTCTATCGGGACCCACCTAGCTTTACGAGACTTAAAAAAGGTGATCTAGAAATAAATAAATATATTTATTTACAAGTAAAGAGTTCAGCTGCTTGCAGCGTAATTAGCAGCTATCTTGCAAACTGCAGGAGCTCAGCTCTTTGAAGCGCAATTAGTAGCTATCCCATTTTTGAATAGCCTCAGGGCTTGTGGCAATTACGTATCTGATCTTTCCATCACCTGGGACCCACCAGAAATCAGGTCGCGACCCACCAAGTGGGTCCCAACCCACAGTTTGAGAAACACTGCACCACACTTCCACTTCTGCTTCATCCCCCTCTTCTCTTGCCAGTCCAGGGAGTGGGAGAACCAGAATCATTAAGTAAAGGAGGACAACATTTTGGCACACCACTGCCTCAGGCACTAGGAGGTCAATCTGCAAGCAGCAGCCATACTATTCTAGGCAGGCACTATACATTTCTACTGCATGAAAACGAAACATTTCACTATTCCAACTAGACAGGGCCCATCATTCCTGGAGCTGAACAATTTGGAGGGATGGACAGGACTCGTCCATGGGTATGCCCAAATTTGGATCACATACAGCTGTTGTACAGTGGGGCACATAATCTGCACCATAAACGTGTATCCATTTTTTATACCAGCTCAGCTGTCATGAATTTCCCCCAAAGAATGCTGGGGATTGCCATTTGCTAAGGGTGAAGTAGGCACATCGGCAGTGCTAATTCTCAGCCCCATAGGTTGAGCTCAATCCTATCTTGACCAGTTCTGGTTAAGCTAAATCCAAATCTGTTTCTCCCCAAAATCTTTAGCAACCTCTTACCCTGAGCAGACAAACATTTTAAGCTCCCACCCAGTTTGGCACATGATTAATGCAAGTACACCGTAGTAGTACCATATTCTAACTGGCTCTTGGGCAGGGGGCTGGGGGTTATAGTGCATAGCTAGGATATGTAGTGCTGGAAACAGAGGGACTGGAAAAGGAAGACAGGTTTAGGTGGACTTGATGTGGCACTTTGAGTGAGGGGAAGAAGTGGTTGCTCAGGAGAGCTGTTCGTCGTATTTGATCTTTGTTTTATTTGCTTGAGAGAAGGAAACATGCAACTTTTGTGAAACATGGGCCAAAAGGGAATGAATTTGGGCTGATTCCAGGAGTTTGTAAGGGATCGGATTTCCAGGGTAAAACTCTGCGGTGAGCATCTGTAGCAAGAAGTGGGAGGCAGTGCGGTCAACAGAGCACCCAAAATTCTCTGAGAAATTTTATTCTGTAAGTTGCATCCAGGCTCTCCCCATCTCTCTCTTTGCCCCCCCCCCTTTGCATCACAAAAGTGTCTCTGACATTCTCAAGCATCCCTTGCAACGTGGGGGTACCTATGCTTTAGACTCACCAAATTCTAAGCTCCAGAAAAGTACCCATCTCTGCCTAAACCTTCATTGGCGCAACTTGCTCTGTGGATGAGTTGACCCTACACTTCTATTAGTCATTGCAACCAATCTAAGTTTTTGTTCATTCCAGGGCTGAGGAAGTTTTGACCCATCAAAATATGTGCAGCTTACCTGCTGTGTATGGTGACCCACCAGAGGCTTGATAAAGCTCCTGATTTTGCTGCCTGCTTAGTCCTACAAAGCATGTGGAAGGCTGTGTATCAAGCACTGCATATCAATGTATGACTAGTTAGTTGTTGGCTTGGTGGGTCACAAGCTGTGCCGGCCCAGTCCATTAACTTCAACTCTACCTTTGTGGGCTACCATCACCCCAGTGGCTTTTTTTTTTTTTTTAAAGAAACTGTTTCTAATAATACTTAGCATTTGTATTGTTTGTTCATTTGTTTAGTGTTCAAAGCACTTCATATGAATTCTTTGTCGTTATGACAAGACTATTTGGGGAAGGGCTGTAGCTCGTGTGGTAAAGCACAGGCAGGGTATGTAGAAGGTTCCGAGTTCAACTCCTGGCATCTCCAGGGCAGGAAAGACTGCTCTGAAAACCTGGAGAACTGCTGGCAGACAGTGCAAACGATACTGAGCTACACGGAACAGACTCCATATACAGCAGCTTCATATGTTCAAGAGAAATCAAGAGAGAAAATGAAGCTTCACATTAAAAGGTTTTGTTTTTGTTTTAAACATAAACTTGTACATAGTAGTTTGTAATGAAGAAGAAAAAAAAACCTGTTTCTGAAGGAGGGAAACAAATACAAGTCAAACAAGCTTATACGTCAGTAGTGAAAAGTATACTTCCCCATGTGTCTGTGACACGCACATTTGGTTTTGAAGGCATATATATATATATATATATGTAAAAACCGGTGTGTTTTTTAAGTGTACTAAAAAAGTGGAAATTAATACACAGGAAGACAACAGACAAAATAAATTAAAGGCATTAATAAAAGTTTCTTTCCATATACAAATATCCTTTGGCTTTTTTTACTTTACTGATGCCGACTGTACAAGCATTAATTCCTAAGCAAAAAAAAAAAAATGTACAAAGACTTACTTAATTTTTTTTAACATGGAGAAGGAGACAGCTTAATAATGAATGCATCAGCTCCTGAATAAGAGATGATACGACCCTTTGAAGTTGCAACATGTCTCTAGCGAGCTGGAAATTAAAGCTTTGAACCCCATTCCCAGCTCTGGAGTTTTGCATGAAGGCAAGAAAGTTGCCCAGTGCTTTATTATAAGAGACTGGAAGGCACTTAGTACATCTTTGGTGAGATGCATAGCAATTTAAGTTGGGCAGCCCAATCCTAACTAAATCGGTGATGCAGCGGATCCTGTGTGGGCTATGCTACATCCCGCGGGGGATTTTTGGCTGCTGGAGGTCTCTTCGAGGTAAGGGGACATTTGTCCTTTTGCCTCAGGGTAAGCCCCAGCAGCCACTATGGGTCAACTTGGACCTACGCCAGCAATATTGCTGGTGCAAGATCCGTGCAGGCGGATCAAGCCCAGGAAGGGGGTTGGGATTTGGTGTGCACCACCGCCGAACCCACCAAACCCACCTCCCCTCCCGGGCTCATTCTGCCCAACCCCACCCCTCTCCTCCCCATTCTGCCCTCCCCTGCCCTTCCACCACCCCATTCTGCTGCCACCTGTGCTGGTTTTACCTGCTCTGGCGGACCTCTGTCACTCTGCCAGCACACATGGGTAGGCTACGGCATTCCTGCCAGCGTGCCAGCTCCATGCACTGCTGCAAAGTGCTTTATGGCACATTTGTGGCAGCCTATGCCTGCGGAACACACATTCTGCTGGCGCAGGCCTTGGTTTGGATTGGGTGGAAAGTCTATTGCAAACTGTCCGACTGGAGTGGTCAAAGCATAGCAGGTTTCTAGGCTGTACAATGCACAAGAAGGTGATGCCCTGAGTACCAACTCCATCTGCCTAAGCAAGAGAGACAGTATTTCCCATTTTTATCTGGAAACAGTCACCTAGTGGGAGACTAAGCAGCTCTATATCTTTGGCAATGTGATCAATCAATACCATCATAACATGACATCAATAATATAATATCTGACTGCTGCAAGTCTTGAAATTGGGAAAAAAAGGTCATGTACTAATGACTCAGCCTCTGCTTAATCCTTGGCTTCACTGAATCGACAGTCTTACAAATATGGTTAAATTCCCTTGAGTGGCACCCTGTGTATGCAGCTCAGCTTTGACGTTAACTTCACTGAATTCCCTATCAATTTCATGGTTCATACAGAACACCACTGCAAGGACAACTTGATGAAGACGTAGGCAAGAAAATTATCCAGAGACGAAATCCATCACTTTCCTGCTAACATGTTATTAAAGGTTACAAAACAGAACTCTCTGACTTGTTCTCTATTGCTCAAAAATCCAAGTTACTGGAATTCATTGTAACCGTGAGTAAGAGCTCAATCCTATTCACCCACCCACCCCCGCCAATGCAGTCACACCAAAATGGCTACTGCTGCATCCTGCGTGGGGCAGTCCCGGAGGTCTCCTCTGGGTAATGGAACAATCGTTCCCTTACCTGGGGGTAAGCCTCCGTAGTGCAGGGGTGCCTACGCGGACCTGTGCTAGCTAAACAGATGGCGCAGGTCTGTGTGAACCTGCGGCGTGGGATTTGGTCTGGGAAGGGGGTTAGGATTTGGCAGCTGCCACTGCCGATGAACCTGCCCCCTTCCCAGACCCGTTCCACCTATCCCCCACCCACGTTGTTGCCCCGTTCCGCCCTCCTGCCACCCCTCCTGCCTCCCCCTTCTTACCTGGATTGGCAGCTGGCTCCAGATTGGCTGATTCAGGTGGGAAGTCTCTGGCCTTCCCACCAGCATCCCGGGAATACGCTAATGAGCACACTGCCGGAGTGCCTTTTATGACTGGTGCTGATTGCTTTATGGCAGTCAGCACCAGCAGAAGAGGCTCTACGATGACATGCGGCCCAACTAGGATTGGGCCGTAAATCTTGCTTCTATGCAAAATGCAATCCTATTGATCCAATAGGTTCTCAGCTTCACAGAGCGTGCTTAAGGAGATAGGGTTTTAATGTAATTGGAATATAGAATTCACCCCGTCATATGTTGTTATAATAAAATATTTATATACTACATTTCAACAAAAAAAAATCACAAAGTAATTAAAACAATGGTTCCCTGTCTCAGAGGGCTTTATCGGTTCAGGCTATATTTGCACCAATGCTAATTTGGTGGGGTTGTACTAGGTTCCTTTATAAATGAGGTTTAAATGTGACTACAGTGGACCCCCGCTTTACACTGGGTTTACAATCAAATCACTTAACAATGGACTCTCCATAGTAAAACAAGGTTCACTATATGATAATTTATTCACTTTATGATGGGCTCATAATTGCCACCAACCAGACCTCGTGGGTGATAAATAAGCCAATCACAGTGCAATCCTATCCAATTTATGCCACCGGCTGAGCGCTCCTCAATCCTATCCAACTTGTGTCACCGGTGAAACCAGCGGTACAGCGAGTACGGGAGGCCCCAGAACAGAAAGGGGATTAAAATCCCCTCCAAAAGGGGAATTCAAAGGGGATTTGAATCCCCTTTCCATTCTGGGGCCTCCTGTTCTCGCTGCACCGCTGGTTACACCTGTGGCATAAGTTGGATAGGATTGAGCAGAGCTCAGCCGGTGGCATAAATTAGATAGGATTGCGCCCTCAGTGATTTAAATGCAAGCGTTTCAGCTGGCTGGGCTGGTGCATGCAGGGGTTTATGACAACAGAACAGAGCTCCGCTGTTCTAAAATGGCAGCATGCTTTGCGTGCCACCAGCAGCCATTTTGCATATGCTGCTGCCACCGCGGGCAACATAGGAGGTCCGCCGTTGGCCCGGCAAAGGTAGGTCTGATAGCGGTGGGGCAGAACAGGGTGGGGAGGGGGAGGAATGATGGTGCTCCCGGATGGGGCAGAGGGAGGGGTGGAAGAAGGACCGGATGTGGGATAAGCAGCACTCGCATGTGCCAATATCCTAACCCCTTCTGTCTCCCTGTCCTCTGCCATTACACACCTCAGACTTAAGCCTGCTAAATAGCAGACACAGATCCAAGGACTCACATAGTGGCGGTGGAGGCTTTCCCCCCTGGGTAAGTGAACAAAAGGTCACTTACCCTGAGGAGACCTTTCCAACCGCCCGCCCTCCCATTGGTGCGGTTGCATCGGCGGAGGGGGATTTTGGTAGGATTGGGTTGTCTTGTAGCATTTCAGCCAATAACAGAGTTTTCAACAAAGTGGCTGAGGGAAGTGACTGAGTGAAGATACAACCTTATAATTTGTGTTTTATAATTACAACATTGCATAATGATCTGATAATCATGGTCCCTAAAAAGTTTTAAATCACCTTTTAGAGAGGGAAATAGCTTAGCTCTGTGACAGAAACTTTAACTTGCGAGGTCTTGGGATGAATTACCAAAAAACAACGCGTTATTGGGTTCACATTACAGTATTTTCACAATACAATGGTGTCTCTGGAATGGATTACCACCGTAAAGCAGGGGGTTCACTGAACGGTGTTTTACAAGAGAAGATAGGCTCCTGCCCCAAAGACATGCTAAGAAAAACATGTGTGCGGTTCTATGTGTTCAGAATTTGCATATGGGCCATGTGGCTGGTACCTGTTAGTGCAACATTAACATGCCAGGGATTCATTGCTGAAAAATGCATGATGTTGCTGCTGTTCCTGCAGGCACTAGTCATCCAGTTTATACACGACGCAGAGCATGTGAAACTCCATGCAAGAACGTTTTTTTTAAAACACACACACCCAGGGACGTGTTTGAACTGGACCAGGTGGATTTACTGCAGTTGGCTGTATAAACCCCTGACAGACAAGGATCTGCCCTCCTTTCTGCCATCTCTCCCTCTCCCCTTTTTTTTTCCTGCGGTGATCTGCTCTGGGAAAGGGGATGGGATTTCAGGGCTTCATTGCCAGTGTTGCTGTAGCATGTGTGTGGATCCTTGGTAAATATGCAACTACTGTAGAAGAAAATCTTTGCTTGCAAGCTAAAGGTTTCCCCTGTTCTATAAAAGAAAGCCCTTGTTTTTGTAGGAATACATCCGCATTCACGCATGCAGCACCACCCAACATGCCATGTCAAGAAAATAAATGCTTTAAATTGGATTTTCTTAGGCTTGAAGGATAAGTCAGACCTGATTACATTATTCAGTACTTTGAGGAGTTTTCTGGTAACCTAGGGCAGTAAGCATAGCTTCAAACACATAACTTATTTCTTAAATGTCCTTCACCATTAGTCTCTGGGAAAATGGACCAAAAAGTCAGCAGTATAAGTGGGTTGTTTTCAAAGCTTTGTACAAAAATATACCAAAGGGTCCTCCTGTCAATCTTCAAATCAGCTTGACAAGTTCTTTGCAGATTTCATTTTCCCCCCACGCATAGCTTGCAATGCACACAGTTTGTTACTAGTGCTCAGTTTTGCCATTTTTCCATCATAAATCCTCACAGTAAGAAAGTTATAGTCAGGTACTTCCAAATCCTGGAAATCTATGGTCTGTGCCTTCTTGGCTCCTGCTCTTCCATTCATTCATATTTGTTTATAAATCTTTGGAGAATGAAATGCAATGGCAGTGCAAAATGGAGTGTGTGTGTGTGTGTGTGTGTGTGTGTGTGGGTGTGGGTGTGGGTGTGGGTGTGTGGGTGGAGGCAAGGAATAGTTAAGCAACAAAGTCAATGTGGAGGGAATGCATTAGATATAAGGCTCTTTTTCAGAGGGGGGTGTTATCTGCATGCACAGGATTCCACTGTCATGTTTGGGTAGACTTTAAGTACCACATTCTTATTTTCATCAAAGAATAAGATGCTGAGGGATGACATTTTGTCTGGAACACAGCAAGGCTCGGGAATCCCAGAGACAACTCCCACTGCCCTCACAATACTCTGGATGGTGGCGTGGTTGGATGGCTTCAAGGCCTGCAGAAGACAAAGGAAGATAACAATCACCGAGGTCAACAGGATTCGTTTTTGAAAGATTGATACGGTACTCCAATCTTCAAGGCAGAACACAACAGAATTTAAAAGAGTGAACAAAAAATAACAATGTTTTAAAAAGTATTCAAAAAAGCAGCAGGAAATCAAATCACAGCAGCACAAAACGTTATAGCAACACAATTAATTTAACCCATAAAGGTAAAGGTATCCCTTGACAATTAAGTCCAGTCGTGTCCGACTCTAGGGAGCGGTGCTCATCTCCGTTTCAAAGCCGAAGAGCCAGCGCTGTCTGAAGACGTTTCCATGGTCATGTGGCCGGCATGACTCAACACCGAGGCGCATGGAACGCTGTTACCGTCCCGCTGACGCAGTACCTGTTAATCTACTTGCAATTTCTTGCTTTCGAACTGCTAGGTTGGCAGGAGCCGTCACACGGATTCGAACTGCCGACCTTTTGATCGACAGCTCATGGTTCAGTGGTTTAACCCACTGCGCCACCCGCTGGCTATAATTTAACCCATAGGCTCTCTTAAAAAGCCAGATGTTGTCAGCTTACTGAAAAACAAGGGGGAGCAGGATAGGCAGGCTGGCATACTTCTTTGTGGCGGGCATTCTGCAGTCTAGGTACGGTGTGCTGCAACGGAAGAAGCCGGCTTGTGTCTCACCCTATTATATGTACTTTGGCTGGTGGGAGACAGAATCAACAGGGCCTCCATTCTTGAACATAGTGCACAAGCAGATTCGTATGGAAGAAGGCAGTCCTTAAAGTATCCTGGTCCCCCACTGTTCAGGCCTTAAAGGTTAAACCCAGCATCTGAACTGGGCCTGGAAGCAAATTGGCAACCAGTGCAACTGAAATAGCACTGGAGTGACACGCTCAGGAGGATGTCTTACACCAGACAATAGTCCGACTGGGGCTGTTCTGAACCAATGACTGAAGCTTCCATACCTGCCGGAATTCGGAACAAATGAACCACCTACGAACCTACCTAGGAGCATCATTATGAGCACATCTGCACTACAGGCCTATATTAGCCAAATAAACTTGGGAACTTTATTTTAATAATGAGGGTGCTGAGAATTCTCTGTTAGGATTGGTTTGGGAGTCGGACTTAGACCTGGAAGATCCAGGTTCAAATCCCCGCTCAGCCACGAAGCTTCCTGGGTGACCTTGGGCCAGTCACTATCTCTCAGCCCCACCTACCTCACAGGGTTGTTGTGAGGACAAAAAAAAGGAGGGGAGGAAATATGTACACCACTCTGAGCTCCTTGGAGGAAGGGTGGTATAAAAAATGTGATAGATAGATAGATAGATAGATAGATAAATAAATAAATAAATAAATAAATAAGTCCCTCTCACAGAACTATGCTTCCCAGGGGATGGAGGAATCACTGTTAAACCAGTTTAAATCTGTGGTTGTAGATCTGCCCACTCTGAATCCCCCCCTCTCTGTGTGTAACAGCGATGTGATTAAATGACTCTTCATTGCCCTGATGTATCAAGTGCCTATGCCAGTAAGCAGAGAATTAAGTTTCACAAAGGTTTCAAACTTTGTGACAATTACTGTGGTCGTAGCCTGTGGACTGGATCCTGGCTGTCATCTTGGGCATCCAGAAGCATGCTCCTTTTACTCTGAGGCTGGGTTGGTGGTCTGCAACACATGGCCTATAGACCCCAGTCTGGACCCCACTGTGTGCCTGTTGTCTGTCTCTCTCTTAGCTTTTGCACCCAATAATGCTGTACAGCAGTGATGGCGCTAGCCCCTCTGCCACCCAGGGCTGGGTGACGTCACGCTGCCCCCACATAGCACCCCTGCATAGCACTGCCCCTCCTTCCGTCCGGAAAGGCTCCATTTGGAGTCTAACGGAAGCGAAGGCAGGTGGAAGGGCCCACCTCGTGCCGGGAAATGCCTCTGCAGTTGCTTCTCACAAGTAGACCATGCGTGCCACCTGGGGCGATGGCCCTCCGGCCCAATGGCAGCTATGCTGCTGTTGTATAGATAAGCTATCTAGCAAGAAACTGCTAATGTATAGACATACATGTGACTACGTTGGCCAGCAGGTAGCACTGTTATTCCACATCATCAGCTTGTGGAGCCATTTATACTGTGAATAAGAGATGGCTCACAATCTCTCTGATGAAGTTGGCTTTTCAAGGTATGAGCAGTAGAGAAGTTGGTCATTTTGTTCCCGAATCCTACAGATGGCAGCAACTCAGTATATTTAGCCTTGCTTGGATGGGGTTTTAAATGTAAAATTTTTGGAGCAACTGAGGAGAAATCCACTCCATCTTTCACGACAGTCCCTCCGAAATTTGCAGATAGTTTTATCATGTCACCTCTTAGTCATCTCTTCTCCAAACTAAACATGCCCAGCTCCATTCTTTCCTCACAGGACATGGTCTTCAGCAGATTTGAGTTTGCAATCATCGTATGATATGGTCTATCCACAATTTTACTGTAAATGTTTTGTAACGATGCAATGCAATTTATAAAAATATAAAAAAATTTAAAAATCATAAACGCATGTACTCATATCCAGGTAGGAGCCATGCCTGTGCAGAAACAGGCTTCTTAGCTGGATGCAGACTCACATGGGCAAATGGGAGCTGCCTCTGCGATTGCTCCAGCTGCCAGACTGTGGGTGTGCATGCATACATGTATAACCCAGTAAACAAAGCTGGAATCCCACCAATCAGCTTCCCTTCCCAGGGAAGGGAATTCTAGGTGGGATTCCAGGCTTTTAAAATAATTTTTATCTACTTTTTAATAACGTAGATCCAATGAGTACAAACTGCAAAAGAGGAGATTCTAGTTGGACATCAGGAAGAAATTCTTGATGGTAAGGGTGGTTTGGCAGTGGAACAGATTGCCAAGGGAGGTGGTGGATTCTCCCTCACTGGAGATCTTCAAGCAGAGACTCAACAGGCACCTGCTGGAGATGCTCAAGGAGGATTTCCTGCTACAGGAAGGAGGCTGGACTAGATGACCTTGTGGGTACCAACTGATTCTATGATCACACTATGCAGGTGAAGCCCTGGCTGCTGCATATCCACTCTGGTGAATCAGTGCCAGCAATTTTTTGGGTTTGGTCTCTCCTTCAATTCAAGAACAGTCTTAACTAAATTATGTTTTTAATTTCTATGTGAGATTTTTTTTCCATAACCCTTAAATTCTTCTCCAAAAAGGAGCACAATTACAGCAAATCCTCATTTTTTACATATGACGATGAAATGGAAGATGCAACATGTACCCCAATTCATAAAGAAATCTCTCTTGCATTTTTTTTGCATCTATACACAGTCAAAAGGGTTGAAAGGCAATTCTCCAACGTGCTATTATGTTACATGAGCCTGTCAATATTCTGCAAAGATAACTTAAATTACTGATCTGTTATCTAATGCTACTTAGTTTTTTTTTTTACTGTTCTTTGCAAAAACAATAATAAATGGAGGGAGGAGAGAAAGGTCTTAAAGCATACTGTCTTGATCGCTTCAGAAATGTTTCTAGTGCTCCCGTTGCTTTAGGTTATATACAAAATCAAGTCATAAAACAGGCAAATAAAAACTGTTTTAGTCTACTTTTTTTCAGCATACAAATTCAACATGAATTTTGTGCACAAAAAGGGTATTCTGTTGTCCCTACACATCTATGGGAATTTTCTGAGATCCTTTGGTTCTGACAGAAACGCTATCACAAAAGATTGCATTAGCGATTCATGAAATATCCATTGTGTCTTACGAGCTGGAAGAAATTGGAAACAGGTGCTTTACTTATGTTGCGTCTATTTTATTGGGAGAGTCAGGAAGCTGTGCACACTATTCTCTACACACTATTATAGTTTCCAAAAGGGGTTGCAAGTTTATTTTTCTGCTTTTGTGGTTTTACACACAAAATAGCAGCAAAGATGTTTGCTGGCCTGCAGTCCCAATGCCAGTCCTCTGTGGTTGTGGTTTGAGAGCAGCCTTGCTTGGATGGGGTTTACATTTAAATTTAAAATCTTTGGTATTCCCTTCCAGGCATCGGGCTGAGATATGTTTGAATCTCTTGTTACTCAGAGCCAATTGAGACATTCAGCAGAATCAAATCGTAAAGCTTTTACTGGCCTTCAGGCTACAGGTGGAGAAGCTGATATATTTGAAGGCCACATTCTCTCTCTCTCTCTCACACACACACACACACACACTCAAAACTACCTGCACATAGAAAAATAGTATGCCAGCGAGAGAACTTCAAAGAAACGTTTCCCCTGATGTACTCAGTTTTTTATGTTGGTGGGCGGAGGATTCAAATATATAATTGCAACTGCAGGCAGAAGGAGTGCTTAGATTCAGACATTCCCCATAAGAGCCCTACTGGGTTGAACAAAGGGTCCACTAGCCAAGCAATGGTACCCCAGAACCTTAAGAACATGCCATACCACCATATCTTATTGTGTGGTCAATTTGCCCCCAACCAAACTGTCTGCTTATGCTTAATCTTAAAACAGTCTCATAAAAACACTTCTATCCCCACCCCCTCAAGACAGTTAACAGCTTCTTTCTTTTTGAAAGAAAATGTATGTTAGCTTTTGCCTTTCCCTGCAATGCATGGTCATCATCCACCAGCAGTATTCTTTCCACATGCCTGAATTAGCTCAATGTTAGAGCAGCTCCACACGTTATCCAGCGATCACAGTTGCTGTGGTCACACCAGCATTACACAGATGTTTCCTGCAGCAAACACATGAAGTGTGACTATATAAGCATAAACACCTGTGTGAATATGTTGGGAATCTAGTGGAAAGTTGCATTGTTAAAGGCAGAGTGCTGATGTTTGGAATCCATATGGATATCCCCACTCCACCTTTTGGCATCATCTTATCACCTTCTCTAGTTCCAAGCTGTGCTACATCTGCCTTTCTGGGATGCCTACTTACCTAAGAAAGTTAATGGAAAAAACAGAGAGAGAGAGAGTAGTGGGATGCATCCCAAGCAAATACTGGGATGAAGTAAGGGCAAGTTGGATGGTAGTGCAGCTGAGGTTAGAGGTTCTGGAAAGTCTTTCAGGTCAGAGGTAAAGGCTGCTTATTTCAAAAAAGAACAAAAACAAAGTAGTTTTACCCCATTAGCATAGTGCAAAAAGTAATAATTAACAGTGGGTCAAGTCTGTGAGCTCAAGGTATCTACCAGCAAAGAAGACTGCCTGCTGCATCTCTGTATGATTCTTTTACCTCCTCCAGTCAGCAGACTCTGTTGGGAAAGGGTAATTCTGTGATGGTGTCATTCAGTCTCTCCTAATACAGGGGTGTTGCAGAATTACCATTCAGAGAGAGGAGCCTGTGTTTTGCAGTTCTGTTTGAGTCGCTACTCTAGGCTTATCTTCTTCAAAGAAGGGATGAGGCTGCAGCTCATTAGCAGAGCACAAATTTTGCCTACAGAAAGTCCCAGGTTCGATTCCTAATATCTCCAGGTGTGGCTGGGAAAGATCCCCCATCTGAAAACCTGGAGAGCCACTGTCAGTCAGAAGAGACAATACTGAGTTAGATGCACCAGTGGGCTGACTCAGCATTTGTGCTATGCTCAGAAGTATTCCTAGATCAGTGAGTTGTGCAGAAACATGGGCATGGCGTGGAGGCTCTTTACTCGTGCTGCTGGAGGAAGAGGTGGGCTACCACTGGCCCAATCCTCTTCTCGCTTACTTTCAGCAAGCAGGAAGAGGACCAGAGACAGTGTTCCCACTAAGGTGTGCAGCTGCACGGTTTCCTGCTGAGCTCCGCACAGCGAAGAGCTCAGCAACCCAGAAGTTTGGCAATGACATGATGATGTTAATCGCCGAATGTCTGGAGGTGTCGTCATGACAAGTCACAGCTGCTGGAGGGGTCCATGCACCGATTCAGATCCCTTACAGGTGTAGGATGTATAGGAAATTTTAAGTTTGTAATACATCTATTCAGAACCTGTATTTTAAGTTGGAATACTAATGGCATTTTTGGCTTCTGTGATCAGCTTTGCACAAGAAGTAGCTTAACCGCAGGAGCCCACTTTCCTGTTGACCAGACAGCTTTTTTGCTGCCTAACACATGTAAGAAACGAAACCTAAATCCTTTGTAGCGTGGTCAGTAGAAACTTACAGAAGTTTCCTGCCTTGTGAGCCTTGTTCTACTTAGTGACAAATGACATGTTAGCCATAGATAAAATGCAACCAATGAATGCTTTTGGATAATAGTGACACGTTTCCTTGCTTTTTGTAACTTTGCAAAGTATAAAAATACAATCTCGGACGTTGACCGGGGCTGCAGTTCTGTTTTTCTGAGCTTCGAAGCCACAGAGCTGTAAGCTGCGAATTCGCTTCAATAAACTGTTGGTAAACCCTCCTCCTGCTATCAGAGTCTGATTAATTGGGTCCAGCCAACACAGGGAACACTGCCTATACAGAGAGTGACTGAAATGGCTCAGTGGGTGGCGGGCTGGAAGGGGGGTTGATGCAGGGTATGGGGTACTCCACGTCAGTTTGCTGCTTCCCCCAATTTGCCACTTTGTGCAAGCCTTTGCAGATTTTTTTTAAATTATAATAAAGCCAGAATCCTATTTTTGTATTCCTGTAGGTTTAGAAACCATACTGATTGCTATGTTATGCACACTTGGGTGTTTACTCCTAATGAAATTATTGGAAACTATTTCTGAGTAAACATAGGACTAATCTCTAGTTGGACTGAGCAATAGGAAGCTCCTTTTTCAGTAGATCAGTGTCTGGTTCACCCCAAAAGCATCATTACTAGTGCTTGAGCTACAACCACTGGTATTTGCATAACAGTGACTAAGAGTGGTGGAAGTCACCAGGCACAAACTGCTGTTTTTGTCTCTCTCGCTGTGTCAGACTGTAGAGACATGGGGAAAAAATTCTGTGTCGAAAGGAAAGGCAACAAACACTTGGCCAGAGGGAACTCGGCCAGAGGCAAGCAAGACATTGACAAGCAAGACATTGTACTAGTAGCGCAATCCTGCGCAATGTTGCCCCGGCGGAACTATAGTTCTGCCAGGGGAAGGTGTTGCAAACGTGCCATAAGGCACATTTGCGGCATCCAGGGAGTAAGCGGTGCCTGCGATAAGGCTGGCGCCGCTGCTCCCCCAGCCACAGACCAGTGGAGTGGCGCCTGGCACAGGTAAGGCCCCCTAGTCGGGGCAGGGGGGAGGGGGGAGACTCCAGATTGAGCTGCTGGGGCCAGGAGAGGGACGGGGATGTCAGCCGTGCGCTCCACCGACATCCAAAGCCCATATCTGGACCCGGCCAGCATTACATGGCCTCCCTGGATTTGCACCGGCCATTTTGTCAGCGCACATCCAAGGAGGTCCATAGGGGCCACTGGGGCTCTCCCCAGGGGGAAGGGACAAACGTCCCTTTCCCCCGAGGCGACCTGCAGCCTAGCCGGCGCTGGCCCGATCCAGGCTAGGATCCGGCAGAGCATGCTTAGCGCTCTGCGGTGGATCTTAGGCAGGATTGGGCTGCCCGTCAAGATATTGGGTTGTATCCAAACCCACCTTGAGTTCATGCAAAGGGTGTACACGAGCCCCCCTTCACTCTTGAGCCCCCTGCACTCTCTGAAAAGCTGTTGCTGAGAGTCCTCAATCCTCTGCAGCAGATGTTCAGGGTGTGCAGGAGACTGGAGAGAGAAGGGGAATATTGACAAAAATCATCCCCCCTGCCCCCTGACTAATGCAAGATAATGTGTTCAGACGTCAGGCTATAGATACAACCCATGATCTGGTATAGCAATCAGCTACACATAAACAGTTTACATATTCCTGCACAGAGCAACTGTGCAGTGATATTTCAAATGACTATGCCATTGCTTTTCTAGGCTAATCTGGGTTGCGTCCCTGCCCCCACCCCCCGGCTGCTATTTGCTGTTATAAGGAAGTTCCTATTGGCGCCAATAGAAGCTTTACTCCGGGGGCAAATAGCAGTCACGAGGGGTCCAATCTCAACCAGCATTGGCGAAAAATCCAAGCACGCCAGCACTAGTTGTTTACTTGTCTATAATGTGTAGTTTGGTCCATAGCCTGGGTTCCTGGTGCATGTGGTGTGTGATAGTATTTGCATAGCAGTCAATCATAGAATCTGACATCTGACATCGAAAGTAACTATAAAGCAATGTTCTAGGTCTAGGGCAATGTTGTAATTTCTCCCCACTCCTCGACTGGAACCTCATGGCTTGTGACATTCTATACCTCATTCAAAGCACTTATTTTCCAGTATAGCAAGTTTCAGAAATGGGCTGCAACTTTTATAAAGCATTAGACACTGTTGTATTTTTAGAAATGGGCATACAGGGGATATTAGGGGGATGCTTAACTGGGCAATCATGAGTTCACACATTATTATTATTACCCAATAAGCCATTTATAGCATATTTGGATTCTGTACAAAAACAGTCTGTAATTTTCCTCCATAACCTTTATTTTTATATCTTTGTGTAAACCAGTTCTGACTTCGTACTTAGCCATCTCTGCAATAGCCCTTAAAGAACAGACATTTTAAAAAACGGCCTGTTTACTGCATACTACAGTTTAATAACAAGCAAGCTAGATTTTATTGCTGCTTTTAACAAAGCCACATGCAGTTTGTTAAAAAGGGGGGAACACATGCACGCACGCACGCACGCGCACACACACACACACACACACACACACACACACACACATTCCTGTACCCTGGAGACAGGGAAAGAATAATAGTTTTTAAAAAGGAAATACTGTACCTTTGGAATAGGGAATTGGCATTCACCTGAGCAATAATAGGCATCAAAAGATTTAGGGGAAATAATCCATTCACTCCAGCCAATATCTGCAAAATCCACTTTGAGGTAGCGCCGTGCACAGTGTCGCGGCTCATTCCACTGCTTCCTCCTTGCCTTTTTAAGGGTCTGTTCATCGAACTGGAGCGTCTGACTTTTCTGATGGTTGTTTTTCCTCTGCTTTTTCTTGCTTTTTGTCCTCTCTGCCAGGCGTGGCTGGAGTGTTTTGTAGTTTTTCCTTTCCTCCCACCCTTCATCCTCATTGTACTGATACTCAGCACCTGGGAGCTCATTGTTCTGCAAAGGCAGCAGAATGCTAGTGGAGCGCTTTTGCCGCTGTTCGCTCAGCCCATTTTTCGAATAGCTGTCTAATTTTGGGAAGCCCCCAGGGAGGGGATTCCGGTGCCCTTGCAAACTAGAAACAACACTCTCTGGTTCTGAAATGGCCGAGTCATTTGCATAAATGAGGATGTAAGGTTGATAGCTGGGATGTGTGCTCTTCCAGGGGTGTCGGCCTACAGAGGCCATCTTGACTCCAATGAGGAGGTCATTGTTCTGCTTTGCCTTACTCAAGACATGAGTAATGTTCTTCCACTGCCAAGAAAGGACATCCCGATAAGCAGTGGTGACGTTGATTGAGTAATGTCCCAGAGTCCGACTTTGGTTTCTTGATGTAGGAAAACTCAATAGCGAGAGGTTTATCTGCATATCAGATTTTTTGTGCCCATGATAAGAGCAGCCCTTAAGTCGAGGACAATTTGCAGTACTGTTCCAGAGGTCCCCAACATAGTAATGCAACAGAGCTGACAAGATGTTTTCAGACTTTGTGAGGGAGGTCAGGTTAAAAACATGGACTTCTTTACTGCCAGGGATCCCTAAGAGAATAAAAACATTTACATGAGGACAGAAAAAGGCAGAACCACCAGTTGCTGTTGTACTTTTATACATTAATCCCCCCAAAAAAATCCCATAATTTTACAGTTTAAAGCACATATTCACTGCCTTTAACTGATTTAATTGGTATATGAGTCAGATAACATTTTTGAGGTAATTAATTAGCACAGGCACATTTTCATCCGTGGGTCTGAGACTGGAAGGAAACAATTTGCACCTTTTGCTCTGGTGTTTTACTGGGATAAAAAGACACTGAAGATGGCATTTCTTTCTAATAAAGAGTGATTGCTCTTCTAAGAACAAACCAGGCTGGCAGACAAGGATCCCTCTATTTTTTTCCCTATTGTGCAGAGTGGTGGGCCCCCCACACCGCAGGCCATTGAAGGCTTGGGCAAAGCTGCAGCGGCAGTGACTTTCGGGCTGAAGGAGGAGCATGCCGAAGCAGCGGCCATCAAGCCACCTTCCCCAGTAGCACAGAGCATCCCCCAATTGGTGGGGACTTTGGCCAGGACCAAGCAGGTCAACAGGCCAGCGGGTGGCGCAGCGCGTTAAACCGCTGAACCATAAGCTGTCAATCGAAAGGTCGGCAGTTCGATTCCCGCGACGGGGTGAGTGCTCGTTGCTTGGCAGCTCCTGCCAACCTAGCAGTTCCAAAGCATATCAATGCGAGTAGATAAATAGGTACCGCTTGCGGGAAGGCAAACAGTGCTCCATGTTCCAGCTGCATGCTACGCGCTGCGGCAAGGAGAGTCATGCCGGCCACATGACCACGGAGGCGTCTTCGGACAATGCTGGCTCTTCGGCTTTGAAATGGAGATAAGCACCACACCCTAGAGTCGGACACGACTGGACTTAATTGTCAGGGGTCACCTTTACCTTTTAAGCAGGTCAACACGACAGCAGGGGAGGTGGAATTCCCTAGCTGTGGAAGTGTGTGGCAACCGAACCATGTGGCACAGGGCTGTCAGTACTACTGCGTGGCCGCACTGTCACACAACTTGCAGGGAACACTGCCGGCAGATCCCAAAATGGATCTGAAAATTTGCTCTCCTGAAAACCATAAAGACTTTTCAAGAGAGTCAGTGAATTTTGGCTTTGCATGATATCCTCCAAGTCCACACTCAGAAAAAAAAATAACATGATAGCTAATCTATGTGCAACAGGTGAAGGGATCTTTATGTGGTGTATAAAACAAAACCTAGACGGGCACTTCATAGGTTGGAGAGTGGAATGTGTAGCAGTTAGAGGACGGCTCCTATTACTAGTGTAGCAGGATACTGCTCCACCCTGAAATAACAATAAAATAAAATTGAAAAGTCAAGCAGTCTTTCAGGCATAGTTTGTTTGTGTGTGTGTGTGTGTGTGTGTGTGTGTGTGTGTGTGTGTGTGTGTGTGTGTGGTGTACATTATGTGCAATGCCACCCCTCCCTCCCACTGAAACATACTGAAGAGCAAAGAATCTTGTTAAAATTTATAACCTTGTAACATGCCAATTAATGAGCGAACTCAGGAAGATAGTGGAGGACAGGAAGGCCTGGCGGGATATGGTTCATGGGATCACGAAGGGTCGGACACGACTTAACGACTGAACAACAACAACATGCCAATTACTCAATTATTTGGAGCACTGGAGAGCAGGGAAACGGTTAATCTGAAGGGTTTTAGGCCAAATTCTGAAAAGCTAGGTATTTTTCACTTTTCTGTCACTCAAAACATACTGTACAAAGCAAAGCTTATGTCATAATAGCAGCCAGCACTCCAAGAGGCAGATAGCCAAGCCAAATGGCACATATGTGGGATTTTCCTATTCACACACATTAGCAATCCTTGGATTATAAGAAAAGGTAATTCCAGTGGCAGCCAGAATTGTACCTATGTTTTCAGAATAAGGGTCCAATCCTATTGGGCCTCTGAGTCGTCAGAATGTGCCTTCTGGCGGCACAGTGTGCTTTACGGAGGGCACAAACAGGCCACCATTCTGGGCAGTTGGACTGTCACTGCAAGCAGTGAGCGGTTGTGGTTACCGGTACGTACCAGCAGCCACCGGAGGAGCCCCAGTGCCAGTACGATGGCAGGGGGTGGGTGGGCAGGCAAAATGGGGAGGGGAGGAACAGGGTGGAGACTGGGTCAGGAAGGGGGCAGTATCGGTGGCATCAGCTCCGCCAATATCCGATACCCCTTCCCAGCCTCAATCCCCCAACCCATGTCCACTCGGACTTACTCCAGCAAAATAGCTGTTGCAGATCCAAGTAGACCTATTGGGACAGCAGAAGCTTGACTTGTGGCAAGGGAACAAATGTTCCCTTACCTTGAGGAGGCCTCTGGGACCCGAAAGTCCCCTGTGAGATGCTGCAGAGCATTGCTGCATTGGCGCCGGGGGAGCTAGGTAGGAATTGGCTGTCCAAGTTGTATTGACTAGTATAGAAATCAAATGATTGCTGGCAAAAACTGTTCTGCCAGACATGTGCATTGAATCCAAGCAGAAGCATGGGCTATTCATTTCTTTTGGCTGGCCTCAAACCAATTCTAACTGCATGCAGCTAGTCTTGACTAACAGAGATGCGTATCTCCCTGCCTGCAACAAAAGGTGCACTCGCTTCTACCCAGGATAAACACTATGACAGAGATCTGCACTCAGCTTCCCTAACCCTGTTAAGGATTTAAAAATAACTTTTTCTGCCCCCTGCCCCAATGTCTCGTTGGCTTCTGGAAAAGTAAGCTCCAGCCACTTGAAAAACCACAAGATTTTGAAAAAGCTGCGGCAGAGCAAGAGAATAAGTTGAAACGACCCCAAAAGGAGTGATTGTTTTCTTCAGTTCTATTTATTTATGTTGTTTTTAAAATTTATATCCTGCCTTTGCATTAACAGTGCTGTTCAAGACGGCTTCAAACAAGAAATAGCAATAAAACAATTACAAAACAGGAGACAGGAGTAACAGACAGACAATCTATCTCCACCAATAAAATGAGTTTTAAAATAGCCACCAGCTGGAAAGTTTAAAGAGCCTGTGGAGCAAAAGGCCTGACTAAAAAGGAAAGTCTTTGCTTGATGGCAGAAGCCAACAGACAAGATGCATGTCAGGCCTCCCTTGCGAGACCTCCCACCACAGTACCTTTGGTTCAGGCAGTGGCGTTCCTGCGGTAGGGGCTCGACAGTAAGTCGCGCCCCGACCGACTACCGTGTTCACGAACCGGAGCGAGGAGGCCCCCGCCCCCTCGCTGTCGGAGCCATTCCGCGCAGTGAAGCCGTGAACGCGGTAGTCAGTCGGGGCGCGACTTACTGTCGAGCCCCTACCGCAGGAATGCCACTGGGTTCAGGCCAGTTCCACGGTGTGCCTGGGACATCAAAAGACCTCAACTTCTCAAAACCACATGTTAAAAGGAAGTTACTGTGGGCATTTGATGGCGGTGACTGGGTGGTGGGCTGAACGTTATTATTATTATTATTATTATTATTATTATTATTATTATTTGTTAGTATTATTAACAGTATTTATATACTGCTTTTCAACAAAAAGTTCACAAAGCGGTTTACAGTCAAAATCAAATGATTAAATTATGTCAACTCCACTTGACAACTATTAGCCACTGACTTGCTGCGCAAACCTGCGCAACTAAACGGTGCCGGAACGAGTGTTCCTGCGCCGGGAGACATCGAAAACATGCCGTAAAGCACGTCTGCAATGGCTCGTGAGCAGGGAAGGCCGGCGCAGAGGTTACACAGGATTGCGCTGTAAAACGGTGAGCTCATACAGACAACCAAACTAACCCAGGGTAAACTGTCTCACTCCTGGGCAATCTGGCCATCTGTATCATCCTGCCAGTATAAGGGTGGGTTTTACTACACGTCAGATGCAGATGAGTGTTAAAATAGTAATCTGGAATAAAATAGAAAAATGTTATTGAAAAAGTTATAAAATAGTCATTTGCTTCATGACACTTGCCCAATTTCATCTTGAATTTAAACCAGTGGAATTTTAAAATGGCTCTTGTGTTTTATATTCCAATTCTTTTTATAGCAAATTGTGAAAAAAATCATTAAGTGACAAATACAAGGAATGTATTATAGTTTTAAAGCCAAGCTTCCATAGCTAGAGCAAGTTTGGATATTTTAAATTTGCTACGTTTTATCAATAGATGTCACTGTTTTCCTGTATTTTCAGCTGGTAATGTTATGGAAATTCCTACAACTCCTGCAACATTATTAGATGTCATCACAGATGCTCTGATGTACATTAGTTTTGATTTAAAAGAAATAGAAAAAAGTGCACACCTAGAGCTTTGGATAAAAAGGGAAAATGCATTTTTTTCATGCAACAGATACCGTACATAATTTGCTAATTGTCCAGAGCATCTAAAAAGTAAACATGACCCAGGAGCCAAACCAGAAAACTGAAACCACACTTGTAAGTGATGCTTAAATAGCCTTTTTGCATTTTCTATGCCCATAGTTCTAGTGTCATACCTACACTGGATGGAATGCAAACTGGATTTTAAAACAGAGCTCTTCTATTCAATCTTGCAACATTCACACAAGTGACAAGTTACAGACTAAGGTAGCACTGTATATGTATATAAAAAGGTAAAGGTATCCCTGACAATTAAGTCCAGTCGTGTCCGACTCTAGGGTGTGGTGCTCATCCCCATCTCAAAGCCGAAGAGCCAGCGTTGTCCGAAGACGCCATGGTCATGTGGCCGGCATGACTCTCCTTGCCGCAGCGCGTAGCATGCAGCTGGAACATGGAGCGCTGTTTACCTTCCCGCAAGTGGTACCTATTTATCTACTCACATTGACATGCTTTGGAACTGCTAGGTCGGCAGGAGCTGGCCAAGCAACGAGCGCTCACCCCGTTGCGGTAATCGAACTGCCAACCTTTCGATCGACAGCTTATGGTTCAGCGGTTTAACCCACTGCGCCACCCGCTGGCCCATATGTATGTACTCCTAAGCATACTTTATTTATTTTATTTATTTTTCACATTTTTATACCGCCCTTCCTCCAAGTAGCTCAGAGTGGTGTACATATTTCCTCCCCTCCTTTTTTGTCCTCACAACAACCCTGTGAGGTAGGTTGCTTGTAAGAACCATCTAATTCAGTGGGACTGAACTTTCCAAATAAACATTCGCTAAGCCACAGTGCAAATGAGCATCACTTGATTTCAAAAGCGGACATTTTTATTCTGCTCTAAAACTTTCCCAGTGGATGACCTCTGTAAATGACAGAGGTAGGTAGATTACGAATTTTATGGAGTTTGTACCTTTGCTGGACATTAAAGGTAAAGGTTCCCCTTGCTCGAAAGCTAGTCGTTACCGACTCTAGGGACAGTGATCATCTCCGTTTCAAAGCCAAAGAGCCAGCGATGTCCAAAGACGTTTCTGTGGTCATGTCGCCGGCATGACTCAATGCCAAGGTGCATGGAACGCTGTTACTTTCCCGTCAAGACAGTACCTATTAATCTGCTTGCAATTTCTTGGTTTCAAACTGCTAGGTAGGCAGGAGCTGGAACCGAAGACAGTAGCTCACACTGTTATGCAGCATTCGGGTCTCGAACTGCTGTCCTGCCTACCTCCCGGTCTGCAGTTCAGTGTCTTAACCACTAAGCCACCATGGCTGGACATTAAAAAGGTAAAGGTATCCCCTGACAATTAAGTCCAGTCGTGTCCGACTCTAGGGTGTGGTGCTCATCTCCATTTCAAAGCCGAAGAGCCAGCGTTGTCCGAAGACGCCTCCGTGGTCATGTGGCCGGCATGACTCTCCTTGCCGCAGCGCGTAGCATGCAGCTGGAACACGGAGCGCTGTTTACCTTCCTGCAAGCGGTACCTATTTATCTACTCGCATTGACATGCTTTGGAACTGCTAGGTTGGCAGGAGCTGGCCAAGCAACGAGCGCTCACCCCGTCGCGGGAATCGAACTGCCGACTTTTCGATCGACAGCGTATGGTTCAGCGGTTTAACCGCTGCATTACTGCAGTCTAAATGCGGATGCATTCATATGACTGGACACAGATGTGAATTGTTGAGATAAAAATAAAAAAAATCATCTCATGAATCAGAGATTCAAGTAAACAAGAGAGTGGAATGACATTCTCTCTGCAAATGCATGTAATATCCATGAAAGTAAGTGGGGGGGGGATGTATGGAGAAGGATTGGTGGTTGGGAGAATTGCTTAACCCCTACTGTGCCTGGCAACTTTCCCCTGCAAGTTGCTTCTTGCACCACAGCTGAGCTTCCGGTTTGGGGGCCTGTATGGGGAAAAACATTAAACAGAGCTAGGAACAGCTAGATAGAGAAACCCACAGTAACACTCAACTTGGAAAACCATACAAAGGAAGGATGATCCTTGAATATGGGGCTTCTGTAGACATTTTTATTTATTTACTTAAAACATTTACAGTATAGCTCGCCTTTCCTCCTTCAATCAGGACACCCAAGGATGCTTACAACATATACCGTATTATTAAAACACAGCCTAATTGTAAAAAAATAAATAAAACAATCAATAAAAAGGCACCGATAAATATAAACAATAACCAACAATAAAAACAATAAAAGCAGTCAGAACACAACAGTCATTTTAACGGCACTAAAACCAAAAGCCAGACAGAAAGATAAATGGAAAAACCTAAGGTAGGAACACTAACTAGAAAAGTCTTAAGACCTTGCTGGAAGGTCAACAAGAAGGGCATAAGTCTTAATTCAAATGGGAGGGAGTTCCAAACATTTCTTTTCTTTATAGCAGTGTTGAACCTAAACAACTTCTTATGAGCATCACTCCTCCAATCTCCATTTCCCCTCTAGATATTTGGGGTATTTTTCACATGGTCAAACTATTTCTATATTGGCACAAGGAAATTTGGCTTAATCATGAGGCAAAAAAGTGTCAAGGTGATGATGAAGTGATGGATGAATATGGGCAGATTTTTTTTTGCAGAGCAATGACTTATACCCTCCCCCATCACACGCCTGATTGCCATTTTCACATGTGTTAGACATATGGCTTGTACATGGAATACACCCAGGCCTGTGTGAGGATCAAGTGCTGCCAGTTTCGACTGTGAAAAAAAATATATACTGACCCAATCTTGTGTTGACAAAGGAACACTTTAGGAATCACTGTACTGGAGTTTTCCAAATTATGATATAAAACCAGCATTGTACATGTACGCCAGTGAACTCACACATGCCATGCAGAGCTCTAGGACCGGCATGTTGTAAAGAGTATGAGTCACAGTTCCATGAAACGTTGCAGCCTTGCTTGCCTGGTGCTTGCTGTCATTGCGTGCTGCAAATCCCACCCATATACAGTATGTGTGCAGCCTGAAGTATCAAAAACAGCCCAAGTACAAGAACAAGATTCTGCTGAAAAAACACAGGCATGATCCTGATTCCGTACTGCCAATCTTGCATCTCTCATCGTGCAAGAGAGGAAGGTGCTCAAAGTCTTGCTGAATATCTAGTACGATGGGGCTGCCAGCGGAGACAGTATATAAACAGAATTTAAATATTATAATTATTTTGATTAATATTCAAAATGTGAAGAATATTATATCACCACTACGAAGTGACTTCTGATTTCTGAATAATGGCCACCTATACTTCTTCCCTTTCCTTAAAACAGCTGGGTTGGTTGAGTTTGCTCATTTTCATGTTCGTTGCATCGGTGATGATGTCTAACCATCTCATCCTTTGCCTTCCCCTTCTCCTTCTCTGATGCTGGGAAAGATTGAAGGCAAAAGGAGAAGGGGAAGGCAAAGGATGAGATGGTTAGACAGCATCACCGATGCAACAAACATGAAAATGAGCGAACTCAGGAAGATAGTGGAGGACAGGAAGGCCTGGCGGGATATGGTTCATGGGATCATGAAGGGTTGGACACAACTTAACGACTGAACAACAACAACAACAACAACAATTACTGGTGGTGATTAAGCTGGGTGTGGGCTCACACACAGGACACAGACACACACACACTGCTGTACTGTACATAGAAAACTAGCATGTCAAGGAGGGTTTGGGCTCCGTCCTCTCCCTGACATGCTAGTTTTTTTTATTGGCTCCATTCATGCAAGGGATCTTTCCCTGCCTTCACCTCTCCTTCTCTAAAAAAAACTCTCCAAGGGGTGAGGGACTCTTTGGAAAAGCAACGTCTTCTCCTCCTACAGCTCCCATGCCACTACCCACCATTCCTGGGGGTACCTCCGCCTCTCAAGTGTGGCTTTGGGGGCTTTAGAGTACGGGGAGAGGCACAGGAAGGAAAAAAAAATCCCTTGCATGAATAGAGCTGCAGGGATGATCGCAAACCTATGTGGCACAGACATTTTTTTGTTATGTAGGAGGAGCATTCTCTCATGTGAGTCCCCACCTGCAGTCTGCAGAGGCAACAGCCCAGGCATAGTCTTAGCAGCACACTACTGAGAACTAGGCCAGAGAGAGCATGGCATGCTTGTGAGAACTGACATCACCATCACAAACAAATATTCATGTTACAAGGGGCATTCCAACGCATCAATAGGCTGGAACAAGCCCACTTGGCTGTGGGGTGTTTATCTTTATTGACGATATACTGACATTTTTATGGACTGCCAAATCTATCCCAAGGGTGAAAAAGGATGCAATAATGAGGGCTATTTAGTTATATAGTCATGATTAGCCCTACTTTAAATTAGATATTATTAAAGCAGCCAGCACGCTTTCCCCAATATATTTAAGAATACATCAGCATTTCCATTATAAAACCGTATTTTCATGGCTTTATAACTCTGCCCCCACTAGTGTGCTCTGAGGAGCAACACGAAATAGAAAGGCTGCAAATGCCTCTCTCTCTCTCTCTTCTTTATTCCCTGCCTATTCACTCTTCTTATTCTTCTAAAAATAGTTTTCTTACAGCCAAAATGTCCATATCAAATAAGTAACATTGGCTGCAATCTTAACATTAGTAAATGCATTTACAAGTGCAGTTTGTTTGTTTTTAAACTCTACTGCTAAACGTTTTCAGAGATAATAAACATTCATGGTTGTTGTTGTTTTACTTCAATTGACGTTTGAATATGTACTCATTTTTTTAATAGCAGGTATCAGAATTTAGCAAAATATGCATGCACAAGAACTAGTTCTCCTGAATAATTATTACCAGATTTGATTGTTCTATAAAATGAACAGTGAAAAGTCTGCATTCAAAATGAAATGGTAGTTCGTACACATACATTTTATAATCAACACACACTTCCAAACAGGCAATGAGCTACTTCAGTGTTCAAGGGCTTTTCTTTGGGGCCTCCAGCGTATTGTATTTTCTTACTTTTTTCTTTTGAATGGCAGAACTCCATGCTTTAGCACAAACTGTTTTTGAAAGTCCCTGGAATTTCAAAAGCAGTTTACTAGGTAGGGAAGGAGGGAAGGGGGAGGGCTGCTGTTGTGCTGTGAAACAACACAACTCCAAAATTCCCTGTACAGTGGCAAAACCCTGTGGTGGGGGAGGGGGAAGGAGCAGAGTCAAGGGTCAGGCATGTCACAATACATGGATGATGGTGAGCCTGTAAAACATGTCACATACCATGCAGGACTGACACAAATCCATCATGAACAAGATTGCAACGTATGGACTTTTCATATATGGTACACTACAAATTTTCTAGGAATTTGGTTCAAAATTCTAAATAAAAAGTACTTAAAGAAAGAACATAAGTAAAATATAATAGCATGACCTGATATTCTGAGTTATCCTATGATGTAAAAGGTAAAGGTGACCCCTGTCAATTAAGTCCGGTCGTGTCCGACTCTAGGGTGTGGTGCTCATCCCCATTTCAAAGCCGAAGAGCCAGCGTTGTCCGAAGACGCCTCCGTGGTCATGTGGCCGGCATGACTTTCCTTGCCGCAGCGCGTAGCATGCGGCTGGAACACGGAGCGCTGTTTACCATCCCGCAAGCGGTACCTATTTATCTACTCACATTAACATGCTTTGGAACTGCTAGGTTGGCAGGAGATGGCCAAACAACGTGAGCTCACCCCGTCGCAGATTCGAACTGCCGACCTTTCAATCGTTCAGCGGTTTAACCCACTGCGCCACCCGCTGGCCTCATCCTATGATGAGCCTTCCTCAAATCAAAGCTGTGGCATTTCATATGTTAGGAGGTTATCTTTAAAATTTATTTTAGCATTTACACCCCACCCTTCAATATTACCACTCTCACGGTCACTTAAAATAATCTTTAAACCATCAAACGGTAACATCCAATATGGTTATTCAGTTCATCCAGACAAAGAGGAAAATTCCACACTACAAACATATCGGTTTTATACCAATTTAACTGTTATGGCTTCCCCGGTAAAAGAATCTGGGAATTGCAACTTTAGTGCAGGGTGCTAAGAACATTCTGCAATACTGAATTCTCAGAGGGTGCTAAAAACATCTGGCACCCATCACATACTGTAACTATGTTCTCAGGTTCCCTCAGGACTATTGAACTATTTATGTCAGTAGCATAAGACACCCTACATTTTCACATCTCCTCTAACTTTAGATTTTCTTATGCAAAGAAGGTGTGTGTGTGTGTGTGTGTGTGTGTGTGTGTGTGTGTGTGTGTGTGTGTGTGTGTGTGTTTAAGAAGAATACAATGCACATACAATGCATGAGCAGAAAGCACATCTGTGCACCCACCCACAGGGGAAAGGGTGATACTTCCTTCTAGCGTTAGCCCCTCACATCTCATAGGGTGACTCTGGTAGACCCCTGACGACCTTAGGAAGGGTTTTGGGAGGAGTCCAGGGACTGCTGCTGGACAGGGAAGACCCTTACACAATTAGAATACGCCCTGCAGTGCTTTGGATCCGGTCCCATCTGCAGAGAATAGGGCAGACATTGTTTTTGGCCCATCTTATCACGACAAACAGATCTACAAGCATGATAGCATTGAAAACCATGTTTTAAATATTTTTGCCAGCTACTGTTATAAAACTTTATTGAAAACAAACATAGCTGAACAACTAAGGAAGATGATTCTATCCTCATCTCCTCCCCCTGCCCCCACTTCCAAATCATTATTTGTGCTTAGTCAGGTTCACTATTCTTCATTTCCTGTGTTATTTTGTATGGATGTTTAAACTGAACCAAGTAAAACTTCTTTTTTAAAGAAAGTAGGAAACCATATGGTTATAAACCACAAGAATGGGCTCAAGGGCAGGTGTAATACCTAAAATGACTTTTATGAGATTGAGGTTTTTTTAAAAAAAAATAATCTAAAAGAATGAGTTCAAATGAACTGGTTTCATTTAATAAGAGTTGTTCATTATACAGGTACTTTATATTGTCTTCACTTTTACAGACCCAAACTCAAAAGGTATGTAGAGCACAATGCAGCACAACTTAAATACAGTACTTACGCAACCTAATTCTATGCAGAAGTACGGTAAGTCCCATTCTCAGGTAAGGGTGTATAGGCTTTCAAACCCCATTGATTTCAGAAGTTTAATTTACATGTTGAAAATTTGGCTGGATTACACTGATAAAGTTTGTCTTCCAAATTTGACATTTGGGTCACATTCAAATTTAGTACTGTATAAAATAGGGCAGGGGTCATGAACTTCCTGTTCTCTGCTGCCATGGTATACAGCAGGCAATGGCTGGGGGTCAGGAAGGGTATCATATACAGCTATAACAACCGGTGCCAGTGATGAAGCAGAGACCATGTATGTGTGAGTGGATGGGCCACTGCAGTAGGTGCCTGGTGTCACATGCCAACCCAATAATTGGCCCATGCAGACGTGCCTCCTTCTGATGGGTTAATGGCTGCAGCCTCCTAGCCAGGTGTGCCTGTTTGTAGCAATGCAAGGTGTTAAATGCCAGATGAGGGGCTCTTTGCCTGTCTCCTGCTGTGCAATGGCGTAGCTAGCCTCTGAGCTGCCCCCCCCGTGACGTCAGTAGTCCCGTCCCCGAGTGACATCAGCCAGAGCAAAATGTCCCTCGGGGGTTGGGCGGGAGGGCGGGGACTACACCAAATGCGGCACGGAGGCAGCAGGACGCTGCCACAAGCTCCTCCAAGCCATTCTGCTGTCTCCACCGCGTTCTCCTGGAGGGTTCCTAGCTCTTTGCTTTGCTGCTGATGTCATAGTAGCCACTGTAGGGGGTGGGGGTGCTGTGGCATCCTTGTGTTGTGTGCATGGTGTCCTTGGGATATCACCCCATGGTTGGTGGCGATGCTTATTGCTGTGTAGCATTCCTAATGGCTGGTGGTGGGGAATCCCATCAGCAATGGCTGCTCATTGGCCCTGCCCCCCCCCCGCTTGGTTTACCCTGGCAGTACTTCTATGGCCGCTGGTGTTAGGGCTGGGTGGATACTGTGATTGGCTCCTTGGACATTGCACCAGGGACGCACCAATGTCACACCAATGACACAGTGACATCAGGACACCACTCCATGGATTATGGGCTGTGTCAGGATTTCCATGGATGCTGTTGGCGTTACTGGGAGGGCTTCACCAGCACTACCAGGAGGGCTACACCTGTGTGGTGCTGCCTGGAGGGGCTTAGGGTACAGTGGTAATTATGGTGATGTCAGTGCCTCAAGAGTATCCACATTTCTGAGCAACCCATTTGTCTATGCTCCAAGGATCTATCGGTAGGCATGCATGTCAAAGGCATAAATCCTCCACTCTTTTAAGCAAAGGCCAACTGTTTATTATTACCAATACAGGTCAGTCACTATGAGGCAGAAAACTGTACCCACAACATCTCAATGTATGCTGTTTTAATTGTGAAGGTATAGGAGTGGATCCCTAAACCTTGCTGAAAGGTTTGCTCCCCCCACTAAAAATCTCCCTGCCCACCACATTGAAATAAAAAATGCCAGTCTTGTCCATAAAATGCTCAAGCTCCTAATACAAAGTACTTAGTGCTTCCATTTCTAATAGCTGGAATATTAGAAGCCGTTCAGATTCACAGCCCAATCCTATCCAAAGCCTCGCGCTGGGACGCAGTGTTGCTGGGGGGCAGGCTCCGCTGTATCCAGCGTGGGGCTGGAGGTCTCCCCAAGGGAAGAGGATGATCATCCCCTTCCTCCGTGTCGAGCCCCAGAAGTCCCTATGGCCAGAGCAGCTCTGAGCAGCCCTGTGTCGGGATTTCAAGCCTGGGGCAGGGGATAGGATTTGGTGGAGGCCTCCTCTGCCAACCCCCCCAGGCCTGATCCACCCTCCTTGCCGCCCTCCCCCTGCCCCAAAACATTTTAGAATGTTTTTAAAATGGCAAGAAAAAACAAACAAACCCACATTTGAGCTACATTTTTATTTTTCCACAAACAAAAAAAGCAGTATTTTCTTGATTTACAAATTTTTGGTGAAGTCTCAAAATTGCTACACATTTAAAGATATTCAACTCACAGTTTTGTTTCTTTAAAGACGTACAACAAATTACAATGCTAAGTCAATAGTCTTCAACGTTTTCAGACCCAGAACCCGCCTTTAGCAACACTGGATCCTCTCGTAGTGTTTTAACCTTAACAAACTCCACCGTCTCTACTCTCTCTACTCGCCACTCTCTCTCTACTCCTTGCTACCCAGTCCTATCCCCCAACTCACATTCCACAGCACAATGTCATTTGTGGCATTGCAAACTGCGATGTGCTGTTGCGCACTACCGGGCCACTGCCGCAAACGGTGAGAAGTGCCAGCTGTGCGGTAGCGGCCCTCATGGATCCCCTGGCACCAGTAAGTTGGCATGGGGGATGGGCAGTGGGCAGGAAGGGGAATAACAGGGCAAAGGTGGATTAGAGTGGGAATTGGAGCCACCAGGAGGCCACCGTCGCCACCAGGAGGCCACCGCCAGGAGGCCACCACCAGCCACCGTCGAGGGAGGGTCGGGGCAGATCTCAGTGGCAATGCTGCCGTTGATATCCTATGCCACCCACCCAGCCACGTCATGCCTCCTCGGAACCACTCAGACGTCTGCCAGCCAAGGAGCTGACGCAGATCCAAGAAGACCTATAGGGGCTTGCTGAGAACAAAAGTTCTCTTCGAGGAGGCCTCCTGATCACACCCCCCCCCTGCTACTTCATGCAGTGCGTGCCTCCATGGTGTGGCTGCATCAGAGCTAATGGGTCCCTTCGAGGAGAAAGGTGGGATAAAAATATTGTAAATAAAAAAATGGCGGGGGATTGGGGCATCAAGCAATTAACAAACAATTTTGAGTGGTGCTAATGTTTGTTTATTTTAAATTAAATTGTTTTAATTAATTATTTTAATGTGTATATATGTATTTTAATGTGTTGTAAGCCGCCTTGAGTGCCCTCGGGAGAAAGGCGGGGTATAAATTCTTTAAATAAATAAATGCTGCCAGTGTCATCCTCTTTAGATTGTGTGACCTTTGACAGCGACGATTTCACATATTCATTAATTTATTTTTAAGAAATATTCATATCCAGTTGGAAAAAGACAGGGTCTTGAGTGTTCTCCAAGGTGAAGTTAAAACGATACTGTATAAGGATTTTTTAAAAAAATACAAAACAAAACAGGTAAAATTCAGCCGAACAACATTGCCCTTAATAACAGAGAATTCTTGAGCAGTACAGTAATTATATCCCATCTTTGAGAAGAGAGCAGCTTCTCAACTGGCACCTAAAGGATGGTAATGTGAGCACTAAGCAAAGCTTGACGTTGGCGTTCAATAATTGGGGTGCTGTGACAGAAATGGCCCTGCCCCTAGTAGCCATCATCCACTTAACCTGGAATTATACAATAATTCCAAGCTAGCCATGGAAGGTACACTTAATAGAAACCTGCAGCCAATCCTCGCTCTCCAACAACACCTGAATAATACAGGTAGTCCTCGAGTTACGGATGTCCAGTTTATAGCTGTTCCGGCTTATGTCAAGGTTTTGTCCAGAAGTTGGAACTGATGTGTCAGAACAGTACCATCATGCAGGCATTACATTTGTGACAGCGCAATCCAGCGCAAAGTTCTGCCGGCAGAGTGAGGGCTGCACCGGCCTAGGGTGTCGTAAACATGCCATAAGGCACGTTTGACACCCTGGGAGTAAGCGGCGCTGACACGGAGACCAGCACCACTCACATTGCGGCCTACCCAGACTCGCGACAGCCGACACTGGTAAGTGTTGTGCCATTTGGCGGGAGGGCAGGCCGGAGTGGCAGGGGAGGGGGCCATTGGTCGGTCAGGCCCAAGAGGGGGAGTGGGGATATTGGTGGCGTGCTCCGCCATACTCCTGTCCCTCTCCTAGGCCAGGCCGGTCTTACACAGCCTCTCTGGACATAGGCCAGCTTCAGTGCTGGCACGCATCCGAGGAGGCCCATTGGGGCCTCCGCAGCTTACACCAAGGGAAGGGGACGAACGTTCTCTTCCCCCAAGATGAGCCCCAGCTGCGCCAGTGCAGCCCATATCCTGACTTGGATGGAACAGCTGGCCTTTTAGGCCTGCTTTTAGTGAAAAGCAGCCCAGAAAAACTGTTTCCTGTGAATGTAGAATTTAACCGCAGTGCCAGCTTGAGTATTCAGTGCCAAAGATGCCCACAAATCATTGTCATCTTCAGTGCTTCTGAAAAATGTCCTGCCACCCACCCGGGCTTATCTGCCCCATCTCTGCCCTTCCCGTTACACCCCTCCCCCAGCCCCCCCGCACCACTTGGAGTAGCTCTTACCTGCTTTGGCTCACAGTCAGTCATCCGGATCCGGCACCAGTGGGACGGCACAAGCCTTACCGCCGGTGCTGCTTGCTCTCGGAGCACTTTATGGCACTTTTGCGACACCCTATGCTGGAGCAGCGGTTGCTGTGCCAGCATTAGACACAGTTAAGATTGTGCTGTAAGATTATGAGTCCCCCTTTCCATAGATTGCAAGTTCATGAAATGGAACAGTCTAGAATTCTATTACCTCAGTTTATCACCTCTTTCTGGGTATGCATAGAACAGCTGTTGATTGTCACTGATAGACTTGTGTTCTTTTCGCAGTGTACGTGCACTTTTGTATTTGAGAAGTAAACAAATACCCATATACATGATCTTTCAAATAAGTGTATCAGATATTAATTTTGCTGCCAAAATAAAATCAATGGACAGTGGTGCCACCCATAAGCCACGGAAGCCACTGTCTGAATTCCCACTGATCTTAATGACCCAGAAGAGCCGGCAATGTGTTCCATGTTTCTGTACAATTAAGGACTAAACCGTGAAAATGGAAAGAGGTACAATTTCCTGTCCAAATTCCAGTTAATATTCAGTGCACTGAGGATACATTTTGATACAAAACACTTACAAATGGAAACAAAATATCCAATTTCCATTCCATTTTCAGCCAAGTATTGAAACTAATGGGAAAAAATAAGATCCACCCCCCCACTAATATATGATCTAAGGTTTCATAGAAAATGTACCTTTCTGCCATTAATAACCTTTGAAATGAACTGCCACATCCTAAGGGATAGGAAAGATAACACCTAACTGGTTAAATATTTTGCATAAATACTTATAAAAGTGTCAAAAAACTTATAGCCACTTTAAATTTATTTCTTTGGCACTTGAACTGTGAAAGGATCAGGGAGGAGGAAAGGGAGAGTGAACAGTGTGTTTATAGGACTTTTGCCACCCACAGTCAAGTAACAGAGTAAATACAAGCAGAAAGACCGCAAAGATGGGCTCCTATCCAAAGATATTTTAGGTTTAGAACAATAAATACCTTTTAATCAGGTATCCTGAAAGGAGCCAAGATAACTTTGCGTGCGCTGTACCTGTGCTTTTTTCAGTGGGTGGCACTATGCAAGGGCAGAATGGGCCACTGGAGTTTTAGAAAGGAAGACGGACTTCCCTAGGGAAGGAAGTGTCCCGAAAAACAGGTTTTTTTATTGGATTAGGTCAATTTATGAATGGCAGGTCTAGCAAGGGCTGTTAGCCATGACAGCTAAAGGCAAACAACAGGGGGTACTTAGCCATCACCATCATGAACTGCTTGTGAGTTTCCAGATACATCTAGCTGTTGGGAAAGCAGAATGAAAGACTAAATGGATCTTGGTCTACTACAGAAACACAATTCTTATTAAAATAAATTAGCTAAAACAGAGAATCCTGGCATGCAATCTCAAACACGTTTACTTTGAATGGTGTCCTGACAGAGGAACTTGTTTCTAAATATGTGCTCAGGACTCAGGATCACAGCCAAAAACAGCCTTGACATAATCCCAGGTTTCTAAGCTTTAGAGGACACAATCCTAAATACCATTACTAAGAAATAGCTTCCATTGAATTCAATTTCTGAGTAAACATGCATAGGATTGTGCTGTGGGACACCTTAGACTGAACAGTATCTCTTTCAGTGTAAGTCTAGGCGTGTCTACTCCAAAGTAAGCCCCACTGAGTTTAGTAGGACTTACTCCCAGGTACGTGTTACAGGATTTCAGCCTTGATATTCTATATAGCTGGACAAATTGTGCTTGCAACGTAGAAAGCCTAAAACACCTAGGCTCAAAATTAATAACATAATCAATAAAGGTTTCCAGCATTTCTTCATATTCTAACATGACTAACAGCGCAATCCTGTGTAACCTTGCACCGGTGTAACAGTAGATGCACCGGTGTAAGTGCACTTATGCCAGTTACACAGGATTACAAGGTTACACAGGATTGCACTGTTAGAAACAGAACTTGGGATGGGACTATGTAACTAAGGAGGTAGAACTATATATAAAAAGAGCGTAGACTTGATTCTCAATGCAAGAAGCCACCAGGAGAAGGGAGCAGGTTTAGCCTCCACTTCAGTGGGGTTCACAAGAGCACCCCTTTAACTGTTCATTTTATTTTTTATTTTTCACATTTTTATACTGCCCTTCCTCTAAGGCAGGGGTTCTCAACCTTTGGAGGCCCGGGTACCCCCTATCACGGTCCAATTTTCTGAAGTACCCCCTGCTAATTAATTGCCAATTAATTGGATTAATTAATTAGTTAATTAATTAGCTAATTAATTGTTAAATAAAAAAGTACTAAAACCATTTTAAATGTGAAAACATGTCTTACAACATGTCTTACTTAACTTGTGTGTGTGTGTGTGTGTGTGTGTGTGACAGACAGACAGACAGACAGACAGACAGGGGGATTACATTTAAGTTCTAATTAGTTACTGATTGATGCTGATAAGGAGCAGGCTCTGGCGTACCCCCTGCCATTGGTCCGCGTACCCCTAGGGGTACTCGTACCACAGGTTGAGAACCCCTGCTCTAAGGAACTCAGGGTAGTGTACATAGTTCTTTCCCTCCTTTTGTCCTCACAACAACCCTGTGAGATAGGTTAGGCTGAGAGATAGTAACTGACCCAAAGTCACCCAGGAATCTTCATAGCTGAGAGGGGATTTGAACCTGGATCTTCCAGGTCTGTCCAACACTGGAACCACTACACCATCCTTTATTCCTATTTCATTCCTATGGTGAGACATGCTGAACTTGGAGGCACTTGGGATAAGGGCAATAATTACCTTCTTCCCAGTATTATCTGTCTGGATTCCACAGAGGGGTATAATGAGTCTCTGTGTGCAGAATGCACAGAGACGCATTGCACACCGAAGGATTTTTTGTAGTACACAAGTCTTTCCCCTACACACGCCCCAGCTTTTATCATGACAGGCATTCTGGTAGTCCATTGTAACAGATGCACACTGTCGGGGTCCTTCACTAGTAATAATATTGTTGCCCTGAGAGTTTCAAACATGCCTCAAGCACTAATCCTAAACATCTGCATGAAGAACTCAGCAGCACCATTGTAATGTCATGCTTGGCTGGCACAGAGACTGAAGCACTCAGTGCCAAACACTTATTTGCCAGGGCAACAATCCTTTGAATTATACCATCATGCTGTGATCCATCAACCATTTTTGAGTATTTTATTTGTATGCAATTTGAAAATGTTATTCCACCAAACCAGTTGATTCAGGCTCTTCAGGCTGTTAAGTACAAATGCTTAATATGGCTTAGATCTATCAGGAGCAATCCAGAGAAGCTTAAATATATAACCCACTGAAATTAATGGATCTAAACTTCTTAAGTATGTGCTTAATCCCTCTGGTTTCAATGGGACTCGCTTAAATGAGCTTCACTTTATCAACTTGAATGCACAGACTTCACAATGAATGCACAGACTTCATTGTGCATTGGTATGCGCGCGCGCACACACACACACACACACACACACACACACACACACACACAAAGTCATACTGCATGCATGTACACACAAACCATTTTCAGGAGAAAGATCCAATTCCAAAAGACTCTAAGAGTGTAATCCAGACTAAAGATCTGTAGGTGGTCCTAGGGAATGGGAATCCCCATTCCGGGCCCGGAGGTCTCCTCGGGGGAAGTGGGTGTTCGTCCCCCTCCCTGTATAGCGCAGGGAGGCCCCAATGGGCCTCCTCGGATTTCTGCCAGCTATCAAGTTGGCCTAAGTCCGAGGAGGCTGTGTAATGGCAAGCAAGCCTCCCGGGCCGGCTTGGCCAACGGCTGCCCTCCCTCGCAGCCCGGACCGCTCCCACCAGTGCATCCCTTACCTTTCTCCGGTGGCCGCAGGGACAATCCGCCTCTGGAGTGAGGGCTGCTGGCCTTGCGCCGGTGGCCCTTACTCTAAAGTAATCACAAATGTGCTTTACGGCACATTTGCTACTTTAGAATGGTGGAGCGCACGCTCCGCCATTCTAAAGTTACGGAGGACTGCACTGCAATTGACATTCAAACACTTTATGTCCTCCTTGTGATGTAAGGTGGACAGAAAATAGTTATAAATTGCATTCAAGCCTAATGTTATTAAATATGAGATTCTGTCTAGGCTTCCCTCTATGCAAAGACAGCAAAATCGTTGAGGTTCATCTGAATAAGTCACAGTTGATAAATGGACCAAAACTAGCACTATGTTGCAAAGAGGGTAAGCAGAGTCCAGGGAATGGCTGCAGGAGTAGAGCAATTCAAATCCCAATAGATCCACATATTCCTATGATACTTACTTGTGGCTCATCAATGGCGTGGAATGGGGAAAAAATCTGCTCTCTTATGACATATATAAAACTTTCCTGCCTGATTGTCTGGAGGAGATTCTGATTTGTCACAGCTGAACTGGCAAACCATTGTTTGCACTGTTGCAAGAGCTGGTGTAGGGTTGCAGCCAAGAGACTGAGGGTCAAACTACACATGACATTAGATCCACTGCTGGGGGGGGGGGGTATAATGTGGAAGTGGACTGAAAGTGATCCTTTTATCTTCAGAAATTAGCCACAAGGGGGCCTGAACCAAGCCAGGAGTGTGGTACACAATGAAGGGGGAATTAACACTTTCCTCCTGCAACATCTGTAATATGGGGATAATAATACTTGGACTACATCAAGATAATACATGTGAAAGTGGTATACAAATGTACCCTGTACTTTGATGAAGGTGTCTCTGACTGTAATTCACACTTTATAGGCTACAGTAAACAGAGCTTCTCCAGAATAAAAGTGTTATTGGTTACTAACTGACACTTCAATCACGATCAGGTTTATATGGAAGGTCTCATTTAAATCTATTAGTTGTACATTCATGTCATGCATTTGGGATTGGGATACCATGCTAAAAACAAATGTTAGTTCCATTGAAATAAATGGTATGGGACTTACAACACAATCCTATGAATGTCTACTCAGAAGTTTGCCCTATTGAGTTCAATGGGATTTACTCCCAGGTGAGTGTGACAGGTAAGGTAACTCCCAGAGGCCAGCGGGTGGTGCAGTGGGTTAAACCGCTGAACCATGAGCTGTCGATCGAAAGGTTGGCAGTTCGAATCCGCGACGGGGTGAGCTCACGTTGCTTGGCCAGCTCCTGCCAACCTAGCAGTTCCAAAGCATGTTAATGTGAGTAGATAAATAGGTACCACTTGCAGGATGGTAAACAGCGCTCCGTGTTCCAGCCGCATGCTACGCGCTGCGGCAAGGAGAGTCATGCCGGCCACATGAGCACGGAGGCTGTGGTCAACGCTGGCTCTTCAGCTTTGAAATGGGGATGAGCACCACACCCTAGGGTCTGACACGACTGGACTAGTAATTGTCAGGGGTCACCTTTACCTTTAAGTGTGTATAGCCATGCCTACCTTAAGTCACATTCTTTCCAATGGGACTTTGCTGGATTAAAAAAGGGGAATTGTGCCCCTTACTTGGAAGCAAGTAATAACAGTCGCCCCAGAGTGCTCTTCAGTTTTTCATTTCGTGCATTTTAGAATTCATTTTGTGAATGCTAGAGGCCAGGAGTAGGTATTACCCTAAAGAGGACTGCAGAATTAAGATTTAGTAGAAGAAACCCAGATGGCTTGAGCAAGAAAACAGAAATTCCTGGGAGTATATTTGACACCTCTATATTGAAAATCCTTGAAAAACAAACTAAAATGTTGGGAATAGCAACAACTGTGGAGTGTAAGATTATAAGATCACAAAACCAGCCTCTGCCAATGAACATCAGCTCTGGGGATACTTCATCTAACCTCCTCCCTCCCCCCCCTCATTATCTAACACACCTTACCCAAAGTATACACACTGTTTCAGTGATAACGTAAAGCTTTCCAGTAGCTACAAAACCAGTGAAAGGTAAGCAGTGACTTTGACTGCAAGAGCCTTAACTAGAAAATAGTCAAAGAGTTGATGATAACAGATGACACATTTGCAGGTTTCTCAAGGTTGGATAGTAGACACAATCAATACCCCACTGAAGGCAATGACATAGCTCCTATTGATTTTAATGGCTATGGAAATTGCTCTAAGGCTGCACTCATATATATATCCTTTCTTGGGAGTAACAGTCTCATTGAACTCATTGGGACTTTTTCCCAAGAAGAGAGGCAGAAGATCGGGCTGTAGGCAACAGAGCACCAAATCTAGTATTGACCCTGAGAAGAATGAATTAATCCAGAATGTCTTATTTCTCCTTGAATTAATTTCTTTCTGAATTATGAAAGTCATCCTGCACTCCTTGAAAAGTAGGAGTAGATTTGAGGTGTGTGTGTGTGTGTGTGGGGGGGGGGGGGTTGTCATTCTGGTCACTAATTTCTGTCCAGAATTATTTTATGACTCCCTGCTGCAGGATCACTTGGATTAGTTTTTTTAGGGCTAAGAACATAAGAAGAGCCTTGCTGGAGAAAACTTACCGGTACTTCTAAAACCAGGAGGTTGCTTATGGCTTGTAACCTGTGATGTTCTTTTCCTCCATGAATCTATCCAAACCCCTTTTAAAGGCATCTAGGCCAGGTGCCATCACCACATCCTGTGGCAAGGAGTTCCACAGATGAATTACACGCTGGGTAAAGAAATATTTTCTTTTATCCATTCTAACTCTCCCTCCACTCAATTTTAGTCCATGTCCCCTGGTTCTGGTGTTGTGCGAGAGGGAGAAGAGTTTCCCTCTATCCACTCTCTCCATCCCATGCATAATTTTATACGTCTCAATCATGTCCCCCCTCAGGCGCCTTTTTTCCAGACTGAAAAGCCCCAAACGCTGTAGCCTTTCCTCATAAGGGAGATGCTCCAGCCCACGAATCAGTTTGGTCGCTCTTTTCTGCACCTTTTCCAACTCAACTATATCCTTTTGAGGTGTGGTGACCAGAACTGGACACAATACTCCAGATGCGGCCTAACCATTGATTTGTACAAGGGCATAATGATATTGGCCGTTTTATTCTCAATCCCTTTTTTAATGATCCCAAGCATGAAATTGGCCTTCTGCACAGCCGCCACACACTGGGTCGACACTTTCATCGACCTGTCCACCAGCACTCTAAGATCTTTCTCCTGATCCGTCACAGACAGCTCAGAACCCATTAGTGTGTATGTGAAGTTTTGATTTCTTGCCCCAATGTGCATCACTTTACACTTACTTACATTGAAGTGCAGCTGCCATTTTGCTGCCTATTCTCCCAGCTTGGAGAGATCCTTCTGGATCCGAAATGGCCAACAGTGGCCTGCTCTTTGCAATGACATAGGGCCTTTGCAACATTTTAACTAGCGTTATGACATCACAACCGGCCCTATAGGATTGGGCCGTAAGAAATTGTCTGTGTAAAGATTCCAGAGTCCTGAAGTAAGGTATGCAAGGAAGTTCATCTCAGTGATGTAGCTAGCTGCTGCTGCACCCCCCCCCGTGATGTCGCTAGCCCCGCCCCTGCTAGCAACATCACCCCAGTGGCGTTACGGCCACGATAACACCCCCCAGCGGGAATGACACCGGGAAAAGATCAGTAGGAGCCCGTTCGGGCGGGCAAAACTTCTGCGGTGCCGCAAGCCGTGTGGCTGTTTTTCGGCCACCAAATTGCCACTGCTGCGTGCCTCCTGCCCCCCCCCCTGCCCCATCACTTCCTCCGCTACTGGTTCATCTACAGATTATTAAAGCATGCTATACAGTACATGTTATCCACACTTCAGCTACATGAAGCATCCCACTTATTCCAAACAGGGCTATCTGTTTAGTGACTTACTAACGGTGGTAAAAACCCGACTAAAGCTCCAATTCTATACACACTTACCAGGGACTAAGTACTATTGAACACAGTGGAACTTACAGTTAAGTAAACCAGCCTAGGATTGCACTGTAAGCAGCAGCAAAATATTGAATAGTTGACTGTATAAATGTTTTAAGTATGCAGATATATGTACGGGGGGGGGGCATATATGCTGATTTAGCATTATCCGTGGATTCTCTTATCCATGGATGCCGAATCCCCCCTGCACATGCCACTCCAGAAGGTTACCTTTGATGCTTTAATGTTAGTGTCTTGCTTAGAACAAAGGTAATAGCCGGGTGGGGGTCACAGGTGCGCACGTGGGGGGTTGGCCCCCCGCATTGAACCGTGGATATGGCATTCATCCCTATCAATGGTTTTCAAATATCCGCGTGGGGGGATCCTGGAACATATCCCCCGTGGATACAGGGGCCCAACTGTATAGCTAAGATGCAAACATAAATATTGGGTGTAAGACCAGGGGGTATCACTGATACTTTTATGTTGGTAACACTGTAATTAGAATGCAATAATTGGTGATACTGTTCTTCACATACCATACTCTGAGTGCCACAGCCTTCAAGACTAAGAAAGTGAAAACTTGTTAGCTTGGAAAAAAAATTAAGACTTAAGAGTGAAGGGGATACAATAAAGATTTTTAAAAAGTCTGTAGATGTTCAGCATGATGGCAGTGGATACACGAATTGCAGAGTCAACATGTCAACATCAATAAATGACCTTAAATTCCAGTTAATCATGGACTAACAAGTTTTGTGTATGGCCACCTAATATTTATTTTAAAAAATTATTCCCCTTCTTATCCAATGCCAAAACAAATGCCCAAGGCGGCTTACAAAAATCAAAATAAAAAGTTTACAACATATAAAACAATAAATGAGATAAATTAAAAACAATAAAATCCAACTTGGGGGGGGGGGGGGTTGACGACAATACAGAGCAGAGAAGCAGCAGAGCAAAATACCATGAGGGAGACCCAGAAGTCAGACATCAACCCATCACCCAAACGCTAGACGAAACAAAAACGCTTTGAGCCCTCACTGGAAAGCCATGAAGGAGGGGGTAGTTCTTAATTCCCCTGGCAAGGAATTCCAGTATCAAGATACTGGTCACATTGATTGTGTGGAAACGGATATATAACTGAAATCAGTTGGATGCAATCCCAGTCACTGGTGTTGTTAGCTATACTTGATCCCCATTTTACCCAATGGAAAATCCTAAACATATTTTGTTTACAAGGGAGTAAATCCCACAGTGGAACATGTGAATGATCAGGCTGCAATGCACACAGCTTTGTATTTATGTCAAAGAGATTTCAGCAGGACTTTAGCGTAGCTAACTTTCTCTGGATTGTGTCCATGGTGTACAGAGCTGGGGGGGGGGGGGTTGCCATTCAAACATTGCCCGACCATGTCATTTTCTTAGTGGCATCCAGGGTATATTTATGTTGTGGGGTTCAGGTATGTGTGCCCAGAAATAGGCTTTCTGAGGTCTGAGCATGTAGCAACTTTTGGAAAATCCCCTTGCAGTGGTTTGAGACAAGTGCAGCCTGCGGTCTTGGCCCAGCTGTCAAATCATTCACCAAATCCCTATTGAGTTTACTGGAGCAGAAGCAAGACGGATCCCCATTTCCTGATGTCTCAATGAACTTTTATCCTTCATTGGACATTATCATGTATGATTTGGCTTTAGCCTACAAAAGAGCTTTTTAAAAAGGGAGCTCTGTTAGTAGCCGAGGAACTTCTGGTGAGCAATAATTTCTCTGAAACAAGTTTTGCGCGCACACACACACACACACACACACACACACACACACACACACACACACACAGAGCCTTGGATACCTTCAAAGAAGCATTCCTCTGCTGGTGAAGACCCTTATTTTAAATTAAGCCTCTGTAACTAACATGTTTCATTATTAAAAGCTAATGATAAGTCAGTGGAGCATGACTTTTTAAGTCAGCTAAGAGGTCTCCAACAACAGGACAGACAGCCTTGGAAAGAGGAAAGGAAACCTCAGGCCATGCCTGACGCAAGCCCCCAGGCACCTGAGTTCAAGGTTTGCAGCCCCACCGCAGTGCCCAAATACATCATGCACATTTTTTCCTCCCACACCAGCCCGGTCCTGCCCCTCCGAGAGGAGACTGGTAGCCTAGAGTGGCTCATCTCTCTCTATTTCCTCCCTCCTTCTTTTCAAATGGCAGGAAGCCGAGAGGAAAGAGGAGGAGGAGGAGGACTGTGGCCCAAGGACAGCAATTCCTTAATCACCACACTACCACCAAGTAATAAGCACCCAGGCTGCCCCCCCCCCCCAATGTGCCGCCATGGGCCCATGGTTTCACCAGGGCTCATTAGAGGGTTGGCCCTGCTGCCTCAAACTATCTGTGTAAACAATGAACTGTTTTCACATGGAGCTTGTCCATCTTGTGCTCTTGGTCATTTTCTCTGCAGGAACACAGTGTATTGCTTGCTGCAATTTATTGTAAAGTATCTTATTTCTCTTGCAGCAGGCACAGGACATCCATATAGCTGAAAAAGCATCCACCAACCACAACCATATGCAGAAAGTCCTGGTGGGAGAGAGGGAAATATTTCACACTGCTTGAAATGGATTTGTTTGAAAAACGTAAAGGGAAGGATGGTGATCTTAATGAATATCAAAGCAATACAAGCATGCTCCTAGCTCCTTATGTGTGCCTGGATATGGTAGCCTGATTTAAACTTAACTGTGCTGACCTGAGCTGCATGTATCCATTGTCTTGTTTAAACTGAGCTCTCCTTCAGCAGTGCAGTGCCCACCTGGAGCATGGATCCAACCCTGGTATTAAATAGTCTAAGATTTTCATGTCCAGCTATAATAAAATGAGTAAAAGTTTTTCAGGCTGTCTGACAACGGTATCTTTACAGGGCATCATGTGCAGGCAAGGCAACCAGGTTCGTTTTATGAGACATCACTGGGCATGTGCAACACCACACAGCTAGTTCCAGCATCCACATCAGGTGTTTAAATTGGGCCATCGCACACAAATGCAACACTGAACTATGTGTTGCATGCGGGCACCCAAGAGCCCACTGCACGTGTCAGGCAGGCTGTCTACTGAGCCCTGGTGCGACCGTGGGTGCCACCAGGCAGCACGTTGGGGGGGGGGCATCTTAGCTATTACTTGCTGGTGGCAAGCACCACTGCCGCCGCCGCCGCCACCACCACCACCACCACCACCTGCCCTTTGAGAAGTCAGAGAGGAGTGGCTTTAGGCCTCCAACCTCCTCTCTCCACGTCTTTTCAAATGGCAGCGAGCGGGAAGGAGAAGGGCGGTGGTGGCAGTAGGAACCAGTTTGCTGCGGTGCGCACAGCAGGGGGGGGCGGCCCTGACCCTCTGGCGGACCCCCCAAACCGTGGTCTGGGCCCTGGCGGGACAGGGGCTTGGGCGGCCCTGACCCTCTGGCGGGCTGATTGGCTCCAGAACCTTTCATGTCATGCCAGCGCACGCACCTCCGCGTGGCACGTGCGCTTTGGCTCGGTCTGCGCGGCATTTTCCCTCACCTGCTGGCAGCGCTCGGAAGCTCCGCACCGTGTTGCCCTCCCGGAGGTGGAGCAGCTGGGGAGCGCCGGACGCCGAGTCCTCTGGCCGCCCGCCGGAGCTGCTGCTGCTGCTGTACCTGTCATAGAGTTGGAGCATGTGTTCCGAGATCTTGTCTCCGGCGGGCACCAGCGGAGGGTATTGAGCAGCAGCAGCAGCAGCAGCGAGGTCACCTGCTGTCACCGCCGGGCTTCTGCCGCGGCCGACGCCGCCTTCGTTCCCGGCAGTTCTCTTCCCAAGCCCGCCCGAGCGCTCCCGCATCGGCTCCCCTGGCTTTACCAAGCTCCAGCTGAGGCAAAGAAGGCACAGCAGCAGCGTGCGGGGAGAGCCGGCCATTCCGCTCGCTGGCTGGCTGGCTGGCTGGCTCGCCCGCCTTCTCGGGCCGGAGGACTCTTCACTCACCGCGTTCTCCTCTAGGAGCGCCTCGTCCAAGCAGCGCGCGGCCACCGACGCGAGATGGGGGAAGCTCGGCGGCAGGTGGGTGCTTGCAAGCAACAGCCGGGCGAGGAGCAGGGCGGAACAGGGCTCGCGCTTAGCTTTCCAGTCGCCGGCGGAGGAAGGTTTTCCCGCGGAGCGCGAGGCGCCTGTACTGATTGCGGCGCGAGGGCAAAGTGCTGGCTGGCGCAAACGCTGTCGCTCGCAGGCAGGCAGGCAGGCGCGCGCGTGCAGTGACAGCAGCTCCCTCCCGCAGGTTCCTTCGCTCCTGCCTTGAGTGGGGCAGGCGCAGCCCTGGGCTGAGTTTTGTACAGCGTGTGTGCAAAAGTCCCAGCGCTGGGTAATCGGCAGCCAATCGCGCTGCCTTGTTTCTCCCAGCCAAGCCGGCTGCGGGGGGAGGGGGAAAAATATCGCACCACTCCAAAGAAACAACGCACACGCGCGTCGCTGCCAAGTCGATCACTCCCCTGGATTGTGTCCCTTGCCGCGGGCGGCAGCAGCAGGAGACGAGAGGCTGAGGTTGGGAAAGGAGGCGGGCTGGTTTTTATTCCATTCCACCTATCCACCTGGTTAATTTCCCGGGGGACGGGGAGCGGGACGGACAAACATACTTAAAATGAGAAGTGCAATTGAATCGTATTTATGTCAATGCTATATATTCCCTCTTATCATTGCACCACTTCTAAAAGTTGATCCTTGGGACGACGATCTCTGTATCACTGAAAATTAACCAAAGAATACATTTGCCCCTGAGACCACGTTCAGATTATTTTTCTGTGTCTGAGTCAGCTACTACCCCCCCCCCCCCCCAAGATTTGCACGCAGGTGAAACTGGTCTGTTTTGGAGGTACTTTTACTCATGGCGCTAAATGTGTCTTACAGTCAGAATGTATTATTATTTATTTTTTCACCGCCCTTCCTCCAAGGAGCTCAGAGTGGTGTACATATTTCCTCCCCTCCTTTTTGTCCTCACAACAACCCTGTGAGGTAGGTGGGGCTGAGAGATAGTGACTGGCCCAAGGTCACCCAGGAAGCTTCGTGGCTGAGTGGGGATTTGAACCTGGATCTTCCAGGGCTAAGTCCAACTCCCAAACCACTACACCATCCTGGCATATACCACTATGTATAATTTTTGAATTATATTCATGGCATACAGGAACACTCAAGGCAACATGATACTTGTTGTTGCCACTCCTTTGCATCTGTCATTCAGAGATAAGCTTCCGCTACCTCTAAAACCTGGAGGTTGCATACTGTCCTCATGGTTTGTAACCTGTGATAGACTTTTCCTCCATTAACCTGTCCAATCCCCTTTTAAAGACATCTAGGCCAGGGGCCATCACGACATTGTGTGGCAAGGAGTTCCACAGGTTAATTAAGTTGAGGTTCTATAATGAGTTCATGGCCAACGTGAAACCATTCTAGGTCACTCCTGTAGCCACTGCGCTATTCATTTCCGGTGACACTTTAAATAAATAAAATTGAGGCTGCCAATGGGGTGAGAAAAATCCCTTGCAATCTAATTCTATGCATGTTTGCTCAGAAATGCCTCACTGTGTCCAAGAGTGTGCCTAGGATTGCAGTAGCTCTCAGGACTGTCCTGTCTCATTTCATGGCTATAGAGGATCCAGTGGATGGCTGCTATTGCAGAGCATGTCTGCATGGGAGCTCAGTCAGGTAACTTTTGAAAACAAACAATAACCTGTAGTACTCCTGTTGCTCAATCGTGCTTTAATTTCTTCTACCCCATCAGGCAAAACTAGAAATGATGTTCTCAAGTCACTCAACCTGTGTAACCCATGAACCGCTTGTAACAGTGGGGTGAGTTCAGCACATAAGAACATAAGAACGTAAGAAGAGCCCTGCTGGATCAGGCCAAAGGCCCATCTAGTCCAACTTCCTGTATCACACAGTGTCTCCACCAGATGCCTCAGGGAGCACACAGCCAACAAGATAACCTGTTTCCTGCTGCCACTCCCCTGCACCTGGCACAGAGAAAACTTACTTCTAAAACCAGGAGGTTGCTTATGGCTTGTAACCTGTGATGGTCTTTTCCTCCATGAATCTGTCCAAACCCCTTTTCAAGGCATCTAGGCCAGGTGCCATCACCACATCCTGTGGCAAGGAGTTCCACAGATGAATTACACGCTGGGTAAAGAAATATTTTCTTTTATCCGTTCTAACTCTCCCTCCACTCAATTTTAGTGCATGCCCCCTGGTTCTGTGTGTGGTTTGTGAATTGTGGTCTCAGGCTTATAAAGCAGCCCAAATAATAACCTATTTCAGTTAGTTTAGAATGATTTTAAGCAGGGCTCAAATTACGGAGGGGGGGAATCCACAAGCCCCACCCTCTGGCTCCTTCACCAGAGAGGCAAATTACGGCCCCTATAACAGTATGTTAAGAGGGTTGACACAAAAAGTAAGGGGGCCAGGCCCTGTTTTCCTCCCCCCTGTAATCTGAGCACTGGCTTCAAAGTAAATTAGTTAATTCTCTTTGAAAACTAATGGGGCTAAACCCTTAAATCCTAAGAAGTTGTATTATTGGAATCAATGGGATTTAGTGTATGTTAACCAATGGATGCATTGCAACCATAGTGTCTTATATCAGGGTTATATCAGAGGACAGACTTGGAAGCTTTTTCTCCTCCTCTCCTTCCTTTTCTTTCTCTTTTTTGATTAAGAGTTTAATAAAGTTAAATGGGCACAGCTTGCATATCACAGCCAGGATCCTTTCCACAGCCAATCAGAAGGAAATAAGCATCTCTTCCTCTCCCCCCCCCCCATCCCAAAACAGACCATTGGAATTGACTCATTGAACGTGCAGTAATGTCCCCTTTCAACTACGCTCCAGATAGCATTCCTCAACAGAAATGGAGTCCCGGTCAGCTGGAACGCTTAATTCACACATCTGGAAGTGAACAAAAACACAATCAATTAATGAAAGTAGAGATTAAACTGTGTGTGTGTGGGGATAACTTTTCCTACATGTATTGGAGCCCATTTTGTCCTCAAATGGTTGCCACAGAGAGAGAAAAAATCTCAACATTGTAATTTTCTCCCCAGTGTTATTTGCCTAAGTGTTTTGATTCTTAGTTTATTTATTGCTATGGGTGATTTATTATACATGGAGCATACAGCTTCAGAAACAGTGGCCCCGTTCTAGAGAACTGTGCAACTAGTTTTGCCTCTCCCCCCCCCCCCTCACCCCCAGGGCCATTAGATGTGTGTTTTTCAAACAGTAGCCCTCTGTACCACTTGGAAACTTGCTTTGAAGCTGAGAGGTTTGAAAAGTAGCTAGTGATCTGGCACAAAGGTCTGTCCCTCAAAAGAAAAGAAGTGTGTTTTGTTCTTTTAAAAAAACAAAAACCTTTCTTGGTATGCCCAAGCTTTAGGACACACCGAAAGAACTTCTTTGGATCCTGGCCATTCTATATAGGAAAACTCAAGTATGTTTTATATACTGGTTATCAATTACCCAAACTTTACCTAATGCTACCTTACACATGGCATGTGTAGCTTTCCAGTATATAAATAAATAAGACTGTAGATGACCGCATGTAAAAGAGCATTTTAAGATGTTATCAGGCCACAGAGGCATGTTTAGCTACAGATAGATTATCTCTGCCTGCATTATTATTTTTGGCCTTCAGATAGCTTGCAGACTTCCTTGGTGACTCATCTATTTCTTGTGATTAAATAAAAATATTTATTAAAAATATTTATTTACTTCCTTAATATGAACTTGCCTCTCCTGTGAGATGAGGTGTTTCAACTCCCTCCCCCTCGATGTGTTTCCAAACCCAAACTCAGAGAATTTCACCGGTGCCTTTCACTTCTTACCTTAGCTTTCTTCTTCGTTAAAGAGCAAATAATTTGTGGTGCGGGATGTTCACTATTTGTCGTAGCTGAATAATTAGTGTTAGAGATTAGATTTCTGACATGCCTACCCTAAAGATCTCCAATATGTGCCAACTTTTCCATGCTCTACACATATATAGTGATTTTCAGGATCAGAAAGTCAATGTCTTTTATAGGAAAAAGGTACTTGCATTATGGGTGCAGCTTCAGGAAAATGTTGACTAGGAAATTAGGCCCTCTGAGTCATTTGAGTTTGACTGTTTTCACAGAGCCAAATTTCGAAAACCGAGAAAGCAATCCTAGGCATGTTTATTCTGTAAGTCCCACAGAGTTCAATAAGATGGGCAGCCCAAACTTATTGGGTTGTCCTGCTGGCGGAATGAGCGTTCCACCACTGCTAACTGCCTTATGACAGTTGTAAACAGCACTCTGTCAGCACACAGAGGTGTGCACTGCCGGAGTGCTGGCAGGAAAGCTGGCGCTATCCCGCATGTGCTAGAGGACCCGCCAAGGCAGGTAAGGTGGTGGGGGAGGTGGGACGAAGGTGGAATGAGGGCGGGGGAGGGTGGAACGAGGTGGAAAGGAGGGTGGAACAGGGGCAAGGGGAAGGTGGAACAAAGAAGCAATGGGGGTGGGGGTGGGTGGATCGAGTCTGGAAAGGAGGCAGGTTTGACAGCAGCAGCTGCTGCCGAATAGTAGCCCCCCCCTTCCCAGATCTGATCCCAAGGTGCGGGTCCACGCGGATGTGTGCCAGTGAATTTGCTAGTGCAGAATGAATGTTCCCTTACCCAGAGGAGACCTCCACAACTGCCCCCCCCCCCAGGATGCAGCGGTAGCCATTTTGGCGTTGCTGCATTGGTGTCTCCCTCTCTCTCTCTCTCTCTCTCTCTCTCTCTCTCTCTCTCTCTCTCTGTGTGTGTGTGTGTGTGTGTGTGTGTGTGTGTGTGTAAGAATAGGATTAGAATTTTAGCTATATTATATAATTTATATACATTCTTGTAACTTGAGTGTTTGACAACTAAATGCACAGATAGCAACAATAGACATAATACTGTAAATAAGGCAGTAGCAGTGGCAGGAAAAAGTAAAATGTTTTTAAACTAGTTTAACTATCATGACTTCCCACAAATCTTTGGGAAATTTCTTTATGGAAGTGTATGAGGAGGGCTGTGACTACAAGGTATCTTGTTGTCTTGTGTGATCCCTGTGGCATCTGGTGGGCCACTGTGAGATACAGGAAACTGGACTAGATGGGCCTTTGGCCTTATGTTCTTATGACTATCTAACAAACATTGTCAAGACCATGAAACTGTTCATGGTCAACTGTTACAGCAAAAGTGGAAAACAAATTGCAAATTACTTGTATAGCTCCCCCCCCCTTTTCTCATAATATTTTAACTAGCTCACGAAGGGCCAATCTTAGGCTTACCAGATCTCCAACCGGGACAGAGTGCTAGACCTTTAGGAGAAGGAATGTGGGCAGGTGTAGCTTGTTAAACCCTTAGAGCACAATCCTAGGCATGTCTACTCAGAAGCAAGCCCCATTTTGTTCAATGGGATTGTGCTCTAAGGTTTAAGAAGCCTAGGATTGTGCTCTAAGGTTTAACAAGCTGCACTTGCCCACATTCCGTCTCCTAAAGGTCTAGCACTCTGTCCCAGTTGGAGATCTGGTAAGCCTAGCCAATCTGTACGTTCAAAAAAAGACCCTGATATAAAGTCCTCCTGCGACAATGTCAGAGGATCACATGAGTGAATGCTCCCCATATAAAGAACTCCCTGCCTGTGGCAAGCTAGCATGTTAGAGAGAATTAGGATAGAACCACTTTCCCCTTTACCAAGTTGGAGAGCTCTTTATGTGGGGGAGTGTTCAGTTAAGCGCTCCCTCATCTGTAGCAAGGCTCATGCCACAATTTTTTCTCTCTGAATGAATGGATCCTTGGGAGAAGCTGTGGTGGTTATTAAATTACATATCTTTTAATCCTCTGATGCAGCACAGGATATGATTACAGTGCATCTATGGCCTGTGATGGAGCACTGAGCTGCGTTTTAGTCCCTCATTGGCCTCATCTTATGGTTTGATTGCAATAATAGCACCAATAAACGACTGGTCTTTCACTGTGCCTGCAGAACTGAAACTGTCCAAGAATCTATATACAAGTGATGAACTGAGGCTATTGAGTGTCTTATCAGTTCGTACATGAAAGAGGGTCACCCACGAACAAGTCAGTGGTTTCTACTTATTCAGAGGACTCCCTATGTACTAGGAAGCAGATACGTTTGTAAATTAACAAAAGGAAAAGTCTGATATAGACTAAGCATGCTCATAGCCCCCAGGAACCATGGAATGGGTGTGTCTGTGTTGCTAAGTGGGTAGAGCACATGCTTTGCATGTAAAGTTCCCAGGTTCAGTTCCTGGGGTATTCAGATAAAACAGAGGAAAAATTCCTGTCTGAAACCTTGGAGAACCCCGCCAGTCTGTGTTGACAGCACTGTCCTAGATGGACCAATGGCCTGATCTAGTATAAGGCAACATCCTATGAATGTTCACCTGTCAGTTGGAGCAACAACAGCAGAACAGGGGAATGACCTGCTTGGACCAATTGGGCAGTGGGGACTGGAGAGATGCAACATTCCATTGCACACTCCTCTTCTTGCAATGTAAAGCCCGAGCTACATTGTCCACGTCCGCGTTCCGTGCGTGTCTGGTGTCCCGCCCCCAGGTCAAACAACAGGCTCTGATTGGCCAGACATAGCGCGGACGCAGCAAAAGTCGACTTTTGCTGCGTCCGCGCTACGTCCGGCCAATCAGAGCCTGTTGTTTGACCTGGGGGCGGGACACCAGACACGCACGGAATGCGGACGCGCCACGGTCGTGGACAATGTAGCTTGGGCTTAACAAGGACTACGATAGATACGATTTCAGGTTTGCATGGCCAGCAATAACAATACATGAGTGAATGGAGTTTATGGGTTTATTGGCCATGGTCCAAATTAATTACAGTAGCAACTTAAGAGTTACAAACATGACATTTCATCCAGATTTCACTGGACCTTATCAAGCAAAAGCTGTATTGTAACAAGGATTCTGCCTACAGAGAACTTTGGCTGAGATTGTTTTATGTATGAAAGATATTTTATTATTATTAATGTATTTATGTACCAGTTCTCAACAAAAAAAGTTCTCAAAACAGTTTTGCATAGCAAAATAAATGAAAAGATGATTCCCTGCCCTAGAATACTCTCAATCTTAAAAAAAAAAAGAGAGAGAGAGATCAGCAAACAGCCCTTGGGGAAAAAAAGGCTATGCTGGGATAAATAGTTACTTTCCCACTACTGTACTAGAGTATTGTGATTTATTTAAAACATGTGTGTATATGTATAAACTTTTCAACAAAATGTTCACAAGGCAGTTTACATTAGCAAACCAATACAAAAGGGCCACACCACTTAAAAGGTGCCTCTTAGCCCAGTTAGTAGCACTGAAATGAAGAAAGCTTCTTAATTGCACCCCATGTAATTTTGTCTGTAAACCTCTTTGTGAACATTTTGTTGAAAAGCGGTATATAAATAGTGTTTAATAATAATAATGTACATTTAGTTACACTTATGTTACACTTCGGGGTGATCTCTCTGGTGTCAGCTCTTGTGAGGAAAGCAAAACTTTGCTCAACATCTGCATTTGGGCTAAATTCAGGAGTTTGTGTGTGTGTGTGTGTGTGTGTGTGTGTGTGTGTGTGTGTGTGTGTGTGTGTGTGTAAGTATACACTTGGCACAGGGTTAGATGAAGAAAAGCATTGGATCTGTAAGGTGACAGAATGATAGAACGTTCAAGTTCAACCCTCTGCATTCCTAAGAAATTCAGATTGTGTTGACTAGATAATTATAATATAATATAATATACAGTATTTATATACCGCCTTTCTTGGTCATTGGATTTCTCCTCCGACTTTAATCCAAGGCGGTGTACATGGGCAGGCTGTCCTAACCCCCCCTTGGGTTTTTTTTACAATATATAAATGTCCAGTCTTTCATGAACGGCTACTTTCCAGGTGGTATTCTTTTTACAGTCTGACAATTCTGCTGGCTGGCGCCTCCCACACTCGACCGACGCAGCTGGGAGCTCTTATCTCTCCTCCTGGAGGCTTTCACAGCTTTTTGTCGGTGACGTGTCTCGAACTTATCAAGTTCACCGGTCTTCGGGCTTTACAAGACGGCAGCTCTCCCGACTGTATGTACTTTATGTACTTTATGTATGTACTTTAGCTGGGTTTATTAACACATGGAACACTTTGCTTTATAGCAGTAGAAATAGCAAAAGTTTCTCAGTTCTCTCTATTTGCTTCTTGTACATTTCCAGTCTTTCTCAGAGAGCTATCAAACTATTATGCTTCCAGACCTTGCCAACAGCTACAAGGGGGTTTACCGTCTCAAAGTATGACTCCGCTCATTACATTGACTAATGTGTTTCTTTGACACCATTCCTTAATCTTGTCATGACTTGCTACTGCTATATTGATTCCACCTGACTTTGAGGGCTCAGGAAGGGAAGTAACAAAAATAGTGAAGAAGAATATCCACTAAATATAAACACAAATCAAATAAAGCTTACCCTCATTCTTGTTTTGTTTTGCCTCTAAAAGCCAGACCAAACAAGGCAATATTCTAGTAGTTCGTGAAGATGCTCAGGTTGTGAATCCAGCAGGTTTTCTCAAGAGGAGGCATTTTTAAACTTTTGATGTAGCATTGGGGGCGTAACTAGATGAACCAACGTGTGACATCTTTTTTTTCTTTTCTTTTTTTGCCAAAGCAGTTGCAGGAGGAGATTTGGATCAGGGTTGCAGCATGGCGGTGGGGAAGTGGTTTAAACCCTTTCTTCCCATGCTATACTCTCAATTACAATCACTCCTCAAGCAAGCGGTTATTAACTACGGAGGGGGAAATCTATGGGCACAAAATTTGGGAAATTGGCAAAGGATTAATCCACCCACCCACCCCAATGTGTGCACGCAGTAGCCCTGACTGGAAAACAGTTCCAGTCAGGAATCAGGAATTACTTGGCACAGAATCCACAAAAGTTACTGGATTACCAACATATATAACTATCAGGGCACTCCTATGCATGTCTACTCTGCAGTAAGTTCCATTCAGTTCAATGGGGTTTATTTCCAAGAGACTGCCCAATTCTGTCCCTTGCCACACTGAAGCATTCAGCTGTGCCATGGAGGCACGTGCTGTATGCTATGAGGGGGTGGCAATCAGGAGGCCTCTGAGAGGTAAGGGAAAATATTTTCCCTTATCTCTGCATAGGCCTCCTAATGGCCTATGGGTCTCCTTGGACCTATACAGGTGGGCCCCCATATCCACTGATTCACTATCCACGGTTTCAGTTATCCATGGACCGTGGGGACCCCCCCCCAGGCTTTTACTTTTTTCCCAGTACACTTCGTTTCTTCCTTAAACAAACAGGAGAAGCAGCCTCTGGCTGCTTATTGCAGGCAAGTAGAACGAGACAAAGTCCTAGAGAGGCTCTGCAAGGTTAACAGAAACCTTGCAGAGCCTCTCTAGGACTCAGTCTCGTTCTACTTGCCTGCAATGGAGGCTGCTTCTCTGTTTGTTTTAAGGAAGAAATAAAGCTTGCTGAAAGAAAAATAAGAGCTGGGGGGGGGGGCAAGCATGCCTGCCTGCAGGGGAGGCAGGGTGGGGGGCCCCTCAGGAAACCACGGATGGGGTGTTCGCTCTTATCCACGGTTTCAAGTATCCACGGAGGGGCCTGGAACATATCCCCAGCGGATATGGGGGCCCACCTGTACTAGCTATACAGATAGTGTAAGTCAGAGGAAAGAAAGGGGATGAAGTGGGCCAAAAAATGGGTATAGGATGCAGTGTGCATGTTTGCCGCTGAGATCCACCCCTTCCAGCTTTCTCCCAGCCCCTTCCCTCCCCCAATCCACCCTGAAACTCCTGCTGCCCTCCCCCTGCCTCCCCACAAAATGGCCCCAGTCAACCTATATGCCTGGCATGGTCCAAGGTGTGTGGCAGTGCCGGTGGCTTGAACTGGCCCAGTGGAGGTGCACTCCACATGCCATCTTTTACGACAGTGGGAGAGCGTCCCACTACCATAATTGAGGGATAGGATTTGGCATGGGGTGTAAGATTTAGGATTGCAGCCTATGTTAGCCATTTGTTACCTAAAAGAGGGGGGAAATGAACCCACCCTTTATAAGCTTCTCTAATTGGTCACCTGTAGGTAATTCTTGCTCAATACAGGTGGCCAGGCAGGTGGCTATTTAAAAGTCTTCTTGAAAGGGGCATATGGGCTCTGCAAAGGACTTGGGGGCACCACCTTGACCAAAACCACAGAAGTCACTTTGGCCCAAATCAGACCTCTACAAGTCTCTAGTTTGCTTCCCCATGGCTGAGACTGTTCAGCATAGCCATTAGGAGGATCAAGGTACAGTATTTCATATTTCAGGGACATCAGGAGGTAAACGCTACAGGCTTTGGCACAGTTTGACTTGTAGAAGAGCTGGAATGAAAGCTGATGATGGCCCAAGAACCAGAACAGTGTTTTTCTTCTTGTGAAAGTGTACTAATCTGCCTAGCTCTGGCCCACTCTGCACCTGTGTTTCTGTTTTCTTTATGAGAAGAACATTTGCCTGGCTACAGGGTGTGTTTCTGCTTGCCGAGAGAGTGAGAGACAACACGTGTTTAATTCATTTCAAGTTTGCTTTCTTTTCTCTGTGTTGAACTTTAACTTTTTATGGAGGATTTTGCAGCTGGGCTATAACATCCTCTTCTTAGAAAACTGTCTTCCAAGTATTAGAGATTCGACATGAACATCATCAACAAAAACCAATTAAAGAACAAAACATTTCCAGGTGTATGAGGTGGTAAAGGTAAAGGTAAAGGTGACCCCTGACAATTAAGTCCAGTCGTGTCCGACTCTAGGGTGTGGTGCTCATCCCCATTTCAAAGCCGAAGAGCCCATTGTCTGAAGACGCCTCCGTGGTCATGTGGCCGGCATGACTCTCCTTGCCGCAGCGCGTAGCATGCAGCTGGAACACGGAGCGCTGTTTACCTTCCCGCAAGCGGTACCTATTTATCTACTCACATTAACATGCTTTGGAACTGCTAGGTTGGCAGGAGCTGGCCAAGCAACGAGAGCTCACCCCATTGCGGATTTGAACCGCCGACCTTTCGATCGACAGCTCATGGTTCAGCGGTTTAACCCACTGCGCCACCCACTGGACTTAACAAATACTGGCCCATTGCAATTCAGGATGGTATGAATTCTGAGCAATTGGGGCATGTGCTGCTCCACAGCAAATGCAGGACAGTTCATGTTGAAAACAGCCCCAATTTTTAGCCAGACAGATGGAGCTTATAACTATGATATTACAGTATTTAAATATCATTAGATATTTGTATCCTATATTTCAGACCAAAGACTCGCAAGATGGTTGCACATTTGTAAAAAAACAAAATAAAGACACAGTAGAGCAGATTCAAGGCCTGTTCAATTAAAAATATTGTGAAATAAAAATATCACGATGGCTAATCAGACATAGCTGCAGTGCCTCCATAAGAAAAAGTCTCTGTTCCTGGTTCCCACTAATCAGACATGTTAATGGCAGGCCAGGAAACGGGGCTTGCGTGGCTGATTGTAGAGTCCAGGTAGACTTGCGTGGGTGGAGGCTGTCCTTAACGCAACCTAGAGCCCAATTCTATGGTTTTCCCTGCCAAAGCAGGCAGCCAAAAAAGACTGTGCTGCAAGCTATGATTGGGGGGGGGCAGATTGGGAGGTTTGGGAGGGGAGAGGGAGAACATTTTCCCTTGCCCTTCCATAAGCCTCCTGATCACCAATGGGTCTCTTCAGACCTGAGCCAGCTCCTGACGCAGGTAAGAGGAAATAAGGGGGCTGGGTGTCGGAGGGGATTGCATCCGGCGGATGTCACTCGTGCTGGGTGCCACCCCCTCCTCCCCCTGACATGCCACCTACCCTCCCCCCCCATTCTGGCTTGTTCTACCCTCCCTGCTGACTCACCTTCATCAGTAGGAGCTCCTTTCCCCGTTGCTGCAAGCTGGGCCTCTGCGACCTCTCCAGCAGTGGTCTGGAAGCATGTGGCTCCACACACTTCCAGCAGGCTGTTTATTATTATTATTATTAACAATATTTATATACTGCTTTTCAACAAAAAGTGCACAAAGCGGTTTACAGATACAATCAAATGATTAAATGGCTCCCTGTCCCAAAAGGGCTCACAATCTAAAAAATGTTGCAGAAGAACATCTGAAAACAGCCACCAGAAAAGACACTGTGCTGGGGTGAAAGGGGGGCAGTTACTCTCCTCCTGTTAAATATAAGCAGAGCACCAATTGAAAAAGTGCCTCTTGCCCAATTAGCAGGGGTTTATCATGATGGCTGTAAAGTGTCTACCACTGCCAGAACGCAGCAGCAGAATAGGATTGGGCTGATAATCTCAGGCCATGTAGTGCTTTACAACAGGGGTTCTCAACCCCTTCCCAGTCAAGTACCACCTCCGGTGCCACTCTCCTGCTGCGTACCACTGGAAGTGACTGGTGATGACATCATCACCAGTTACTTCCAGGTTTTCAGAGGCCAGAAAACGCAGGTAGGAGGCTCTGGGCGGGTGGGAGGGCCCTTCTCGGCATTCCCAAGGGGCTCGGTCAAACGCTCCTCTTGGGAGCGAAAACGTGCCACCGAATGCAGTGCATCGGAGAGGGATTTCAGTGGTCCAGCGGTGTGAGTACCACCAGCAGTCAGCCAAAGTACCACTGGTGGTACTAGTACCACTGGTTGAGAACACCTGCTTTACAAGTTAAAAACAGCAACTTTGAATTGAGTCCAGAAAATTGAGTCTTGTACCTAGAGTAGCTGATACAGAATTGTTGTGCTATCATGCTGCAGAACTCTGAACATCCGGGTGGCGGAATTCTGCCTGGCTACCATTGCCAAACCATTTTCAATGACAACTCCACGTAGAATGAATCAGTGTAGTCCAACTGAGTATAACCAATTCATGCATGGCTGAAACAGGACCACCTTCTCCAGGTAGAGTCGCAGCAGACATTATTCTATCTGTACTGATTTGAGAGTCATTTTTGAGCCCAGTTCCAACTGCTGGTTTTTACCATTAAATCCACCTGGAGCCTGAAGACCTTAAGGATCACCTCATTTCTTACATTCTACTTGCAGGCTTCAGTGAACAGTGGGTGTCCTGCTCCATCCACCCTCTGACTTCAGCAGGTGGGCATGCAAGACAGATAACACATCAGTTGTGGAATGCCCTGATTGTGCCAGGAAGCCCATCTGGCACAATCATTGACTGCCTTCTGGCACACAGTCAACTCCCCCCCCCCCCCGCCTGATTGCAGGCAGGCAGTGAATCCAAAAACTTTCAGCAATTGTATATTGATTTTTGCACATTTTAATGGTTTATTATAAATGTTAGCTGCCATAAATATCTAGCATAATAGGCAAAATATCAATCTTTTAATAAATTATCTTTTGCATTACTTGACTTTTTGGCATGTTGTTTTTAATAAAGCAGTTTTGTCATCTTCTCTGTATTCAGAGTGTGTGAATGTGTGTGTGTGTGTGTGTGTGTGTGTGTGTGTGTGTGTGTGTGTGTGTGTGTGTGTGTTTATGTACCCCTTAAGTGTAAGTAAAGGTAAAGGTGACCCCTGACAATTAAGTCCAGTCGTGTCTGACTCTAGGGCTTGGTGCTCATCCCCATTTCAAAGCCGAAGAGCCAGCGTTGTCTGAAGATGCCTCCGTGGTCATGTGGCCGGCATGACTCTCCTTGCCTCAGCGCGTAGCATGCGCTGGAACACGGAGCGCTGTTTACCTTCCCGCAAGCGGTACCTATTTATCTACTCGCATTGACATGCTTTGGAACTGCTAGGTTGGCAGGAGCTGGCCAAGCAACGAGAGCTCACCCCGTCGCGGGAATCGAACTGCCGACCTTTCGATCGACAGCTTATGGTTCAGCGACCACTACGTATTTCTGATAAAGTGGTCTCTGGGCCACAACACATGTGCTAATCTTTACGGTGCCACAGGATTCTTGATGGTTGTTTGTAGTTCTTAACTTATATTCAGCTTTGTAGCCTCAAAGGGCTCTTAAAGGGGCTTCCAAAGCCCCTTAAGACTTTGTTCTGTTTCATACAATCACTTTGCAATAGAATTGCACAACAGTTTAGGATCAGGAACTGAAATAACGTTTCTGCATGGTGTCAGGATTATTCAGGTAGAATTACTTGCCCTGGTCCTTGGTCTCTCCCTAGTTGGCATTTGGTGTCGTGCTGCCTTCCATGCAGCAGCTCCTGCTGAAGACTGCGGAGGCAAGTCTGGAACTTGCTCAGCCCTTGATGGAGGCAAAGCGTCCCTTGTTCGCCTTCGCCTTGTTTTGCTGCAGCAGATTAACAAAGCTACTCCTCTAGTATTATACTTTCTTGATGAATACATGCTTTTCTGCTCCATTTATGCAGGGCACAAGGATAAATATAGCTGCCGGTTTTTTTAGTCAGAGAAGGAAATGACAAGAGGATTGTGCATGTGGCGGATGGAAGGGGCAGCCATTGTGAAGGCAGCATTTAGGAGCTGTTTCTTTGGTCAGGAGAAATTGAGTTGATTGTGTGGAACGTAACAGCTTTATGCTCTGTTTTGCATGCACATTGCGTAGAAAGAACTATTATGCTGCAGTGGACTGTGATATTAAGGGTTGTCCTCTGCACTGTGTACTTTTGAGGCTGTGATGAGGCCATAAATATGGTTGAAGTTCCAAGCAACAGGCTCTTCACGTCTGGCATGTGTTGATGATAAACTCTGCCATCTTTCTAATGTTTTTATTATTTCACTAGCTGTGCCAAAGGGAGGCTACGAACATTCCCATTTATAAACAGCACAAAGCTCCCTGTGGCCACAGATGGGAAAATGCTTGATAAGTAACACACTGGCTCTGTAGATGGTCTTCATCATACCAACAAGGCTCATCACAGACCATTTGAGGGTAAATGGGAGACTTAATATTGAACACAGTGTCAGGGGTCTTATAAAGCATGGCATACAAATAGTGTCTTTTGGTGGTTTGGTTTCAGATGTTGAGAGATTGCACGAACGGGGGAAAGCAGTGACATTCTTGTGTTTTAATGCTAAATCGTAAGTTGAGGAAGAAGTCCCATGAAATGCAGGGCTATGAGAGAATCGATACCAGCATCATTCTTGACCAAACCCTTGCAGTCAACAACACTGTGATCCCCTGCCTCTGATGACACAATCCTATTGTGCTTCTGCCAGCGGCGGAACTATGGTAGAACGTGTGGAGCAGGAGCTCCAGGAGCTTGCGGGCGGGGGGCGCGCTGGGGGAAATCATGGGGGGCGCGCTGGGGGAACTCACCAGTCCGAAGCGCTGCGTTTTCTGGGCCCTCCCACCCTCCCTGGAGCCGGTTAGGCTCCGAAATGACCGAAAAATGGGTGGGGGGCGCGTCAACGTGACGCGACGCAGGCCCCGCCCCCATGCGCCCTGGTGCTGGTAGGGCGCCTGTCGCCTCTGGCTTCTGCACTGGCAGAACACGTGCTCCGCTGAACACAGACTGTTGCAAAACTGCCAAAATGTAGTTTGCAACAGTGTGCCTAACAGCAGTGCTGGCGTGAAAGTCTCTGCTGTCACAATGTGCGCCAGTGGAAGTAACAGCTGTGCTGAGCATTGGAGGGATGGAGGAAGGGCAGGGCGGAATGGGTGGGGGAAACAGTGAGGGCGGGGTGGGAAAATCAGGCCTGGGGGGTATGGAATTGGTGGCACTGGCGCACGCCATATCCTAACCCCCTTCCCGGGTCCAATCTACCAACATGGATCAATGTGGACTTGCACCAGTCATATGGCAGGCGCAGGTCTCAGTTAACCTATTGCAGGGGCTGGGGCTTTCCCGGGACAAGAGGATGAATGTCCCCTTACCTTGAGGAGACCTCCCACCTCCTGATTTTCCCTGCAGGATGCAGTGTAGCCTACGCTGGCACCACTACATTGGTGCAGGAAAGGTTAGGTAATTATTATTTATCGTATGGCACATTCACATCGCATTCCATTTTTTTTAAAGCATTAAAACACAATAAATAGATAATATAAAATACTCAATACAGATAGGAAGGTACAAGCATATATCTAAATTGCAAATATAATAGTAGTTATATTTAGTAGTAGTTAAGGTTAGGTAAGTTTGGACTGTATAGGACAGAAAGGCAATTGGATCAGCATGAGTTTGGGCAGAAACAACCTGATTTGTGGGTTCATGTCTGCTGAAGAATCACATCCATTTCCCATTAACTAGCCAATGGAGATGTGAAATCAGAGTCAGCATGAGTTTGGGTTGATTTGACCATTTGAAGAAAATCACATGGAAAATGTAAAGTTCAACTTAGACTGCATTTGAACCCTGAGGGTTTGTTCTCAGTTATGTGGGGTAGAAAATTTCCCACTATTGTGTTCGTTTTTTACGGATTTCTATGTCTAAAAATACATTGTTTATACGATTACTTGGGGTCAAACTAGACTTAAGGTTAAACACATATTTGCCTTTCTGTTTTTGTTTTAATCTATTCTATTTATTTTAAAACATTTTCCACCTTTCCTGCCTTTAGGCAGCCCAAGGTGGCTTATAATAAAACAGAATAGAACCAAAGACAAAAACATTAAAATTAAAAGCATCACTGACACAGCCAAAATCCACAAGTGAAAAAAAGACTACATATTCTCACCACCACAGTCACCCTCCCTCTAAAAGCCAAATGAAAAAGCCAGGTTTGCAAAGCAGCCATGGAGACACCCCCCCTCCCGAATGGGAATATTCTCTCTCCCTCCCTCCCTCCCTCTCTCTCTCTCTCTCTCTCTCTCTCTGTGTAGGGGGGGGGATATGTCTTAACGCTTTTTCCCATGCAATGGTCGTGGCATAAATTGCATGTTTCCTCCCAGAGAAAATAGCAGATTTGGGATATGACTTTCTATGGAAACACTACATGGGCAGGGAAAGGGTTAAAATACTTCCTCTGTGATCCCCATCAAGATTGGGGGGGGGAGCATTTCAGTTATTGTTAAAAAGAAATTACAGAGAAAGGTGGGGTAAAAATACAGTAAATAAATAAATAAATAAATAATAGCGTGGGCAGAGCAATCCTGCCTAACCGCCTGCTGGATCCTATCTCCGTTCTGGGCTGCTCTGGAGCAGCCAGGAGGTCTACTTGGGGAAAGGGGACGTTCGTCTCCTTCCCCCCCCCCCGGTGTAAAATAGGGAAGCCCCAATGGGCCTCCTTGAATTTTTGCCAGCTATTTAGCTGGCAGAAGTAAGAGGAGGTTGTGTAATGGTTGCGCCGGCCAGAACGCAGACGTGGATATGGTGGACGCCATCCCTGCCCCCTCCTGGGCCGGCTCAGCCAATGCCCCCCTCCCTTGCCAGCCAGACCCCCCCCCCCCGCACCCGCCGGGGGATTACTTATGTCTTCCAGCGGCTGCAGGGGCGATTTGCGCAGGATTGCACTCTTAATGTCATAGAAAGGCAATTTAATGTCATAGTTTGACCATAAGTTAACAGCAGCAGTGAATTTGAATACATATACCTTCCTCTTCTCTCCTGGCCACTGGTTACTTGTTACAGTGTGCTTCTTCCAAATCAGTGCACTGTAGTTGTATGTGACATGTGACTGAACTGTATTTGAGATGCATGTGTGAAGGATTTCCAAGAAGAATGAGGAAACACTCTGTTAGATTGCATCCCCTCCTCATAGTTTCTGAGTTAATCTATTACTGTAATGATCAAGATAATGCGATTGCAAATCTGGAACAAGTGCTTTTATCAGTGACGGTAAAATGCCTTGTCCTTGGTACAAGGGTAGCATTATATGGTAGGATTTCTTAATGGCTTATCTCTTTCAGGTGAGGAAGAAATTCTAAAAGAGTAGCTGTTAACACCACTTGTGTTTTGTTTTGCTGCTAAAGCATGTTTGAGATTAACTGATTGGTTTCTGCATGAGATATTGTAGCTGAGAATCTTAGTACGTTTGATGAAGGTGTAGGAGAAGGAGGTAGGAGGTGTGTTTTGTGTTTACATGTTTATGTATTTATTTTGATTTCTAGCCTGCCTCTTTTGGGTGGTTCCAGAAAGGTAATGCAGGTTGAGTATCCCTTATCCAGACTGCTTGGGACGGGAAGTTGTCTGGATTTCGGATTTGTCTGGATTTCGGAATATTTGCATAAATATAATGAGACCAGCGTGATGCCGTGCTTCGCTACGGGATGTAAGTACTTTAAATCCATTTTGTCTCCAATAAGCTTTCCTTTGATTGCAATGAACCAATTAAATGTAGCACAGCTACCCCATGTCAGGCAACACCCTGCATTTACTAAAAGTCATGGTTCCATCGAATGATAGTTGTCCCCCTTGCTGTCGTGGGACATGATAGAGAACTCCTCCCAGTTGTCCACTACGTGCCTCACGATTAGCTCACACACCTCCCTAGCCATGAGGTGAGTGTCATAGATGAGATAAACAGGCAGGCTTCATCTTCTGTGATGGGTAGGCTTACCAGATCTCCAACCGGGACAGAGTGCTAGACCTTTAGGAGAAGGAATGTGGGCAGGTGTTGCTTGTTAAGCCTTAGAGCACAATCCTAGGTATGTCTACTCAGAAGCAAGCCCCATTGTGTTCAGTGGGGCTTTCTTCTGAGTAGACATGGCTAGGATTGTGCTCTAAGGTTTAACAAGCTACACCTGCCCACAGTCCTTCTCCTAAAGGTCTAGCCCCATTGTGTTCAGTGGGGCACTTGTGTGACAATTGTGTGAGGCACAATTCTCCCCATTAACATTTAGAAACTCAATGGTTATACCAACTTAAAAAGCAATAGAGTGACAGCGCAATCCACACTAACTGTAGACCGGTGGAGCGTGTGCTCCGTCAGTCTAACCTGTCGCAAACGTGCCGTAAAGCACGTTTGCGACAACTCTAGAGTAATGGCCACCGGCACGGAGGCTGGCAGCCCTCACTCTACCGCAAAAACGACTCAGCCGCTGGCGGAAAAGGTAAGTCAGTGAGTGAGTCAGTCAATCAGGACTTGTTCTTTATATATATATATAAAGATCTATATAGATCCCAAATATCTATATATCTATATCTATCTATATCTATATCTTGGGATGGGACCCAAGTCTAAACACAAAATTCATGTCTCATATACACCTTATACACATAGCCTGAAGGTAATTTTATACAATATTTTTAATAATTTTGTGCTCCAAGTCATAGCCCCAAAAATGTCTGGATTACGGATGTCCGGATAAGGGGTAATATACCTGTAATTACATTTTCCTAGCAATTAAATGCTGTGATTTTAGCATTGGAGAAAATCTGATATCTCCACATTAGAAGTCATTTCTTAAAGAGAGAAGGCTGGATTCTCCACAACACGAGAGCAACGTGTTGTACGTTTATTGCACACAAAAAGGCTGTTTCAAAAGGCCTCCCAGTCACAGGCAGTATATATGTATCCGTAATAGATGTATGGGACAAATTACAGGATGGCACTTGCAGTCATACGCTGCTTCTGAGATCTCCAGATGCATCTGGCTGGCTGCTGTAAAAAAATGGCAAGATCTGCTGGGCGCATGCAAAATTGACGGCTTTGTTGAAGGAAATTGGGATTCCTCTTTGGAGTGGGGCATCTCCATGTGTACATCAGAGGCCCAGCATCTGTAGCAAATCACTGGATTACAGGGATTACTCAAGAGTTTGAGGAGGTGCTTTTTTTATAGATACGTAAATCTGGTACCATCCTATGCTGAACTATGGTGAGAAATTAATTCTAACACTTCTGCAAATGGCATCATTTGCCTTCCCTAGGAGGTGTGTCCCTTTTTACAACCCTCCTTCTTTCAGGCACTAGAATAACACAGAGACTGCTTCTCAGTCATCAGTACTTTTTATGATTATGGTGTTAATATGTTCACACTGTAATTTAAAGCCCATCTTAATCCAAATTTCCTTCTCTACCCCTCCAGGCACAGACATGGTGTTCTCCTAATCTTGCTGTAATTTAACCAACATCAAAAGCCTTGATTTATAGGGCATAAGTTAGAGAACATTGAATACACCTTGAAGAAATGATTTCCACATCCTTGGAAGTTTACTTTGATTTAATGTCCTTGCTTTCTTTGTTTGCTAGGTTTTTTGTCTCCCCAGTTTGGATAATTCTGTCTACATTCCATGGGCTGTGTCCCACTTCAGGTTTTTATTACCTTAAGATGGGGTTAGAAAAAGAGAAGGAGAAGAATTGGTTCAAAGGGATGAAGAATGTGATTGTCCTTCATCACCTACCCAACAAAACCATCCTCAACCAATTCTCAGTATTCACTGATAATAGCAGAGCTTTGAAAATGTCCTGTTATCTCTGTTCTCCAGATGATAGCAAATGCATCTTAGCAATAGAAACTGCAGATTAAAACAAACCCTAGATATGACAACAATTTATCAGTATCTGCAAGCAGAAAGATGGCATTACTGAACAGCTGTGCAAGTGAGAGTCCTCTGGAACAAAACAGAGGCTCTTAAATTTCTGTCTTACACTTTGGCCTTTTCCTAACACACGCACACACACCCAATCAGGTCTTCGTTCAGTCCTTCTGAGGGCAAGGCTTTGAGCGGCGTTGTGTGCATGCGCCGCTCGAAGCCTTGCCAAATTATTCAAAAGCCGCCAAGCCGCTGAGGAAGACGTGGCTCGACTTGCCGGCTCCAGGAGTGACGCGCTGGGATGGGGCTGAGTACGTGGGGTTGACGCGGCTCTGGGGGGTTGATGCGCCTAGGGGGGTGACGTGCCTGGGTGAGTGGGGGGTGACGCGCCAGTGGGGGGTGACGCGCTGAGCCAGCCGACCCCGCATGGGGTGACGCGCCGGCTCGTGATGCCACTGGTGGTGTACATGGTTCCTTCCCTCCTTTTGTCCTCACAACAACCCTGTGAGGTAGGTTAGACTTGAGAGATGACTGGCCCAAGGTCACCCGTAAAGCTTCATGGCTGAGCGGGGATCTGAACCTGGATCTTCCAGGTCTAAGTCCAACTCCAAAACCACTACACTATATAATACTTCAAATCAATATAACAAAAATAATAAAACATCAAAACATGGACATTAGTCCTATTAATCCATATTACTTACAAATAAATTGATTATAGATTTATTTATTTATTTATTTTTGCTGTTCCTTTTTTCCCTGCTGCAAAGCGACTTTTCAAAGATTTTAATTATTTATTTATTTTTCTTGTTATTTTTGCTACCTCCGCTTTTTCTTCTTTTTTTCTTCTTCCTCTTCTTCCTTCTTCAGCCTTCTGCATCTCGCAGCCCGGCCGGGACTACTTGCCGCCACCACTGCCACCTCAACATGCCTGCAGTCTGCCCCCCGTCCCAGCCGTCTTGCGCTCAGCCGGGACTGAACTGCTGCCTCGCGAGCGCGTACAACGCCTGGGAACTCTGTCTTTGGAATCGTCCGGGGAGTCCCGGATGAGTCTGAAGAGCTCCCAGGTGTTGTGTGCCTGCGCGAGACCTGCGCAAGCTGGCAGCCGGGAAAGTGCTGGTTTCCGGGGCCACCCGGGATGAGGAAACGGGCAGAACAGCGGCCAGAAACCAGGATTGTCCTGGTCAAACCGGTATGTATGGTAAGCCTAGGATTTGGATAGATTCATGGTGGAAAAGTCCATCACAGGTTACAAGCCATAAACAACCTCCTGGTTTTAGAAGTAGGTTTTCTCTGTGCCAGGTGCAGGGGAGTGACAGCAGGATACAAGTATCTTGTTGTCTTGTGCTCCCTGAGGCATCTGGTGGGGCCACTGTGAGATACAGGAAGCTGGACTAGATGGGCCTTTGGCCTGATCCAGCAGGGCTTTTCTTATGTTCTTATGAAAGGTAAGCATATCTTTGGGTCTTTTTGTACCCCTGACCATTGTCCCCCCAAGCCCCCTATCTTCTGTGTCTTGTGTGTGGTCAGAGGCGTCGCTCCGGTAGGGGCGGGGCCGTAAGTATCGCTCCGTCCTAGACCCTTTACCGAGCGAGCAGGAGACGGCCCCGCCCCCTCACTGTCGGAGCCATCCCGTGCAGAGAAAGCAGCAGGCTGCCTGCTGCTTTCTCCGCACGGGATGGCTCTGACAGTGAGGGGGCGGGGCCGTCTCCTGCTCGCTCGGTAAAGGGTCTAGGACGGAGCGATACTTACGGCCCCGCCTCTACCGGAGCGACGCCTCTGTGTGTGGTCAAATTGATGACAGAGTGTTTCTATCCCTTCTTCCTTCAGTTTGGTGTGAGTGTGTGTTGGAGTCCAGGACTTCTTAATCTACCTTTTACTACTTTAGGGGGAGGCCTAGAGATTAGCCCCAGGCCTCCAACATACAGTTCCCCCCTGAACCAACCTATTAAGGACTCCAAGAACAAGGAAGATCCCCATTTCCTATTGCTATCTTGGAGGCTTAATAGTAAGACAGGTCAAGAGTAACTGGGTGGTGGGAAAGACAAGCTCCTCCACCACAAGAAAGGGAAGTGTTTTACATTCCACTGAGGGGGTTTCTTCTTGCCTGTAGCCCTGGTTCAGGCTACAGAGAACACAGGCCCCACTCCATGGTCTTGCACCATGACTGGAACCTTTGGTGTGTTCCTGCTCTCTCTCTCCCCCTCTCTGATCTCCCACCTTCCCCCCTGCTCCCTCACTAAAGCATAACCCCTGGTTCTTCAGTCCTGTTCCCTTCAGCAGCGTCACTGCGGGGGGGGGGGCGGAGCTCCAAGTTCTGCCGGGCTCTGAGCCTCCGTTACACGACGGGAGAAAGTAGCCCCGCCCCCTCGCCTTTGGAGCCATTCCGACCGACGAAAGCACCCGTCGTGTAACGGAGGCTCAGAGCCCGGCAGAACTTGGAGCTCCGCCCCCCCCTGCAGTGATGCTGCTGGTTCCCTTGGGGTAATCTCTCTGATTTCCCGATGATGCTAACATCCTGCTCCCCCTCCTTTCTTCCCTCCTGCTTTTGTGCCATAATATTTTTGTGCCTTTTCCTCTTTCTCTTTACTCCTGCCTAGAAACTACAGATGTTTAGGGGCTAGTTGTGTGAATGAGGGTGTGTGCAAATATCGTATTGTGTTATCTTTTTTATTTCTCTTCCTGCTTAATGCACTTTTATCCCCTCCCTAACAAAAGCTATGTATTGTTGCACCCATATCCTTGCCTTTCTCACCTTTTTATTATTATTAACAGTATTTGTATACCGCTTTTCAACAAAAAGTTCACAAAGCGGTTTACAGACAAAATCAAATGATTTTATGCCAGTCCATTGAGTTGTGCCATAACATAAAGCACTGCACTCAGGCCCTACACACATCACCAGTTTCTCCCGTATGTTCGTGTTATACGTGTCTTAGAGCATGCCTGGTAACAGGTTTGATGTGTTTTCAGTACCAGGCACAGGCAGGTACCTTTCCCTAGCTTCTTCACTATTGCTAAAATTGTTTCAATGTTGTGTTTAACCTGTCCTTTCATCCTTATATTGGTTTTTTGTTTTCCTTCTGATAAGCCACTGTGGAAATATTTATTTTGAAGGACAGCATATGACTTACTGAGCAGCTTGGCAAATAGTGATAATAACTGCCATGGGGAGTTATTTCAAGCAGTCTTCATATGGTCACTGTACTGTGTATGCTGGCACTTAAGAGTCTGCACATTAAGATGTCTGATGTTACCTTAGCTAGCAATTTGGGATAGTCATTGCAGGATGTGCCCCTTCTGGTTGCACCACTGGTTCCATCAGACTCTTGTCCCCCAGCACAATTCCTTCCCCTGCCCCTCCTGGGATCTGAGACAGTGCTGGCATGTGAAGAAGCCAGGTCTTAGGCTCCTCCCATGTGGCCTGGAGCAGTGCCTTCCCCTCTTAAGCAGTGCAGTGCTTTGAAGAAACGACTCATTGTGAGGGATCCCAACCCTCCCTTAAGGTGCCCTCTTTGAGTTTATTGACAGTAGCCCTTCCCCTGTTCCATGTGATTTCTTTGGTGCTTTGCTGGTAATTCCCAAGCCTGATTCTCCCAGCCCTCTCTGGGAGCATTTGGCTGCTGGCAGTGGCACCATCTGTCTCCCACCTGCAGGAAGAGGCATCTTTTCTAGGTAGGTACTTTAATTAGAGATTTGCAAACTGACAAGGGAATTGTTCCTTTTGAGATGCAAAATACAGCTTCCTGGGCTCCTAGCTGAGGTGTGAGACCCTTACAAGGGGAGATGTCTTGGCTTTGTATTCTAGCCCGCCCACTGGGGAGGTGGCAAATCCACAAGGCTTGTGGGTCATTGTGTTGATTCTTTGCAAAGTGCCCCAGCCTCACTGTCTCTGCCGCCACTTCTCCCCTGTCCCAAGGCAACCAAGGGAAGGCAGGCATGGTCCGGTGCTCCAAGACGCTTCTGCCACCACCACAACCTTCCCAGCCCCCTTTCCCCTTGCCAGGAAAAGTGCACTGCATGTGTCTTCCCGACAGGGCATTTGAGACCTCTAGACCCAACACACTCCCAGAGATGGTAAGATGCTCTGCCAGGGCCTTAGGTTTCCTGAGCTGTTTCTGCTGCCTCTGCCAGTGATTTCCCTTGCCCCAAGTTAATTTTTTTCAGGGTTAGGGTTAGCCAAATGAGCAAATGTTTGTGCTCATTCGCATTTTATGTCCTGTAACTTCAGCATAGCTTACAAATGTGAAAACAATTGATAGAGCAGGTCATAAATTAATAAAAGCAGATTAAATAAGGATATTTTATGATATAGATATCCAGAATATTTTAATAGTTCTCAGGAAGGTGGAGTGAAAGCCAAGAGATAGGGTGCACATGCATGTTGCCTGGTGGCAGAGGATTGGGTAGTTCTGCACATACTGGCAACACAGTCAGTTCAGGCTGCAGTCCATCCTGTGCACACTCACATGAAAGTAAGTTCCACTGAATACAGTAGTGCTTGCTTCTAGCTCAGGGGTTCTCAACCTTTTTCACGAAGTGTATCCCCTGGCATGGTCAAATTTTTTGAAGTACCCCTTGTGCCAATTAATCTAGCTAACATGTATAGGATCACACTATAAGTGTCACAGTTTCCTGTTCTGATTCACATTATTTTTTTTTCATCAGCAGTTTTGTTCCCTAAAATCTGCATAACATCCCATAGGTATGATCCCCTTCCACTTCCTTCGGCATTTTCAAAGCCCTACAGCCCAATCCTAGGTATGTGTACTCAGAAGTAAGTCCCATTATAGTCAATGGGGCTTATTCCCGGGTACGTGTGGATAGGACTGCAGCCCTAATATGGAAGATGTGATGCAGCCTAAGTAATTGAGGGCCCAATTCTATCCAACTTTCCAGTGCCGATGCAGCTGCAATGCAGCCCCCAGGGTAAGAGAACAAACATTTCCTTACCTTGAGGAGGCCTCCATGACTAATCCTCCCCCCCCCTCGCAGGTTTCAGCGTGCGGCCCGTTGGCACAGCTGCATCAGTGCTGGAAAGTTGGGTGAGATTGGGCCCTAAGATTAGACATTTCATGTTGTGTTCACATGTTTGAAAGGGACTTTGCATTTGTGGGCTATATACAATGATTTATAAGGAGCAGCAAAACTCTTTAATAAATAAACACAGAATAGTCTTATGGGGATCATGCCACAAGGGAGTTTCTCATTAACCTAAGGTGCCAGTGCATGTTTGATCCTGGAAACCTACCCCATCCTTCCTCACTTGACCCCCTCTTCCAGCATAGTTGTTCCTCAATGAGAAATTTGGGTTAGAGCTTTCTTCTGAGGACATGGTCATAGATGACCACTTGCAGGTAGAGATCTGTTTCAACTGAGGTCCGTGTTGTGTTGTCTCCTGGATAAACCTGAGAATGGAAGTATTTGAGATCACCAGATGGGATAGTGGAAGAAAGAAAGAGAGAAAATCAAATCAAACAGGCTTCCTTCCAGCTTATGCCATTTTTGCAAACTGTATAGGGGGAAAAACACATCCTCTCCACACAGAAAATTAGCACATCAGAGAGAAGGACTGCAGCCTAGAGACCTCTTCCCTGACATGCCAGTTTTCTTTATGTGGGGAATTGTGAATTCTATATGTGTGGAGGATTATTGTATGAGCTGTTACCTACAGCCTGAAGTGGTACAGCCCAGGAATATGTTCACCTTCACAATGAGAATGTAAGAACCTTAGACCTTGCGAAGACAGGGAAGCTGTTCTTGATAGATTTTACAGCTCATTACAGATATTTTGACATGCCCAAGTCTCACCGGGTGATTGAAAGGGTGATTTAAATAAAGGCAAAGGATTGTTGTCCTAGAATAGAGTCACCAACATTATGGTACATTATTACTGTAGATGGACTTCCAGTACTGAACTATATGAAAAGGGAACAGAGAAGGAAAAATAAGAGGAACAATTCATAGCTGTGTTCCTTTTTCATTGTAGGTCCATTTCACTAGGTACTAAATAAATGTTAACTAGTAGCAGCAGCAGCATTATTAGTATAGTATCAACAAATAATAATAAAATTGCTAGCAAATTTCACATCACAGATGCTGATAACTTTTACTGTGGGTTGATCAGGGTTAGCACTGTCATTGATGAACCCAGCTGGCTGCCTAGAACAGCATTTGGTTGGCGACTGTACATCTTCTGTAATAGCAGAGCGCAGATAATGTTCAGTAATATCTAGAGAGACGTGCGTTGACACATGCACAGCACAACATGGCTAGCAATGCAGTGTGCATGGTTTTAAAGAGCCCAACCTCACTCTGTGCTTAATTTGGTTCTCTCAATGCCTAAAGTATATATTTCATGCAGCAACAGGGTATCTACTTATTTGTTACAGATGTTCCACAGCTGCAGGAAGTTAGACCAGTGACCCACTTTGAATGCAACCAAATACATGTTTTTAGGTATGCATTTTAAAACATCTCACAAACCAATGCACTCGTTTTAAAATGTGTATAATTTGATATTGTACAGTTGCTATTCATATGCAACCATCTTTCATGGGAAGCACTTCAAAGAAACCCTCATCCAAGAGCTGTTCTGTGCAAACCCAAACAAATTACTGCCCAGCTTACTCTGCATTGGTTTTAAGAGGAACTAAAGCATGGGTGTGCTTGTCATATTTAATCTATAGTCTAAGTTTCAGATAGAAATTTTTTAAAGGGGCAATAAAGCACAGATGGACACTCTTAAAAAGGGCTGGCCCAAGACCACCTGACGAATGAGGCGGCATGCCAAATGCTGTCCCCCCCCCTTACCTGATGATGTGTGATCTGCTCCTCCCACTCTCCAGTATTCTAGCTCAGCAGAGGCGTTGCTCCAGTAGGGGCGGGACCGTAAGTTTCGCACCGTCCTAGTCCCGTTTACCAAGCCGGCAGGAGGCGGCCCCGCCCCCTCACTGTCAGAGCCATTCCCGAGCGGAGAAAGCAGCAGGCAGGGAGTCTCTTGCCTGCTGCTTTCTCCGTCTGACGGCGAGGGGGCAGGGCCGCCTCCTGCCGGCTTGGTAAACGGGACTAGGACAGTGCGAAACTTATGGTCCCGCCCCTACCGGAGCAACACCTCAGTAGCTCAGCACTCTCTTCCCCTTCACATTTCTTTTTTCCTTTCTGTCCAGCTCTTTCTTTTCCAAGCCAGGGAGTGGAAGGAGGAGCAGTGGATGTAAGTAGGCAGATAGAGGTGCCTGAGGCGACCACTTCAGTTGGCCTCATGGATGGGCCGGCCCTGCTCTTGGCTCATTACCGAAGGACGGTTTTCATAAGGGGATAAATCATTCTTACCCCTCGCCCCCAGGAAGACAGCAAATAAATAATTGACAAATGGGTATGATAATCAAACAGAAGCATTGTAACAGCACAATGCTATGCATGTTTAATAGAACGAAGTACTATTGAGTACAATGGGACTTACTCCCAAGTAAGTGTGCATAGACTTGCAACCTGAGTCATAGTAATTTCAATGGGAAAGGTAACGATGTGCTTAGTTGCTGAAATGGGATTTAGGATGGAATCCTGTGCATGAAGCCAAATGAGTGACAAGGTCTCTTAACCCAGTTGCGTTGCTAGCATCGCCAGGGGGGCGATGATGCGTTTTGCGTCATTGCCCCGCCCCTTGCACTCCCGGAAGGCTTCATTTGAAGACTTCCTAGACTCATGGCGGGCAGGAGGGCCCAAAAAATGCATCAGTTTCAGCACATTTCTGCTCCGCGGCTGCAAATGTCACGGCGCATGAAAATCCCGCCACAGCTCCTCCTCGCGAGGACACCGCAGCTGTCACCCGGGAGCATAGCACCCCGGCCCCCCCTTTAGCGACACCATAACATAACCTTAACATAACCTCACAGGATTCTTGTGAGAATACAGTGGTGGTGGTACAGGGGATGCTATCCTGAGCTCCTTGAGAAGAGGATGAGATGAAAAAATATACTGCTACGACTTTCTTTGGAGTAAGTCCTACCCAGTACATAGCATTGTACTGTACAAAGTGCTTAACTTTGACAGGAGCATGACCAATACAAGCAATCTTTAGCCTTGGTCCTAAATTAGAAAAAGGGCATCTTATGGCCTTATTATATTCAGCACCTTCATTTTGTTTATGTATCAAATGCTTTTAACTTTTCTTTTTTTGTGAATGTGATTTTGGTCATGTTTCTTTTTTAATTCCTTGCACTCCTGAATGAACTATCTTGAACCACTGAAAATTGATATAAGGCCCATGCAGTGAACCTATATACGGTAGTCTCTTGGGAAAACACGATCTGCACAGTGCCTGCTGCTGTTACACATGGCAAAGTGCTTGTTTTTCACCATGGGCCTGCTCAAGAAGAGGGGCTGAGCTTGAGCTAAATATGAAGCTGCCTTGTACTGAGTCAGACCAGTGATTCATCTTCATCAGTCCTTTCGACACTGGCGGACAGAAGTTCCCCAGGGGTCATTCCCAGCCAGAGGCGGATCTAGGGCGGAGCCAGCGGAGCACCCGCTCCGGGCGCCATCGCCCAAAGGGCGCCCCGCCCGCGAGTCCGAGTTGGACTCGTGTCTCCGAGTCGGACTCGAGTCCGACCGGCCCCAGAGAGCCGGCTGGGGATGTCTTCCCCGGCCGGCTGCCCGGGGCCTTCTGGAAGGCCCGCGCACGAGAACGGTATTTATACCGTTCTTTTTGCGCATGCTCAGACTGTTACTGAGGGAAAAAGTCTGAGTAATAGTCTGAGCATGCGCAAAACGAATGGTATAAATACCGTTCTCGCGCGCGGGTCTTCCAGAAGGCCCCGGGCAGCCGGCCGGGGAAGACGTCCCCAGCCGGCTCTCCCGATTGAGGGAGGGGGTTGCCGCCTCCCGGAGCGCGACGCCTCCTCCTCCCGGAGCGCGACGCCCCCCCCTCCGGAGCGCGACGCAGTAGAGCCGCGGCGATATTTCCATAATAGGGGCGCCACCCCCCGTTGCTCCGGGTGCCAACGGGGGTAGTGATGCCTCTGTTCCCAGCCCTACCGGGAGATGGCAGAGATTGAGTCTGGGGTCTTCTGTGTGCAAAGCATGAGATCTACGACTAAGCTGCAGTTCCTCTACATTCACAGCAACAGCTTTTCATGAGGAGCAACCTTCTTGTAGTTGTATTTTGAATAGGCTCAGTGCTGTGTGTAGCATGTGTAGCCACGGGCATCACAACGGGGGTGTGACCTGCACCGGGCATCACCCACAGGGTGTGTGTGTGTGTGTGTGTGTGTGTGTGTGTGTGTGTGTGACACCCAATCGCCCCCGGCCTGCGCCAGGCCCAGTCACCTTGTGCTCTTTCCGACAAGTAGCAAAAACATGCTCTCAGCGAGAGCGCAAAGGGATAAGGAGTTGCTGGGGGCCGCCGAGAAGAGGCTCGGACAGCAGGCTTAGCTCGGTAACCCAGATGTTTTCGGTGGTGACGTGATGACATCATCATCACATCACTGCTGAAACGTCCAGGTTACCGCATTGGGTAAAACCCAACCCAGTGACGCCGCTGTGTGTAGCTGAGGCCCCTGTCTACTCCCTTTGTAGTAAAGGCCCCTCCCTTTGTCTCCCCTCTGTTACAAGCACATCTGCCCTGTTGTGTGGTTCTCTATCCAAGACACTTCTTTTCACATCCTTCAACCCCTTCTGAAGAGACACTTATAGCAACGCTTTCTCATCTGACATGAGCCACATGTACTTTGTACTGAGCACAGATACTGAGCATTCGTACCCTGGGAAAAAAATACAAAGTGGGAAGCAACTTTTCAGGCACGCTTTTGGCAAATCCAAACGTGAGTGCTGACATGGCCTGAGGGTTACATTAAGCAGAGTGTTAAAATCTGCCAACCTCACCTGCTCTTCTTTTTTTTACAGAGGTGTTCTGTAAAAACAGATGGTGAATAAACCAGGGAAGGTAGAATATTGGAAATGGTTGGCAAATGTGTGCATCATGTGGGAATGTGTGTGTATGTCGGTGATTGTTGCTACACTGTAAATGTTTTCTCCTACTGGTTGGTTCTCCTGATCTAGGCTTGGCACATGGTAACTGCTGAGAAACTACATGGAAAATCCTGAATGGGCTGGCTCCCTGCCTGTGGCCTGAAGGTTGTGTGTAGCTGTTGCTAAGCATAGGATTATTATTATTATTTTTATTTTGCATGCCACCCCTGAACTCTTAAAGTGAAAGGCAGAGCCTTGGGGTTTGTACCTGGCAACCCATTCTGCTCAGCTTTGGCTGATACAGGTATTCAGCAGGTCTGCCCTTTGAAACCTGATTTGATTTAGAAGCGGCTGTGGATTCTATCTAGGATCAGGCTAGTGCCAGCGCAGGTAGAGGCCTCCGGGTAAGGGGACATTCGTCCCTGTACCCTGAGTAATGGCCCAGCTGCCCTAATGGGTCTCCTTGGATGTGTAAAATGGCTGGCATAAATCCGGGAAACCCGTGTAATGCCAGCCAGGCCTGGGAAGGGGGATAGGATTTGGTGGGGCACGCTACCGATGATCCCTCCCCCTTCCCAGGCCCAGCCACCCAATCCCCCTCCCATTCCACCCTCCCCACGCCGCCCGGCACAGTCCTTATCTGCTTCCGGCAGTGGCGGCCTGCATCAGGGCTAGAGCGAGCAGTGCCGGCCTCAGTGTTGCTTAGTCTCCGGGCATCAAAAATGTGCCTTACGGCACGTTTGTGACACCTGGAATTTACTTTAAATTCACACAGCCTATCAATGGTCACTATTATAATACAGTCAGTTCTCATTATCCACTAGGGTTAGGTTCCTGGAAAACTTAGTGGATACCGAATTAGCAGATACCGAATCATTGAGCCGATGAGAAAAATTGGGTTAGGTTCCAGGGGACCCTCTTCGCCATGCACTATATGAACTTTGTCAACCTGAATCTTACCTTGAAATCTATGAGCTGGGTGATAGCGGGGGCACCATCCAGTATACCACATTGGCTCTTTGTTATGGAATAATTCCTAACTCTAGCAAATTAATTATTATTCCTTCCTTATGCAAATATAAAAGGTATTGTACAGTATCCTGGAAGCCCAGAGAGAGCATAAACAGTTCCCATTGTGTTGCAAATGGCATTCAACAGAAAACACACACACAGTAACTCCAGAAGAGACAGAAAATACAGTAAATGCAGCAAGGCAGAGAAATTTGCTCCCACAGCAACGTGGAGACCCAGGAAAAAAAGCTAAGAGAACAGTGGCCCTGATGAGATTGCAGATAAGGAGAACAGAGGGGAATACGGAGAGATAGGTGGCAATTCTGCCCCTCGCAGATAGCGAATTTGCAGATAGTGAATTCGCATATAAAGAGAACTGACTGTATAAAGCTAAGGGATGGTTGGAGCCCAATTGTAGAAGCAGAACTGCATATTGTGTGTTTGGAACATGAGTCATGCAATCTGATTTTGGTGCTTTTTTCCTTATCTTATTTATTATTATGTACAGCTGAAAATACTGGAGCAAATATTTAAAAAGAGGAAGTCATGCAGTATTCAGGTAATGAGAGTGAGAAACTTTGAGAATGTGTGTAACAGAGGAAGAGAAGAATGATCAGCTTGCTTTGCTTGGTTGTTCAGTGTGGTTGTTTGAATAATGAGTCCTTGAAACAGAGTGCTCTGAGAGAGAATAGGGTGGCCCTCGCCTGTGTGTGTGAGGCTTGCTTGATGAGGTATACATATGCAATTCCTCTTACCAACAATGTGGGGTGTGCATATGTGTTGGAGCAGTGGGGGACATAGGAGACCAGCTGACCCATGTTTCTTTAGGGACCCATACATTATTTCAGAGGCCCTGGCTTTAAAGTTACCCATAAAGTAAGTTATCCAGTTTGCTGAGGTGCTGAAAACCTGCAGCTTCACTGACTTGGTTCATGATTTATCCCAGTTATTTTTCCGGCAGGAAGGCTTGGAACCACCAAGACCCAAGATGTGTAATAATTGTATAACGCTATTTTCAAGTTGGTTGCTTGTTGCATCTGTGACTACAAGGGCACTCAGCTTCTGCATAGGATTACCAAACGTTCTATAAGGAGATGTCCTGGGGAATCTGAGGAGGTTTAAGATGATTCTAGATACACAATAAGCTTAATGAAACCAAGGCTAGTTGCTGTTATCATGGGAAAGAGTTAGAGGCACGCAATTCACTTTCAAACAGGACGAAAAGATGTTTCCACTTTGCAAGGCCTACAGCACAACTTTGTGGGAGGGGGGACATAGTTCAGTGGTGGATCACATGCATCTCCAGTTAACAGGCTGTCAGGTGGCAGGCCTTGGAAAGCTATTTACTGCAGTTAGAGCAGCTATGAGCTAGATGACCCAGTGTATAAGGCAGTTTCAGTTCAGCCATGTTCACTGATGGCTTGGTTAACGTGTCTACCTACAGTAGGTTGCATTAACGAGATTTTTATTTTAAGAGCATCGTATCTCCAACTAATATAAGGGATGTCCTTTGTTTCAGAATATTGCTTCTTGACAGAGGAAACACTAGACATATGTATTGTTTCTTGGCTATCAAAGTGCATAGAAAAATAAACTTTGGACTTAGGCAGGCATATGGTTTGACGGACATCACAAATATTAAGAGGTCAGGGTTCTACCTTCGGGTCCACATTAATGATCTTCCGGTCAGACTTGTTCTTGAAGAGTAAGCCGCATACATTTTCTGCAATCACTTGGTAATTTGGACTTGAATTCAAGCAACAGATATTTCTATCCCAGTTGTAGAAGCTGGAGAAACAAAGCACAGGCAATATAAACCATCCATGGGCAACAGTGTTTGCAACAGAGTGTTGGTCCAGGGCCAGAGCAGTGTGTTTTCGACTGCTGCATAGCCACTGCCAGACTGCCCCACTGTTTTTTTTCAAGTGTTCGCAGCAGCATCTCCTCTCCTGGTAACATTATTTGAAAATGCAAAACATGTGTCATGACATCATCACGTTCGTTTCCTTGTCCGCACAAGTAGCAGTCAGTAAAGAAAAGTGTGTAGAGATAATTGCAATGCAATAACATAAAACCACACGTTTTGCATTTCTAGACATTCTCAGGAGAGAGGAGGAGAATGAAATCCTGTGTAATTCCAGAATTGGACTGAGGTTCAAATCCTGTCTGAGCTGTGGACATGGGTTCTTCGCATGCAAGTTCAACCATCTAACCACTACACTACACTACACTACACTAGTTTTCTCTATGATTTCACACAGGACTCACTTTGAATGGCATTTTTCTCTCTCTTTTGGAACTATTTACATAGAGGAATATAAGAAGAAAATATTATGACAAAATTATTCAGGAAAGATCCATGAGCAGCAGAAATCCAGTATCTTGCTGATGGCGTTTATCCACAAAAATCTACATGAACACCTTATTTCTCACGTATTTTATCTATAGGAATGACCATCACAGGTTACAAGCCATAAGCAACCTCCTGGTTTTAGAAGTGGGTTTTCTCTGTGCCAGGTGCAAGGGAGTGACAACAGGAAACAGGTTATCTTGTTGTCTTGTGCTCCCTGAGGCATCTGGTGGGGCCACTGTGTGATACAGGAAGCTGGACTAGATGGGCCTTTGGCCTGATCCAGCAGGACTCTTCTTATGTTGTTACGTTCTTATGAATGTTTTCACAGGAATAATTTCAAAGAACCATTGTGGAGAATGATGGTATTCTGTCTAGATCAGCCCTCTGAATGGCATGTCTGCACTGTAATTATAAGTTCATTTAACTAACGTCTTCCCTTCAAGAGGCTCTAAGAAAATGTAATTCTGTGAATGGGCTAACAAAAATCTCTTACAGTAGCAGCTTTACAAACCCACTTGTTACTGGTGATCTGTCCTAGCCATTGGCTGGGCTGCTGTGATTTCATAGGCTGTTTGCAAACATTCTAACTGCTCAGAGTGAATGTTAATGGAGCAGCAAAGGCGGCATCTTTTAAAGTGCTGCTGACTCCCCTATTTAGCAAGGGGGAACAGCTGTCCCTTTTCATCCCAGCATAGTGTCTCTTCTAGTGGCCTTTGCTGTGTCTCCCTTGTGATTCTTTTCAGATGGTTAGCCTCCTTGGGACAGGGAACCATCTTCTCATTCCTTTGGCTATGTAAACTGCTTTGCATACTTTTTTGTTGGAAAGTGGTGCATAAACATATTACTAGATAATAATGTGAGAAATAGAATGCTACTAAACAGCATTGCTTCTGCAAGAGAAATGGAAATGTCAGCTGGTTGGGAGATGAAAGCAGAATTAGGTAAGCACATAGACGGGCAGCGCAATCCTCTGTAGATTTCCGGCGGTGGAGCGAGCACTCTGCCGCCGGAAGCCATCGCAAACGTGCTGTAAGGCAAGTTTGCGACAACTATAGAGTAAGGGCCGCTGGTGCTAAGCCGGCAGCCCTTACTCTGCCGCCGAATCTCTATGTGGCCGCCGGAGGAAGGTAAGGGATCCCCCAACAGCTTCCCCCGAGTAGACCTCCGCTGCAGAGCCATGGGCTGCCCACTGGATAGTTAGGTAGGATTACGCACTGAGAGTTGGGAAGCTGAACGAGAAGAAGGTCAAGAGTCAGGCTGAAAGAAGGCAGTGGACTGAAAACTGAGGATTGGAGGCTAGAATAAGTGGAGGGTTCTGGAGCAGGAAGGAAAGGGGAATGGAAAAAGCAGAGCACTGAAACTCAAGGGGTGAAACAGAATGGTTGGTTGGCTAGAGAAAATTCTCACATATGGCCTCGGGACAGGGAGAGCAATGCAATGTTTGTAAGAAGGGTATTGGCAGGCATGGGAAAACTGTGGGCTAGGAAGCCCAAGAACACCATGTGGGCTTGTACATGAGCATGCTCAATTCCACAAATAAATCTGAATCAGTACGCCAGAATTTTTGTTGCAGGTGTCTAGCATTGTATATCTCTTTATCTAGCGTTACAGCTTTGCAATCTCTTTCATACACCAAAATGCAGCTCAACAAATAGAGAAATTGTGTAACTGAAGATGTGTTGGGAAGGAAAGCACACTATTAACAAAGCTTCCCATCTCTTAGTCTGGGGGGGGGGTTGTCCTTTTTTATTTCTTTTTTCTTTTTTTTTTGGTTTTCCCTAATCATTAAAAACAAATTAGACTTGTGGGGGAAAAAACATTAATAAGCTACAGGATAAATCACTTCCTTCATTTTACCAAGTTTCCTACTTGTGTGCAATGAACTGAAAGGGTGGCATAGTTCCAGCCTTCATTTTGGATGGCTCATACACTGGGCACCCCAGGCACACACTCATTTCAATTGCATCAAAAACTCCTTTGCAAGTTGGTTCTTGACATGATAAACAAGACTAGATGTAACCACTATGGGTTTTTTTTTAACATTTATTTACCGCATGCTTGGTTGGCACTCACTCTAGTCTAAGCTAAAGGTAAAGGTATCCTTTGACAATTAAGTCCAGTCGTGTCCGACTCTAGGGAGCGGTGCTCATCTCCGTTCCAAAGCCGAAGAGCCAGCACTGTCCGAAGACGTTTACATGGTCTTATGGCCGGCATGACTCAACACCGAGGCGCATGGAACGCTGTTACCATCCCGCTGACGCGGTACCTATTAATCTACTTGCAATTTCTTGCTTTTGAACTGCTAGGTTGGCAGGAGCCGTCGCACGGATTCGAACTGCCGACCTTTCGATTGACAGCTCATGGTTCAGTGGTTTAACCCACTGCGCCACCCATAGAGGGCAATAATGGTGTTGACGTTGAATGAATTTTCTAATGGGCATGCTCTCTCTCTCTCTCTCTCTCTCTCTCTCTCTCTCTCTCTCTCTCTCTCTCTGTGTGTGTGTGTGTGTGTGTGTGTGTGTGTGTGTGTGTGTGTGTGTGTGTGTGTGTATTATCTAACTGGAGGAGGGCAAAATGCAGAGTATAAGAGAGTTTCTATTATTCTTAGAAACCACTCTGCAGAAGGAAGTTGGAATGTCCTCAATAGTTGCTTAAACCGAGGATTGTGCGCATGCTTCTCTCTTTGCTACTGTCTGGCAGCATAAGGATAATGCACAGGTGGTGGCCTGTGGCCATAGAGGGCAAGGCGTTTTGGTGGCTAGTGGGTGGCAGGAAATGACCTGCTGCTTGCTTTTCTTCATGTACAGCCCCTGCAGTAACTTCCTAGCCTATCTGTCCATGGGCCCTTTTCTGTTTGAATGCCACTTTCTGATGCGAGTACCACATGAAAACTATGGGCACAGAAGTGGTCTCAGGGGTCAAGGGTTGGCCCTTCTGAGAGTCCTAGATCTTCAGCAGGTGCCCAGTGACACCAACCCCTGATCCTGGCCCCTGGGGTCAGCCTCCATCGACTCCTCCAAACAGTTTTAGGGGCTGAAGTGCCTTGGCCTCAGGGGAAGCACACAGCTTGCCACATTCTTCCTCTGAACCCATGACGACAATGACGACCCTCAGTGGCTTCACAGGTGAAGGTGGACGGAGAGGCCTCTGCACCCGCCACTGCTGAAGCCATCTCAGGTGCTCCAAATACCCCTTGTTTGCCTTGCTCTCTAGTGAGTTCGAATTATATTCACACTGTATATTTTAGGGGCAGACCTAAAACATCTCAAGTGTTGTGATGATGCTGTCTCCGTCTTTCCCTGTGACTTTCCCCTATGTGCCCTGCCCTCACTCATGCATTGGCAGCCATGCAGAGCGACGCAATGACATTTACTCCTACTAAGAAAGAGGCAGGTTGAAGGCACAACTAAAGGTCTTGGAAAGCTGGGTATAGAATGGGAATTCATTACCACCCATTTGACATCTGCCACACTTGGCTGAAACTATGCAGGGCTTGGCTCATTCTTCTGCTTTGTCTCCAACTGCTACTTGCCCTAGGTTTTTCCCTTCCCTCTAGTCCCGATTGCTACTATCATTCTCTTCTGCACTGCACCTGCTGCTTCTAAAGTCAGGAGAGGATTTCTTCTCAGATGCCCTTGGCTGTGTCACAAGTGTGCACTTAAATGTAATGTGTGAAGCCTTAGGAGGCCCAAAAGGAGGCCCTTAACTTAATGAAGCTTATTGTTGCAAGGTCTGAGCTGTGGATCTTTGGCTCTGGAGGTGTGTCAGTTGCTTTCCTGGTGCATCAGTAAACAATGAGTTGCACACAAGCTTCTCCTTTCCCCAGAGGGCATGCATGGCTCCATCTCCCAAATTCTTAGCCAGGTTAGAGCTGGCCAGTGGAGATAAGCCTCCTTTGCATTCTTCTCTCTAGTTTCCCAAACAGCCGGCTGCTTATTAAGCAAGATAACAGCCTCAGCAATTTCCCTTAAAAATAAAAGCAGCATTCCTCCTGCAGCTGGCTGGTGGACACCATTCAGATGCTGCATATTCCACATACCCAAGCGTCTTGTTGAGTATTAAATGTTTTGAAATACTTGGAAAACTATTAAAATAAGAATAAGAGGAAATCTATGTGGCAGTTTTTAAAATGTAACTGACATTCTTTACTGTCTCTTTGATAACATGATTTAAATCATTCCGAGAGGAAAAACACATACTTAAAATGCATCTCTAATTCAATTCATCAGAATTAGATGGGCAGAGCTGCGCCGGAGCCTATCTAGGATTGGGCCAGTGCCAGCACTCACATTCGACTGTTGTAAATGGCGTGTTGCTGGCGAGTGCAAGGGAGCCACCAGTGAAATGACCGGCCACTCCCCACACGTCAACAGCCTACCCAGGCCTCACTGCAGCAGGTAAGGGGGCTGGTCGTGGGCGGGGTGGTGAAGGGCATTGGGTGGGGAGCAGACTGAAGGGGGTGGATCGCAGCAGCAAAAGCACATGCTGGATCCTATCCTCAATTTTCCAACCTGTCGTGCCCACTTCCTCGCCTCAGATTTGCGCCAGCAAAATAGCTGGCACGAGTCCAAGGACACCCATAGGCAACCAGGCAGTCTATCAAGAGGAATGTAAAAATGTTTTTGACTTACCACTTGCTTGCCATCTGATCACCCCTCCATAGCATGCAGTGTGCACTCTGTTGACCCGGCTGCATGCTATGGAGTGGTGGGAGATAGGATTGGGCTGTAGGTTTGGGCACTTACATGCAAATAGATCTGCTCCAAGGTAAGCACCCCATCATGCTTGTTTGAGCTATTTCAGGCTCTGGAATGGGAGATTGCTGAATGAACTCAATGGCTTTGGCACATTAATACTAATTGCCAAATCAGTATGTTAGTACACTCAAAATGACCTGCTATCAACACCTTCTGCTATATTGCCTTTTAACAACAGAACTGTGTAATGTAGCACAAAACTGACAAATTAGGAATGTTTCTGCTTTGTGTAACTTTGAAAAATGCCGAGTCAGTATGGCATTGTGGCAATTTTTGTTGAATTTGATTTGAACAGAGCTGGGTTAAAAACCAAACTCAACCATGAAAATTAGGCTAAAACATGAACCTAATCTATCTCTCAGGGCTTGAGAAGAATAAGATGGGATGATGCCATGATCCACACTATCCAAAAATCTTTTGATGAAGAGTGGGATACAAATGTAATACTCTACACCAGGGGTTCTCAACCAGTAGTACTAGTACCACCAGTGGTACTTCAGCCAACTGCTCGTGGTACTTGGACTGCCGGACCACCGGAACCCGGCTCCAATGCAGCACTTTTGGTGGTGCATTTTCACTCCTGAGAGGCTCTTGCCTTTGGCTGATCCTCTCGGGAATGCTGAGAAGGCCCCTCCCACCCGCCCAGAGCCTCCTACCTGCGTTTTCTGGCCTCTAAAAACCCAGAAGTAACTGGCGATTATGTCATCGCCAGTCACTTCCGGTGGTACGCAGCAGGAGAGTGGCGCTAGAGGTGGTACTTGGCCAGGAAGGGGTTGAGAACCCCTGCTGTACACTAATAACCAAGATGATATTAGCTGTTTCAAACAGCCAAATTTTGGCAAGGGGGTTGCATATGACTTACCACATAAGTCTTTCACTGCCTAGTCCCATGGCACACTGAGTTATCTAAATGTTGATTGCTTCTCTCTTTCTTAGTCTTCAGGCCAGGAACAGCTGAAGTGCTCCTTTGCTTCAGTCCTCCCCACCCACACAAATAAGTCCCAGATAAAACTATTCCTTATACCAGATTGGGAATTCAGTCAAAAACTGATTACAAACAATGATGGCTCAACAGCTTTTTCCACTTTGTGGTTCTACAAGTTTGTGATGTCAGTCATCCGGCTCAGTTCCCCCCTTCTTGTAATTGAAACTACTGCGTTTCCACGAATGACTGGTGAAATAAAAGGGTGGTGACAGCAGGCAGAAGGGATGGTGATGGGGCTGAGAAACATAAATCAGACCCATCCAGCATTTGATTTCTCTCTGGCTACAATATAATCATTTTGCCGGCACCCTTCATGGCCTTGCCAAATAGGATGTGAGGAGCAATGCACTGTCGGGTTTTTTTTAGAGCTCAATTTGCTTTCTCAGTGGGACACAATAGCAGAGAGCACATACATTAGATTTGTTATCAGTCACTAAGTTTTGCACTAAGTTAACAGGTATTCTGGTGGTGAGAGGAGGGTGTTTTTTTTATTTCAGCAAAGTAGTTTACAATGCTGGGTTTCAGTGCTTTTCTGTAAACATCAAGCATATCTAGCTGAAATAAGTGTGGCTGCCAAATTTTTTAATGGTGTTACAGAGGAGATTTTATTTGCTTGGATGTTTTGATGGCTAAAATTTACAACCAACCATTCTAAGCGAGGAAGTAATGGCGAGGCAACTTTCAGAAGGATGTTGTCTCATTGAGAAAGATATAGAAAGCTACGAGGGTGGATTTAGAAGACAAATGTTAAGAAGGAAAGTTGCAGAAACTAAGTATGTTTCAGCCTAGAGAAAACAGGAACAAGAAAAGGATGAGGGATATTGCCAATTTGCAAATATTAGAGAATTATGCTAAAACACATGCTCCCACAAGAGTACCCACCCCATAAAATAAGAATCAATAAGTTTAATTATCAAAAGGTACACAAAAGTTAAATACTGGGTAAGGAAAACATGTTGCCAGAAGCCTGGGCATGTATGCACTGCACTGAGGCTTTTCAGCCCCCTATTAGCTGTTGCTGGGGTTAGTGAGGAAGTGGTAAATTTGGAGCTCTTAATGACATCCCCCACAGTCACCCCCCCCCCAACTAATGGCACAATCCTGTGTAGATATTGCTCAAGTTGCTCAAGTGCTGTAAAGCATTTGTGTGACATCTGGTGAGCAAGCAGTGCCGGCGCTGCTCGCTCACTCCGTCTCCCCGGCCCTGCGCCAACCGGAGCAGGTAAAACCTACGCCGGTCAGGGCAGGGCCGGGGGGAGGGCAGACCGGGCGGCAAGGGAGGGCGACCATTGGCCACCCAGGGCCTGGAGGGGGCGGAGATACCAGGGGGCGAGATCCCCGGTATCCAACGCTCCCTCCAGGCCCCAGATATGCCAGCCGTGTCGGCGTTACTGTGCGTGAGCTCTAGAGCCCGCGCACATGCGACTAGGCCCATTGGGCCTACCACCACTGACACCGGGGAAAGGGGATGATTGTCCTGTTCTCTCGAGTTGTTCCCGGGCTGCCCCGGGGCAGCCTGGGAACTCGATAGGATACGGCGGGAGGCCCTTTAGGCCGGCCGCCGTATCCTACACAGGATTGTGCTGCCCGTCAACCCAAATACCAACACTCAAATAAAATACCACATACAAAACCAACACCATAAAAATTTAGGTGATTCTGTTGGTCCATTAGCAAAAAGGGCAGCAGAACCATTCACAATCCAATATACAGTAATGTTTTAATTAGGACCAACCCAAAGTATCAAACAGAAAGCTTTTTAAGTCCTACAGAACTCTTCACCAGGCATCATCAGTACCACCACCACTCTAGTAAGCAAGCAGGCCTCTCTCTCTCTCTCTCCACACACACACACACACACACACACACACACACACACACACACACACACACACACACACACACACACACACACACACACACACACACACACGAGCACATAATATTAGGCAACTATCTCAACCCGAGGCCCCTTTCTTGGGGAGAAGAGGAGGTAAAGTGGCCCAGTTCCTTCCTCTCTGGCCTCACCTGGTCAGCTGGCACAGACACTGTTGTGTTTTGGAAAGAGTTTTGGAGTGGAGAGAGAGGAGCACAAGAGTTGAGATGTGGACATGGATCCCAAGATGCCAGCAGCATGCCAGAGAGTTTCAGACACTGGCACTGGCTGGCAAGACTGAGGATAGGAGCCAAGGCTGGAGCATTGTGTGAGGCTGTGAGTGGTTGCGGGTGCCTGCTGCAGCCTGTGTGTGTGTGTGTGTGTGTGTGTGTGTGTGTGTGTGTGAGTGTGTGTGTGTGTGTGTGTGTGTGTGTGTGTGTGTGTGTGTGTGTGTGTGTGAAAGAGGCACACCAGCAGCTGATGCAGACAGGTGACAGATGAAGTTCATGGGCACACATGTGTAACGTACGGCGCTACTGCCTCCATGAGTACATGGTTCTATGCTTCCAAATGTGTAGAAGCGTAGTCCACTGCTGGAAACTCTTGTGTGCAGCAAAGTAGGAAGCATGCAGGCACGGCTAGGTAGCAGGGCTGGGAGCGAGTGGCCAAGTTGCAGCTGCCCTCCTAGGCTTCACAGGAAGTGGGCAGCACAGTATGCCTCTTCTATGCAACCTGGCACCACGACATAGCTGGCTGGGAAGCACTAGTGGGAGAGGGCGATTCCCTTCATGGTCCTGCTTTTGGGCTTCGTAGGGATACCTGGTGGCAAACAGACTGCTAAACCTGAAGCATCTTTGGTCTGATCCAGAAGAATTCATATCTTCTTATCCACCACAACCTCTCATGGTCCCTGATACAGTAAGTAGCTCCAGAGCAGCGTGCAACACAGAGCAGAGGGCTGAAGTCAGAAAATAGAAGATTGACACAGGCGGCCCCATCCCTGCTGCCCTATCTTATTGGCCACCATGGCCGGGAGACAGGAAAACCTTAGGACACAAGCAAGTGTCCCAGGTGTTAGAGGAGGACAGGGAATTCAATGTAAGGGCGCTGCTTTCAGTTTCAGTAGTAGCCACACCTTCAATGTACCTTGTAGTTCCATCCCTTTTGAGGATCATATATACGAACATGTCAGTGTAATGAGCTGTACTAGTGCACTGTTGCACTCGACTCCTCTTCCTAGAAGCTCTTCATTCTTGCAAACTCCTCCTCACTCCTCTGACATCTCTGCTTGCCCTCTCTCCATTGGTTGATCCCTTCTGATGTCACAGTGGGGCTTTGCAGGTAAAAGTGTCAGAATACTTCTAGCTGCCATTGAATAGGTTACTTGGACATCTCATCTGGGCAGCCTTAGACTACACAGCAAAGAGGGACTTGGAAAGTCCTAGAGTTGGAATCCTAAAATCTCTGAGGAATTCAGTTTAATTAAGCTGCATGAATTTTGCCTAGATATTGCAGGCATTCTGTTGATACGTTGGTGATGCAGATCGATGGAATGGTTTGGAAGCCTTTTGATGAAAACAGATGACAAATTCTCTGCTTCTGGTATGTGATATCAAGAATGATTAAGATGGTGACCGTCAATTCTATTCTACCATGAACTTTGAAAAATCTTATTCACATTCTTAGTTTTAATGCCTACTACTTAAAACTGCATTCACTCCAAAAGGATTCTTGGATTTATCTGCCTTTTGTGGTTTCATAAACTCTTAAATTAGCATGCCTTTCCTTTCCTTGCTATGTATTAAGTCGACAGACACATGCTACGTGACAGATCTTAATCAGTCAAGTCATCATATGTCACATTATAATCCTCTTGCATCAGCTTTCCATTGATTTTTAATAACCCAAGGAAATGATAATGCAGAGTGAAGGCCAAATCCTGCGCCGGCGCCAGCAAACCAGCAAGGCAAGGATTCACAGACACACACTGGCAGGTGTGTCCTCTTCTGGAGTAACCCTGCCGTGTAAAGAGAGGGGGAAGATTAATAGCAATATCTCCTTATTAAAATGATGGGAGGTGTCCAGTGGGGTGCTGTAGAGATTGGCTTTCGGCCCTGATTTTATTTAACATCTTCAGTGGCGTGCTGGAGCAGCTCTCAGATCAAAGAGCCTGATACAGCTCCTGTCGGCATTGTTCCTCTTTGATCTTACCCACTCTCCCCATTCAGTCCTGATACCCCTGAAGCCACAGTGCTGCTGCTCCCTCTCCTGCCCTCACCCCCAAATCCAGAAGGAAACGAGGAAGGGGAGATGGTTTGCAATGCGAACCAAACACATAGGGCCTCCTTAATGTCATTTGAAGTCCTACGTGTCTTCAACATATTGGAAATGTAGTGGAAAACTGCAGTTTGTGTATTCACTGCATTTTGTCTCCAGGTTGTTGCTATACCAGGAAGAAACTGCTGATGTATGTGAGTCTTCTCCCAAGTTGTTGCTAAAGACAGAGGGAAACAAGAATCTATCAGGAGTAACTGCAGTCTGCTTCTCGCTTAATGTAGGGACAAGAAAACAAGAAAATTAAATTGATACCATTGAGATACCATCTTGAAATTTTGACTGATTGGCTACAAGATATATACCTTTAAGTATGATGTTTTTGAAAATTTTAAAAAATCCCGTTTTTCTAAAAATTCAAAATAAATATTATTTGAATATTTTTGAATTTCTTGAAAATTTACAAATGTGTCATGTTGTATATCAAATGAAAGCTTTAAAATGACACATGTCCCATGTCTGTAGCTTTCACAGTTTTCCTGTAAATGGCATATGAAGGTATGGTGGCAAGTGAATTTTGGCGTTTTTAGGCAATTTTGAAAGTTTAATATCTCAAAAACGGGTGGACAAAAAATCTGAAAATAATAATTTTTAAACATCTCATGGTAAGGTACAAATGTACCAAAAATGAACCAAATCCATGACATTAAGGTTTCATGCATTGGTTGATTTCACATGGAATGACCCATAATTCCCATAACTTTAGCTTTGTTTCATATGGAAGATGCTCTAATTTCTTGACCAATTTGGTTGCTCCTTTTTGCACTTTTCCAGCTTTATGCATTGTCCTTTTTTAAGGTTGGATGACCAGAATTGCACACAGTATTCCAGATGTGGTTGCATCACGAATAGATAAAGGCACAAATATACAGGCCATTTTGATTTAAATCGCTACCAGATCACCACCCTCAAAGCATTTTAAAACAATGATGAGGAATTACTTTGGCAGAAGCCATGCTGATTCTTCCGCAGCAAGGCTTGTTCTTCTATATGTTTAACTATAATAATAGTAAGCATTTGTATAGTTATTTCAAGTGTTCAAAGCACTTCACATGTATTATCCTGTTGTAATCCTAGCAACAACCCTGTAAGGTATGTGTTGCCATCCCCATATTGTACCTGAGGCTGAAAGGTAGCAGCTTGCCCACAGCCTCCTAATGAGTTAATGGCAGAGTTGAGATTTGAACCAGTGAAGTCCTGATTTCAGTTCAATCTCTTAGGGCCCAATCCTATATAACTTTCCAGTGCTGATGCAGCCATACCAATGGGACATGTACTGCATCCTGCTGTGTGAGTGTGTGTGTGGGGGGCAGTTACGGAGGCCTCAAGGTAAGGGTATTGCAGCTACATTGGCGCTAGAAAATTGGATAGGATTGGGCTCTTAGTTCAGGATTCTACCTTGGTGAACTCTGGGAATAATAATTATGTAAAAGACCTCTATAGGTAGCTAATGGAATTCTCAGCACCCTTACAAACAGTACAATATTCCACGAACGAAACATCTTCAAAGGGATTTAAACGTAAGGTTTTAAAAATGTGTGATTAAAAATGTCAAAAACCAACTTTAAGTCTTTAAAATGCACTGTATGCAATAAAAATGCTTTAAAAGTCTTCTTTTAAAACACAATAAAAACAATTTAAAACACATGGCATGACGTTTCATTCATGATCTATGAATATCATCAGATGCATAAACAAGCCTAAAAACAGGCAAGAAGATGGTAAAAGACACGGTTAGCTTGCTGCTTTTTGAAGGGGATTTTTTTGCGTGCTAAGTAATTAGCACTGGAACTATGACCTCAGAACAATGTTCCTTGGGGGAATTCTAGGTCTGTGAAAAAGCTATATACAAAACTGATTTATTTTTGTGGGGCAAATTTATCAAAAAAATCAAGTAGAATCTGTTCTGACTTGTATAATAGAAAATACATCTCTCTGTCCCATATGCCATGCTTAGTTCTCTCAGCATTCAAATAAGCACAGAGAGACAGTCATAAGACTGTGTGTGTGTGTGTGTGTGTGTGTGTGTGTGTGTGTGTGTGTGTGTGTGTGTTTGCGTGCTGCTAGAAATCCACTAAGGCTGGCCTTGCCCTAACGCTGGGTTCTCCATATTAATCCTCATGATCTAGATTATGTTGTGTCACAAGTAGGGAGCAAGAGCAGGCAAGCTAGTGTAGCATGCCAAATATATGTGTAGTAGAACACGTAATCCCAAATGGTGCAAACAATGGGGAAAGGAACAGCCTTCCTCTCTCAACTAGGGGACTTGCACTCAAATTGAGTGGAGGGAGGATTAAAACAGACAAAAGAAAATATTTCTTTACCCAGCGTGTAATTGGTTTGTGGAACTCCTTGCCACAGGAGGTGGTGATGGCACCTGGCCTGGATGCCTTTAAAAGGAGATTGGACAGATTTATGGAGGAAATGTCCATCACAGCTTACAAGCCATGATGGAGATAAGCAACCTCCTGGTTGTAGGAGTAGGTTTTCTTTGTGCCAGGTGCAAGGGAGTGGCGACAGGATACAAGTATCTTGTTGTCTTGTGCTCCCTGAGGCATCTGGTGGGGCCACTGTGTGATACAGGAAGCTGGACTAGATGGGCCTTTGGCCTGATCCAGCAGGGCTCTTCTTATGTTCTTATGTTCTTAACTACCACCACTGAGCCAGTAATCAAGCTGCCCTGGTGAAAAATCCTTCCCCACTCGAAATATGGTATCCCGTTTTTGTAAGTGTGAACCGAATCTAGCCACTGAGTCTCCCCAATAGATTATTTTATGGAAGATCTTGCCGCCAGCTGTACCAGTCCATGCTATCTCTAAAGCAAAAAGAAAGAAAACTAACAATCTAAACACAAGACCTTGATAACATTTGCTATATTTTAGTGCTTAAAGACTAAAGCCGCCCTCACACCGCACGCGTCGCGTCCCGGAGTAACCGACGTGTTGAGTCTGATTGACCCAACGTGTTGCTCCGCGTCCTGCCCCCACAACACTGAACGCGGCCTCTCGTTGGTCGAAGCTCGATTTATTCATGTTGGAACGCACCAGAACGACCTTTGGCCAATGAGAGGTCGTGTTCATTGTGGGGGTGGGACGTGAAGCAACGCGTTGGGCCAATCAGAATGAACTCTACGTAGTGAGACGTGTGCGGTCTGTTACAGCTTTCAGTGCTATAAAGGGCTGTGTTTCTGTGCATGACAAACAACTCTCTGCTGGACCAAAGCATCAAATTAAAAATAGTCTAATGGCCATCATAGAGTTTTCTACCAATGAAAACACAAATTCTCTGCAGGTGGTAAACTTACAGACCTGAGACCCAAACAGTTGGGGAGCAGGATACTTCAAAGACATTAGCCTACCTGTCTTCCTTCAAAGTTTGCAACCTTCTGCACACTTATCTGTGAGTTAGCAAGGCCCATTGAACACAGCAGGACTTATTCAAAAGTCAATATTTATTTATTTTTTATTTTTCACATTTTCATACCGCCCTTCCTCCAAGGAGCTCAGAGTGGTGTACATATTTCCTCCCCTCCTTTTTGTCCTCACAACAACCCTGTGAGGTAGGTGGGGCTGAGAGATAGTGACTGGCCCAAGGTCACCCAGGAAGCTTCGTGGCTGAGTGGGGATTTGAACCTAGATCTTCCAGGTCTAAGTCCGACTCCTAAACCACTACACCATCCAATATGTATAAGACTGAGCTGTAAGATCATCTGGGGAGAGCCTCCTGGGTGCCTTACCTCTACTTGAGGTATGCCTGAGAGGGCTTTCTCCTTTGATGGTATTCTAACTTATTTCTATAGTGCCATCTCTTTACAACAGATGACAGAGCAGGTCCTTGCCCCAAGGAGCTCACAATCTAAAGACTGACATATGGGAGATGATAGAGAAGGGGAAAATGACCCTGACTCCAGTTTATTCATCATCTGAAGACCTCTGTTTTTCAGAAGGCATTTGGTCTGGCTGTCCTGGAGTTTTGATTGTTTTTCAGATGTGATGTGAGCCACCTTGGGCATTTTACTGTGAAAATGGAAAGAGTGGATAGAGATGCTTTTATAATACAAGCCCAGAGTGAAGTCATTGGGCAGGTGCAGTCGCGCCACAGGGACGCGCGTCACCCCAGAGCGGGGCGCGTGCGTCACCTTTAAGGACGTGGCTCTGCCCCCGCGTGTGACGTCACACGCAGGCGCAGAGCACCCCCGTGCCGTTTTCGGCTCATTTCGGAGCCAAACAGACGCGAGGGCGGGCGGGCGGGTGGGCCCAGCTCCAGCAACAAACTGTAAGTACCGGGGGGACGTGCGTCACCCCTGTGCGCGCGTCACCCCTGGGCAGCCCGCCCCGCGCGCTTCTCCTTGTCGACACCCCTGGGCAGGTGGTGGTGGAGAGTGAGGATATCTTGCCACAAAAGATGGCTGAACAGAAAAATAGGTGCCGAGGTGGTCGAGGAGCAACTTTGCAGAAGTGGAATATTTTGAGGAAGGATTTGAAGCCAAAGAGGTGAGTGTCCTGATGCCCAGCCCTAAGATGCTGTTGCAAGACAGGGAAGCAGGTTGCTTGAAAGAAAGTGTGGAAGGAGAAGAAGGGAAAAGGCTGAGGAAGCACTCTCAGAAATGGTCAAACATCTTTCACAATGGTTGAAAAAAATGTCCTCTCTGATTCCCTGACAAACATGCCTGATGCGGTGTGTGATGTGATGTGGCAATTCTGGTGGCATCTGTTTGGGATAACCTACATAACAGACTTCTGGGTTTGCCACTACCTGAATAATAAAATACACCTGCTTTAAACCTAAGTCGTGTGATAAGGCCTGCACACAGCAACCACACCTGCTGCATCTATGTTCTGTATCTCCCTAGGTAGGAGTCCTGAATCCCAGCTGTTTCGCACCTTGTTAAGCCTGTTAACAAAACTGCATAGCAATTTTGCAATGATATGAGATGCAATTAAGCAGTAGTTATAAGTTACTTGTCAAACAACAGACTGAGACCTCTGCTGATCCAGACTGAGAAGGGAACAGAAGGGGTGTTTGGTTTTTTTTAATTTGTGAAAATCAAATTAAGGCCCAATCCTATCCAACTTTCCAGCACTGATACAGGCATGCCAACAAGGCTCACGCTGCATCTTGCACTGGGGCAGCAGTCACGGAGGCCTCTTCAAGGGAAGGGAATGTTTGTTCCCTTACCTCGAGGCTGTAATGGTACTGGAAAGTTGGATAGGATTGGGCCCTCGGTTTGGTGGAATCAAAGTGAGCTTTTGGTAGCCAAAGACAGTGGCATTGCTGGAGGGTGTGTGGCACCGTAAGTGCTGCGCGTTGCCTGCACTGACGGAATGGCTCCGGGACCAAGTGGGAGGGATCGCGTTACATCAGTTTGCAAGGCGTGGTGCAGTGCCTTGCACCACTTACGATGCCACACCCCCTCCAGCAACGCTACTGGCCAGAGGTTCTGTCTTGTAAGATTGGTCTGTTGCTCTAGGAGGCAGCTGTAAGTTACATCCATTGACTTGTTTCTCAATTCAGATCTGCACTTTGGGCAGAATTGCCTGAATTTTACCTACAGCGACACTGCAAGGTGAATCTGGAAGTTGTTGCTTGGGCAAAGCATTTGAGGATTTCAGCAATAGTAGTGATTTTTTTTTTCAAATGGGGCGGAATCACACATCCCTGGGGCCCAGCAAGAACATTCACTAACAGAGTGGGTCCTGTTGGGAATTCAAAACACTCTCCATGCAATGAGGAAAACTGGAAAAAACTGAGACTAGAGTTGATACCACTACAGAGGTTTGTAGTGTTTGTAGAGGTTTGGGACATCTATGGAATTTAGAAGAAACCGAAAACGTTCCAATGACAATAGCAAAATGTCTCAAGGGCACGAGAGCATGCTCCCCTGCCTGCACACTCCTGATTTCTGGAGCTTGTAAATTAGAATGGAGGGCAGCATGCCAGGATTTTGAGGACAGATTCTAATTTGTTTGCAAGACAAAACTATCTATTTCAGGCCACCACCCCAAATTTTACTCATCTTGACTGGCCTGAGGCAAACCTGTGCTTTAAAGGTGTGGCCTTTAAAAGCTGCGTGCTGTGCACTGGATTGCTCCATTTCGATCAGAGTTGCCTCTGCAGCAATCAAGGAGTCTTCATTGCACATGGAGACTTCCTGGTTTAGGAGTTAATTATAATCAGTGAAAGGCACCTGTAAGTCTCAGAAGCCTGCATCTTTAAACGAAAGCTGTAGACGTCTGTAGGCCATGATGATGTCTAATACTGTCGGAAATACAGCCCAATCCCAAAAGACTTATTCAGCTGTTAGCCACATGGTAGCTGTTCCATGCGAGTGCCCTGAGCCTGTAGCAGCTTTAAGGTTGTTAAACACATGTAATCCTAGACAAACTTACTAGGGTGTGTTGGCCTTCCTGAACATGGTGGAACTAGCAAACATGCATAAGATTGCATTGTAACCTTGCTTCAAGCCCAGCCTGCTATCATGTGGTATATATACTGAATCTTTGGAGAGTTTAAATTAGCACAATACATTTCCCAGACCTTGAATACACTTATTTATAGAACCACACCTTAGCTATAGATTCAAGGCAGCTTATCTCCAATCTACATAGAAAGTATAAAAACCATTGACATGCCATTAAACAATTAATTAAAGCCTTGACATTCTGGATGCATCCAGAGACAATCAGTCCTGCCAAGTCCTTTGGAAAGTAGCCACCATTGCTCTGGTGTTTTTTTGGTGTGTGTGTGTGTGTGTGTGTGTGTGTGTGTGTGTTAGATGTATTGGTTTTTAACACGATGAGGCTGCCCTAAACAGGCCAGGAAGTGTGGCTTGGTAGGGTGAATGATGCATACATAGTCCCCTAAACCTGGACTGCAGATGGCAAACTCCCTCAGGGAATTGCAAGGGGTGGTTGTGTTCATTCAGTGTGCACAGACAGAGCATTTCTATAGAAAATCTGGCCACTGGGGGACCTGCTGCTTTGGTCCTATGAAGAAGGGTATGGTCTACTCTTATAGATGAGGCCTTCCACAATGCCCCAGCCCCTTGAGAAGTTACCTGGTGGGGAAGGGACAGTGTTTGTACCAGATAGCTGGGAGCCCTGGGGCAAAACCCTGCGCTGAGTCTCCCATGGTGCCCCATCCCACCTCTAATGATATACAGTCAGTTCTCGTTATCCGCTAGGGTTAGGCTCCTGGAAAACCTAGTGGATACCGAATCATTGAGTCTATGGGAAAAATGGGGTTAAGTTCTAGGGGACCCTCTTCGCTATACGCTATATGAACTTTGTGAACCTGAATCTTACCTTGAAGTCTATGGGCTGGGTGATAATGGGGGCAGCATCCAGTATGCTTTGTTATGAAACAATTCCTAACTCTAGCAAATTATTATTCCTTCCTAACAACATTATGCAAATATAAAAGGTATTGTACAGTATCCTGGAAGCCCAAAGAGAGCACAAACAGTTCCCAATGTGTTGCAAATGGCATTTAACAGAATTTTATTTTAGAACGAAAGCTTTCATGGCCAGCTACCAGAATACAAGACACAGGTTTTATGGGTGAAGTAGCCATGTAATTAAATATAAATACAACCGACGTTTCGTCTTATTTCCTAAGACATTATCTAGGTCTAAACAGCTTGGCTGTTGGGATGGTACTGAAAACCAACTGACAGAAACGGAACTTAAAGGGAAACACAGGCAGAGCTTAACATAGATCTTAAAGGAACATCAGACAGATTCTAAAGGCAAAAGGCAGAATTAACATATATTGTTCCCTGTATATTTGTGCAATACTGGAAACCATATTTTGTCAATAAATGTTAATTCTTGTTGGCGGTTAATAAGATTTTGCGATCTTCTTTTACTAATCTCAATTGCTTCCAGATTCTGGCGCGTTCTATTGTTAGGATCATTAGCCAGATATTTAGTCTCATTGAACAAAATACTATGGTTGGTTGTCACTGAATGTTCTGCGAGAGCTGAGACATCCTTATGTCGTAGACGAACCGCGCGTTCATGTTCCGATATCCTTGTTTTGATCATTCTTTTTGTAGTACCAATATATTTTCTCCCACAATCACAAGGTATACAGTAAATTCCACAATTGGACAGTAATGGTCTGGCGTCCTTTGGGTTGCGGAGCAGTTGTTCTATTTTGGAGGTGGGTTTAAAAATTGTCTTGATATTGAAGTATCTAAAGGTCCTGGAGATTTTATCAGTAACCCCTTTTATAAAGGGCAAAGTAACCCATTTCTTTTCCTCTTTTGCTGTCTCCTCTTCCTGATCCCTGGGTGGTCTTATGGTAGTGATTTTCTCGTATTGTTTAGTCCAGGTCTTATCACACTGTGCCGCTGTATATCCATTGGCTTTCAGGGAATCACGTAATATACATCTTTCCATTTCTAGAGAGGACTCATCACAGATCTTAATTGCCCGATATGCTAAAGAATTTATCAAGGAGTTTTTTTGGGCAGGGTGATGATTCGATTGCTGATGGAGATAGTGACCTGTATGGGTGGGTTTCCTAAAGACTGTATGCCCACAAGACAAGTTGTCCTTTTTAGTGACCAAAACATCCAAGAATGGCAAAGCATTGTTCTTCTCTCGTTCCATAGTGAACAGTATAGCGGAACAGAAACTATTTAAATGTCCCAGGAACCTATGTAATTCTTCCTCTCCATAGTCCCACATGCAAAAAACATCGTCAACATATCTAAGCCATGTTTTGGGTCGGAACCGTGCCGTCTTGAGAACTTGTTCTTCAAAAAATTCCATATAGAGATTGGCACAGACGGGGCTTAACGGATTCCCCATTGCTACCCCGTCGTTTTGTTCTCTGAATTCTCCATTCCAAAGGAAATATGTTGCTGTCAGACAGTGTTCAAAGTGTTTTAGACCTAGATAATGTCTTAGGAAATAAGACGAAACGTCGGTTGTATTTATATTTAATTACATGGCTACTTCACCCATAAAACCTGTGTCTTGTATTCTAGAATTTTATTTATTTATTTATTTATTTATTTATTTATTTATTTTTCAACATTTTTATACCGCCCTTCCTCCAAGGAGCTCAGAGTGGTGTACATATTTCCTCCCCTCCTTTTTGTCCTCACAACAACCCTGTGAGGTAGGTGGGGCTGAGAGATAGTGACTGGCCCAAGGTCACCCAGGAAGCTTCGTGGCTGAGCGGGGATTTGAACCTGGATCTTCCAGGTCTAAGTCCGACTCCCAAACCACTACACCATCCTGGTCTCACACTCACACACACACACACAGACACACACACACACACACACACACACACACACACACACACACACACACACACACACACACACACACACACACAGAGAGAGAGAGAGCGAGAGCGAGAGAGAGAGAGAGAGAGAGAGAGAGAGCAACTCCAGAAGAGATAGATTACCTTTTACAGTAAATGCAGCAAGGCAGGGAAATTTGCTCCCAGAGCAACATGGAGACCCACAAAAAACAAAAATGGCCCCGATGAGATCACAGATAGCGAGAGCAAACCATGGATACGGAGAGGTAGGTGGCAATTCTGTCCCTTGCAGGTAAAGAGTTTGCATATAAAGATAACTGACTGTATTGGGCAGTGCCACTTTTACTGTGGTTTCAAGGGCTGCCCATGAGTCCTCCATCAGTGCCCTGGGCAACCTCTGATGCCACCCCTGGGAAGGCATCACGAGAGCCCAGCTCCAGACTGCATAGAAGACATCTGGCCATTGACTGACGACTAGCCAGTTGAGGCCTCTGAGCAAGTCCTTCCGTTTGCAGTGTAACAATGGGGGGAACATTTGGAACCACCAAAAATTCACTGCACTTCCAGTAAACCCTGCAGGAACTTTACGCTCTGATTCTTTGAGACTTGTGACTAGAACCCAGTACTTGAAGTGAGGTGGGATACCATCCCACATCTGTTCAAGTGGACCTAACCCTATCCCCAGTTCTTTCCAACAGATGTAATCAAGTCTAGTCTGATTTGAAATGAAGCCAACCCACTTCCTTTTTTATAGGAATGTTCTTATTTGATATTATATTTCTAGCTCACTTTCCCCCCCCCCTCCAGGAAATTGCACTCCAAATCTATAAAGCAATAAAACATCATTTTTTTTAATCCTATAAAATACAAACCAATGCTGCTTGAGATAATCACCATATCTCTCAGAATGGCTGTTGGAAAATAGCCAACAACTGGGCCAAACAGGCCTTCTTAGGGAAGGAATTACAACTACAGAAAAGGTGCTGCACCTTATAGCCGCTAATCTAATCTCTCTGAAGGAGGTGACATGTGGAACAGAGTCTCTCTAGAAACGTGTTCCTCAAAGCGTGCTCCTTGGAGCCCTGGGGCTTCCTGAGATCCCTTCAGAGGCTCCATGAGTGCACCATAAGGGGCCACCATCTGCTCGGTGCTGCGCCACTCTGCGCAGGTGCCAGTGTTCCGGGGCTCCTCGAGACTCCGTTTAGGAGTGTAAAAGGCTCCAGACACTGAAAAGTATGAGAACCACTGCTCCAGAAGATCTAAGACAGGGCAGTCCAACTCGTGGCCCGTAGGCCGCTTGCGGCCCACGAGGCCTTTTTGGGCGGCCCTTGGCAACATTCAGAAAACACAAGGAGGGCTGGCTGATGCTGGTGCCGACTTGCGGTCTGTGGAACAGGCTGGGGTGACTTGGGGCTGCTGACGGCGGGGAAGCTGGGGCTGGCATGTTGTGCCTGTGCGCAGTGCTGCTGGGACAAGGGGATGGCCCCATCCAGCATGCTGAAATGGGGGGGAGCGTCTACATCAGGAGCGTCAGTGGGAGAGGGGCTCCCAGCACGGGCCAGGGAGGACAGGAGGGGTGGGGAAAGGGTGTGGCCATCCCCATGCTGCCTACTGAAGGTGGTAGCCAACAGGAAGGGGCGGGCTCCTGGGGGACCCAGTCCAAACACATGGACCCTGGAGAGGTGGCCAGGTGGAGCAGAAGCCTGAGCCTGCTGTGATCTCAAGGAAAGGCGCCAAGGGCAGGGAGGACTGGTGGTGCGTCAACCCCCTCCACCTGCTACGTCGGAGGCCAGCTGTGGGGCACCCCGGGGGTCGTGTTTAATTCAGTGTGTGGCCCGCGGGTTCTGTGTAAAAGTACCCTTTTGGCCCACTTGGTATGAAAAATTGGACCGCCCTGATCTAAGGGGAGGAGGACGAACCTCTTTCTTGTATGAGAGCGGTTAGCCATTGTCAGGAACACGGGTGGAATCAGAGGTCAGTCAGGTGGGGCATGGGGCCGAGGCTCACACCTTGCAGAGGGCCCACAAGTTCAGCCCAACCCCTAAACTCAGAACCAGTGTGCCAACAGAAGGTAGTGCAGAGGTTTGCTCCAGGACCCCTCACAACACTGGGACTAGAATGGAGAGCTCTGGGTCTAACTGCTCTGTATGGTGAGCCACTGGGGACTGCAGTTTGCTTCCACTCCTGGGCAGGTCTCAGACTCAGGACTTGCCCACCTATCCCAGGTGGCCCTCCTAGAGAGGAAGTGCTTTGGAAGGCTTATTGGTTGGGCTGGGGCTTTCCCCGAGTAACAGTCTTCTTCTTAGTGGTTGTACGTTTTGTCTTTGTCCTTTTTTCTCCTGACTCCATCCTGACTCCATCCTTCGCCACCACGCCACCCCATGGCACTGACCTAATTTATGAAAGCTGGTGCTGTAGTGGGTGGTGGTACTGACCATCTTCAGGCACTGACCCACTTTCAGCTGTCTACCTTCCCACTAGCACTGAGAAAAGCAGCAACCAGTCTGAAGCAGCTCTCAGAACCTTTCTGCAGAGATGCATCAGCACAAATACGGAAGGTGAGAACCTGACTGATTCTGATCTGGCTTACTCTGAAGTACTGTAAGAGTGGAGCTGAGGTTTCAGAAAGGGGGAACACCATTAACATAGAAGTTACAGTAAAACGGAGGGGAGGGAACACTGAACCTGGATAAATAGTTGGTTTGGTTAACTAAGGTCTGATCAAGGGGGTGGGTGGGAACTTAATATTTGGAAACCACAACTGAGTCTTGTACGTTTTGTTGTTGTGTACCATGCTCAGTGCTTGTGGAATTCCTTTGGAGCCATGATTATGGTATATTTACATTTTGAGGATGAAGGGGAACATGTACGAAAAAATGTAATAAGAAGAAAAAGAAATTAAAGGCCTCAGGGGTATAGGCTTGGTCCCAAAAATGATGAAACTACTGTCAGGCTCCAGAAGCTATTTGATAATCAGTCAAAATTTATTATCGTATTAGTTCTCTCCATGTAAGAAAGGGAAAAAAGCACATTTATTTATAGCAATTGAAACCAGAATATTTTTATACTGAAGTCAAGGTGCAGAATGAAATTGGTGGGGAATGGATGAAAAAAAAAGTGAGGTGAATAGTTCATCTGTCTGTCCGTCCGTCCGTGTGTGTAGTCCTGAAATCTGTGAGGTTATTTATATATTACAATTATATGTTGCTTTTCCACCAAAGTGCCCAAGGTGATGTACAATAAACCAAAACAAAACAACAAAGCAATCTAGAACAAAAATATACATTAAAAATGCAATAAGCTAAAAATCATACCCAAGTGGCAAAACAACAAGAAACAATGCTGCAACAGTACTCAACCATCAACAGGCAAATGCCTGCCTGAACATGAACGTATTTGTCAGATAGCAAAAGGCACGCGGTGAGACTGCTTGATGAGACTGTGTAGGGGGCTCTACCTAGGTGCCACCACAGGAAAAGCCCTGCCCTGTGTCACTGCCAACAGCACACAGAGCAGGGAATCCCACTGAAGATCTAAATGTTTGGGCAGGTTCATATATGAGAAGGCACTCTTTAAGATAGCCTGGTCCCAAGCCATTTAGGGCTTTAAAGGTGACAATCAGTACCCTGAATTGGGCTCCAAAATGACTATGCAGAGGGCTAACTAATGGGATCACAAGGTTCTGATAGTGAGCTCCCAACAACAGCCCTGCTGCTCCATTCTGTCCAACTTGTAGTTTTTGGATACTTTTAAAGGGCACCCCTTGTAGAATGCCTTGGTGTGACAAAGGTGTGGGTGATAAATGGCAGCCATACTGGAAACCTGATCTTTCAGGGGGACGACAACCTCATCTGAAACAGGCAATTCACCTATCCCCACACTGGCTTTCCTATTAACCAAGAGCACCCTGTTTTGCCTGTGTTTCATTTCAGTTTGTTTGCCCACGTCCAGTTCACGACTGCCCTCAGTCACGGGCTCAGAACCGCAGTCGCTCCTCTGGCATCAGGTGAAAATGAGAGGTAGTGCTGGTGGGTGTCACCACATCTTGATGTCACCCCAGCTGAAATCACCTGACAACCTCTCCAATCAATTTCATGTAGATGTTAGATAATATAGGGAAAAGGTGCAACTCTGTTGGAATCTGTAGGTCAGCAACCACGGGGCAGGACTCCCTCGAAACCACCTTCTGGAACTGCCCTCCAGGTTGGTCTGGAAATACCATCCAGACTCATCCTCGCCAGGTGGTTCAGAATGATATCATGGTTAATAGTATCAAAAGCCACGGAGAGGTCCAGCAGAATCAACAGGGGGTGCTCCCCTGTCTTATCTAGTCAGTGTGGTGGTGTGGTTAGAGTTTTAGCACAGCTGGCCCACCCATGAGGCTGACCACCTCAAGCGTTGGATTGGTAGATGGTGCCTCCTGTAAGGGGCTTTCCCCCCCTCCTCTTTTTGCAAGCTTTCCAGGTAGCACTTGAGACAACCCATGGCTGTGAGTGACCATGAAATCCTGAGTGGCAGCAGATGAAGGGCCTTGGCATGGATGTTGAAATCCCCCAGACGAACAAAGACTGGAAGAGTCCAACCCCACACCCAAGGAAACATCCACCAGCTTAGCCAGGGAGACTGTTGGGCAGCAGGCTGGCTTTTAAGTGGTTTAACAGCCCATTCCAACCCAAGTGCTAAGCAGCCCAAGTCAGACCTAAAGTCAGCCTAAGTCGTTTAGGTCAAAGTTAGGTCTGGAACACAACCATTTAGGGCGAAGTTAGGTCGAAGTTAGGTCGAACTTAGGACCGACGGACTAAGAACGGACTAAGAACGGCGCACATGCGCACCACAGACGCCGGCACAACTCGGACCTAAAATCGGCCTAAAAGTGGGCGGACCATGGGCGTAACGGGGGTGGAAACCAATTAATGTCGGATTCCAGACCCTGGCGAGCACAGACACGCCCCCTTCAACACAGAAGCTGACACAAAAGTTAGGTCGACCAAAAAGGTGGTCCCAAATTCGAGGAGACCCATAGGACCCATTTTACCTTACCCAAGCCAGCCCTCTCCTGAACATTTCTAACACCCTACTCCTGAGTTAGGTCAGAGTTAGGACGGAGTTGGGCCTGCTAGGTCTGGAAACCGACAGAGTTATGCCTAAGATAGGGAGCCTATCAGCACCCAGCCCCACCCAGCCTCTTTCCCACAAAGGTTTGCTAGGTTTGCCATGGTAGTGACCCCCAAGTTGTGTTGTTGTCTCTCTCTTTGACCCTTTCCCCTTACAGGATCATGCTCTCCTTACACCCAGGTAAGCAGCCCAGACCACGCTATGTGTGTCACACCTATCAGCTGTGTTTTATTTCTCTCCCTGCAGGCTTTTGCAACCGACACACTGGCATTTCTTCACTGGTGATTGCTTCCACACACCAGCTGCCATGTGACTCCCCCTTGTTTTTTGTCTCCCCAGGAACGTCCACTACCACCTACCTTCCTGGGAACACCCCTGGGGCTGCAGTCTGGTTCCCCCACTGTCGCCTCCCTCGATGCTGCCAGAGGTCAGGGAGCCAGCCCTGCAACCCTCCTCAGCTGCCAGCGCTGCTGCTGCTCCACCTCCCTGGCTGTAGTTCTTGCTGTCCCTCCCCTTTCTATGGAGCAGGCTGTGGTTCCACAGGGGAAGAGCCTGCATCTCCAGGTCCATGGGGCAGGTGTGCTGCTGCTGCTGCTTTCAGATTGGCTGCTGTGACTACCCCTGGCAGCCTCGCCTGGCCATCTCTGCTAACGTTCCAGAACAATAAAGACGCCCCTTGGGCAGAGCGCCAGTGAAACATATGTGCCCAGTGTTTACACAAGCATTGCCCCCCACACACAGACAGCCCCCAGCACTGAAGCCCCTACATGAGTCCCAGCTAGGGACTGCCACGGCCTTCCCTGGGAGAACACAGCAGGGGCGCTGCCACACCCCCATGGCACAGAAGGGAGTGGGGAGTGGGGGGGGGCCTCTCAGGCAGGCAAACAGTGACAGCCAGGGCGTCCGCCCGTAATGCAGGTGCCTCCATCGAAGGTCCACCCATAATGCAGCCGACCTCCATCGAAGGTCCACCCATAATGCAGGCGCCTCCGTCGAAGGTCCGCCCATAATGCAGCCGACCTCCATCGAAGGTCCACCCATAATGCAGCCAACCTCCATCGAAGGTCCACCCATAATGCAGCCGACCTCCATCGAAGGTCCACCCATAATGCAAGCGCCTCCGTCGGTCCACCCATAATGCAGGCGCCTCCGTCGAAGGTCCGCCCATAATGCAGCCGACCTCCATCGAAGGTCCGCCCATAATGCAGCCGACCTCCATCGAAGGTCCACCCATAATGCAGGCGCCTCCGTCGGTCCACCCATAATGCAGCCGACCTCCATCGAAGGTCCACCCATAATGCAGCCGACCTCCATCGAAGGTCCACCCATAATGCAGGTGCCTCCGTCGGTCCACCCATAATGCAGGCGCCTCCGTCGAAGGTCCGCCCATAATGCAGCCGACCTCCGTCGAAGGTCCGCCCATAATGCAGCCGACCTCCATCGAAGGTCCACCCATAATGCAGGTGCCTCCGTCGGTCCACCCATAATGCAGCCAACCTCCATCGAAGGTCCACCCATAATGCAGCCGACCTCCATCGAAGGTCCACCCATAATGCAGGCACCTCCATCGAAGGTCCACCCATAATGCAGCCGCTTCCGCCCAAAGTCTGTCTGCGTAAGAGGCGCCTGTTTATGCATCACCTTCATATGCGGAGCGCCCCCTGTGTCCCTATCGGTCTCTGCAGACCCCTCTCTCGGAATCTGTCTCCCACCAGCCTTGTTGTCTGTCTGTCTGTTTCTGACCCACCCATGCCCCTCCCCAGCACCCCCTGCCTGCCTGCCTGCCTGTGTATCTGCCTCCCCTCCCACTCCCTGATGATGGATGATGGCCACCCCCCACCCTGCCAGAGCGCCTGCCGCGAGGCGCCGTCGTTGCCCCATCTGGGGGTGTGATGAGCTGCGTGAGCCCTTCACGCTCGCAGCAGACAAGCCCAAGGCATCTCTCGGTCTTGGCCGGGGCACAGAGCAGCAGGCACGCCGGGATGCCTTCTTTGTGGGCATTGCCCCGGCCCTGGAAGCCCTGGGCTTCAGGCAGCGCACGGGCAAGTCATGTCAGAGGCAGTTCCAGACCTCATGAGACCCCCCTTGTGTGTGACGTTCCCACCCCCCTCCTTCCCTTCCCTCCCCCGCTCACCCCCCAGTGCAGCCTCAACGTGGCTTGGGGGTGGCATCGCCTTCTGCAGGAGGGAGGGGACGGCCACTCTCCCCTGCAGCAGGTGGCTGATGCACAGGGTGCCCTGTGGCGGCTGGGCTCAGGCACCTCGCTCACCTGTCACCTGCCCTGCGCCCACCACATGAATGGCGCAACCCCCCTGCCTGCGGTCAGCCCCTTTGCGACCGGGCTGCGACAGACCCTGCAGCAGCTGCCATGGATGGACGCTGACACATGCAGACAGAGGCCTGCACATGCCCGAGCCAGACACGGAGCTTGGAGAAGAGCCTGCCTGCCTGGGAGGTAAGTGTTGCCTGGATCCTGGGGTGGTGCTGGGCCACAGAAACTGCAGCTTGCCTAACTCAGGCATAACTCTGACCTACCTCAGGCATAACTTCTGCCTAACTTAGGCTGCACTTAGGCCACACTTAGGCCTGACTTGGAGAGGAGTTGGGTTGGAATGGGCTGTTAATGGCTTTACTGAATTGTTTTTTTAAAAAAATCTTTGTATGTTTATTTTGTTGTACACTGCTTTAAATATTAGAAAAGCGGTATAGAAATCTTTTAAATAAATAAATAAGTAAATTTACAAACAGTACACAGAGGGTGATGAGTCTGTGTACAGTGGGGAGTGATGAGTGCGATGGACAACGGCATCCCGAAGGTCATTCAGCAAGACCGTGACTGAGCCAGAGTGTCCAGTAGCAGCCTGTGAACTACAGTACTAAGATTTCAGGGTAGGATCTTGGAGCTAGGCTTGGTTTGCTGCTTCAGTGCTGATCCTGATCAAACAGCTAGACCCCCCCCCCTCTGTCAATGCTTAAACGAAACCCAAGATGCCCCCTTTTTCTAGCTCTTTCAATTCCTCTCAAGCCAGCCAGCCAAGTCACAAGCGACAGAACAAGACACAAGAGCAGCATCCACCAAGACTGCTCAGTAGCCATGGAGGAAATCTGACATGAGAGCAAAGCTATGGTCTAACAACAGAATATGTAAAGCAGCTCCAAGTTGCCTGTTTTCCCACAGCAAGCTGAGAATGCCACCCACCAACTTGTCCCATGCGTGCCCTGCTCACTTTACCAAAGTTTCGCATATCTTTGTCAGTTTAGTGACTCATTAAAAGTATGGTAAGAGAGTGAGTTACGAACAATTGCACAAAGTTTGGTCAGAACAGACACATGCAGGAGAATGAGCTGGTAGACTCCTGAGGCAGTCGAGTGAGCTGTACCAGTAGGAGGGTGACATTTTGAAATCTTTCCCCATGCAAATACCCTACAAGTCAACAATAAGCACATCAGATCAGAGGAAGGTTCTAGCCCTGTTAAACTACTTTTCTCACTATGAGGAATTTTTCATGTAAAGGAGCCTTCAAAAATCTACTCCTTCACCCGCACTGAAGGAGTCTCATTCTGCCACCCAGGATTTCACTATCTCATTCTGCAGCATGTGTGGACCAGGCCTAGCGGACAGCAAAGACCTCCATTCATGACTCCTTTTAGCACACATTTAAATATGTGTGCTTTAAAAGCTGAACTTCTCCACTAGACCTGTGCTTGAGTCTCAGCAAAAATCAAACCTCTGAAACATTAGTAAGCTGGAGCCATAATGATGAGCAGAAAGACCTCAAGGGGGACAAAGAAATATAAATATGAGAGGAAGTATAGCAATTTTGTGGCAGTCTTGGCCAATTTGATTTTGATATGTTTCTTCTTTTTTTGGAGCTGGGCCACCGTCTTGGCTGATTTCCCCTTTTAAGGAAGCAGCATTTAACATCCGTGAATAAATCAGTCTTTTTGATCAAAGACTGATGAGCTCTCCAAGATGGAAACTTTGGATCTTTTTGAAGACATGTTTTCAAAGCCACACATATCTCCCTGCCTGCCGCTTTCTCATTCTGTGGTTTCTTCAAAGGGTCTTCTTGCTTTCCCCTTCTAATCTCCTTAGGCACTGAAGAAGTTTCATCCGGAGAGAATCAAGTCGCAGAATGTGCACAAAAACTTCTAATCACTCGCCAAGCGAATGGGATTTTTGAGGGTGGTTGTTTCACATACTTCCGCTGCTTCGGGTGAAAAGGAAAGCCAGTGCTTCTTCTTGAAAACCTTCTTTTCATCCTGTTGAGGGAAGACACTTCACCTCTGGTGGCCTTTACGTCTTATTTATTTGGTTTGCAGTTCCTCCTGTCCACACAGGGCAAGTAGGAATCTCAGAAACATAAAATTGCCACTCCAAACGTTATACAAACCATACGTTTAAAGATCAGGCTTTGGTCAACCACAGGAGGAAGAGACTCCCAGTCCTGGACTGATGCCACCGAGGTCGGCTTCGTAGGCAATGGCTGAAGTTCAATTCCGACTCCCTGGTACAAGTACTTCTAATGTCAGGGCCAGACAAAACCATGGATGCTTGTAGTCAAATCCAGACTTTGACAGAGCAGTCCTGTATGCATTGACCCCTGTACGTGCTTAGATGTTCAATGGGGCTTCCTGCTAGGAAGTTTGTTTCCGATTGGAGCTTGTGTTCTCCAGCTCAAGGTCTCTGATGTCAGTGGCTGGAGCTGGAGGGCTGACCAAGGCCAAATACCAGGCTCCTAGTCTTGACAGTCGGTTCGGCCAATCCAGAGCCTTCATAACAGCTGCTGTTGCAGAGATATTGCACAGGCCTATTTCCTTTGATACCTGTAGGGAACTTTGAGGCTGCCTGAGCATCCTGTCCTTCCTTGGTAACTAACACACTATGCTGAAGTGCCAGCCTCAGGCCAGAAGCTTCCTGGTTCAAGCCCTGAAGTCTCCTCTAACTCTGTTCGTGACATGCATTTGTCACAAGCAAACTGTATGAAATGTTCAGCAGAATCTGTGATGTCGGCAGCCAGGCAACTGCTGGAGTGGGTAGGGGAAATGATGAAGAGTTAGAGTGCGCTGTTTGGTGACGCACTTCCTGCTCAGCGGCATATTCTTCTCTAAATCTATTGGCGTTCAGAAGTAGAAGCCAGGTGGTTCATACTGCACACGCGGCAAGCCTGCCTCACACACATGCGCTCTTGGCAGTCTTGGGCCAGCCAATCTATGCCTTACAATCCCAAACTGGCAGCATTTATATTGTCTCTCTCACAACACAGTTCAAGCCAAGATGGCATGAGTATGTGAATCAAATGTCAAACATTGCAGGCATTCAATCCATTCTTATTAAGCATAATCAAAAAGCATTGAAAGCATTGGCCTTTTGGATATCTTTTTGTCTTTAACTTCATGATTCATTTGGAAGTCTCTGATGAGTGAAATGGTATTTCTCTCTGTACTTTTAAATTTTACCATCTGGTCACAGCGGACATCATTAGCATGGAAGTGGATCTCTTCCCAGCCTGTCAGGAGGTGTGTGTTATTTCTCGGGGGGGGGGGGTATCTCACAAGAAATAAGAGAGCTAAAGATCTTAGAGCAAAGATCTAACAAACTGGGATTAAGGGCGCAATCCATTCTAAAGTTGGAACGGCAGAGCGAGTGCTCCACTGTTCCAAGCCATCGCGAACGTGCCATAAAGCACATTCACTATGACTTTAGAGTAAGGGTGGCCAGTGTGGAGGCCTGCCGCCCTCACTCACTCGACCGCCAGATCGTCCCTGCGGCCGTCAGAGAAGGTAAGACATCCCCCAGTGGGCGCGGGGTTGGTCTGGGTGGCAAGGAAGGGGACCATTGGCTGAGCTGGCCCGGGGGGGGGGATGGCGGCCTCCATGTCCCCTTCCTGGGCCAGCGTGGCCTTTACACGGCCTCCTCCGACTTCTGCCAGCTAAATAGCTGGCGGAAATCTGAGGAGGCCCATTGGGGCCTCACCCGGCGGGTGGCCTGGGCTGTAACGATTGGTCAAACACAGGATTGGGCTGTTAGTTTGGTCAAAACAGAGCTCCTCTTGGTTCAGAAATCCACAATGCAGGTATTGGAATATTGGCCTGTTTTGAATGGGGTTGCACTCCCTCTGCAGAAGCAGGTGCACAGCTTAGGGGTCATCCTGGACTCTCCTGGATGCTCAGATGGCAGTGGTGGCTAGGTGGGCCTTTGCCCAGCTCAGGCTTGTCACCAGGACGCGCGTCACCAGGGAGCGGGGCATGCGCGTCACCCTTAAGGACGTGGCCCCGCCCCCACACGTGACGTCACGCGCATGCCCGGAACACACACACACCCCGCGCCGTTTTCGGCTCATTTCAGATCCAAACGGACGCAAGGGCGGGCCCAGCTCCACCGATGAACTGTAAGGGGGGGGTCGCGCGTCACCCCTATGCGTGCGACACCCCCCAGCGGCCTGCCCCCGTGCTTCCCCGTCGACGCCCATGGCCCAGCTTAGGATGGTACGCTGGCTGCAGCCATATTGGAGTTGATCGGACCTAACCACAGTGGTCTATGCCTTGGGGATGCTACAGTAAAAATGCAAAATCCGTCATTACGAGTACAGTATGGCTAGTTAAGCCTAGAAACTCCGGATGGCGCCAGAGCTTTCTAGTGTAGCCTGGGAAGAACTAGAAGCTATTCTGCCTGTCAGGAGAAACCTGTTTGCACTGCGTGGAGCCAGTATGAACGGGTTCTTACCGCATGCCTTTCGATTGGAACTAGAAGATCAACAGAGGGGGTCATGCTGTTTGTGCCACCTCTGGCAGAGGCCAGATTGATGGCAACAAGCACTGGTATTGCTGAAGGTGGGGCAGAACGCTAAGTTCCGCACCACTCTGACCCTCCGTTACTCCGGTGCACGAGGCGGCCCCACCCCCTCGCCTTCGGAGCCATTCAAAGCATTGAAAACAACACGCAGGAGACTCCCGGTGCGTCGCTTTCACCGCCTTGAATGGCTCCGAAGGCGAGGGAACGGGTCCGCCTCGTGCATCGGAGTAACGGAGGGTCGGACCGCGGCAGAACTTAGAGCTCCGCCCCCCTGGAGCACTGCTACTGGCAACGAGGAGCAGGGTATTCTCTGTGGTGGCACCTTTATTATGGAACTCCTTCCCAGTAGAATTAACAATCTGCTTCCCCCCCCCCCCCGTTTCTTTGATTATTGCACTTTATATTTCATTCCTATTTTGACATTTTACTGGTGTGTTTTTTCCTATGTTGCATGCTGCCTTGAGCTCTCTGTTTATTCGGAGAGAATGGTGGGATATAAATACCGGTAACTGAAATATTTATTGAAAGCCACCTTGGGAATTTGCTTTAGCATGGGAAAGGCGGGGTATAAAATTTAAAATAAATAAAGACTGAAGAGAAGATCTGACAAGTGTATTGTTTTAAGGGTCAGTAGTTCCCACCGTGTGTCAAAGTAATATGTGACACAGGTGCTACATCATTATGCTTATGTATTCATGTACTGCCTTTCATGTGTGTGTTGCTTTACATGAAGAAGAAAGGCTCACAACCTAAGACACACAAAGAAGACAACAGAAGAAGGGGAGGGAGGGAGAGAGGGAGGGAGGGAGGGAAAGACTTGGGAAGAATGTGCAATTATTGATCATTATAATTATTTATCACTTACTTAGGCTTAGTTACAGAATTGTAATGGATCTAAAGCTTCATGGAACAACAAAACATTGACTTGATCTCTGCACTTCTTTGCCCAAGTTTATGAAGGCCAAATAACACAAAGAAGTGGTCGCTGCCTCCCCACCACCACCTGAATTAACTGGGGTCACACAGTGGCAATCTGATATGCCCAGCAGTGCAAAGAGCTGCTTCTCCTCCTGGATTTGAGAAGGAGGGAGCAGAAGAGATATGGCCCAATCCTGGTCGCTATCATATGCCAGTGGAATGCGTGTTCTGACAGCATAACAAGCTCTCTGGCTGTCGCAAACAATGCTGGAGAGCGCAGCCTGGCCACTGCCGGAAATGGCAAGCGGCCGGGTCCATGTGGCGACCGCGGATGCCTGCCGCCTCAGGTAACACTGAGGGAGGTGGGGGAGGGGTGGAACGGGGCAGGAGTAGACGGAACAGGGATAGGGTGAGGAGGAGGAAGAGGACAGATCAGGTCCATGAAGGGGGACAGGTTCGGTGGCAACTCCTAACCCCCTTCCTGGGCCTGATCTGCCCTCATGGGTCAACGTGGACTTGCGCCAGCGATATTGCTGGCACAGGTCTGAGTTGACCCACTGGGCTGGCAGGGGCTTACCCCAGGGGAAGGGAACCAAATGTTCCTTTATCCTGAGGAGGCCTCTTGAGGCCGAAACTCCACTGTGTTGGTGCCGCTGCATCAATCACCGCGCGGGGGGTTAAGCAGGATTGGGCTGACAGTGAAGGAGTGTGGTGGAGAGGCGCCGTAGCCCACCACTCTGTTCTCCTTTTGTGTTCTAGCCCCCTTCTCCTTTTCAGTGCCAAGAGGAGGGAGAGGAGCAGCACCTCTTCTTGCTGTTGGGCACATCAGATCGCTGCTGCATACCAGTGAGTAAGGCGATAGGTGACATGTGGTGCTGCACTTAAGGCGCCCAAAGATCTTGGGTCACTCCTGGTGAGACTGCAAATTGCGATAAATTATTACACGAAAAGCACAGTATGTTCAACAAGTATGCTGGGAATGTGCATATATGTGTGAAAAGTTAACCACTCAGTTCTTTTTTGAAAATAAAGGAATTAGGGGGAAAAAAAACAGAAACAAATAACTCTCTTTTGGGAATCTTTCCACTAATTTCACTAGGCCCGAAATCACAGTACTCATGAATCCGGATGGTATCAAAGAAACATCTTTTCGCTTTCCTAAGAATGTGTCACTTCCTTGTGGTTGTGGTTTTGGAAAAGCTTCAGTGCATGACTTGTGAAAAGAAGCTTCTTGAGAAATCAATTAATGTGCTGCAATGCTGCAGATTCTTGATTTAGCATATTAAGACGGTGTCCTCAAGTGTTCTGTAATACAGAGGAAATGAATTTGCTTCCAAACCCCCCCATCTATGAGTTTTCATGGTTTCCAAGTATTTGCTATTTGCCGTCACTGTTTGACATTTGATACAGGTGGACAGACATAGCATTTTATTGCACACTCAGAAGCAATTCCAGGTTTGCTGCTGTGTAGTGTAAGAAGTGGTCCTGTATCTGTCAGCTGACATACAGAGGTATGTAATATCTGGCAGTATTTATTTAACTGTATTCCAAGATGGGCTGCAACATTTTGGTTCCTGAGGCAATGGCAGCCTGCATGGTGATAAAAAAAATGCAATAGTAAGCTAAATAAATTGAAATTTTGCTTCCCGTTAGTGGTATTGCAAAATCTGCTTCTCTTAAGGTAGGTTACCTCACCCTGCCTAATGGCAGTGCTGGTTTTGCCTGTATTACAGCCCAATCCTACCCCCCCCCCAGCACTGCCAATGCCAAAAAGGCACGCGCTATATCCAGCGGTGGGGGGATGACCCGAGGGCAAACGGGAGGTATGTATAAAAACGTTTATACTTACTTCAGTGTAAGCCCTGGGGCTGCCTATGGATGTCCTCAGACATATACCACCTCTTTTGGTGGCATATGTCCAAGGAGAGAAAAGGTGAGGGGAGGTGTGAAATGGAGAGTATAGGATCCAGCATGCGCCATTGCCACCCGATCCACCCCCTCCCGCCTCCTCCCCTCCCCGGTTCCTCCCCTCCCCACCCAGTTATGCCCCCAGTCCTCCCACTCCATCCCCCTCCCTGCCCGTATCCCACCCCCACCGCTGACTTACTGAGTCCGGTGGGCAAGGTGGGGTCTGGTGGTGAAGCTGCAGCACTGCTGCTCTTGCGGCAGTGCTCGCAGAATGGCCACTGACAGAGCGCTGTCCGTGTTATCAACAACCATTTTACGACAGTAGAAGACTCTTCTGCTGTCGTAAACCCCTCTGTCCGACAGCCCAATCCTGAATACGATTGGTCTGTTAGACAGGTGACATGCAATGGCATTTATGACCGATCTACATGAGAACCAGTGTGGTTGAGCAGCTAGCTAGAGTGTTGGTCTACTCTAGGGCCAAGAAGTCCTGGATTCAAATCCCCATTCAGTCATGAAGCTCACTTGGTAACCCTGGACCTTTCAGCCGTCGCTGTCCCATAGGGTAGCTGTGAGGATAAAATGGGCAGGGGAATGAGCGTAGATGCATGCCAACCTGACCACTTTGCACAGCACAGAATAAAAATTGAGTAAATAAATGCATATAAATAATAAAAATGAGATAGAGGAAAGCATGGACGCTTGGACACACAAGCTGCCAGGATAGACTGAGGGAGTAGGGAGAATAGTAACAGATTCGTGTTAATATTAATCATTATAGGAAAAGAAAGGCAATGGTGGAATAAAAACGCTGTAGAATATAGGATCACGTCTCCTATGGAGGTAGAATTATTATTTCCTTTTTAAAAAAAGCACAAAGAAGGTAAATTACTCCCAAAAGAAGAATTTGGACCTAGACTAAATTCAATACACAAATTTAATGGCTGGAAAATTAAACCCCAGTGGGGTTAATTGTCTTTTGGCAGTCTATAACCTCACTCTGTAGGATTAATAAAAAAAATGCTTAGAATTGTTCTACTGCACAATGAGTCAAATTAGATTCTTGTGTGTTTTTGTTTATATAACTGATGCAATCACCTACTTTTCTATGTCTGTTTAATGTAGTTAAACGTAATTTGATTATTGGAAGTTTTGAGAGTGTGTTGCTATGCACACTATGGAATACTAGTGTGCTAAATGGAATATTTATAGAGGCAGGTATTTCTACTCCAGATGTTCAGGGATTTACCCTTCTGGCTCTCAACAGTAAATGTGTGACACAGCTATGGAGCTCCTGCCTTTTTCCTAGAACAGAGTTATTCAGTCTTACCACTTTTCCCCTTGCAATCAGAGAACCTAATAGATAAGCCTTTAGGAACAAACTCTGAAGCAATTTCACACATTGCGCACACGCACACGCACATACACACACACTGACCCCACTAGATTACATATTACTTGATGACATGCAGTTGAATGTTTGAATGAACTCCAGAGAACAGCACTATGTTTTAAATGACACAATAAGAAAGATGTGTCTTTGATGTTTTACACATGCTGCAATATTCAGGGGACAAACATGCATGTGTGAATCAGACCTGTCTTCCAGCGTGACCTCTAAAATTGATCAGAAATGCACCTATGCGGCATAGCAGGATGACGAGAGGGAATGCTGCACTCAGCTTAAGAATCTTCTAGGAGACTCACCAATGCCTGAGTCTGAGGTCATATTATTATTATTTGAAATGCTTTTCACCCCACCTTTCCTCTCCCCAAGGCAGCTTACAGCCAAGGTAAAAAAATGTCAAGAACACAATAAAAAATGGTATATTGTATATAATCACGATACTGACGACTCAATCCTATTGAGCCCTAGCGCCCGCGGAGCGGAAGCTCTGCCGGCAGAAGCTGTCGCAAATGTACCATAAAGCACGTTGTGACAGCGTTCCAGGAAGTAGCGCCAGCATGGAGGCCTGCGCTGTTCCACCGGTACCAGTGCAAGAGGGGACGTGCACCGGAGCAGGTAAGTTCCCGCTTGGCAGTGCAGGAGTGGGGAAGATGTGGGAAGGGTGAGGAGGGGGCGTAATGGGGCTAGCGGATTGGGCCTGGAAGGGGGCGGGATCAGTGGGAGCAGCGCACACCAAATCTTACCACCCTTCCCAGGCCTGCTTTCCCTGCACGGGGCCTCTCAGACTTGCGCCAGTCATATGGCAGGCACAGATTCGAGTAGACCCATGGCTGGGGCTGGGGCTTTACCTGGGGTAAAGGAACAAAAGTTCCCTTACCTCAAGGTGACCTCCAGCCTCCCAATTTCTGCGCAGGATGCAGCGTAGCCTGCACTGGCCTCGCTGCATCAGTGCGCAGAAAGTTAAGTAGGATTGGGCTGTGACACATTGCATGCAACTTACCAGTACATCCTATCTCTGTACATTATACATGATTGTTGATCTGTAAACAACTACATTGATTCATAAATTATATTCAATATGCGTTTGGTCATATGCACAATCTGTTCTCTAAATTTCTGAAGGGTCCAGTCCCCTCGTTTACTTTCTCATTCATATGAGAATGTGTATGCAATAATGGATATAGATGATTATGTTAAGATCGGAGACTGTTATAACCAGCTATAATGCATATTGAACGAAGCATCTTCGGGATTTAAGGTTATAAAAATGACAGATTTATGAATCTGTCATTTTTATAACCTTAAATCCCGAAGATGCTTCGTTCAATATGCATAGATGATTATATTCAATATTCCGTATTAGGGATCTGTGCCAGTGTGCACACCCCCTCAGTTGCTGTGTAGTGGCTTGGCAACATTTCCAGACGCACTTCCAGGAACGTTGAGCTTCAAGGTTCTTGCTAAGCTGCACAGCCGCGGAGCTCACAGCTGAGCTCCGCGCAGCATGGAACTCAGCAATCCGAAGGTTCAGCAATGACACATGATGATGTCATGCCAAGTGTCCAGAGGTGGCATCATGACTCCGTCGTGATGCCACGTAGCAAGAGAAGGGTCTGCGCACCGGCATGGACCCCTTACAGGGAATATGGCCAAGCTTTGAGCTGCACGGAGTTTGTCTTCACAGGGCTTCGAGTTGCATGGGCATGCGACCACATCGTTCAAAGGAAACAGTGATTATATTCCTGAAAGAGTAGCCTGAAGCCTTACAAGGAAGTGAGTGGCAAGTCAGGGCGTGCAGCGGCAACGCACAACTGTCGCTTTCAACTGTATGGTTGTCATTTCATGTGGGTGTCAGAAATCTAGGGTGGTGGCAGTTTTGAGCAGGACTGGCTCAGTAGCCTGAAAGTAAGTTTCTATTTCATTCATCTCCCATCTTTCTTCTATTGTGTGATTCAAGGTGGCATATATGCACCTATCGTGGAATGCACAGGTGGCCACTCATCCAGGTACTGAACAAACCGAGACCTGTTTAATTTCAGCAAGGTAAGTTACATGCCCTTAGATTATGTCACAGGTTTTTCAGGATCAGGGCCAAAAGGCAAACCTTGTTATGAAGGGACAGAAAAGCTCCTAATCCATGTCCAAACAGTGTCACAAGAGTGTGTATGTGATGACCCATCACCTGAGGTCATCTTGGAGGGGCCTCCTGTATGTGCTGCCACTGACTGAGGCGGGTCGTCAGCAGTTGTGTGTGTGGGGGAGGACTTTCTCTGTGGTGGTACCACAACTTTGGAACTTCCAATAGAGTTAAGAACTACTTGCTCCTTTGTGAGTTTCTGATGGAGGCTGAAGACCTTTATGTTTAAGTTAGCATTCTTATTTTAGTGCCCCCCCTCCCAAAAGTTGTTCCGCATTTTTAGTTTGCTCTTTGTCCATTTCCAGACTTGCCGCACCATTTCGGGGACTCAAGACACCCCAACACAACCCCAGCGGAGGAGCAGCAACCCAAGCCATGCTGCCAAAGCATGGGTTCACATCCAGACTTTCTATTTTCAAGTGTCTGTTCTTTTCCAACCGTGAATGCCATCCTCTCCATTATTCTCACTGAAATATTTTCAGTGTCATTTGAATGTTGCAGTGAATTTCAGTGTTGGAGTAACATATCCATAGAACAAGACATTTATCTAAACTTCTGAACTCCTCCAAGAGTCCTCCAAGAAACATCAGGCTATACCAGTACTGCAAAGTGAGCTGGCTTTCAACCTCATTGTTACAAGGAACATTTTGACCCAGGCATGTAATGAGAAGCAGCATTTGGGGATTTCCCCTCCTCCCCTCAGTGGTGGCTGTAATGTATAGGCACAGGTGCATCACCCAGACACAAGACGGGAACAATGAATGGCCGGCCCGGTTTGGCCGCTGGGCTGGCTTGGATCTCTCTGCTCTGCTGTTTCATTTCCAAGCCTTGTTACTAGAGCAGGTTGGAATTTCATTCTAAATCCATATTCTCTGGATACTAATCAGGGTGGGGGTGGAGTAGACAGGATCCGTTTTCAGAACCCGGTGGAAAAACGAGTAAAAATCACTGTGGAGATTCCCTATCGATGAAAAGAATTAAGCAGTCTTTTTGAACTGTGTTTATTTTGGAAAATAAGAATCACACACACACACACACACACACACACACACACACACACACACACACACACACACACACACACACCATTTCTGAATAGCTTAGGCCATTACGTATCTAAGAGATCAGCTTCTCTCCATTGTCCATTCTCAAAAATGTCAACTGTAGCCTGACAGAATAATGTGTGTGGTTTTTCCCCCTTCACATTTGGGAAATAAATCAGGAAAAATAAACAGTGTGGAGGACAAAGAATGCATGGTATTGCTGATGGATCTCTTCATCTAATGATCTGTCTCATTCACATATACAGGAAATGGGCAGCCCAATCCTAACTCACTGTGCGGTGACGCAGCAGTGCCAGCATGGAGTCCCCTGTACCCCGCGGGAGTTTCGCCCCCCCAAGAGGCCTCCTTAAGGGAATATTTGTTCCTTTGCCCCGAGGTAAGTGCATGCAGGGCCGCAGGGTCTACTTGGACCTGCACCAGCTCTATAGCTGGCACAAGTCCATGTGGATCCGGGTTGCGCGATTGAGGTCAGGAAGGGGGTTAGGATTTGGTAGATGCCACTGTCGAACCTGCCCCCTTCTGGTCCTGATTCACCCTTCTCCCTGCCTCCGCCCCATTCTGCCCACCCGCTGTCCCATTCCACCCCCTGTGCACACTTAATTTGTGCTAGTGGGCATCCGGAGTTCACCTATGTGTGGAGCCAGCCACACACCGCTGGCGGCCAGGCTGCGTGCTCCGGCGTGTCACCTTTTATGACAGCCAGAAAGTGCTTTACACTGCTGGAACACTTATTCCAGCAGCGTACGGAGCCAATAGGATTGGGCTGTGAGAGTGCTTTTCTGAATTCACCCAAAGAGGGACTCTTCTCATTTTGTTAGCTTCTATTCTTTATTATCCTAATGCGAAGAGAGGACTCTCTGGAGAAGACTCTGATGCTGGGAAAAATTGAAGGCAAAAGGAGAAGGGGAAGGCAAAGGATGAGATGGTTAGACAGCATCACCGATGCAACGAACATGAAAATGAGCGAACTCAGGAAGATAGTGGAGGACAGGAAGGCCTGGCGGGATATGGTTCATGGGATCACGAAGGGTCGGACACAACTTAACGACTGAACAACAACAACATTCTTTATTCTGATTCCTTTTAGACTGAATAAACTGTTATGTACTACCATGCAATCGGAACTACGTCATCATCCCGTCCCCCCAGGAAAACTCACCAATTCCAAGAAAAAGCCTGATAAATTGTCAATGTAACTTTGCAGTGCAGTATGCCCAACAAACTGATAATTTGACATTGAAGATGTCTAGCTTGGTGTCTATCTCTTCAAGGGAAAATAACATGAGTTCAACATCAAGTTAAAACTGTCATGGTATCACTGTAGGTGGGGAATGTTAGCCAACAGGGTCAAAAGCTGTTTGGTGCCAAGGTTCTGAGTCTCAAGATTTCGTCATCAGAATTTTTTGCCACAAGGTATCTGGAACTCTACATGAAAGTAGCTCATCTAGTTCTTCCTGTCTTCTCATTAACTCATTGCTGTACATATTACATTTCAAAAGAGAATCGCTGTTTCATCAACTGTAAAGGATAGCCTTTTCCTTAATGAGATAACAAAGAGCTTTATCAGCTGTATGTAAGAAAGCTTGAGACCAGGATTGCTTCTTACACTAATGTCATGTGGATATTCCTTGAATATGGTCTTAGTAAAGGGGTTAGGATTGTCAGATCAGAAAAGGAGCTTTTAGTGCAGTAATGCTTGAAACAAGGGGCATCCACTTTGTCCGGTGGAAGGGTAAAGTGCATGAATAAGCAGCATTCATTATGTTACATGGGATTGCAATTTCTAGAAGGAAGAACAATCCTTTAAAAATAAGGTCCAGCAACACTAGTAGAGTTGTTAGGGAATATAAACATACAGTATACAACCGCTTTATGAAGTCAAACCACAGGTCCATCTAGAACACACAGTTGACCCATATAATATTTATTTATATAGCACCGTCAATGTACATGGCACTACACATGGAATGAGAGAACAGGGCCCTGCCTTGAAAGATGTACGACTTAGATACAAACCAAAGAGACAAAAGGAAGAGGAGGGAAATGGGAGGCAGGAATAAGCAGGGAAAGAACATGAGATTATCTCAGTTGCATGAATTTAAGTTTAGTCACAGCTGAGAAAGAGGACTAACACCCCAATCCTATCCCCTGCCAGTCTATATCATGTAGCCTCGCCAAGGGAGTGCACACTGCATGCTATGGTCGGGGGAGTGATCAGGCGGCCAGCAAGAAGTAAACATATATTTTACTTACCTCCCAGCCTGATCACCAATGGGTTTCCTTCGGATCCACACCAGCTATTTTGCTGGCATAAGTCCAAGGAGAGGAAGGAGCTGGGAAAGGGTGATAGGATCCAGTGTGTGTGACTGCCACCAAGATCCTTCCCTCCGGCACTCAAAACGCCCCCCTCCCAGTTTGACCCACTCCCTGCCCTGAACCGCCCCCTCCACCATCTTACCTGGACTGGCAGAGCATCTGGGTGGTTCTGGTGTGTGCATGGAGTGTCTAGCCATTTCCACTGGTGGCTCTGTCACGTGCAATGGCAGCACGATGTTTGTGCTGTCGCTGGGTCACTTACAACAGTGGATCACGAGATCCACTGTCATAAATGGCCCATAAATGGTCCTAAGGCATTGTGTCAATGGTTTTATGGGAAAGGTGGGTTTTAAGAATGAATTTGAAGGAACTAAAGCAGGAGACATCTCACCAGTGATCTGGAAGGCAGTTTCAGGGATAACGGGCAGGAAAGGAGAAAGGCTGGGCTGGAGTTGCTTGAAGGAGCTGGAGATGTCTGGATGGTTGAGGGTAGTGGAATGGAGGAACAGGTCACAGACAAGAGTTGAGAGGTAGGGACAGTCAGGGCCATGGAGGCCTTTGAAAGTAAGGACAGGGAGCTTGTGATCACTTTGGGAATGGAGAGGAACCAATGAAGGGATTTAAGGAGGGGTGTGTGTGCTGTGGTCGAAGTGACAAGATGAGTGAATGATTTTGGCAGCAGAACACTGGACAAAGGTGAGGGGATGTGAATGAGAAAATTGAAAACCAGGAAGGAGTATGTAGAAGTAGTTAAGGTGAAAGAGGATGAGGTCATTCATGAGCCATAGTTTTTGCTGAGGGGGCAAAGAGGAAGGAGTGTATTCTTGCAATATTATGAAGGAAGCAGCAGCAGCAGCAGCATTTGACGACAAACTGAATATCAGGAATTAAAGAGAGAGAAGAGTCAAAGATAAAGCTGAGGCTTTGAGCCTGATCAACAGGGTGAATGGTGACATTGTCTTGCTTTGTGCTGTTCTGTCAATCATTCTAAAGCTGAAAGTAGATGCCACCTAAAATCAAATTTTGGAGCTGAAATTCATAGTAGCAATGAAATTAATGGCTCAGTACAGAGGTGGAACTCCTGTACTCTCCTGGAGAGACTCACAGAGGTGGAACTCCTGGTCTGCTGGTGTAAGTGCCACTGCGGCGTCATAAAATGCTAATTGCTGTCGTGTGCTTCAGGGTCGCCAGTGCAAACAGCCCTGTGCAAACAGCTGGTGCTGTGTCATTGACAGACTTGGAAAAAACGCACCAGAAAAAAGACATTCAAACATTTATCTCTCTATATTTACACAAGCTTGCAAACTGCAGGAGCTCAGCTCTTTGAAGGGCAATTAGCATCTATCTGATTTTTGAATAGCCTCAGGGCTTGAGGCAATTACTTATCTGATCTTTACATCATCTTTCCATGATCTTTCATTGGAGGCTCTGCAGGACCCACCAGAAATCGGGTTGCGACCCACCAAGTGGGTCACGACCCACAGTCTGAGAAACACTGCTCTATCTATATTTCCCACACCATACATAATTTCATAAGCCTCAATTATGTCTCCTTTAGTTAACTTTTTTTAAAGCACTGCACTGTTAGCAGTGCTCTGGAAATAACAACCTTCACAGCAGAGCTGAATTACAGAAAGTGCTTTGTATATACAGTATATTGCAAGAGAAGAGCAAGAGAAGCAGCTGGTCATGGCCACTTGGGCAGGGAGACATAAAACAATCAAAGTCTAACCGAAGTAGGAGAGAGCAACACACACGCCTAGAAACTTTCTAGAAGTTTCATTAGAAACTGAATAAGTAACAGCTGCACCTATTGGTAGGGATATACACATATACTCATCATAGTCACTGTTATTAATTATGCAGGTCTAGTTTGCATGCTGTTGCTCTTCCAACACTAAAAAGCCCCAAACATTTGCAACCTTTCCTCATAAAAGAGGTGCTTTTGCACTTTGATCATTTCGGTTGCCCTCTTCTGCACTTTTTTCAGCTCTACTATATATCCTGTTTGGAGACTTGGAGAACAGAATTGTTCACAATTGAGGCTTTGCCAATTGAATTGGCTCCTTGTCACCCACATCACCCACAAATTTTGGGGGGGCTTTTCAGTCTAGAAAAAAGGCGCCTGAGGGGGGACATGACTGACAGTGCAATCCTGTGTAACCTTGCACAGCAGATGCGCTGGTGTAAATGCACTTACACTGGCATAAGTTATACAGGATTGAGCTGCCAGACATATAAAATTATGCATAGGATGGAAAGAGTGGATAGATAGAGGGAAGTTCTTCTCCCTCTCGTACAACACCAGAACCAGGGGACATGCACTAAAATTGAGTGGAGGGAGAGTTAGAACAGACAAAAGAAAATATTTCTTCACCCAGCGTGTAATAGGAAACAGATATCTTGTTGATATGTTCGTAGGTTGTCAGGACGCGACCAAATCTCCGAATTAAAAATCCGCATACTGCCAGGTAAACTCCGTCGTTATAAGACTCTTATAACGACGGAGTTTACCCGGCAGTATGCGGATTTTTAATTCGGAGATATCTTGTTGTCTGTGTGCTCCCTGGGGCATCTGGTGGGGCCACTGTGAGATACAGGAAGCTGGACTAGATGGGCCTTTGGCCTGATCCAGCACGGCTCTTCTTATGTTCTTATCACTGGCATTGCTGGAGGTGGGGCAGAAAGCTAAGTTCTGCAGCTTTCTGCCCCACCGTTACTCTCAGGTACGAGGTGCCCCGCCCCCTCATCGTAGGAGCCCGTCAGCGGAGAGAAAGCAACGCGCAGGGACTCTCCTGCACGTTGCTTTCTCTCCGCTGACGGGCTCCAATGACGAGGGGGTGGGGCGCCTTGTACCGGAGAGTAATAGTGGGGCGGAAAGCTGCAGAACTTAGCTTTCCGCCCCACCTCTAGCAACGCCAGTGGTTCTTATTATGACAATGAGATGAGATGTGGGCATATATAACACCGCTGTTCATATTAATGCTCTTTTTTTACATTTCAGCAGTTGCTGGGGGGGGGGGGAACATGGTTCCAAAGCAAATACTGTATTCCATTTGAGCAAATTGAATTACACTTGTATTCCATCAGATTATAATAATTAGCAGAGGAGAAATGGATTAAATTACAACCCAGATTCCAGGTCCATTCTTCAGTTCAAACTCCTGTGGTAATACATTCCTTTTCTTTAACAAGCTAGAACCAAATGAGGATTATAACACATAAATAATGCTCCCTTGATAGAAGACTGTAAAAAATGGGAAAAGGGAACTTAAGGAATCATACAGATCAAATACAAAACCTTCTGGTATTGCCCAAAGGATTTAAAGTATGACTATCATATTAAATTTTTAATTGTCCAAATCTTTCTGCATTTTTTGGGGGGAAGAATTTAAGTAGGGTGGCACTTGAACACATGGTTTAATCATGTATTCTGAGACAACCTTGGACAATAAATTAAAACACTCTTTGCCCTGAATGAATGAGTAAACCTGAGACAATGAGGAAATACTAATTTCCACTGTGAAAGACCAATCTTTTGACAGTTCTGCTACAGACACTAAACTGTTCCACAATTTCAAAAATTCATTAGTCAATTGTTCAAATACCTGAGGAGAAGAAAAAAAAAACCTGCTATGACTAAGGGTAATGACAAAAGCCAAGCTGAGCCGTATCTTCTACACTCTTCTGCTAACACTATTGGAGGGATCCACTAAAGTGGCTTTGGTACCAGCAGAACTCTTTGGGTCATATTTATGGTACATTGCAATCTAGTGACACAGTTCTACATATGAACTGGGGGGTTGGGCACTGCTGCTGTCGATGAGAGGAAAAAGCACTCTCTGAGTGCTAGTCTCCATCTATAGCTGGCAATTCTATAGGAACTCTGTAGTCATGGCACGGTCTCATTCTGGATCACAGCTTTACACAAGATTCCTGGGTTCAGCATCAGCATTATGGACACCACTGGCACTGTGGAGTTCCACATCCTTTCCCCACACTTATTGGCTTTCCAGTGCAACATTCCTCAGGGGTGGAGACCTTCCAGTTGGACATCCTATCACTCCACAAAGGCATGGAACATGTTTACTGAGCCATGGAACCATTTGTTGACGTAGTTGCAAAGTCCTGACTATTCTTGTTAGATATTCAGGCACAAGGAAAAATAATAAATCAAAAGGATATATCAAAGGTGAGAGTAATATATCAAAAGGATGTAACAGTTTGCATTCTTATAAATGAAGTGTCAGTGGATAATATCTGGTAGTATGAGAAGTCTTCAAGGTGATTTATAAGAGGATCATTTATCAATATCTCAGCTTGCAGGAATGAGCAGCTGGTCTATGATAATGCAGTCTTGAAAAGTAGGCATACACCTGACCATTCACAACGTACTGTGGAACAATTAATGATGGTTCAGAAAAGGATTATGAGGTTTCGAAAATCTACTTAGAAAAGATTTAGTAGACACCCACAAGCCTGAAAAATCACTGGCGTATCTTAAGCAGAGTACTCTGAAAAGGATGCTCAACAACGTAAATTATTGGTAGGACAGCTAGCAAAAACCAAGCAAAACTGTATTATTGAATCAGTAGTTAAAGCATTTGGACAACTGAATATGTCTACAGAGGAATCAAAAATGAAATTCTGTTCCTTTTTGGATTCATTTTATAGTTTAACTTTAGAGGATCCGAATCTAATCAGTATTCAAAATTTCTTAAATAGATGGCAAATAGCTAAATTCACTCAAAATGATAATAGACTTGCACAAACAACAGTTCAGAAAGCTGAAATTCAAATTAAGAATTTTTTTTTTAAAAAAAGGCTCTAGGGGTAGATGAATTGTATTAAACTCGGATACTAGCTCCTATTATGGCTAGTCTCCTTTACATGTATGTGAATGAAGTTATCCCTGGAAGCTGGAAAAAAGCAAAAGTAGTGCTTTTGATGAAGGAAGAAAACAATACCATATGCCTATTTTGTTGCTCAGCTCTGATTACAAAAATCTGGATGGCATCACAATGAATGAATTAAACACTAACATTGATAGATATACAGATTCTGACCAGTCAGGATTTACAAGAGGTAGGAAACTGATAAGTACCGTAATATTAAGAGTAATAAAAAACATGTATTTAATTAAACTACACTACACATAAACTATACTACACATAATTAATAAAATTAATTATTAATTAAATTATTATATTAATATAATAAGTTTAGATCAGAAAACATGTTTAGATCTACATTGCTATTATTTTTAGATGTCACAAAGGCTTTTGACACAGTGGAATGGCTTTATCAGTTTAAAACCATGAAAGTCTTTAATATTATCTTCATTTTTAGAGCATTGATAAAGGTGATTTATTTTATACCCTCTAAAAAGAATTTGGTAAGCACTCATGTTAACTAATCCACTGATTTTGAAACTTGGCACACAGTGGAGATGTCAATTGTCCCTGGTTTTATTTGCTCTAGCCATTGAACCTCTTGTGACAGTAATCTAATAGTCTTTCCAGTTTAGGGGGATTCAGGCAGTGAATGAACAGTTAAAGATCATTTTGTATGTGGACTGTGTAATCCTTACATGGTTAGAACAATCTGTGCCATCTCTAATTAATTTCTGTATAATTGAGAGATTTCCCCAGATTTCTTGGTATCTTTGAAAGAAATATTCCATACTTATAAAAACTCCTTACCATAAAGGTATTAACTGCTCCAATTTTCTAGGCACAATACTGGAAACAAACTACTGTACTTCGCTCTCAATCAGATAATGACTACTGAAATAGCTAGATAGAGCTGTAACGGATATTGCAAGATAACTTATTGCAAGGTAACAGATAACTTGCAATACAGCATTATCATTTTGTCATTAGTTAACATTTAGTACATAAATAAATAAATGGATACCCTTTAACATATACTAGAACACAGATAGATTGCATACATATGATGGGAAAAAAGGTTAATTTTTGAAGTATGATTTTTTTTTCAAAATTGTGTTACTTATGTACTACACATACTTTTGAAATAAACTAATACTGATAAAAGAACAATATCTTTAAAAGTCTTGATGACAAAACACAACTTTGTACCATGTCTCAGTTCCTCAAATGTAGCATACCCTCTTGCCACGTTTACAGCCCAATCCTATGCAGACAGGACTGCATGATGTATCCAGCTGTATCCATGCTGTATCCAGCACTGGATAGGAGCCAGCTGGAGGTCTTCTCAGGGTAAGGAGACATTTGTCCCCTTACCCTGGGTAAAATCCCAGCCAGCGCTACGGGTCTCCTCAGATCCACACCAGCTACTTCCAGGTATCACCCAGGAAGGGGGCATAGGATTGCCAGCACCACTGATCCCCCTCCCGGACCCGATATGCCCACCCCCTTCCCCGTTATGCCCTCCGCCCACCCCCCACACCACCCGGAGCACTCCTTACATGCTCCGACGCACAGGCTCCTGGATTCAGCACTGGCGGGATGGCGCAGGCCTTGTCACCGGCACTGCTTACTCACTGGGCGTCATGAATGTGCTTTACAGCACATTTGTGACACCCAGTCACTGCGCCGTCTTAAGCCGGCAATAGGATTGTGCCGTTAATTCCGCAAATAAAAAGCAGCATTTTAACACCATGTATTCAGAGAGACTTCCAACACATTTTAGAGCTTTAGGTGGCAAATTCCATGGTGGTAGAAATATAAGAACACGCTAAACAAATGACCATTTGCTGTTGTTCCTTAAAATCTGCCACTTCACCCAGGGGGAACAATGCTGCCCGAAGATTTTCAATGAAATCATAATATATTATTTTCATCAAGAAAACTATATCTCACCCATATATCAGAATATTTTTATATTATTGGCAATGCAAATTGTCACTTGCAGACAAGGTTAATGAATCCACCAGAGGAAGCTAGCATATCGTCCCACAAATGCCTTTTTGAAAACCTGCACTCTAAGGGTTAAAATTGTGTGAAGCATAGTAGTTGTCTTCCTTCACTATAGCACCTTCACAATCTCAGACAGCACCAGTATTCTAAATTACCAATAATCTGCTTGGTCCATATGCTACCATGGTGTGAGCCTCTCCCAGTATGTGGAAATACTGTACTTTGCAAAGCTGTGGATGAGATTGATCAGATTAGAGCCATGCTGTCTACTTCTGTGGCGACAGGGTGAGAGATCTTCAAGAGCAAGGGCCTCATGTAACATCATTGCTAGAGTTTCAGCTGAGTTCAGCTGAGTTCACGGAGGTAAACTACTGATCACCAAACACTGTGATGAGTTACCACCTATTCCGCAGCAAATGATGCTTATATATGGCATGAGTTGGAGGTTAGTTAGTTGACTGCAGAGTTGTAACTTGGTGATGTGAGAAGCTCAGCCTCATCTAATTAAAAATTGTTGGGGTCACGACTTGCTGACCTTATCAATGCGGTCCTTTGGTACTGGCAAAGGGAAGAGCAAAATGCCAGGGTGGCCACCATCTTCATATAGTTGGCTCCTTGGCCAACTAGATAGCATGTCTTCCACTTCTCCTTCTCAGGTATGGTTGCGGAGTGAGTGGTGCAGCTTCAGAAGTCAGTGGTGCACTTGAAGTAATTTTAAGCCTTCCAGTGCCTACCTTGGACACAACATGGTTCTTTGCTTGCGAGTCTGGTTGATTACATAGGTTTTTGGAATCACAAGAAATACTGTTCTTGTTCATTGCCCTTTGATGCCCCTACTTTGGATCACAAAGTACTGCTGCTGATGTGGTAGGACCAGGCAGGGATGTGGATCAAGTCTCTGACTCCAAGTCTCGAGTCAAGTTCCAAGTCTTTGCCCACAAGTCCTGAGTCTTTGGTTGCGAGTCGCTATCTATTTAATGGGGAAAACGGATTTAAACCTGATTAAAATTCGACTTGTCGTAAAAGGCTCCACGTCTCAAGTCGAGTCTTTCAAGTCTTTTACAATCGCCGAGTCAAGTCCAAGTCATTGGTGGTACTTGAGTTCGACTTGAGTCCGAGTCAACAGACTCAAGTCTACATCACTGGGACCAGGCATACATTTTCAGAACTGCATTTAAATGGTTCAGAAGGTGGCGCAGTGGGTTAAACCGCTGAACCATGAGCTGTCGATCGAAAGGTTGACAGTTCGAATCCGCGACAGGGTGAGCTCTCGTTGTTTGGCCAGTTCCTGCCAACCTAGCAGTTCCAAAGCATGTTAATGCGAGTAGATAAATAGGTACCGCTTGCGGGAAGGTAAACAGCGCGCCGTGTTCCAGCTGCATGCTACGCGCTGCGGCAAGGAGAGTCATGCCGGCCACATGACCACGGAGGCGTCTTTGGACAATGCTGGCTCTTCGACTTTGAAATAGGGATGAGCACCACACCCTAGAGTCGGACACGACTGGACTTAATTGTCAGGGGTCACCTTTACCTTTTATTCACACCTGGCAAAGGGTCGCAAATGGTGAGGATGATGAACGGCTACTCATCGTACTTGCTTATCATACCACCTTACTTCATTTTATCCTCACAACAATTTGTGAGGTAGGCTAGCCTGGGAGACAGTGACTGGTCCAAGGTAATCCACCTGCATGGCTGAGTGGAGATTTGCACCTGGGTCTCCTGACTCCAACTCCAGCCCTCTCTACCTGCTACACTACAATACTGTGAGGCCCTGCAGAATTTGAAAAGTGGGACCGTTCCAATAAGCAATTCAGTGGCTGTCTGGAGTATGAGCACGAGGTGGCCGGCTACTGCAGAAGACCCTCAAGGGACCAACACAAGTGCCTCCCCTGGTCGTGAATCTTTGGACTACAGAATCTGGTATGGTGTTCCAACAGGGTTGCCAACTTTTCACAGTTAGTCTGTAGTCTCCAGGAATCAGCACGCCATGCCATATATAAGAATCATTTGCTGCGGAATAGGTGGTAACTCATCACAGAGTTTGGTGATCAGTAGTTTACCTCAGTGAACTCAATCAGCTGAAACTCTAGCAATGATGTCTCCAGGTGACTTTTGAAGGCAATCTTGGAAATTTTAACAGGACCTCCAGGAATTTCCAAATTACATCATGTTGGGGAAAAAAATCACCAGGAATAGCTTCAGTCGGAGTTGGCAACCCTGTGACCCAACCTCCCAGGCTTATGATTTTCCCACTACAGCCTCACTTATGGAGCAGGATAATAGTGGTTGCAATTGCCAAAAACCCTGAAGAAAAACACAACCCAGGAGAGCAAATTTAATTTTCACTTATGACAGCAAGATAGGTTGAACCAAACCTACCACACTTTCAATCAATGTTTGTTTATCAGGTTGTTTGGTGAGAATGTATGGAGATTTTAAAGAGGTGCAATCAGTATACTAATATCACCCAGTGCTCTCTCTCTCTCTCTCTCTCTCATCATCACCACATAATCTGGCCACGGTTATGTACTGTGATGTGGGCAAACCACAGTTCATCTACATAACACTGTTGACTTACTTGTTCTGTGTTGGTCTATAATGTGTGTGTTTCCATCCATATCAGGGGGAGCCACAACAGGATGGGCAGACTTCAGAGTTGCAGGGTATATTTTGTTTTTTATTGAAGCCCCAAGGTTATTGGAGCCAAAGGCAAAATAGGGACTCGAGGCAGAACCAATTATCTATTGCATCCCATGTGTCATTCTCTGGGGTGACCCTGCATATATATATAAGTACTAATCTACATCTGAGTTACTACAAGATCAAGGATTCTACATAAAACTCCAAACCTGGGCAACAGAACCACTCAAAGACCAGGTCACAAGTAATCAATTAATACTTCAATTTTACAGGTGAGGCACACTGTGACTGAGAGAAGCAATTAGTACAAGGTTTGCCATGGCAAAAACCTCTTTCTAAAAAAATTGCAATTTTTAATGAACTGCAAGTTGGGTCAGCCCTGTTATAAGTAAAATTCCATTTTACAGCTGGGAAACCCTGAGGCTCAGACATCTACACCTTTCAGGCAAATAAAGTGTACTTAAATTGCAACCTTTATCTTATTCCTACTGTTAAACAATTGGGAGTCAGAAGCCCTTCCAGATCTAGCTAAATCATCCAGATATCTACAAGGTAGTTCTTGATCTGTTTATGGCCTACCCCTGAGTCACTGGCGTCGCTCGAGGTGGGGCGGAAAGCTAAGTTCTGCATCTTTCCACCCCACCGTTACTCTCCAGTATGAGGCGCCCCGCCCCCTCGTCATAGGAGCCCGTCAGCGGAGAAAAAGCAACGTGCAGGAGAGTCCCTGCGCGTTGCTTTCTCTCCACTGACGGGCTCCTATGACGAGGGGGCAGGGCGCCTCGTACCGGAGAGTAACGGTGGGGTGGAAAGCTGCAGAACTTAGCTTTCCGCCCCACCTCGAGTGATGCCAGTGCCCTGAGTAATACAAACGTTTTTCAGTCTGTGACAGACGGAACACCTGCCCTCAGAATGCACATGATTGCCTCTGTGTGAGGGCTTATTTTCCCACCATATCTGATCATGCACTATTCTAGAATTCCATTATTTTGTTAGCCTTCCAATCAATAACAGGCATGGTCTCATCATGAGATCACACATTCCCCTTTAACATTCCCCACCCACCCACAGCTCTGATCCAGATTGTGCCCCACACACACTCTTCAGTACAGCAGGGGTATAGGCCGCAAGTCATCTGGCCCGTGCAGAGCATGGCTTGGAAGGAAAAGCCTCCTGCTCAAAGTGCCACACACCGGACAGGGAATGGCAGAGCCGCCTGCTCAGGCTCATGGGCACAGGGAGCCCACAAGCCTGGGCAGGAGGCTCTGCCATTCCCTGTCCGGTGTGTGGCAAATTGGGCAGGAAGCTTTGCCTCCCAAGCCAAGCTCCGCACAGCCGTTTCTGGGAGCTCAGCAACCCGGACGTTTGGTGATGACGTGATGACATCATCACTGAATCTGAATATCCCTGCTTTACAGTATGAAAACAGCTTCAATCTGAAGTCAACTGACACTTTTTTCTACATATGGAGCTGTGATGGAACAAAGTGTTGAAGTCCGCAACTCCCACTGCAATTTTGCCACATTTTGTTGCCCTCCCCCTTTAAAAGAAACAGGGGGGGGGGAGTCCAGGACACACACTTAAAATACAGTAACATGTGGTTTGGACTTTTGATCCTAGAAGATTTTTCATAGCTGCTTTGTGGGTCAGATTGAGTCATGTGTTCATATAGGATTCCCTCAATGCTGCTGTGGTTAGAACGTGTTGTAATAATGATTAAGTGTCATGGTGCCTGGGTTCTTGTACAAGCATCTGATTGAGGGTTTAAAGGAGTTCAATCTAATTAGCTTATTGAAGGGAAGGTCAGAAGATGGTTTAATCACAGCTTATAAAGTATCTGGGCAGGAGATCACAGGTAATAGCAAAGGGCTCTTTTAATCAAGGAAACAATGCAGGACTAAAATCTGATAGCTGGATGTGCAAATCAGCAATGTCTAATAGAGAAGGTAATTACCCACTGGAAAAGATTTCCAAAGGTTGTGGTTGAATCCTCCATCATGGCGTCTTACAATCAAGATTCTAAAAGATATGATTGATTCAACCGCAGATTGGAAAGAGGAAGGATGCCGAAAACCCCGAGTCAAATTTCTAAATCTGTGTTAGGCAGACAGGCAGTCTCAAGAAACACACACACACAAACCTCTTGTGGCCTTAAAGTATATGAAATTATAGGAGAGGAGACGATGATGATTAATACAGTGCCATCAATCTATATGGCATTTTAATTACATAATTTGAATATAATAAACTGATCTTGGGAAAGGTCCCAAGTTTGGCCATGTCAGGACTGATCTGTTGAATTGGAGCCAGGAGCTGGGAACCAATAGTCGCACGAGGATTTGGGCTCAGAGGGCAAGCCAGGAATCAGAGCTGAGAGATCAAGCCAGAGAACAAGTCCAGAACAAACTAGAGTTCGGAGAAGAAATTGCTGTCCTGGCCAAGTCCCATCGTGATCAGTCAGCCTTTATAGGAAACTGGCTAGCTAGTCTAGAGCAGGATTTCCCAAAGTATGGATCGCGACCCGGTTGGGCCCTCCCTTGCTTTGGCTCCAAATCATCCGAAAAGTGGCTTTCTGAGGTTTCTGTGGGGCCTGCAGAGGCCTGTGCAGTGGGTCACCAGCCTGGCGCGACCCGGAAGAGGCCTCCCCGCCCTCCCTGTAAGTCATTCTGGCACTGCGACCCATCATGGGGGACAAAGTGGGTCACGGCGCTAAAGAGTTTGAGAATCCTTGGTCTAGAGACATGGTTCTTGCCTTGGGTTCCAGAGGTCCAGAGTTGAAATGCCATGGGAGGCTATGCATCAGGAGAGAGAGGCCCCAAATGTTTAAGGGGGGAAAAAAACATTTTTGTTGCACAGCAGAAGCCAATAGAAGCATTCAGGGAGACCTTAACAGAATGGAATACTGGGCTGAACAGAATGAAATTCAGCAGAGATAAATACCAGGTTCTACACTTGGGCAAATAATAATAATAATAATAATAATAATAATAATAATAATAATAATAATAATAATAATAATAATAATTAAAGGCACAGGTTTAGAATGAGCAATGCCTGCCTTGGCAGTATGTGGGAAAGGGATCTTGGTGTTGCAGTGGATCACAAGCTGAACTTGAGTCAGCAGCTGCAAATAAGGCTAATGCGATTTTAGGTTGCATTAGTAGAAGCATAGCTTCCAAGTTGTGAGAAGTAGTGGTTCCATCTCACTCTGCACTGTTCAGACCTCATCTAAAGTTCTGTGCCCAGTTCTGGGACCCATACTTTAAGAAGGATGCAGCCAACCTGAAGCAGGTTCAGAGAAGAGCAATGAAGATGGTCAGGGGTCTGGAAAATAAGTGCTATGAAGAAAAGTTGAGGAAACTTAGTATGTTTAGCATGGAGAAGACCGGGGGGGGGGAGGGGAAGAGATGGTAGTGCTCTTCAAATATCTGAAAGGCTCTCACGTGGAAGAGGACAAAGATATGTTCTCTGCTTCCCCGGAATGTAGCTTTAATGGGCTTAAGCTGAAGGAGGGGAAATGTTGGTTGAATATCAAGAACAATTTCTTAATGGTACGAGCAATTTGTCAATGAAACAGAATATCAAGGGAAGTGGCGGGTTCTCCCTCACTGAAGGTCTTCAAGCAGAGGCTCGACAGGCACCTTTTGAAGATGCTGTAGAGAGGAGCTTCCTGCTTCAAGCAAGCGGGTGGCCTTGAAGGTCACTTCCAACTCTATGGTTCTAGCTCTTCCTGTTGAGGAGTGTCAATGACTAGCCTGGCTTGGTGATGGGAACACTCCAGTGCCCAATTTGTAGCTTTGGTGGCTCAGCACATGGGGCAGCTGTGTACAGAGCTGTGAGTTCTTGGTTCTAGCCCCAGCAGCAGTACCTGACAGGCCAGGGCAGAACTAAATGTGCTGCGCATCTTGAGGTTGCTGCCAAAAACAGCAACGAGTTTCCCCTTCTCTCCTGGGAACACTTAATAAGGGGGAATCCATGATGTGATGTTATCACATTGTACATTTCCCTGCCTTGCCTCCTGTGTTGTGTCAGTCAGGGATCTGGAAGAGGGACAGGAAAATGCATGACATCATGTCACACATTTTCCTTATTAAATATTATGGGGAGAAGAGGGCAAACTGAACAGGATATGCATTCTTGGGTAGCAATCCCATTATCAGCACTGTGCCTGGTTCGACCTGTAGCTTTTACAATTATTAGGATTGGGGGCAGAGAAAGTTCTCTCTTTTGGGAAGGGAAAGTTTTCTCAGCCCTGAATGAGAAGGATCATGTCCTCTGGTACCCGAGGAACCACCTTTGGACCATGGAGGTTGGAGCTAAAATTCCCTACCGATTTCTAAGAACTCAAAGTTTAGAATGGAATTTCCTCTTGCCTGAAGCATTATCAGGCACCTTTTTTTCCTTCTTTTTAAGTGCCCTGAATGTCTGCTTGTGGAATCTCTTCTGGATGGAATAGGTAGATACGTGGAGGACAGGTGCATAGTGCTCAGAGGAGGAGGTTCGACTAGGTGCCTTTTGGTTCTTCATAACTCTATGATTCCCTGCTTTTGGGGTCCTTGAAGTTTATGAACTGGAGAGTAATCTATTTGTCATGGTTTTGGCGACTGAAATCCAGATATCTTTCAGATGTTTCAACCTCAGGATACAGGTCTTTTCTTAATGCAACATATGATGAAATTTGGTAGGATTTCAGGTTCTCGTGGCCGGCAACAATTAGTAGAAATTTATTTTTGGGTTCAGAGACCATGGTCAAAATTTAAAAGCAAAATAAGTTAAAAAAAAAACCTTTAAAAAGCGGAACGTTTCATCTAGGTTTCACTAGACTTTTCCAAGTTGGCGGCTCAGAGTCCTGAGGTACGCCTGATGGTAAGGTTCAGCGTGATCTTCACATACACTTAAATAGTGAGACACAAGCTGAACTCAGCTGAAGTGAACGCTCAGCCAGCAAGCCCAGTAACATGACACTAAAGTCAAACTGGGAGCAGATCCGCACCACAACTTAGGCTGTATGGTGAAATCAGCTACCAGAATGGATCAAGCCAGATGCAAAGGAAAGTGCAACCAAACTTGAGACCTCAAAACTAAGAAGATACCACATACAACCTTTATCACTTGGAATAAGTGCTGACAGAGCTCTAGATCTATCAAAATAATGACCAGATGTGCTAGCTATGCATAGAGCCACAGCAGGCTCTAGCCCACCAGGATAGACTTAGGCTCTACAGGTAGCGGCAACGTATAAAACCACTGTGAAGAATGACAGAATAAAACAGAATATTTCATTTTTATGAAAAAAAATATGAACATAATTTTTATGTTCATGAAATTACGAACACGTCCACAGAACCTATTGCTCTGGTCCATGTTGCCAGTGGTGACAGCTTTGCATGGCGGAGGAGTAAGGCAGGTGCTATGTCCTTCGGCTCCAGCATTGCACCTCTAAGCCTGTGTAAGCCAGGGGCCTCTGTGCCGAATTGCACAGACTCTCCATTTGGGGAAATGGTCTGCATGGAGCTGCCATATGAGCAGATCACTGTAGAATTGCACAAGTCACACAGGCTCTTGGTTTCAGGGCCTGCCCTAACAATTGTGCAGTGAGGCCATTTGCCTCCACTGGCCGATTTTGAGGCACTACGAAAGAGCAACACATTTTCAATTGAATACTTTATTATTACGACGTTTTTTACCAGAAGGGTCGCAAGGCAGAAACTGCATTTTGATTTTCTACCTCAGAGACACCAAATGTCTTGGGCTGCCTCCACTCCATTCTGACCAACGGCCCAATCCAGCGCAAATTCCCCTGTGCCGATGCAGCAGCATTTTGCGGGGAAATTTCGCTGCTGGAGGAGGTCTCCCCGCAGTAAGCCCCAGCCATTGCAATGGGCAACTCGGACCTGCGCGAGCTAAACAGCTGGCGCAAGTCCACATTGCTCCGTGCTGGTGGATCAGGTCTGGGAAGGGGGATAGGATGCAGCGCGAGCCTGCTACGGCGCTTTACAGCACGCTTTTGCGATGCACAGAGGCCTGACGTGCTGACACAGCGCATGCTATGTGGGAAGAGGATGCCAGATTTGATAGACCTTTGATTTTATTTTGCAGGTTTCTTCTTATATTCTTACATTTTTGTAGAAAACATATATGCAGTATGTAAACATATATATTTGTATGTAGTGCTATGTCGAAGCAGCTGTGCTTCTTAACTGTGACACCCTGATGTATTACACAAGCATTATGAAGGGGCTCAACCTACCATAATGAGGTCAGGTTGTGCAGAAATACACACATCCGGCAGCCAGACCGCTGTCTCTAGTGGACAGAGCAGCCTACAAGAATCCAGAAGTTGTCAACTCCTGCAACAAAGTGGCAACTGGATGACCTATACACCTTTTATGGCTATAAGCAAGAAGAAGAAGAAGAAGAAGAAGAAGAAGAAGAAGAAGAAGAAGAAGAAGAAGAAGAAGAAGAAGAAGAAGAAAGCATCAAATGAAATTAAAGGGCAATAAATGTAACTTCATAACAAGGAAAGATGTTTCCAACAGTATAAGAGGGAGTAGCAACTGTGCTAGAAAACATCATTTGGTTTTCAGCATCAGGGTTTGAATTCAGGGTATCAGAGGGGGAAAAAAAACCAATTTGAACCCACAAGCACAGTCCCAGACCTTAATATCACTAGCTTATCCCATCAATAAATTGTTCATAGTTTTAGAAACTGCTCCTATTTTAAAATATTATTTTACAATTGATATTTGTATCAGACACACACCGGTTTGCAAGCAATGAAGTTATCCTGAAAGTCTACTAGAAAAAACAACAGAGTCCTGCTTGGTAAACAAGCTAACTTTGCGCTACAGCTTTTTTGGGATAAAACCACAATTAAAGGGCATCTCTGCTTCTGCCCAATGCTCATCTAAGGAAGGCTACTTATCTGAATAATTTTTACCCAGAGTAAATGAAAATAAAGGTTTGGATAAGTACAAAGGCTTCTGTTTACCAATGAATGGGGCACGGGCAGGAAGTGGAAAGGGCGGGTTCCGGATGGCTAAAGCACCACATTTGGAAACCACAAACACTAGAACTGTCTACAGTGAGATGACAAGGTATTGTCTCTAGTGAGATGAACTTCACACCAACAGAATAAAATAATATTGAATGTATGAAAAGGACCTGTGTGAAGTCTTTGGCACAGCTCCTGGGTCCCCATTTCCTACTGTAACTAAGAACCAAACTAACCATTATTCTGTGGGAAAATACACCTGTGAGTCACATCCATGAGTCTCGATTCACATGGGATTTGTGACCACACGTTCACTGCAATCTGGGGTTTTCTTTGTGGCACAAGCCACGCCATTCCTTCCGCCCATGCTGCCAATCACCCCTTGGCAGACTTCCTGGCTCTGCAGAAATCCCGGCAGCACTTGGCCACCTAAAGGGGCACGACGAGTCTCCCTCTGAGGCTTTGTCCTTCTCAGGGCATGATACTTCCTGGTTTGGGCATACACTGTGCTGTGGTTCCCAGCTTGGACTTTTCCCTCCACACTTTCTGCAGTTCTTTTCTTCAACCAAGGAAGCTGGGTTTCCCCAAAGGTTAAGACCAACGGCAAAGGCCCAAGTTCTCATATCTGCAATCAAAACTGTCTGCTCTTGTCACCTAGTCACCACAAATGAGGGGGTGGAGACAGCTGCCTTTTAGAGCTGGAAGAGTAGGGGCTCTGGCGAAGAACAGAGGCATGGCTAGGCAGGGGTGGGGGGACGGCCTGCACCAGGCATGGCACTCTGGGGGAGGACACCATGGCCACGCGAGACTTTGGCCGTTACCTGTTGTCCCCAACAAGGTGCGGAGCAGTGAGCAGAGCTCTATGAAGGTATGTTGTTTTTCCTTCTTTGGCGCTGGAAGGGCCCTCCCACTCTCCCTTGGCTCTGATTGGCAACAAATCTGAGCAATCTGGAAGCAATTTGGAGGTGATGCAATGACATGATGACATCATCACATCACTGCCAAACTACTTCTGGGCCTGTGGTGTGTGCTCTGCGCCACTACACCAGGCACCTTCGAGCCCCGCACCATCGCTAGCAAAGAAGGGCTACCCGGGAGGACAGTCTAGGGTGCAGTCTCACCTACTAAACTCACGGATATCAAGTTCCATCAAGTGCGTTTTGTAACTGTGCGTGCAAAAACCAGGGAGATAAAGGTTCCTCCATCCCCTTCACTTGGTGTAAGCGAGCCTGGGGCTTATGGGCCTCCTTGAATGCATGCCAGGTCTAGACCTGGCGTACATTCGGGGAGGCATTGTAAGGACGACGCGGGCCGGGAAGGGGCCAAGGATATTGTCGCCAATAGCCCCTCCCCCTCCCATGACCAGCCATTGCCCCCCCCCACCTTTGCCGCCCCATCCTGCCCTCCCATTGACCGGCGCGGGTCTTACCTGCAGCGGCCGGAGTCGGGTAAGTTACGTGTTGGTGTGAGTGGCGCTGGCCTCTGCACCCAAATTGTGGTCTTTCATATTGTATCTTGTTTTTATTGTTTGTGATGTTATTGTTTGCAAATGCGTTTAATGTTCTTTGCCAGCCACCTTGGATTCATTTTATGAGGAAAGGCAGGAAATAAATCTAGCTCAGTGGCAGAGCACCTGCTTTGTGTGCAGGGGGTCCAAGGTTCAATCCTGACAACGTCAGGATGGGCTGGGTAAAACCCCTGCCTGGAGACTGTCACTGTGGGCAGCACTGAATCCGAGAGACCAATGGTCTGACTCAGTCACAGGCACACTAATTCAGCCCCACTGCCAAATGATAGCACAGTGATGTGAGTGTGTGAACCAGCCCACATTAGCATGTCAAAGACTGGAAGCACTGACAAGATAATGAGAAATGAGTCTAGGCAAGCACTTGGCTTGCCAAATGTGAAAGCAAACACCTTCCAAATTCAGGAGAGCACTGCAGGGATGTTCAAACTTAGTGCTGGATTTCTTTAATCTTGATACAACAAATCGAAGCAATTAAGGGAGAATGCAGAGGGGGAGTTGTCATGTGCCCCCCCCCCCACTGTTGGCTGCTAAGGCAGAAGTCAGTAAGATAAGGGGATGTTTGCTAAATGCCTTCAGCTATTCCAGCTCAAGGCATGCAAGGAAGAAGAGGCCAACGAAACGTCCTCAAAGTGGGTACCCAAAACCAAAAGGCATTTGCAGTATTGCTGGATACAGTGTGGCTGGATGAATGTAGGGTGTACAACTTCAACTGGAGCATCAGCCAAAGGATGAACAAATAGGTGCAAAGACCATATACCAAGATCTACACAGATCAGACATCCCCTTGATACCAGTCAGAGGAAAAGGTAACTTGAATTATTATCTGTATCGTGTGGGATGTGCCAGCTTTTCAGTTGTCTTTGTACTGATGTTTGGTATCCAAGGTAAACACACTGGCCTCTAGCTATTTATTTGCACCCACAACTGAAAGCCTTCATCCCAGAAGAAGAACTTCTGCAGCTGCATTAACCTCCCCCCTCCCAATAAAAACAAGCTTGGATGATTAAACTAAACACCTCCAGTACTATATACAATGCTGGAGTAAATATCCTGGCCTTGATGCTGAACCTGGCAATTGTCATTCCTGCCTTGGTGGCTTAAAGAATGCACTACTCTGTAGGTCCAGCGGGTCTTATGGAAACTTCACCTGGTGCAGAACATAGTGGCCCATTTCCTGATGGTGGATAGACTGCTGGGAGCACATTACACCAAATGTTTGAGTATCTACTACACTCATTCCAGGCAAAACACAAGGTGACGGTTTTAACCTGTAAAGCCCTATAGAACTTGGGTCTGCATACCTTAGTGCAGTGGTCTCAAAGTGGTGGATCACGACCCACCACTGGAACCAGATCGTCCCCTGCCACCTTAAAGCAGTGTTTCCCAAACTTTTGTGACCATGACCGTAAATAGAGTTTTTCTCTCAGTCTGAAGACCCATGGAGTTGGTACATGTTAATAATAATAACAGGGAACACTGTCTTCCTGCGACCCTCAAGAACAACCATGTGACCCTTGTTTGGGTCATGACCCCTGGTTTGGGAACCACTGCCTTAAGGGGTGGGGACAGCATGGCGGCAATCCCGAGGATTGCCGCTGCTATGAAAAAATGTTTTAAAAATTCATTTTAAGGACTTACCGGGGCCCCTGGAGAGCTCCAGAGGGTGCTGAGAGGCCTGCGGACCCCTCCGTGGGCCTCCCCAAGCTTTAGATCGCCGCTTTGCAGCGATTACAACCACTTCCGGCGAACTAAAGCTTGGGGAGACCCACGGAGGGGTCCGCAGGCCTCCCAGCACCCTCTGGAGCTCCCCAGGACCCCCGATAAGTCTTTAAAAATATTTTTGTTCCCAGCAGTGGCAGCGATCCCTGGGATTGCCGTCGCTGTTAACCTCGCCTTCGCAAATACTCAAAATTCTTCCCGCCTTGCGAGGAGACCTTTTAGAACCTCTTTCTTAGAGACTGCCTCCTCATTCACAATCTGTTGCAATCTCTTACTCCTATCAAATATACCATTATTATTATTATTATTATTATTATTATTATTATTATTATTATTATTCCAGCCCCATGTTAAATCTGGACATCAAGAGCACACACAGAGATATTCTTGATGTCTGCCCCTCAGTTGCACAATTCCTTTTCCCAGGAAAATAAAGCTGGAACCTGGACCTCTTTTGAAAATATTTACACCCCTTTCTATTTCCATTGGATTTTGATGGCTAGGGTTCGGTTTTTAATTGGATATGAGATCCTGACAGAAGAAGACAAATAAGGAAAGAAATATTATATTCACATACCTGTTCATCACCTGATGAACAATCAACATAAAGCAGTGATTTGCATGTGTGTAACAACTCACCACAGATAGAAATCTCGTATCATTTTAAGCACAATGCTTTCAAATGGAGCCAGCTCACACATTCAGAGGCAAACCATCCAATGTTAAGCAACCAACTGATGAGAAACCAAGCAATAGGCATGTACTGGTACATATGAACAGGCTGAGGCTCTGAAACACCCCAGAGCTTTCTAATCCTTGTGCCAAACTATTACCAAAGTCCAAGTCAGGAAAATCTACTTTGCTAGTCACCAGCAACCAATGGGCAGCCCAATCCTATTCTGGCTTCTGTCAGTGGAACAAGCATGCACGCTGTTGCAAACGTGCCGTAAGACACGTTGCAGCAGCAACGGCCTGCCAGCACCAGATCCCATCGGAGCACCCGTCAGAGCAGATAGGCTCCTGCTGAGCTGTGGAGGGAAGGCGGAACAGGGGAGGGGGCGTTCCACGGTGGGTGGAGGGGAGGGTGGAGGGCAGATCAGGCCGGGAGGGGGGCTTGGCGGAGGAGGCCTTTGCCGAATCCTATCCCCCTTCCAGCAGGCTTGAAAGCCCAACACGAAGCTGCCCGGATTTGCGCCAGCCATTTAGCTGGTGCACTGAGTAGCCCCAAAGAGGCTGTTGGGGCTCAACACGGGGTAATGGGACAAACATCCCCTTACCTCAAGGAGGCCTCCAGCAGCCTCCAGCCCCGCTCTAGGTACAGTGGAGCCTGCCCCGGCATTGCTGCATTCCCGCACTGGGCTTTGGTTAGGACTGTGCAGTAAGAGACACCCATCCTTCTCTTGTCCTTCTACCTTTCCACCATGATATAACATGCTAAACAGGAGTGCTTGCAAAAATCAGAAGGGATTTCATGGTCTCTGAATTGGCTACATTCCATAATTATGAACTGAAAAGATTTGGTACTCTTGCTTGTTCCCATTGTTAATCACGATGTGCTCATTTCTATATATGATCTGTTTCATTCTTCCCAAAGAAGAGACTGCAAATGTTTTACAAAACTTTCCCTCAGCAGGAGTTGGTCCGGAAAAATAAAGCTTTGTCTAGTTTGTCCCTCTTTCACGAACAATTTCCAATATGACAACAAAGCTTAAAATGTGACCAGTTGTTTTCAGAGAAAACTGTTAAACTAAACAGTGGAAACTGATACGATCGAGACATCTCTGAGGGCCCTTCCAGTTTTTGATGTTGTCTGCTAGAGTACCAAGATTCTAAATTTTGGCAGAGTTGCTTAATGAAGATCATTTGCTTGGGTGGAAACCAGTATATATAGTTCCACTGAAGTTGACTGCCATCATCTAGGAGGCCAGTCTATGGACATGAAGGGATCCAATTAGAAAGATAAAGAACTCAATATAGGTTTGGACGGTCTTTCAATAGATGCCAGTGGCATCTTTGTATACTATCTGCATGTCATACATGAAAACATGAAAAATTTACCTCAGATCACTGCGCCTAGGGAAAAGCTTCTTTTTGCCAGTGAAGTAGACTTCACATTCATCGATCTTCAGCCGGTGTGCATAGTCAATATAAGCAGATACCTCCTGGCCACGGACATTTCGATCCCGAATGAAGATTATAGACTAGGAAGAAAGGAAAAAAGAAAAGTGTGAGAAGATTCCCAAGGGAGAAAGACTGGTACATTTTACACTGAATGCTTCTGGACATAAGGAAAAGATTTCAGTCTTTAAATGTCCATTACTCATTTTAGACATATGCTAAATAACTCCATACCATGATCAAGTATCTTTCATAAGGGTTTGCACAGCTAGATCCTATGCATGCCTACTCAGAAGGTCGGCCCATCCATGAGGCCAACTGAAGCGGTCACCTCAGGCAAGCAGATTGGTGGGGCGCCAGTCTCTGTCCGCTTACTTGCTTCCACTGCTCTTTCTTCCCCTTTTACTCCTTAGATTGGAAGAGGCAGACAGAGAGGAAGAGGAAACGTGGAAGGGAGGGGAGTGCTGAGCTAGGACACTGGAGAACGGGAGGAGCAGAGGCTGGCACATCACTGGGTAAGGGGGGGGGAAGCATTTGGCATGCCATCTCAGGCATCAGTTGGTCTTGGGGTGACCCTGCTCTCAAAGAAGAAGATATAGGAGTGCAGACTTCATTTCCAAAGAGCTTTACGATCTTCAGAGTGCTTGTTCGCCCTCCTTCTGCCCCAACTTTATACATGGGGAGTTTAAGCTGAGAGAAAATGATTGCTCAGGCCACACTATGAACTCGTCCTGGACCCACTTCATGCGGCGTATGCACTGAAGTCACTTTGGCTCAGATATCAAGGGAGCCGACCTAGTGGCACCTGTCTGACAGTGAGCTATCTCACCATGAGATGGGTTGCTCGTGAGAATTAGCCCTGTCACTGAGGTGACAGTGCAAGTTACTTCACTGTGCCTGAATACCCAGGCTTACCAGATCGCCGCCGGGATGGGAGCAGTCTACCCTTAAGGGGGAGGGGTGGGGGGTCAACCCCCTACAACCTCCCACGCCCCTCCCCCTTAAGGGTAGACTGCTCCCGTCCCGGCGGCGATCTGGTAAGCTTGTGAATACCACACACCAGTGGTTGTAGGAGGAATGCAATGGTTGTAGGAGGAATGCAATGTAGGTTGTAGGAGGAATGCAATGGTTTTCTTACATGGATGGGAGGACAACTGGGACAGCTGAGACTGGCAAATGATTCTGGTGGTTGATCCTGAGGGAAGCGGCAGGAGAATTCTGTGTTAGGAAGTAAGTGGATTCGACTCTTATTTAGTTCCTGCAGTCAAACAAACATTGACTTGTCATTTACACTCATCTGAGGGGTAGGTGTGGGAGGCGGAGTTGGAGCCTGTGAGCAAGGAAGGATCATATACAGCCTGTAGATTTAGCAAGGGAAGTAATTCAGGCTGAAAAGAGCTGAAGGTTCCTACAACAAAAACAGGATGTCTCCCAGTCAAAACCGTTGGCCTGATCTAGCAGGGCTCAGCAATGCCTCTTCTTCCCCAAAATGGCACACTCCACCTCACAAGAGGAAAAACAGAGCTGCAGCAAAAGAATTTCTAATGCAAGCAGAAAAGTATTTTCTCATAAAGGCAAAGGCTTACATGAGATACATTGAAGCTGGGAGGCGATAAAAGACAACCAGCTTGTCAGATATGTTAATAATTGGTTCATATAATCTCTCTCTGTGTGTATAAAGCAGAAGTAACAAGTTTAAAAACACCTTATGAGACGCTCCAATGTTTAAAAAGTTGGCAAAGTGAACTACGTCTTATGTTCAGTAAGCAACATAAAGGACATCTTTCAACCCTCATCTGATTATAAAATTAATTTCCTAAAGTAGGTGTTTTCACACAGACCTGCCATGTAAAAATCAACAAATCTACACAGCTCTACAGGGAAGCAGCCTGGATGTCTATCAGTTTCTTGTTTTGAACTTCAAAAATATTTGAAAGGGAAAAAAAATCCTGTGATAAAGGTACAAAGGATTCCCTTTGGCTTTTGATCCAGTATCACCTGTCAACATTCATTTTCATTGTTCTTTTTCTCTCTCAAAAACTCATTTAGAAGTACTTATAAAGCTTTCATTCATAAAACATACAAGAGCGTTAGATGGATTTTCTTAAGATGTTCTATCACTTTTCAGTTTTACCACACCTTTCTGCCTCGGAGAAGATAGCTTTATATGCTGTCTTTTAAACGTTACCCCCTCCCCCAGTGATGAACAGCAGATAACACATTTCATACTAATAATTAAACAGTCAATGTGGATTTCACAGGAGAATCCTAAAGGTGTGTTTGCAAGATCACTTTGGGATGATGGGGTGTGCAATCATCACAGTCCATGTGACACATGTTCCCAACCCATGCTTTCCCCCAGCCTTTGTATGCAGAGGATGTATGTATGTATGTATGTATGTATGTATGTATGTATGTATGTATGTATGTATGTATGTATAAGAACATAAGAACATAAGAAGAGCCCTGCTGGATCAGGCCAAAAGCCCATCTATGTATGTATGTATGTATGTATGTATGTATGTATGTATGTATGTATGTATGTATGTATGTATGTATGTATGTATGTATGTATGTATGTATTTAAACATTCCTAAAAAAGGTAAAGGTATCCCCTGACAATTAAGTCCAGTCGTGTCCGACTCTAGGGTGTGGTGCTCATCTCCATTTCAAAGCCGAAGAGCCAGCGTTGTCCGAAGACGCCTCCGTGGTCATGTGGCCGGCATGACTCTCCTTGCCGCAGCGCGTAGCATGCGGCTGGAACACGGAGCGCTGTTTACCTTCCCGCAAGCGGTACCTATTTATCTACTCGCATTGACATGCCTTTAAATAGAACATTCCCATGGTGGCTTACAACCTCACTAGCAGCTCAAGCCTATGCATGTCTACTCAAAAGTAAGTCCTACTGAGTTCAATAGGACTTGCTCCAACGTACGTTTGTATAGGATCGCAGCCTGAAATGATGTTTTCTTTCTACCTGGACTGTCATGCATGTGTACTGGTTTTAGAGACTGTTTCATTCATAATTATTTCCCAGTGCAAATTTCAGTTCCATGTAAGAAACATTTACCGGTACATGAATGTGCTCCACCGTGTATGTGCTCCACCGTTCTTGTGTCTATTTCATCACGGCCAATTGTAGCTGTCTATTTCTATGTTGACATAGGGAAACAGATATGGTGCATTCATCAGACATGACAGTGTGCACAGTTTTGACTATATGGGACATCCATACTGGAGAAGAGCTCCAAAATGATAAGCAAAAGCAACACGGTAATTCCAAGTTGCAGCCAAACGTTTCCAATGCAAAAGATGCAGCTAATTTGAATATGGACGCAAAATTTGGGGAACGTGTGGCTCCAATCCACACTTTAAAAATCCCACACCATTGCCAGAATCAGAAACCATTACATAACCCTTCCTGGAAATGTATACATTAACAAGAACTGTAAATGACAGGAGGCCATTGTATTGGGCAATGCACACTTCTAGTGATTCAAGCAGTGATCCACTATATATTTTATCGAAGAGGGCTTTAGAGAGAGCTGTTGCCCACAACACAGAAAAGCCTAGGCCAGATAGCTTGGTGTTTGCCATGTGAGTGAGACTATTCCATGCCATGTCACAAATGACGTTTTGAAAGTGCCTTGTTTTCAAAAATGGCTTGCTGGGTTGCACCAGGGAGGAGTACATACTGCTCTTCAAACGTGAGTCCAAATCCCCATGGTTGTACAGAGCTAGCACTCAAACTCTTTGGATTGGAGCTACTTTTTTTTCCCCTAAGCATGCTGTGCTCTACATTCTTTAAACAGCCATGTCTAAATGAAAACAACACATGCCACTGAACCGCTCAGAAATGGGAAATCTCTAGACCCAGAAAGAATTGTATAAATTCTTGAAAGCAGAATTGACCCCACGGTTGTAGATGGGTTTAAGAGACATATTGGAGGAAAACAGATTCATGACACTTGGACAGAAGTGTGTATTCTAGCTATTCTAAAACCAAATCAGGAGCTTTGCAATTCCTCTTCATGCAGACCTAAATATTTATTGAAGAACCAAGATGCAGAATCTAAGGCATCATTTTAAGACTAACAAAAACAATCAGAATTCGAATTCAGCATCATAGTTGGGATGAATAACCGGGAAACTGATGATTATGGGAAGCAGGCTTTGCTCCACGCTAGAACACTTATGCAAATCTGTCCGAAAGGAAAATTCCTTCTTACCTCTAGCAAGAGTCCTGGTTCATAAATTCAGCTGAAGGTGGCACAAGTCCCCCCCCCCCTTCCACCAGGTGGTCCATTGCAAACTGGACCCTCCACATGAGCACCTGACTGTCCACTTTGCATGATTCTTCTGCCTTTTTGTAATGAAAGAAACAGCACAAACTAGGTTTATATATGTGGATGGTGCTGTTCCCAGAGGGAAAAGTCTTATGCACAACCTCCCCCATGCTATTTCGTTGTTGTCCGGGTGGAATGTATGAGCCAGGGGGTAGCTACTTGGGACAAGTTAAGAAGCTTGCTTATTAGAGCGCATAGGTGACGTCAAATAGGCCATGGCAACTTTCACTGAGCAATCCCAATTTGGAATATATGGATTCAAGCAAAACATGAGACAGGAGACTGGAGACAATCTTATGGGGGGGGGGGAAACCGAAGCCTCAGCTGTATCACCTGGTGAAACAGTCTCAATGGAAAATGTTTGAAGGGATGCCAAGTGAAAGGTAAATGGCTGGAACGCAGAAGGCCGACAATATTTAGGAGTCAATTATTAACTCATGGAGGAAGCTTTAAAAAAACACCCCCCCAAACCAACCAACCCATGGACAGTTTCACAGGTGGTGCCCCAGGGGCCTGAAGCAACAATCTGACTGAAAAGGACAGGCTTAAAATACATTACAAGCTAAAATAAATTCTTAATGACGGGCAATTTATTTTTCTTGAATACTGTTTGGCCTAATTTGCCACCTGTGGATCAAGTTACATCTAGCAAAAATACCACCAGGCTACAGTAGTAGGGAAACTGACCTCGTCTCAGTATCTTTAAAACAGATGGTCTGAGCACTTTTATTCTGGAAAAATGCTAAAGCCGCTGGTCCTGCCTGACAGGCGAGGCATGAAAGGCAGCTAGTCCATGATCTCATGCTTCTCTCTTTTGCCTACACGAGACATAAGTGTGCTGCTTTTAAGCTCAGGGAATTGTTATGGTTATTAATTATATCGCCATCCATGAATATAGTGCTTTACAACAGATGAGAGGAGAGGTATCTGTGTCAAGGAGTTTGCAATCTAAAAATAGGGAGAAGGGAGACAACAGGAGAATGGGAGAGCAGTAGAGGCAGGGCAAATTTTGAAGACGCATTCCTTGGAACATTTTAGCAAGATGGTCATGGCAGTGCAGCGAAGGTGCATGTATGCTGAAGTAAGACATGGCTCATCCCTTCAGTCTGGGCCTCCTTAAACAAAATGGTTAAAGAAGTCCACCTTTCTTATCTGGGACCAAATGCAGAGTAATCTAAGAGGCATTGGGTCTTCTGTTACCAAAATTGCCCTTGAAATTAGGGGAATAACTTAAATATGGCAATTTGGTATTAGACAGACCTTTAGATTAGATTAGACCTTTAGACCAGCTATACCAGAGTTGGGCTTCCAGAGTTCAGTTAAATAATATAGAGGACACACGTGGTTACTTTCCAATATTTACTAAATAGTTCAAGGAGAATCATACACAAATACAATCATACAGATCTGGGAGACTTAGATAGAAAGGTATAGAGGACATTTGCATTAGCAGGTTCCTTTGAAGCGTTGGGGGTAATATTACCTGTTCCTGGAGTCCTTGGCAGCAGTGATGGAGTGAGAGAGAGAGAGAGAGAGGAAGAAGAAGGAGAGGGGTTGGGATGGCTAGGGCTCCAACCAGCATAGCACAAGCTAGGAGGAGGCCTGAGGCACAAAGAAGCTAGGCCAAGGCGAGGGGTTTGCAAAAAGATTAATGGTGGAGAATGCTGGGGCAGACCCTGTTCATCTGAATACATGCTAAGTACACGTGTGTTTTCAGAGAAACAGACGTAGGAGAAAGGCTTTTCAGAATTCCAGTCAGATAGTTCGAAGCAAGAACTGGTGCGTGTGTGATCTGTGCATTTGGCTCTAGAGAGCATCCTATCAAAGTGGGTTTGGCTTTTCCTAATTTCTATCTTCTTTTGTGGGTGGGAAATCAGTGTTAGGGCATTCCCCACTCCTCACCTTTTTACACCCCACGCTACATACATGAACATAGAGCTTACTAGCAATTGCAAGGTAGAGTTACAGCTCAGCAATATGGTGCCACACCAAACCCTTTTACTGAAGGGGAAGCTCAAACTCTGAAACCCAGTAGAGCTGGGACCTTGTTGTTTTTGTTCTTTTCAAGAGAAGAGACAAGTTCTCTCTCCCCATTTTGCCAGAGAGAATACGCTGGGGGCGGCACTCTGAGCTCATCTAATTCACTAGGAAGAATACGCTGGGGGCGGTAGATAAAATAACTCCATAAAGGATAGCTACCTTAGGAGTTACAGCCCAGGGAATACGCTGGGGCGGCCCTGATAAATTAAAAATCCCACAGAGGAATATTAAGGCAGACGTGCCTAACAGAGACTAGGGGGTAGAGCCTCCACAGCTCAGCAGTAAACTAAAATTGGAAGGAATACGCTGAGGGCGGCCTTGCCAAACAAAATAGATAATTTTACACAGGCATCCTAGACAAACATGCTCAAGAAAAAAACAAGCCAGCCTAAATTGGACAAATGGCTTCTCCGGAAAGGGGATTGCCCGTTTGAAGAAGGATCTTTTAAAGGATCTGATCCTCTCCAGACCCTGAAAAATGCCTTCCAGGACTTTTGTGTTAAGTCCAAACCCAATCAGGCAAAAAAGGATCAAGTAGCCACATGGGGTTTGTTCTTGGCTCTAAAAGATAGTCTCTCCACCTTAAAAGAGACCCAATTGGAGCAGGAGAAAGAACACCAAGAATTGGCTACTTTAAAAAAACAATTGGAGGAAAAAGATTCTGAGATAGACGTATTAATAAATCAGGTGGTGAATATACTCAAGAACAAAAAGACAGAATAGCAAACTTAAAGCTACAGCTAGAAAGCCAGCTAGAAACTCAGATAGCCGAACAGCAGGATACACATCAGAAACAGCTTATTGTCCTTACACAGAAAAAGGATAGGCAAATAAAAGAAAAAGAAGATAGAATAAGAGATCTCACTAGCCAATTGCAGGACATTACACAAGAAAAGGAAGAGAGCCATAATTCCTTTGTTGTTCAGTCGTTAAGTCGTGTCCGACCCTTCGTGATCCCATGAACCATATCCCGCCAGGCCTTCCTGTCCTCCACTATCTTCCTGAGTTCGCTCATTTTCAGGTTCGTTGCATCGGTGATGCTGTCTAACCATCTCATCCTTTGCCTTCCCCTTCTCCTTTTGCCTTCAATTTTTCCCAGCATCAGAGTCTTCTCCAGAGAGTCCTCTCTTCGCATTAGGTGGCCAAAATATTTGAGTTTCAGCCTTAGTATCTGTCCTTCCAGGGAACAGTCAGGGTTGATTTCATTTAGGATTGACTGATTTGATCTCCTAGCAGTCCAAGGGACTCTCAGGAGTCTTCTCCAGCACCACAGTTCAAAAGCATCTATTCTTCGGCGCTCAGCCTTCCTTATGGTCCAACTCTCGCAACCATACATTGCTACTGGGAACACCATCGCCCTGACTATGCGAACTTTTGTTGGCATGGTGATATCTCTGCTTTTTATTATACTGTCTAAGTTTGCCATAGCTTTCCTTCCAAGGAGTAAGCGTCTTTTAATTTCATGGCTGCTGTCTCCGTCTGCAGTGATCTTGGAGCCCAGAAAAGTAAAATCTGTTACTGCTTCCATTTCTGCCCCTTCTATTTGCCAGGAATTGATGGGACCAGATGCCATGATCTTAGTTTTATTAATGTTGAGTTTCAAGCCAACTTTTGCACTCTCCTCTTTCACCCTCATCAAGAGGCTCTTTAGTTCTTCTTCACTTTCTGCCATTAGGGTGGTATCGTCTGCATATCTGAGGTTGTTGATATTTCTCCCGGCAATCTTGATTCCGGCTTGTGCTTGTTCATTCAGCCCTGCATTTCTCATAATGTACTCTGCATATAAGTTAAATAGGCAGGGTGACAATATACAGCCTTGCCGTACTCCCTTCCCAATTTTGAACCAGTCGGTTGTTCCATGGCCGGTCCGAACTGTTGCTTCTTGACCCGCATACAGGTTTCTCAGGAGACAGGTAAGGTGGTCTGGTACCCCCATCTCTTTAAGAATTTGCCACAGTTTGTTGTGATCCACACAATCAAAGGCTTTTGCGTAGTCAATGAAGCAGAAGTAGGTGGGTTTTTGGAACTCTCGGGCTTTCTCCATGATCCAGCGCATGTTGGCAATTTGATCTCTAGTTCCTCTGCCTCTTCGAAACCCAGCTTGTACGTCCGGTAGTTCTCGGTCCACATACTGCTGAAGCTTAGCTTGTAGGATTTTGAGCATAACCTTGCTAGCATGTGAAATGAGTGCAATTGTGCGATAGTTTGAGCACTCTTTGGCACTGCCCTTCTTTGGAATTGGAACGTAAACTGACCTTTTCCAATCCTTTGGCCACTGCTGAGTTTTCCAAATTTGTTGGCATATTGAGTGCAGCACTTTCACAGCATCATCATTTAGGATTTTAAGTAGCTCAGCTGGGATATTATCATCTCCACTAGCTTTGTTGTTAGTGATGCTACCTAAGGCCCACTTGACTTCACTCTCTAGGATGTCTGGCTCTGGGTCAGTGACCACACCAGCATGGTCATCAGGAACATTAAGATCTTTCTTGTATAGCTCTTCTGTGTATTCTTGCCATCTCTTCTTAATCTCTTCTGCTTCTGTTAGGTCCCTGCCTTTTTTGTCCTTTATCATGCCCATCTTTGCACAAAACGTTCCCTTGATATCTCCAATTTTCTTGAAGAGATCTCTAGTCCTCCCCATTCTGTTGTTTTCCTCGATTTCCTTGCATTGTTCATTTAAGAAGGCCTTCTTATCTCTCCTTTCTATTCTCTGGAAATCTGCATTCAGTTGTTTATATCTTTCCCTTTCACCTTTACTTTTTGCATTCCTTCTTTCCACAGCTGTTTGTAAAGCCTCATCTGACAGCCACTTTGCTTTCTTGCATTTCTTTTTCTTTGGGATGGTTTTAGTTGCTGCCTCCTGTACAATGTTACGAACTTCCGTCCATAGTTCTTCAGGCACTCTGTCTACCAGGTCTAATGCCCTAAATCTATTCTTCACCTCCACTGTATACTCATAAGGGATATGGTTTAGGTCATATCTGACTGGTCTAGTAGTGTTCCCTACATTCTTCAGTTTAAGCCTGAATTTTGCAATAAGAAGCTCATGATCTGAGCCACAGTCAGCTCCAGGTCTTGTTTTTACTGACTGTATAGAGCTTCTCCATCTTTGGCTGCAAAGCACATAATCTATCTGGTTTCGGTATTGACCATCTGGTGATGTCCATGTGTAGAGTCGCCTCTTGTGTTGTTGGAAAAGAGTGTTTGCTATGACCAGCGTGTTCTCTTGACAGAACTCCGTTAGCCTTTGCCCTGCTTCATTTTGCGCTCCAAGGCCAAACTTGCCTGTTGTTCCGTTTATTTCTTGATTTCCTACTTTAGCATTCCAGTCTCCTATGATGTAAAGGACATCTTTTTTTCATTCCAGTCTCCTATGATGTAAAGGACATAATTCCTACATTCACCAAATAGACATTCTAACGCAACAGATTGATCAGCTAGAACTTGATGCAGCCAAAACAAGAGAAACTGCTCCTCTGGATGCTTTGCCTAGCTCTCCTGTTAACTCACAGGATCACAGAGGTGTAGTGGCTGTAGCAAGGCTTGTGGACTCTGAGCATGAGGGGGACAACTCCTCTGCCCTGAGCCCTGAACCCTCTGCTTCCCCACAAAAGCAGGAGGAAACTTTAGAGGACCCCCAACGTGTCCTACCCGCAGCCCCTGTAACCACAAAGTCCCACACCACAGATCCAAGAGCTTTGAATTTGGGAACCAAATACATTAGAGGGACTATCAGAGGCCCCCCCTCTCAGGCTAAAGCGCGGTTCCAGGAAACAGGAGGATATTGCTCCCCTCCTGCTCCTTGCACATGCAAACGCCAGCAGCCTGTAAGGTGCTTCCGTTGCCATGAACTGGGTCACAAAAAAAGTCACTGTCCCAGTAACAGCCAGAATAAAAGAACTGCAAACTCACATACAGCTATTAGAAAGCAGATTAAAGCTGCTCCTATGGGCAGAAATCTAAGCATGACTGCTGCTACAGCAGCAAACCAGGGGGAACAACCCCAAAACCTCTCTCCCCTCCCCCAAGAAATCACCTTTCAGCCTAAAATTAGGGAGAAAGGAGCAGCAGGGAGTGGACGATTTCTAACAGCACCCCGAAGAAGGAGTCAGTACCAAAGGAGCCTGAGCAAAGACTGAACCCTGGGTGTAATGTGGAAAATGGATCTTTAAACCTAACACGTTTTGTTTCTTTGTATTGTGAAAAGACTGTCTTATCTTGTGTCTATACATGAGCAAACCTTCTGACCTAAATTTTGAATCAGCAGAGTTGCACTCTGTACATGGACAGGCAACCTGGGCACAATTATACAATGGCCCAGCCTGCAGCTGAGATAAAGAATATTGTGGGTGATTTAAAATCATCTCTCTCTAGTTTCACATGCCTTTTGCCTTCCTGTCTCTCACTTCTAAACAGAGGGGGTGAAAGACTAGAGATGCTTTTGAATTGCTAATTTGAAACTTGCCCACTCCAACCTTATCAAGGGGGGGTGCGAATGATGTCATCTCTACTGCTGATGGTAATCAATTTTGCTGATACCAGGACAGCCCAGCATCTTTCAGGACTACAAACTTAGATTTTTATGCCTTCCCTTGCCTGGGAATATAATTAATATTTCTATTAAAAATATATATTTAAAAAATACGCTTACCTGGTCGCTGGTCACTGGTCGGTGGTCGCTGGTCGGCCCGAGGTTGAGAAGCAGGCTGTGCCTCCCAGCGGCTCCATGCAACACGGGCAAGAAGCAGGCTGTGCTTCTCCCGGTGCCGCTGGTGCCGCAAGCACAGCCTGCTCGCCTGCGTCGCGCGAGCCCTGGAGCTCGCGCAACACGGGCAAGAAGCAGGCTGTGCTTCTCCCGGTGCCGCTGCGAGACCAGCGGCACCGGGAGAAGCACAGCCTGCTCGCCCGCGTTGCGCGAGCCTCCAGGAGGTTCGCGCAACACAGGCAAGAAGCAGGCTGTGCTTCTCCCGGTGCCGCTGCGAGACCAGCAGCACGGAGAGAAGCACAGCCTGCTTGCCCGCGTTGTGCGAGCCTGCTAGAGGCTCGCGCTGGCCGGGCAAGCAGGCTGTGCTTCTCCGGTCTCCCAGAGGCACCGCATGGAGCCGCTGGGAGACCGGAGAAGCATAGCCTGCTTGCCCGGCCAGCGCGAGCCTCCAGCAGGCTCGCGCAACACGGGCAAGCACTGTGCTTCTCCCAGTGCCGCTGACGACCGGGAGAAGCACCCGCTCGCCGCGCCGCCACGGGCAAGAAGCAGGCTGTGCTTCTCCCGGTGCCGCTGGTCTCGCAGCCGCACCGGGAGAAGCACAGCCTGCTCGCCTGCGTTGCGCGAGCCCTGGAGCTTGCGCAACACGGGCAAGAAGCAGGCTGTGCTTCTCCCGGTGCCGCTGCGAGACCAGCGGCACCGGGAGAAGCACAGCCTGCTTGCCCGCGTTGCACGAGCCTCCAGGAGGTTCGCGCAACACGGGCAAGAAGCAGGCTGTGCTTCTCCCGGTGCCGCTGTGAGACCAGCGGCACGGAGAGAAGCACAGCCTGCTTGCCCGCGTTGTGCGAGCCTGCTAGAGGCTCGCGCTGGCCGGGCAAGCAGGCTGTGCTTCTCCGGTCTCCCAGCGGCACCGCATGGAGCCGCTGGGAGACCGGAGAAGCACAGCCTGCTTGCCCGGCCAGCGCGAGCCTCCAGCAGGCTCGCGCAACACGGGCAAGCACTGTGCTTCTCCCGGTGCCGCTGACGACCGGGAGAAGCACCCGCTCGCCGCGCCGCCATCTTCTTTTTTTTTTTTTTAAATTTCAAACTTCCCGGCATCTTGGGTCACGAAATCTCGCGTGATCCAAGATGTCGGCGCCCAAATCTCGTGAGGGCATCATGCCCTCACGAGATTTGGGTGCCGACATCTTGGATCACGCGAGATTTCGTGACCCAAGATGCTGCCCGGTAAGTTTAAAATTAAAAAAAAGATGGCGGCGCCCATTCGTCCCCCGGGACACGACCGGGAATCGGGTCCGATTTCCGGGACTGTCCCGGCGAAACCGGGATGAATGGTAAGCCTACTTATAACCCTTGCATTACCTCATTTGAATTTTTGATTGCTTGTACTGTACCTACATTTGAGTAAGTATTCAGGTATTCCTGGAGAGGAAACCAAGGCACAGTTTTCTTCTCTTCCTATTTTCATACTTGCTCTGGTCATGCAATCTACCCTATACTCTTACTTGCTCTAGTCACTCTTTTAGCTACCCAGTGCACCTACCCTTTTGTGTGCTCCCCTGTACTGTACATCCCTACCCACGACGGATCAAGACTCCAGATTCCAAGACTCCAGACGTGTGAGAGTACAATATTCCATATTTACTCTCAAGGGGGGGAATTGATACCCAGTGTCCTGTTAAAATGAGAACTGTGGCCAAAAAGGAAAATGTTTGCTGCCATGAGACCTTTTGGAGATGACCTGTGAGCTGTGACTTTGGATGAACATGTGTCAGACTGGACTGTATTATGACACAATGCCGCTTGTGTTCCTGCCATGAGCAATGCTGAAGAAAGGTCTCCCCAAGAAGCATGAGGGAAAAACCTGACCAGCTGCCTGACTCCATTTTAACATGTGTCCAAGCTGAAAAGCCTGAGCAGCCTCCATGTGGCCAAAAAGCTCTCACAAACTACTCTGCATTCCCCCCCCCCCCCACTGTGATGGTCCTGACAGAAGACAAATACCTTGCTACCTGAGATGACTCCACCCAGCCTTTGCTTTTGTCTCCTAAGTACCGGACGATCAAACCATCTCCCCTCATCCTCCCTCCTGATGTGTGTGTGTGTGTGTGTGTGTGTATGTCCCCTCCCACAGATCTACCTCCAGCCCAAACAAGGTATTTCTTTTTGCAGAGTAAGACCCCAAAACTCCTCCCCTGTGTGCAGGTTTAAGAGGGCAGGCAGCCACCCAATTTCTCCCTCTTGACCCTTACCTCCTGAACTATGACTCTGTGAGTGCCCTCATGCACAAACCCCTCGCCTTGGCCTAGCTTCTTTGTGCCTCAGGCCTCCTCCTAGCTTGTGCTATGCTGGTTGGAGCCCTAGCCATCCCTACCCCTCTCCTTCTTCTTCCTCTCTCTCTCTCTCCCGGTGCCGCTGACGACCGGGAGAAGCACCCGCTCGCCGCGCCGCCATCTTCTTTTTTTTTTTTTAAATTTCAAACTTCCCGGCATCTTGGGTCACGAAATCTCGCGTGATCCAAGATGTCGGCGCCCAAATCTTCAAGGTGAGGGAACATTTGTTCCCTTACCTCGGTGCGGCATTGCGGCTGCACCGGCGCTGGAAAGTTGTTTCGGATTGCACTGTAAGTTAGTTTTGACACATTACTAACACATTCCCAACCATGTGTTAGGGAATACATGCAGTGTTACCAAAAATTGCCCTTGAAATTAGGGGAATAGCTTAAATATGGCAATTTGGTATTAGACAGGGACCTTTAGACCAGCTATACCAGAGTTGGGCTTCCAGAGTTCAGTTAAATAATATACACACGTGGTTACTTTCCAATATTTACTAAATAGTTCAAGGAGAATCATACACAAATACAATCATACAGATCTGGGAGACTTAGATAGAAAGGTATAGAGGACATTTGCATTAGCAGGTTCCTTTGAAGCGTTGGGGGTAATATTACCTGTTCCTGGAGTCCTTGGCAGCAGTGATGGAGTGAGAGAGTCTCCATGACTGCCCCTGCACTGCAAAATGCAGTGTGCACCCTGTTGGCACAGCTACACTGGCACTGGAAAGGGACACCACTGTAACAGTTTTGAAAGCAATGACCATCTATTGATTGGGGATGGATGGGGGTTCCTTTCTGCTGAACAGGTGACAGGTGATAAGTGCTGTCTAAGCTGTGAGATCTGACCATCTCACAGATGCACATGCACACATAATCTTTATATGCTGTAGCATATATGCAGTTTGCTGATTCCAGAACAAGATATGTGAAATCCTCAGAATTTCAGCTTTTTTTTTTTAATAAGAGTTAATTGTAATAGTGAGGAGGATTGCACTTGATTTTAAAAGATCTTAAAAGGTGAATTAAATTAACATACTTGAAGCAAAAAGTTTGCAGGCTGTGACTCCAAACCCCAAACTCATGCATCTCATGAAATGGACTGTTAGTCCGAGAAAGCTGAAGCTGTTGAAATACATTTGTTAGTCTTTAAGGGGCACGAAGGGTCGGACACGACTTAATTTTACAAGATCCTCTGTTGTTTTTGCAGCAGACCAAAGTGTAAGAATGAAATAAATAGGTACAGGGGTATTTGCTTCTAAGATGTTTGTGTCATGTTTTCTTTTTTTTTTTTTAAACACATACACAAAGTTGAGAGGCACACATGAAAAACAATAACCAACCCAGCTCCTTGAACTAAACTCCTGCATCTCAGAAGCGACTCTGTAAGGGAGACAGTGGCTGACTGAGAAGCAGATGTCATAATGTTTAAGACTTGAAAAGAAAAGCTGCTTGCCTTGTACAGAAGAACTGTTTTTACTGTGTGCTTGCTTGCAACATGTGCTTTCCAGTCAACTATTATTCACAGTGTTCCACAGCTGCAGGGGGAAGCTCAGCAGACTGCGGATTTGCTTATCTGTGTAAACAGGGTGTTGGCTGCATTTGTGAGTAGTAATTCACAGCAGCGAGAACAGGCTCCTGAGTGTGTGTGTGTTCTTCTTGTATTCATTCAGATGGCATTAAAAATTGAAAACTTTCTGTACTTTTGCATGCAGCCAAAGAAGCATGATCTTTCTAGGTTGATTTCACGATGGCCCTGTAATCAGTAAACAAGACGACAACTGGAGAGGGCCGGTGTCTGAGCCTACCTTGCTGCTAAGTGACGGGGGTATGTCACACATCCATGCATGGCACTTGAGGCTGCACGAAATGTTCACCCATCCATCTTATTTCAGTGTGAAATGAGTGCTTCAGGGAGACTGAAATTTCCCCTTGCCCTCTAATCTGAATTCTACATTTTTTTTCAGGGAGAATTTTACAGCTGTTTGCAGCCATTGCTTCTTCTTCTGTGTGTGTGTGTGTGTGTGTGTGTGTGTGTGTGTGTGTGTGTGTGTGTGTGTGTGTGATGACAGCAAAACAGGAGGTGGGCTAGGAGAGACAGTAGCTGCTCCAAAGCCCTTCTCTAGGTTGCGATCCAGTATCCCTAAGCAGAGAACCCCAACAAAGAGTCCCACAGTTTAGGTTCCAATGAAACGTTTTTAGAAGAGCTTGCTCTTGTGTCTTCAAACTGTAGTGTGAAAACATTGTCCTTGAGCCACTTGAGCAGCACTGCCAATTCATTTCGCCTAAAGCCAGCCTAAGGCTTATTAAGAGACCAGTAAATTCTTGGCTCTTGTCTGGTGTGCGAAAAATCTGAATGATCTTTTCTACCTGCTTCACACAAGGGCTTCTTTCACCATTTTCTGTTAACATTTTATGTGTTTCAGTTCCAGTGTCTCCAGGTGGCAAAACATCAGTTGGATTTTCAGTCTTCCTCCTTTTTACATTGGACTCCCACGTCAGAGTACACTTAGCAAAACACATTGATGAAGGGGGGGGGGGGGGAACCTCCATGAACTTGGCTGGATATGTGTTGATACTCTCAATCTCTACCAATATTTTTGGTTTTAATACAGTGCTTTACAGGACCTCTTTCTGTTTAGTTTGCTAAGCTCATGAGCCTTATTTTCTGACATCACCTGTTGATATGGAAATGAACAAATGTTCTGTGCGAAGTCATAGGTACGCATACTTTCCAGATTAGGGTAAGGACAGGAGGGAAAGAGTTTATGGGAGGTTTTGCCGAAGGAGTATGTATGGAGGTGTACCAGGATCTGGCCTGAAGGCCTGTGTGGCAGCAGCCTAGCTGGGTCTGGATCGGAGGCCACTTGGGAACTACCTGTGCCCCACCATGCAGTCCAGAATAGAAGAAAAGTGGGATATAAATGTATTAAAAATGAAGGAAGGACTCAAAAGAGGAAAGACATCTTGGTGTCAACAACAATGTCATGTGAAAACTCCGTGGCATCTGGCATGATGAGAAAGTCGCATCTGTGAACTGGGGGTCACCAGCCAATGTAGCCAGAATGGTTGGCAGCTGGTCAGAGGATCCATGCTCATCTTAGGTACTGCAGAAAGTAGGAAGGGAATTTGGCGAGGTCTGGTGTGACAACCTGGGGAAGCCTGGAAGGGGGGAGCTCAGTACATAACTAGATGCAGGGCAGGGCATCACTAGGGGGCTGACACCTGGCTTTGTTCCTCAGCCACAAATTTTGGTGTTGTCCCTGACTCCTCGATCCTAGCTCACCTCACTTCTGACTCCCCCGTAGTTGCTACCTACAGCCCAGCCCTCACATTTACAGGTGTTTGACAGTTTTCTCTGAATTCTTGGAAAGAGGATAAATTTTCTTTTTCAAGAACTCAAAGAAAACTTTCAAACATCTAAAAATACTGTTTATGGTTTCTTAGAAATAGTTCAAACACGCCCCGGGGATTGCTGCTACTGCTGGGGAAAAATGTTCGGAAAGGGGTTTCGTACTTGCCAGGGCCTCTGGAGGGTAAGGGGGGGAGCGTGGACCCCTCCACGGGCCTCCCTGAGCTTTAGATCACCGCTCTGCGGCAATTTACAACCACTTCCGATTTTCGGATGAAAACCAGAAGTGGTTGTAAATCGCCGCAGTGCAGCGTTCTAAAGCTTGGGGAGGCCCTCGAAGGAGTCTGCAGGCCTCCTCCCACCCTCCGGAGGTCCTGGTAAGTACAAACCCCCCTTTTCCGAACATTTTTTCCCTGGTGGTGGCGGCAATCCCCAGGATTGCTGCTGCTGCCGCCGCTGTCCCTGCCCCCGCAAATATTATTATTATTTATTGGATTTATATCCCGCTTTCTCCCCCAAAAGGGGGGGGGACACAAATAGCGGCTTCAAAATTTAAAAATTACAAATTTGATACCTATAAAAATATAAAACTCTTAAAACATTAATACACTAAAAAACACAGTACAAGGTATAAAACCAGGAGTAAAAAAGTTCTTGTAAGAAAAAGTACTCAAAGTTCTCCCCACCTTGCGGGGAGGACTTTGAGAACCACGGCAATAGTGAATGGTGATGTGGCTGCTTGGGCATTTCTGTCATTTTCACATGCAGCTTGTGTGTTTGAAGAAGTGGCTGGGCGGAAAGCAGCAGGGAGTGGGAGCTCAAGGTAAGAAGTGGGAGCTCAAGCTAACTCCCAGTGGCATCGCTGGAAGTGGGGCGGAACGCTAAGTTCCGCACCACGCTGACCTCCGTTACTCACCGGCACGAGGCGGCCCCGCCCCCTCGCCTTCGGAGCCATTCAGTGGGGCGAAGGCAATGCGCAGGGAGAACGCCTGCGCATTGCCTTTGCCCCACTGAATGGCTCCGAAGGTGAGGGGGCGGGGCCGCCTCGTGCCTGTGAGTAACGTAGGTCAGCGTGGTGCGGAACTTAGCATTCTGCCCCACCTCCAGAGACGCCACTGGTAACTCCGTCTCATGCCTCTCCTTCTCACTCAGCCCGGTGAGTTGGACTGGCAAGGAGGAGGTGGTGGCAGAGTGCAGATTTGATGGCATGTTTCAACTTCATGTCCTTTGTTTTAAGAGTGTTAAAACAAACTGACGATATTCCTATGAGAATTCAACCAGTTGAAACGCACAGCAAAATCACAGAGAATGGGGTTGGCACTGCTGGTTAGCAGCCTGCTACTGCTGCCCGTGACAGTGCCAGAACCGGTTCTGAAGAGACAGGGGGCTCCTATTCGGATGCACAAGATTCCCGAGAGGCTCCTCTTTGTGGTCCCCTCCTCAAAGGGTGCTAAGCAGTCTTCAGGTGACTCAAAAACTGCAACGGCTTCTGCCAATCAGGAGGCCAGTAATAGATTGGCTGGCTCTTTTTTTTTGAGGATCTGAAACCTGGAGTGCCCACTGCTGTTAAGGTTACTGAATGCCTGTGCCCCTAAGAAAGCCAGCAAAATGCCATTTCATCCTGAAAAAAATGGAACTAGTTTCCTAGTATATTCTTGTTGAGCCTCAGATCTCTTTTTGGTCAAAGTGTTGTCAGTATGAGTGTGTACTTGTGTGTATTCCAAAACCTATGGCTGCCTCCCCATCCAGGCTTTCCTCTGGGGGCGAACAATCATGCACTGTGCAGTTTTGCTGCAGGTGTCTCCAGGTGTCAGCTGGCTGCCTGTGTTTATTATTGGTTTGCTGTGTACAGGGACGCCAGCCAAGCCACCAGTCACAAATCTGGGCAAAGGGGTCAGGGAAATGAAAACAAAGCCTGTGTAGCAGCAGGAGCCATTCGAGTCCAGGGCTCTGGAGGTGCTACTTAAAAATTGTTCCTTGTTTGACTTGGAAGGAACTTCACAAAACAACCAGGTTCACCATGTGAGATATGTACAGGACAGAAACCAGATGGGAGCAGGTGTGCAGGTTACTCTTTTCATTTGAGTTCGACCAAAGGAATACTTCCGCTGGGTTCGGAGGTGGCTTCTCTCTCTTCCTAAGTCTGTTTATACAATTTGTTTTCCAGGGGGGAAACGTTTGCTGCAAAAATAATGAAGGATTCATTTGCATCTTTTTGAAGTCCCCATCAAGATGATGTTTTGAAAGCACCACTTTCTCTTATACTCAAATGAAACTGGGGGTGGGGGTGGGGAGAAGAACAATTTTAATTTTAAATATTTTCTTAAGACGATTGCTTTTTTATGGTCAGTGAAGATTATGATGATTTTTCTAACCTTTATAAGCTCATTATAGTGCTTGCCAGCCTGCCCAGGCACGGTCTCAGGCCCCTGTAGAAGAAAAAGGATCAAGGAACAAGGAAGGAAAAGGCCTTTGCAAGGGACCGTTGTGCGTTCTGTACACCTACAACTGCCCCAAGTCACAGACACAAGAACTTTCAGCATAAAAGCCTTCTCCTCCTTGGGGCTCTTCAGTCTAGAAAAAAGGCGCCTGAGATTGAGAGGTATAAAATTATGCATGGGATGGAGAGAGTGGATAGAGGGATGCTCTTTTCCCTCTCGCACAGCACCGGAACCATTGCTGCGCTCAGGTAAGACAGGGAGGAGTGTGGCCAGGAGCCAACCTAAAAGGTATCGGCTCCTCCCACACTCCTCCCCCAAAGACCTAACAGGGGGCGTCATGGCCCCCACCCCTCATGCGTCCCCAGGGCAACCGGGCAAACCCCGAGCATCGCCCGAGGGGATGCACGGCAAAAATTGAGTGGAGGGAGAGTTAGAACGGACAAAAAAAAATTACCCAGCATGTACCCAGACTACTGTAACGCACTCTACATGGGGCTACCCTTGAAAATGGTCTGGACGTTGCAGCTGGTGCAGAATGCAGCGGCCCGTTTGGTCAACGGGGCTCAGCATGCAGAATCTGCTGTGCTGTTGCTCCGGCAGCTACACTGGCTGCCCATTCCTTTCTGAGCTCAATTCAAGGTGTTGGTGATGACCTTTAAAGCCCTATACAGCATAGGACCGGGATACCTCAAAGACAGCCTTCTCCCATACAATCCTGTTCGTCCCCTAAGTTCATCAGAGAGGGCCCTTATTAGGATACCACTGCCATCTGAAGCCAGAGGGATGGCAGAAAGGTGTAGGGCCTTCTCTGTTGTGGCACCACGCCTCTGGAATCGGTTGCTAGAGGAACTGAGGACAGCCCGCTTGCTACATGGCTTTGGGTGGGGTTTAAAGACCTATTTGTTTCATCTGCCATTTGAGGAGGGAGGAACTACCTAGGAGCTACCTTGGGACCACTTCTGTTGCTGCTATATGTTTGTTTTTACTTTTAATCTGCTCTGTACCATCTTTTAATTGTAATTTTATTTTAACATTTAATTTTAATTGCGGATGGTTTTAATGGGTTTTAATGATGTACTGGTTGTTTTGTTTTATATGTTTCTGTTGTACATCACTTTGAATTTTAGAAAAGCGGTATAGAAATCTTTTAAATAAATAAATAAATAAAATCTGTAGAACTCCTTCCTCAGGAAGTGGTGATGGCACCTCGCCTGGTTGCCTTTAAAAGGGGATTGGACAGATTTATGGAGGAAAAGTCCATCAAAGGATACAAGCCATGATGGGGATATAAGTAGGCTTACCAGAGTCCCGGTGTTCGCCAGTACAGTCCTGGTCTGGGTCCTCCGAAACTGTCCCAGCCTTTCCTGGCCCACTGGCTGCATCGCGGCGGGCCAGGACTCTTGAGCCTGGCTAGGTGCGTTCTGCCTGGCCAGGGCTCCTCGCACGCCTATGTGAGCGTTGTGCAGCGCACAACAGCTCTCTCCCAGGCATGCGAGGAGCCCTGGCTGGGCAGAACGCAACCGGCTGGGCGGAACGCAACCGGCCAGGCTCTAGAGTCCTGGCGCGCTGTGATGCAGCCGGCGGGCCAGGATGAAGACACAGCGGCGGGAAGATGCAGTGGCAGTGCGGCGGGAAGGAGGCAAAAAAGGCAAGTGAGGGAAAACGGCGAAAGTGGGAGAAATTAACGGGTAGCAAGCGAGACCCCGGAAACTGGGACTGTTCCGGCCAAACCGGGATGCTTGATAAGCCTCTCTCCTCCCCTTCATACAGTTCCTGGAGAAGCAGAAAGAGTAGGAAGTTTTGGCAACAGGCAGCTGCTGGGCCTGGGTGCTGCTCTCTATCTTCCTTAGTTGGGCTTAGACTTGGCCATGAGAGAGCGCAAGTGCCTAGCCCAGCCTGGAAGAGGCAGCAATGGCTGCCACCAGGTTATTTGCTTGCTCTCTTGGCTGGGCTTGGCCAAGAAAGAGGACAAGGCAAACACCCAGCCTGGAGGCAGTTGGTACGGTTGCTGGGACCACTTACTCACCCTCTCTTTTGGCCAGCATGTGAACAGTCCAGCAGCCACTATTTCAGACTGCTTGCACATGAGCTGCTACTTTGGCTGAATGCATTTTAGTGGCCAGGCCCAGCACAAACTGAGCGCGAGCTCCAGCTGTTGCAGGGGCATCGCTGGAGCGTGGCGGGGTGTGCGGGGCGCCACGGGGTGACGCGCGCATCCCGTGCGCGCCACCTCCGTGACGCGCGACACCCTTTGGACGCTCCGAGGCCGGCCCGGGAGCCGGCCTCGGAGCGTCCGACCCCGTCGGCGCTCCAGGGCCTTCTGAAAGAAGGCCCAGGCAGCGCGTCCATCCAGGTATTTCCAAAAAGCCCTCAAAACGGGTCTGCGCATGCGCGAAAATCCAGGAAATACCCGGATGGACGCGCTGCCTGGGCCTTCTTTCAGAAGGCCCTGGAGCACCGACGGGGTCGGACGCTCTGAGGCCGGCTCCCGGGCCGGCCTCGGAGCGTCCGGAGGGCGACGCGGGGGGGGGAGCCGGGTCGCCCCCCGCGCCGCGATATCGTAGCGTCACTAGGGTGACGCGCGCCCCCTGCCCCAGGGTGACGCGCGTCCTAGTGACGCTACTGGCTGTGTGGGAGGCACCTCATCCCTCCGCCACCTCCAGCCCACTGCCTGAAGCAGCTGCTTCAGCCTGCCTCATGCCTGGGCTGGCACTGGCTGTCTAAGTCATATGAATTGGGCCCACTGGCGTCGCTGCAGGGAGGGCGGAGCTCTAAGTTCCGCCGTGGTCCGACCCTCCGTTACACCGGTGCACGAAGCGGGCCCTGCCCCCTCGCCTTCGGTGAAAGCAACGCGAATGGCTTCAAAGGTGAGGGGGCGGGGGCGCTTCGTGCACCGGTGTAATGGAGGGTCGGACGCGGCGGAACGTAGAGCTCCGTTCCCCTGCAGCGACGCCAGTGATTGGGCCTCTATGGGAAAAGGTTAGGAAATGCCAACATATTAACTTTGTTTTTGATATATCAACAAAGTTTGACAAAGACAGGGTGGGAAAAAGGGACTGTGGCTGCAATCTTATGCACACTTCCCTGTTAGTAAGTTCCATTGAATACAGTGGGATTTACTTTTTAGTAAATATGCATAAGCATACATGATAGATTAAGCACTTATGAGAAACAAATCTGCAGCAGTCATTTTTATTTTTAATGGTACAAGTCCATTTTGAAAATCTCGCATGTTTACTGTTTATTCTTGGTAACCTACCCTGACTTCTCGTAGGCAGCATAGCTGTTAATGGTTAACTTTTTCAATGGGACATTCAACTTTCCCTTATCTGCTTGCCTTAAGTATTTCTGTACAGTAGAAGACACTATCCTAGTGCATGCCCTCCCCCCATTAGCAACGAATTGCTAACCAGGGCCATATTTTGATCTATTCTTGGGTATATTTGGGGCGCTGATTCCAAAACTAACATCAGTTTTGTCCTAACAGCTCTAGTTTTGGAGATACGGCATAGCCACCTTATATGCTGATTCAAGCAGCTTCCTCATGGGGAAGCTGACGCCATGGCTTCCTCATGAGCAAGCTGCTTGAATTAGGTTATTATAAGGTGGCTATGCCGCATCTCCAAAACTAGAGCTGATAGGGCAAAACTGATACCATTTTTGGAATCAGCACCCAAAATATACCGAAGAATAGGTCTAACTTTTAAGGTACCAAAATGTGTGTTGGGTTGTGTTATGTCCTCAGGCCTCCAACTGTAGCATAAACATGTGACTCATTCCGAGGCTTACTGAAGTCAGAGAAAAGTTCCTGTTTCTTTTTCTGGGTCTTGGATGAGGCCCAGAACCCCTGGTGCCAACTGCCCTTTGATTTGAGTGTATTATGGATATAGAACTGTCACTGCAGCAATTATGCTTTCAGCTCCTTGTGTATATTACACCTGTGGGTTTTATTGCCAAGGTGTGTGCTTGCCTTGCTGTGTGGGAAATTCCCAGATTGAAAGGCAGTTGATATCCTTTATTAGGGCTGGCACCAGGTTGCTGGGGCCCTGGGGCACTGCCCTGCACTGGGCCCCCCACCGTGCCTCCCATCAACCTATGGGGACACACTCAGCTGCCATGATAAGAGGTTTCAGGGGTTGGCTGACCTGGATGGGATCCTTGATGGTCACAGGCCCTTGGGCCAGTGCGCAACGTGGCTGACCCAACGCCACCCGTCTCCTCCTTTAAAACATCTGTTACCAGTTATGACTAATTAAAGATCCGTTTCAAGGTGCATTTTATCTCCATTGGCTGTGTGGCTGCCAGGGAATGAGGCATAGGCTGAAGCCCCTCTGCCTGAAGACCGCAGGAACACGGGCTCCCTTGATAGTCCCCAAACAAGTGCCCTGAGGGTATGTCTCAAGGACTTTGACACCAATCTAAGGTTATCTAGCCATATTTTTAATTTTCATTTATTACACTGCCACTTTTGAATCAACGGTATACATTGATTTTACGGTATAAATAGCAATGAGTTTGGATTTTTAGGAGAAAAGCAAGAAACCCTGATCGGTAGTTTAATTGTTCTCTGTAAAACTTCAAGCAGCCCCATAAAGTTGCACACATATTGCTATTTCTGGCATTTGGCTTAGCACTGAAGTCCCACATGTGGCAGGGAGTGGGTCTGTACCTTGGGAATGTGCTTACCCTATACTGTGCAAATGAGTGCATGTGTGATGTGGGCATTCATTATTATTATTATTATTATTATTATTATTATTATTATTATTATTATTAAACTTTATTTCTAAAGCGCTGTAGCATTCATCTGAACAGATGCACGTACAATTGACTTAAATTCCATGACCAATGTTCCCTCAGAGGCGTCGCTCCAGTAGGGGCGGAGCCGTAAGTATCGCTCCGTCGGAGTCCCTTTACCGAGCGAGCAGGAGACGGCCCCGCCCCCTCACTGTCGGAGCCTTTCCCGTGCAGAGAAAGCAGCAGGCAAGAGACCCTGCCTGCTGCTTTCTCCGCAGGGGAAAGGCTCAGAAAGTTAGGGGGCAGGGCCGCCTCCTGCTCGCTCGGTAAAGGGACTAAGACGGAGCAATACTTACTGCTCCGCCCCTACTGGAGCAATGCCTCTGTGTTCCCTCTAATTTTTCTCTGCAGTGCACAGAGTCCGATGATGGGGTTGCCATTCAGGGCCCTTGGCGATGGTGTCATTGTCATCGCTGAGGCTGAGAAGCAAACGCTGCCGCCACATCACACAATTCAGTTCAGCCAAGCCCAAAGTCAATGGTCACTGGCCCTTGCAGTGCCACCTTGCAGTGCACGGCAACCTTTTTCACAGTACGAGGGGCTTCCATTACAGCTGAGTGGCCATGCTGCCATGTACATTACAACTTCCCCTCCTCTATGGGGTTACAAAATCATGGATACTGCGGGAACTGCACGTGTGTGTGTGTGTGTGTGTAAATGGGCGGCTCATGCACAGAGACAGGCATGTACCTTCCTGAGGCTAGGGACGCACTCTTCATCACACGTCGTATCCTAATGCAGGTCCAAATGCCGCTGCATTCTTAGTTGCTGATACTGTCACACTGCTTTGGTCTCAGGTTCAATCCTTCCAGCATCTTCTCTGAATTTCTGGAGAGCTGCGGCCGTTCAGTGCAGACCACTCTGAACTAGATGGACCATTGGTCTGACTGGGTACAAGCCAGCTTCATATGTGCACTTCTCAGATGTGTCAATATGGGATATTAGCTGGCATATTTTAAGCAATGTTTTACAGTTCTGAAGTAAGTCATTTCTTTCTTCAGTCTCACTTTTGTTTCCCAGTGAGCCCCCTTCACAGTGTAGTGAAAAAGATCTGTCCCTCCCAATTACGTTGATCAGAACACCAGGCAAGGACAGCTATCAACAAAAATCACAAGATAGAGATCCCTTCTCATATAATTACAGGGTGTGCCAATGCACAGATGTCTTCATGGAAAGCTGGAACAGCCCGCAATTAACCAGAAGACTGTGACAGCAGATGCGGTTATGAGCAAATGGTAGCGGTGGTGGTGGTGGTGGTGGGGGAAACTTCTGAAGTTATTTTTAATTTGACAGATCTGGCTATAAATAGCTATAGCACTTTGCAAATCGATGACATCTTTGCTGTCATTTTGAGTCGAGGCGCTCTTTTGGCATGATCTGAACCCAACTGACCCTGAGAAGTGGATTGTGTCTGAAAATGCTACGTGACACACCAGGATGGAGATTTGCCTTATATCAGATTAGAAATGAAAAAAGAAAAATCACAGGGAAAATGGGAATCTTACCTCGAGGATACCTCTGCTATTGTTCCACCCACAGGATACAGCACACGCTCCATTGGCACGGCTGCATTGGGTGGGGGGTAGTTAGGATTGAGCTGAAAGTCTCAAGGAAACACTGATATTAGCCCTGCGTCTGGGGGTCCTTTTACTGTTTTACAGTTCTGTTTTATGGGATTGGGGTGATATGTAACTGATAAGAAAAGAACCCAACAGGTTACTACTTAATTTAGTGGGAAGGAACCCAGTTTCTCCATATCTCCTTCCCTCTACCTTTCCTCTGTGGTCTTTCCACTCGCACTGGAGTCTTCCTGTTTTATACATCATTTCTAGTAATAAAAAAATGTGAGTGGCTCTTGGTTAACTTGCTCATCTGATAACACCGAGCCTAAGAGGTAACCCAGGTGATCCTGCCAGCAACAGGATGAAACGCAGTAAAACATGTCCTTATCGGGCAATTATCAACCTTTAGCATGTACCACAACATCATGTTAATTCAGATTCACATTTCCAGGAGGAGTGGATTATTGTTTCACTTTCAAGTAATCAGCAGGACCAACTAGCAATTTGTCATTAGGAATTCATTACTGTGGTGAAGCAATTTAATGGTTTGTGGGAAGGAGTAGAGGAAGGAAATCCAGGGGTGACTACCGGTACTTTCAGAATGAAAGCAGGTTAAGCAAAGAAATATCATCTCACTAAAGCGTGCCGCATGAGCCTGAATGTCAAACACTATTCGCACAATGCATTGCTGCAGAAATATTTGAGGACTAAACATTATTTAGGCTTATACTATGGCAGTGAGCAGTACAAACCCATCATTAGTCACTAAGCTTTCTGCCATCAGAATCATCAATCACACAAACAAATCTGATAAGCTTAAGATGATTCCACACAGAAACATTGCTGAGCCCCACAACTGTGATCAAACAGCTTGAGCAGTACAGGAGACTTGAGAACAAATAAAATCACCATCATCACCTGTATTTATATACCATCTTTCTGGTAGTCAGATTTCTCCTCAGACTTTATAACCACAAACTTTATAAGACAAAAGACAATCCTGCTAGTGCTGGATTAGTCCAAAAGTGGCCAACCAGGTGCTCTGGGGGAGCTGAAAGGTAGGACCTGAATGCCACAGACCTTCTCTGTTGTTTGATTCCCCTCCCTGCAGCATCTGGAATCCAGAGGTGTATATTGCCTTTGAATACGAGGTCCCATGTAGCGGTCACGGCTTGCTATCAATGGTCAAGAGCTCTTCGCATATATGACTATAACTGTGCAAAATAAAGAATGGCTACGCTGCTATAAGAAACAATGAGAAACAGAATAAGTACCGATGTACGAAAAAAGAGGGGGGTATTCATTGTTGTTAGATAAGATCATTATTTAAATAGTTAGTAGTTGACTAAAGCCTTATAACTTTTATTCAGGTAGAGCAGCTTCAATAGACAATGGAAAAATATCGCACATGCATTTAAGACTGGTTGGGAAACGTCTTGTGATAATGCCCTGTTTTCATTACATGCCACTACAACATAGCCATCAATGCAGCCCTTTTGTTGGTACTGGGTGTGTGTATCTTGAACAGGGCCTCCAGGAGAGATGTGAAACAGACTCCTCATATACTTTGACTTTCCTTGCCTCAATCTCCCCCATGGCTTGTCTGCCTACTCCAGATCGTGACCACCAACCTTTCTTAGATCATGTCATCTGCCTGGTTTTTCAGACCCTGGCCTGTCTGTTCTAAAATTAGACACTCAGTGGCTCTGAAGCCCATTATTTGTTTTTGATCTTGGCCAAGTCTCATCACCTTGGCAGATGGTCAAACCCTGTCCTGGATTACAAGGTACGAGGAGGTTCTTGACCTAGGAATTGGAAGGGAGAAGGAAAGAGCTTGTAGGATTCAAAATATATAAAGTTGGTTCAAAAGATTAGCTTACGTACTGTGGAGGGAGAGGGCAGAACAGGGCCCATGGATTGGTCAACAAGGCCCAGGAAGGAGGTGGGATCGGTGACGAAGGCTATGCCGAAATCCTATCCCCCTTCCTGGGCCTGGCTACTGCTACACAGGGCTCTCGGACTTGCGCCAGCAAAATAGCTGGTGCACATCCGAGTAGCCCCATTGGGGTGGCTAGGGCTTTACCCAGGGGAAGTGAACAAACGTTCCCTTTTCCCGAGGTGACTGCCCGTCTGCCTGCTTCGTGCCCTGGATGCAGCAGAGGCTGCGTCGGCCTCGCTGCATTGTAGAGTGCAAAGTTAGACAGGATTGGGCTGTAAATTGATTAAAATCAGGTGATCTATTAAAAATGGGACTCCAATTTGGCACGGGATTTTTTTTCATGTAAATCATTTTTGATATGAGTACTAACAAAAACCAAAGGCATCAGGTACTATTTTAAGAGGCCCTGTCTGTCTTTTTTCACAGATGAGGGGATAACTCTTCTAAAATAGCATATGCTACAATCCATGAATGGATCACCAAGCAAAGAAAGCCTGTTTTGTTAATCACAATTCGTATATGTGTTGTGTGGGCATTTGTGCAGATATAATTATTATTTAATTATTTTTATTTTTCACATTTTTATACCACCCTTCCTCCAAGGTGCTTAGAGTGGTGTACATATTTCCTCCCCTCCTTTTTGTCCTCACAACAACCCTGTGAGGTAGGTGGGGCTGAGAGATAGTGACTGGCCCAAGGTCACCCAGGAAGCTTCGTGGCTGAGCGGGGATTTGAACCTGGATCTTCCAGGTCTAAGTCCGACTCCCAAACCACTACACCATCCTGGTGTAGCATCCATATGATTAATTGAATGAAATTTATCTGAGTGAGTGTACTGAAAGTATCACATGAACCCCTGGTGAGAGATGCACCACGTTTTAGCCCCTCCACTCTTTGATGCTAGGTAGCGCTATCTATAATTAAGCAAACCAAGTGCTGCAATCCTTATTTCTGTGTCACGTCATAACCTAGCGAGCGCCCAAACTTGTTCCAGAAGTTATTTCCGACACAAATCCACATTTCAGTCCTCCACGACCCACAAAACATTTACTTCCAGAGGCAACTCAGTCATCATGATACAATCTGAAACCCGCTTTCCCCTGCCAAACACTTTTTCCTTTGGAAATGGGAGGAGGACTCCCATTGTGAAGGGGATTGAAGCGAGGAGTGGGAGGTCTTCTCAATGACTGTAATGTTCTGGGGGTTTCCCCTTCAGATTTTGATAGCTTTCTTAGAGGTTCTTCCAAAGACGGCAGTATTCCAAGTTCAAAGGCATATAAAACCACACTGCAGCAGCACAGCTGAAAGCCTCAACTGCACAGAGAGCTCGAAAGCTTTCGGAAAGCTTGAAGACTAACCCAAACGAAACAAATGTCAACCTTGTTTATGTTGCAGATGTTATTGAACACTCTATGAGAAACCTTTAATTTGTTTCTCCTTAGAAAAGAAAAATGGTAAAAGGAGAAGGAAAGAAAGAAAACAAAACAAAAATTCAAACATGACAGCACCATATATAAGCCGAGCCTGCGCTGGATCCTGAAAATAACCACATACACATTTTTACCAAATGTGTGTTCTACATTTCTACTATTGAGTACCAAGAGCTCCACAAAAATAATGATTCCTCCCCTCCCCACAGATAAAAAAACCCATGGCCTATATTAGGTAAAGCTAAAGGTGACCCCTGACAATTAAGTCCAGTCGTGTCTGACTCTGGGGTGTGGTGCTCAACCCCATTTCAAAGCCGAAGAGCCAGCATTGCCCAAAGACGCCTCCGTGGTCATGTGGCTGGCATGACTCTCCTTGCCGCAGCGCGTAGCATGCGGCTGGAACACGGAGCGCTGTTTACTTTCCCGCAAGCGGTACCTATTTATCTACTCGTATTAACATGCTTTGGAACTGCTAGGTTGGCAGGAGCTGGCCAAGCAACAAGAGCTCACCCCGTCGCGGATTCGAACTGCCGACCTTTCGATAGACAGCTCATGGTTCAGCGGTTTAACCCACTGCGCCACCCGCTGGCCTTCACTTATGTAAAAAGAGCTGTGACTGGCCTTCCTAAAAAGGGAAGATGGGAGGAAAGTCTCCAATTGTCGGGGCCATCGTGTTCCAACAATGCTTTTTTAAAGGAGGGCCACTGTCTCCTTTAGGGAAGCAGCTGTCATCAAATCCTTTCTCCAGGACATATCAGTGCTTCCTTCTAAAAACAGGTCCAATCTCTTTCAAAGGATACCATATTAGGATGATTCAGACTAGAGCATATTATTCCTCAGGAGCACGTCTTAGATCTCTGGTCATTATGAAGTCTACTCGGTATTTTTTTTTCTTTTGCAATGTTATTGTGAATGTATTGAGTAGGCCACTGAACTTTTCTATGAATCTTAAGCCCTGAACCTCTTCCTCCTTCCCTTGACTTGACTGAATCCTGGAATAACACCAATAGAAAAGTCTCCATAATTTTCATTTGCGTTCGTTTTTTTGTTGTTGTTGCTTTGTTTTTAGTGCAGAATACTCACAGGTCTGACACATTTAACACTGGGGAGGGTCTGGGCATCAGTGACAGAGCACATGTTTGCATGCAGTATTGCAGGATTCCCAGATTTAATTGCTGGATGAAAAAGTCCCCTATCCTGGACAGCCACTGCCATTTAGTGCAGACAGCAGCGAACTCAATGGACCCAATGGTTTGTTCCATTTTAGAAGAAGGCATCTTCTGATGTTCACTTATTTATACTTTTGGCATGAATAGGCAAAAAGAGAAGCTGCATTACTTTCTAGTTTCATGACTTGGTTTCTTTTCATATGGTGCTATTAACATTACAGTTCTTTCAATTATTTCTCTGGCTGTGCACTTCCTATAGCTGGAACTGCACCTGCTGTTAGCTTAGCTCAGGGGTGTCAAACGTAACGTTTGCGGGCTGTATCCAGCCCATGCGATAATTGGGCTCTCCCAGCGCTGCCCTTTCAGAAGCACTGCTTTTACTGAGGCCTTGGGTGGGAGAGATGGAAGGAGGCCTCAGAAGGCAAGGGATGCTATGGGGGAAGGTGCAGACCAAGAGGGGTGGGTGAGAGCGAGTGAGCACGAGACTGCTGAGGCACTGGGAGAGCCCAGTTCTCATGCAGGCCCCCTTTCAGCAGCACCACTTCTGCTGAGGTGTCACTTTGCAGAGCACCTCTCAGCTGCTGAGCTGCCAAGTGACATCTTGGCAGAAGCAGCACTGCTGAAAGGGTGGCCTGTGTGATCATTGGGATCTCCCATATCTTGAAAATATGATCATTTTCTCTTCTGTCATTTGCAGCTAATGAGTTCCTACATGAGAACAAAGTGTTTATTTCTGGCCATCATCTGCTTAATGACATCATTTCCTGATTAATGATGTCACTTCCGGCCCTCAGCAGGCGCCATGAATGCTGTTCGGCCTGCTGGATGAAATGAGTTTGACATCCCTGGCTTAGCTGACCTGAGGTTACAGAGGGGTTGTGCAGCCTGCATCTGGACTTAGTGTTTAGGGGATTTCATGACAGGTGGGATGATTGGAGACCTTGCAAATTGAATTCCTAGATTATTATTATTAAGAATATATACCACTTTTCAACACGAGTAGTTCACAAGGCGCTTTACAAACAAAATAAATCAATAAATGGTTCCCTGTCCCCAAAGGGCTCATAGTCTAAAACAGGGGTTCTCAAAGTGCTGGGTCACGACCCACCCCTTGGAGAAGGGGCACTGGGGCAGGTAACTACCCCCTTAAGTAGGCTTACCATCATCCCGGAATCGACGCTGGCTTTGGCCTAGAGCGGACCCGAGCCACTCCCAAGGGTGCACTGCGTCTGTCCAATGGGCTTCTGTCACGTCGTTGATTGGAAGTTCTGGAAGCAGGAAGCCTGTTGGGCAGACGCAGTTCACCCTTGGTAGCGGCTTGGGTCCGCTCTAGGCCGAAGCCAGCGTCGATTCCGGGACGATGGTAAGCCTACCCTTAAGGGAAGTGGCAACCTTCAATGGCTGCGACAGTGATCTGGGGATTGCGCCGCTGCTGGGGACAAAAGGGGTATTTTTAGACTTACTGGGGGTTGGGCCATCCTCAGGAGGCCTCCCCTATCCTCCACTCCTGGAGTTGATTAAAAAGCCCACTTCCAGGGCTTTTTAAAAGGAAAACTTCCTGTTTTCCCCCAAAACCAGAAGCAGGCTTTATTTGCCTCCAGGAGCCATTCGGAGGCTTGGGGAGGCCCACTGGGGGGGGCCGTGAGCCCCCACACCCTCTGGAAGCCTGACCCCTGGTAAGTCTAAAAATACCCCTTTTGTCCCCAGCAGCAGCGTGATCCCTGGATCGCTGCCACTGCCATCGCCTTGCCCCCGCAAGCACTCAAAGTTCTCCCCCACTCACAGGGAGAACTTTGAGGAAACTGGTCTAAAAGGTATGCAGAAGAAGCACCAGCAACAGCCATTGGAAAAGACGCCATGCTGGGGTGAAGAGGGACAGTTGCTTTCTTTCCCCCTGCTAAATATAAGAGGACACCATTTTGAAAGGAGCCTCTGGCCAGTTAATAGGGGTTAAATCAGGGAGCAACTTTTGGTAATGCACCATCAGGGGGCATCCTGAAGGGCCCGATCCAGAGTTTTGCCTGGGCCTCAACAGCCTGGATCTGGACCAGGCAGTAAGGAGGGATACCAACCCTCCAGGATTGACCTGAAGTCTCCAGGAATCAGCGTCAATGCTCAGGTGACTACAGAACGCAATCCTGGGTTTTTAACAGGGCCTCCAAGGATTTCCAACATGACATCATGTTAGAAAAAAAATATCTAGGAACAGCTTCAGTCAGAGCTGGCAACCCCAGCAGTAAGACACAGGCTTTTAAATGATATTGGTGCAGATGGACTGAACAATTTTTGAGTATTTGGGAGAAACAAATATGGTAGATGAGGCGAGGGTCACTTCTTAAGGTATGCAGTATTCCTGTTTTTAACTATGAAAACCTGTCAAATATTAAATTCTATCCAGCTATGCCTTTCATTCTAAACTAGCTACACCATTCATTGCGGCACTAGTGACTTGAAGATCTATAAGTGTCTATGTTTTTGAATTTGTTTCAATTCTGCTTCAGGGAAAAATGGAGTAACTGGTTAAAAAAAACAACAACCACAAAATCAGAACACGTCCCTGTTCAAAACTAGTTTTTTCTTCCCTAGAAATGGCCAACCCTGACAGATATACAAGACAAATACGGTAAATATTTTTTCCTCTGAGCAATTTCAATGAATCTCTCTCTTATACTGTATATCAGTAATAGTTAATTTTACATCTGATAACATGCCAATAGTTTCAGGTAAGTGGTTACTGCATGTAACAATTTAGGAACAATTTAGGAACAATTTAGCATCTATGCCTTTGATTTCCAGTTTATCCCTTCCTTTGTTGCGTTTTGTGTGTGTGTGTGTGTGTGTGTGTGTGTGTGTGTGTGTGTGTGTGTTTCTCTTAAAATCTTTCTGTAGGTATATTTACATAAAAACAAAGAGGGTGGAGCATTTTGTTCTTCCCACCCCACCCACGTTTGGGGGCTTATTATGTTACTCTTTCTGCACCTGAAAACTTAAATCCTCCGTATTCCTTGTCTAAAACTGTAATCACAGCAATCAAAAGAGTAGATTTTGGTTACAGGTCAGAAAGGAAAGAATATTAATCCTCTTTGAAGAACCAAACTGAGTTTATCAAAGCATAGCAAGAGGATGCTAAAAAAAGGGGGAAAAAAGCCCACCTCATGGGAAACCTTTGTGTCATCTGGTGGAACGAGCTCCTTCTGCCATCCAAAGCATAAACAAACATAGAACTCCCATACAGGATCAGACCAATGCCCACCTGTCCCAGCATTCTGTTTCAGAGGGGCCAGCCAGCTGCCTCTGGGCTCCCAGAATGCCTTTCTCTGTTTGCAAACATGACTCCCTGCTGACTTTTGGCACAGGAGAGCATGGAGCAGGGAAATTGAACCCACAACCCCAGAGGCACAAACTGGAGGAAAGTAGCATATCTAAACTACTGAGCCATATCAATAAGGCAAAGATATGGCGAAGGTACAGGCCATGCTTCCTTTCGGACAAAAAAAGGTGCCGTCTCCAACTCTGTCCCTAACTCTGATCCAGAGTCAACTGGATTGGCCTTGGCTGCTGAACACAGCATAGTGACACTGTAGGGAACTTTGTGTGAATGACTTCCCGAGGCACTACAGATCAGACTATGGGGTGGAGGGGAGGGGAGTTGGGTGTGAAGATAATGCAATAGTGCTCCACCTCCATTGGTTAATAGGGCTTGGGTCCAATTGCCACACAAAAATCCTTGCTACTTTGATAAAAAAAAAAAAGACAACAGACTGCCCAGGGAAGCCTACGGTAGCAATGCGAGAGAGGCCCTTCGGTGGCATGTTGTGGCAAGACAAGAGGTACACCTGCAAGTGTGTAGAGGGTGGGGCACTGTGTATGGAGATATAATGGTGACGCTTCTAGAATTCGGGTGGCCTAAAGCGAGGCACCTGGGTCTCTGTGCAGGTAGCCAAAACAAGCAGGAGAAGCAGCAACAGTTTTTTTAAAAAAATCTTCCAGCCAAGCCACGTCCTTTCAGCCTCATCATTCACAGTTTGGCAGAACAAACTTATTACCTTTCTGTCGAGAGTTTGAGCCCTTGAATATATTCATATACATTTCTCTAGTGTCTTGAATATGCAAAGGTTTTATCTGCTCCCGGATCCAGCAAAAGCTTTCAGTTTTCCCTTCACTAACAGGCCCAGATGTTCAAGAGAATCTCCTGAAGCCTCCATATGAATATGCCCCAAAAGTCGTCTTGGGCACAATTCACTGGAAGGTTGATGCAAAAACAATATAAAAAGTGAATACGGCCATTTTCTCATACAAACTACCTTTTAAACATTTAGACATTTAATCCTTGCCCATATTTTAGAGTACTGTACAGTATTGTACAAATCTTCCTCTGAAATACCAGAGCTCCAAAACCTCTACATCATTCAGAAGATATCAGCCTGCCTATTTCAGCAAGCTTTGGCATAAGAGGGACTGTTCGTGAGGTTTGCAAACATGCCAGGAAGCTCAAACACATGTGTGGGAGACTTAGCATGTACCTGGTCCAGCATGGGAGTAACTACAGAGGCAGTGATAACCACACCAGGAAAGAAAAGTATAAGGGCAGGTGCACGGGGGGAGGGGGGACAGGACACAACTAACGGCGCAATCCTGTGTAGCTAAGAGCCAGAGGAGCGCACGCTCCCCTGGTGCTGGGTGTCGTAAACGTGCTGTAAAGTGTGTTTACGTCACCCGGAGAGTAAGGGCTGCTGGCGTAGAGGCCTGCACAGGCACGGGCAGACAGGGCAGCGAGGAAGGAAGGGCGGACATTGGCCGAACTGGGCGGGGAGAAGGCGGAGATATTAGCAGCGAAGTCCACCGATATCCCAAGCCCTTTCCTGACCCGGTGCAGCCTTACACCCTGGACTCGAATGTACAGCAGCTCCAGAGCTGGCATACATTCAAGTTGGCCCATATAGGGTCTCAGACCACTTGCACCTGGGGAAGGGGATGATCGTCCCCTTCCCTTGAGGTGCTCCCGGGCTGCAGCCCAGGAACGGAATAGGATGCGGCAGCCGGCCCTTTAGGCCGCCTGCCGCATCTTACACAGGATTGGGCTGCCAGATAGTTCTTTACATGCAGCCTCCCAGGATAGACGTATGCAGGGAACAATCCAGCTAAAGGTATGTCCACTTAAGTCTTACCGATTTCTGTGAGAGAATTAAGCATGCGTTAAACTTTCTCCTATCTACCTAATCTATCTAAAAGCATGTTTACCCCACTCTGCATTTAAAAACTAACAACCCATTACAACAGTAAAAGACTTTTTGATATTATAACAGCCTACTTAAAGAATTGGTGGTGGTGATACTTTGCCTCACAGGCTTCTCCTCCTACTGCTTACAGGGCAGCTGGTGGCTTTTACTGGCCTTGGTGAGGGGAGAAAAGACCCAGGCCCAGCCGGAGATGGCAATGGTGATACTGCACCTCGCTGGCTTCTTCTCCAATGGGGTGGGAAAAGCTTAACTTTGGTTAGATCAGGGGTTCTCAACCAGTGGTACTTCGTCCGACTGCTGGTGGTACTTGGACTGCCGGACCACCGGAACCCTGCTCCGACGCAGCGCTCTCAGCAATGCATTTTCACTCCCGAGAGGCTCCTGCCTTTGGCCAAGTCTCTTGGGAACGCTGAGAAGGGCCCTTCCACCCGCCCAGAGCCTCCTACCTGCATTTTCTAGCCTCCGAAAGCCTGAAAACCCGGAGGTGACTGGTGATGGTGTCATTGCCAGTCACTTCCAGTGGTATGCAGCAGGAGAGTGGCACCGGAGGTGGTACTCGGCCAGGAAGGGGCTAAGAACCCCTGGGTTAGATCATGCCCAGTGATGTCTCTGCTGAGATGTTACATTTATAGAAAGGTGTTGTTGCTTTAAGAGAGGCCCAACAATGAGTCAGGCTGGACTCTGGGAGTTCTTCTGGGTTCATATTTCCAGCTGGCTTAAATACCTTTGATAGAAAAGGAATGTATAAATCCTAGTAATAAAAAGAAATAAATAATAAAAAGAAATAAAAGTAATAAAAATAAAATACTCCTCCATGGTCAGGAACGTATTATAGAGTAGTCTTGGGCAATTCACCGTCTCTTAGCATGAATTCCTTATCTAAAACATGGGAACAGTAATCACCTTCTTTCAGAGGGCTGTTGAGAGGATTAAACATTAAAGGTGTCAACAGCTTTACAATCATTTTTTTTTATTTCCCAAATGGAGGGGTGGTAGACACAGACTATGATTAAAATAAGTATCAAGACTAGTGACAAGGATGTGCGAAATTGAGGCACCGCCCTGTTATGAAAACATCACAGCAAGATAAGCTGAAGAAGCAGATAAGGCTGTACTGTATTCCCCCAGCTTAGAAGAGATAAAGCACTCCTTATCTAAGGGACATAGCCACAGGACTTGATTAGAATTAATATGTGTATTCAAAGGGCAGACTTTTGTTTCCAAGGTGCATGCACACTAGTGGACGCAAGGCCTGTACCTTTGGCACCCAAGCAGCTGTAATTGCAAAGGGTATGAGGGGAAAGATTGAAGGCAAAAGGAGAAGGGGAAGGCAAAGGATGAGATGGTTAGACAGCATCACCGATGCAACAAACATGAAAATGAGCGAACTCAGGAAGATAGTGGAGGGCAGGAATGCCTGGCGGGATATGGCTCATGGGATCATGAAAGGTCGGACACGACTTAACGACTGAACAACAACAACAATGAGGGGTTGAGGGAAAGATGAGGGGAAAAGGCTCTGCCTGGAACAATGTGGTTGTCCGACCTGGAAAAACGGTAGTTGACAACAACTGGCTGCTAAGGAGGAGGGCTGTAGGCCCAAATCCTAAAATGGAGAAGTGAAAATATATGGAATAAATGGAAGCAGCTCTCCATCCCTTTTCTAAAAGCCCAATTTAAAACACCAGACCAGAAAAAAATGTTCTTTACTGGGTTTCAAAATTCTGCAGCAGTCCACTGGAATAAAACCGTAAGGAAGCAGAAAGGAAAAAAGATCTTTTTCCTTTCTTTGCATGAGTTCTCTTAGCTGAACTGTACTGTCATCCTTGAGGTCATGACGGAAAAACCTACGAGCAAAGATGGCAGCTTCCAGCTGTGGAAGAGCGAGGCTAGAGACAGCCCCCAAGTCTAACCGTCTGCTGATCAAGAATGAAATGTGAAATAATTGTTACAGTGGGGCAAGGTTGTTATCTCTGAGATATATTTGAGCATAAAGTCAAAACCCAGTTGGCAACCTACAAAAGCAAACACACAATGTTTACATACTCAGTGTTTGCTAAAAGCTTAGCTATGGAGGAATGCTTAAAATGTAACTTACCTGGATGGATGAATTACATCTTCTTCAAAGACCTCATCAATGATTGTGGGTTATTTTAATATGGTATAATCAGGGTTTCTGCTTTTTTCTCTTGACAGAGGCTGCATGAATTTAGAAGGACAAATGCAGGAAGAAATCCAACAGCTACATATCTACCACTGCTGCATCTCCAGGTGAGGGAAATCATGGCTTACGGCTCAATCCTAAGGGGCCTTTACACCTGTCGCAAACGTGACAGCACCAGTGCGTGTGGCCTGACCACCACTGCAAGCGGTGAGCAGCTGGGTCCACAATGGTGGACAGTGGACGCCCGCCGGAGCAGGAAAGCCTGCGCAGTGGTTGAGAGGGAGGTGGGGAGGGGGTAGAACGGAGCGAGGGTGGGCGGAATGAGGAGGCGATGGGGGTGGGGAGGAGGGCAGATCAGGGCCCAGGAAGGGGGCGTGTTTGGCAGCGGCAGCACCCACTGAATCCTAAGACCCTTCCTGGGCCTGATCCACCTTCCCGGGTCAATGTGGACTATAGAGCTGGCGCTCTAGAGCTGGTGCAGGTCCGAGTTGACCCATGGTGGCTGCTGGGGCTTACTGCAGGGAAGGGAACAAATACCCGAGAAGGCTTCCAGAGGCTGAAATTCTCCCGCAGGATACAGCAGAGCCTAAGGCCATGTTGGTACCACTGCATCACCACACAGGGAGTTAGTTAGGATTGGGTTACCCTTCTGCTTTTTGTTCATTTATTCCAGCTTAGAGTGACATTTTAGTTTGCACGGGTGATGGGTCAGGTTGTGAGAGAGCGACTTACAAATTGTATCCAGGCCTTCTTAGTCTACGTTCAACACCCCTGTCCACTATATATCATTGGTTTTCAACTTGTGGGTTGGGAGTCACAAGTATGTTGCATCTTGACCTAAGGTGAGTTTCATCCATGGAGCCACCACCATTTTCAAGATAATGCTGTTAGAATTTAAGAGAAAAAGGGAACAAATGCAAGAGGACAGAGCTCCTTGACTATTGATGAAGGAGGGGAAATTTAGAAGGTGCAACTTCTCACCCTACCGGACATGCAACACCTACCCAAATTCCCTGTTTTGTGCAACTGTTAAGGTTCTTTCTACCTGGTCACCCCTAGCTCTGTATATAGTAGAAAAAAGAGTATATATGCAGTAAAACAATGCATTAAAAGTGAGCTTTATTCTTTTAGTTTAGGGTTGGGGGCGGGGGTCCTGGGTTTGAAAGAGTCAAAGATGGCTGCACCACTGACTCCCCCCCCTCCCATGTAGTGGGTCATTTTCAAGCAAAACCTCTCCCATACACATTAAGAAGAAAGCATGACATGAGGACTAGTAGTGCCCACAGAGAGCAGCAGAGAAGGGCAACGGCAAGGGCAGAGCAATGGATGAGCTTGGTCGTTTTGCCAGAGAGGGTTTCAGCCCAGGCATGCTGCTATTCAGGTCCCTATTCAGAAAAGGCCTTATGTATTTGCATGGCAAATCAGACACCCAAAACTGGAATACGAAGACCTTACACCGGTGATTCTCAGTATGCAAGTACTGAGACTAAACAGTAAATCCTTGATACTGTTTGTCAACAAACTTTTAGTCTGCAATGGCTATGAAAACTAGACATTTGAAATTCTATCATTTTAGGCATTACGATATCTTTGTCTGTGATGGTATTGAAAACTTTCCAGTACAAAACAGCTGTCAAAATGTATCACACACAAACTCCTCCAGGAATACTGTTTCTATAATTAGGTGAGGAGTTTTTGGAGTTTTTTTTCTTTTCCCTTTCCTGGGTTGAAAGCAGCTTTGCGGAAAACATAATTTTCAGTTGGGTTAAATAAAATGTTTGGAGGAGATCAAGCCTGTAATCACATTTCAATGAGAAAAGAATGTTTTCTGCTAGAAGGAAAAACAAGTTACCAATGTTGGTGGTAATTTATTGTGCTTTTGACAGCCTTGTTGTTCTGGGAGCCAAACCCTCAAAACTACTATAGAATATGTTGGAATTTTAAATAAGTAGGTTTTCAAAGGCATAAATGGAATTCACGTAGACGACTTACACAAGGAACAAACTTGTCCACAAGACAGCATCATTGCTATCACAGCAAGCTTCAACTCAAGGGTTTAAGAAGTGAACTAATTATTACTATTATAAGTCTCTCTCTGTATACGTTTGCTAAGTATATTACTGATCTCAATTTCTCCAAGCTAAAATAAGAAAGCTCAGTACTTGGCCTCCGGGGCTGTAGCCAACCCAGTGTATTCACAACACATACTAACATGCTCTGAGTCACCGTTGATCTTTCTGATAGTGTACTTGCCTGGCTATTAGAAGCAATAGTAAATATTTATATCACACAACGCCCTGTGCCTCTGAGCACACAAAACTGTTATGCGTCCTTCAGAAAATGGAGCTAAAGGGAAATACAAAAAGAAGATGTAGTAAAACGAAAGACAGGCACCAACAGCTCATTTCTTAAGATGGAATAATTCTCCCGCTCTCCTTCTGAGCATCCCAAGGCTCAGACTGGTGGCTGAAAGGCCCGACCACTCTTGTAGGTCTCCTCCTCCTCCTAGCACACTGCTCACCTTTTTTGTTGTTCACTCGTTAAGTCGTGTCCGACCCTTCGTGATCCCATGAACCATATCCCGCTAGGAGGGTGAGACCTCAGTTGGCCCCAGGGAAAGGAGGATTGAATGAAAGCTCCTTCTCCAAATCTATCAACCTTCCAGGCTCTTGTTATAGTCACTGCACATAGTGACAAGAAAATATTAGGAATGTAAATTTGCTATGGCAAATTTAGATAGCATAATAAAAAGCAGAGATATCACCATGCCAACAAAAATTCGTATAGTCAGGGCGATGGTGTTCCCAGTAGCAATGTATGGTTGCGAGAGTTGGACCATAAGGAAGGCTGAGCGCCGAAGAATAGATGCTTTCGAACTGTGGTGCTGGAGAAGACTCCTGAGAGTCCCTTGGACTGCTAGGAGATCAAATCCGTCAATCCTAAAGGAAATCAACCCTGGAAAGACAGGTACTGAGGCTGAAACTCAAATATTTTGGCCACCTAATGCGAAGAGAGGACTCTCTGGAGAAGACTCTGATGCTGGGAAAGATTGAAGGCAAAAGGAGAAGGGGAAGGCAAAGGATGAGATGGCTAGACAGCATCACCGATGCAACGAACATGAAAATGAGCGAACTCGGGAAGATAGTGGAGGACAGGAAGGCCTGGCGGGATATGGTTCATGGGATCACGAAGGGTCGGACACGACTTAACGACTGAACAACAACAGAATCAACTGGAGAAGCACTTTAATTCATGTCAGATATCAGGGACAGGCAAAGAGAGGTCTTTGCTTTTATCCACTCCACAAGTACCCTCTGGGACCTATCTCCATTGGGGAGAGGCCTCTTGGATGAGCGGAAGGTGAAGACAAAGCAAGGAACCGCTTCCCTCTCATTCACAAAGGCGTCGCTCCGGTAGGGGCGGGTCAGTAAGTTTCGCTCCGTCCTAGTCCCTTTTACCGAGCGAGCAGGAGGTGGCCCCGCCCCCTCACTGTCGGAGCCATTCCCGTGTGGAGAAAGCAGCAGGCAGGGTCTCTTGCCTGCTGCTTTCTCCGCACGGGAAAGGCTCCGACAGTGAGGGGGCGGGGCCACCTCCTGCTCGCTCGGTAAACGGGACTAGGACGAGCGAAACTTACGGCCCCGTCCCTACCAGAGCGACGCCTCTGCTCATTCACCCTGCCCCTTCTTCACACACCATGATGACTTTAGCCCCAAATGATTTTTTCTGCAAGGGTAGAGACTCCTGCCCTGTGCAACACCTCCTCCTCCTTATGGGTGGCATCCAGTTACTCTTTCTCTGGATGGATCCAAAGTCCTCACAAATAAGAGACAGATGAAGCAAATGTCTCTCTTAAATAGCCTCTTACAGTTGGCCAGTGACAAGGCCATCCCCCATTCCAGTGAGATATTTGATATGACTTGATTGGAAAAAGCGATTCTCTACAATGGCCACTTGAGGGCAGCTATGTTGAAGGTTAGGTTCCTGTGGATCCAGGAAGAGGGGGAAACCCCCTATTTGAGACTGGCGTTTTACCTAGGCTGCCCAACACTGCCTTGTCTGACTGTGCATGCAGGCTAATTTGCAACATCCTGGTTCATCCATCTTCTCGCCCCCGATGACATGCAGCGTTCAGTGCGCACAGACTCACCAAGTTGCCATGGCCATTTTGCAGCTCATAATTCAGAAGTGCAAAAGGCATCATGGCAAGGAAAAGGTTAGGCTTCTCTGCCATGGACAACATACTGGACAGCTCACAGAGGAACTTATAGATGGGCCATTTTCTATAGCTCAGTAATTTCACAGCTTTCCTTTAAATTGGCTACACCGGCTGAATAAATGTGTTGCATTTTCTTCCATCTTTGTAAAAAAAAAAAATGGGGGCAGGAAAAAGAATCTCACTTGGGCACTGTAACACACATGCTACTGTTCTCCTTGTCACATACTAACTAATTACATTACATTTCTTTCAATACTCGCATGTTTTCTTTTTCAATTCCAATGTTTTTGGAGGGCAAGAAAATCAGAAATATTTGCTAGTTGCCATCAGTCTGGTGTGAAAAATCCCACTTGTGTTGGCTGCTCACAGAGCATGAACCTAACAGAATCTCTACAAATTTGTACAATAATAATTTGATTGGATTTGCATGTTTAATGTAGCAAAGAAAAGTATGATAGACATTAGGCCAAAAAAAAAAGTCTGCCAAAAAAGCAACCAGAAACTACTGTAGCTTGTTCACTATAATTACCTGCTGTTTTACTGCACCAAGTTTTCAATATGTTTTTCTTCTGCTTTCTCAGTCAATGACATCCAAGTCCAATGTCAACTTGTCTAGGTGGTCTAGAACCTGTCCTAGACCTTAAGCCAGGAAAAGATTTGACAGAGATCTGAGTCATGCTTCATCCATACCATATCAAACAATCAAAAGGGGTTTAGTCACTGTTTTCAGGTCATCAAAAGGCCAATGTCACCGTTGGAGATGTACAAATGTATTACTTTTGCATGAATTTTTTGGTTTGGTTAAGAATTATGCAAAAAACTTCAGGGAGGAAGTTGATACTGAGTAACAGCGCAATCCTGATGAAAACTAGGGCGGCGGAACGAGTGTTCCGCTGCCCAAAGTAGTCGCAAACATGCCGTAAAGCATGTTTGCGACTACTCGAGAGCAGGGAAGGCCAGCGCAAGTCAGGCCTCCCCTGCTCCGCCAATGGAGCGCCTGAAGGACCGCTGCCGGACCCAGGTAAGGATCCAGCGGGCGGGAGGGCGGTCCAGTGGTAGGGGGGCATTGGCTCAGCCGGTCAGGGAGGGGGATGGCTTTGGCCATATCCTGTCTCCCGCCATTTGGTTGGGCCGTTACATGGCCTCCTCCAACTTCCGCCAGCAATTTCACTGGCGGAAATCCAAGGAGGCTGATCGGCCCCAGCACCATTTACACTCGGGGAAGGGGACGAGCGTCCCCTTCCCCGAGGAGAGTTTCCGCCTGGCGGGAGCCTGCCCATAGCAGGGCACAGGATCTGGCGGGATTGCACAGGATTGCTCTGTAAGTCATGAAAACTGAGGAGCAATTATTACAGCAAGCCTCTTAAAAGGTGAAATACAATAGAGAGACGTCATAATTGTACAAAGAGCTGCCCTTTAGATCACTGCGATAGTCTGGGTCCCTTTCTGACTGGCTGAAGCTTCTCCTGTAGACACCTTACTGTACAAAACATAAGGATTGATGTGATTGCCTCTTGCCCAGATCATTTTGACACACCTTGCTCAGGAAAAGAGTTTTTGGCGGATTGTGCTCTTGGGCTTATAGCCTTGGGTGTGTTAGTGGTGTTGCTGAATTCATGCATTGTGTAGGAAATCATGGGCATAATTCCCACTTTATTCCCAATACTGGAGCAAGCAATTTAAGCAATTCTTCCATGTTTCCTCCACAGAGGAAATATGTTTCCTCCACAGAGGTTTTTTAGAATATAGATTGGTTTATAAACTGGATTCTACCCATTTCATCATTTTCTCCACATTTTATCTTATTGATGGGTCCATTTCATGAGTTAGAAGTGACTCCGCATAATATTTGGATGCACTAATAAAGCACAAGTTAGTCCACTGAAGCTGGAGGCCTGTGCCTGGTGGTCAAATTATGATAGCTGGTTATGCTTGCATCGGCTGTTGCTTTCAAAACTGTTGAGGGCTTCAATGACTGAAGATTGGAAATCACCTGCATAAAGGCCAGATTGTCATGGAACTACCTAGGAGCTACCTGGGACCATTTTGTTTAGATCCCCCCCCCCCCCCCCGTTGCTGCTATATGCTTGTTTTAACTGTGTAAACTAGGGCAGGCCAAATCGGCCTCCTTGGATTTCCGCCAGCTAAATAGCTGGCAGAAGTAGGACGAGGCCATGTAATGGCCGAGCTGGCCCAGCGGGGACGGGGATATGGCGGACGCCATCCCTGCCCCCTCCCGGGCTGGCTCAGCCAATGCTCCCCTTCCCTCGCCGCCCAGACCGCCCATGTGGCCGGCGCTGGAGCCTTACCTTCTTCCGGCGGCCTCATGGACGTCCCGGCGACAGAGTGAGGGTGGCCGGCCTTGCGCCGGCCTCCCTTACTCCTGAGTCGTCGCAAACGTGCCTTACGGCACGTTTGCAACGGCTTCCGGCAACGGAACGCTCGTTCTGCACAGTCTACTCTGAAGACCTAGACTGTTTTGCACTATGTAGTGGTCCACCATGCAGACCGGACAGTTTCCTTTCATGTAAGCCCCAAAATGGCATTTGATGATGTGGAGAAAATTGCTTGATCCATATGGTGAGATACTGCCCTTAATTCATCATCTGGTGACAGCCTGCAGATTTAATGGAGTTTGCATGTGGCACTTTTCACGTGATTTCAGTGAGTGCAAGCTTGTGTCCTTTTCATTTTTGTCTCTATTTTTATCGCTTGTGGAAACATTGGTTCAGTATTGGAGGTTATGCACTGACTGGGTTTTCAGGTCATATGCTATGGGCAACAATTGTGACCCTCTTGGTCCAGCAGGAAGGAATTTAAAGTTGACTTAAGTATCCCAGGGAGGATGGAAGTGGCAGAAGGACAAATGTTCGTTATGGAGTACTTCTTTACTGGCATGGGCACAGACAATCCAGTTCAAACCTACTCTGTTCATAATTAATAGGTTTCATAGATTTTTCTAACATTTTCACATCCTGGAGATGCTCTGAATGATAATCATGTAACACTCAAATAACTGCAATATGGCATGCTAATTGTCAGCACCTCTCCAACAATCACAAAGGAAACTAGTTAGACTCAAAAGTATAGCTAGGAAATATGCAGCTACATTTTTTACCTGATTTTTTTTTAAAAAATTGTTTCCTGGTTGAAATGCTTAGAGAGATAATCTTCAAGAACTAAAATGTGCTCTCCTATACTCCTAGAATAGTAGAATGTGGTCAGCTTTCAGCCTTTTTACCCCCACAACCATTATATTTTGCAATACGTATCTGATTAATCCACACAGAAGCCATGCAAACGGTGGTATTAGTTCCAATGTTCAGTCTTTGTTCAGATGTTGAACTAAACAGCTTGCCAAAGGCCACCCACCAAGTCCATGACTGAAACAAATATTTGGTTCCAGGTGTTCCAGTCGTATTCCAATATTCTGACCACTAGACCATGCTGGGTTTAAGGTTAGATTTAAATAGCAATTGTTATTTGAAATGTTTGTTGGGGCTTGTTTCCTGATTGTCTTATCACCTGGTGCAAATGGGATGCTCCATGAGTGAATGAGAGGAAAGCAGGTGCAAAAGTCTAGCTTAGCGTATTGTGAATGTACATTTCATCTCTGATCCTTGCCTTCGGTTGCAGCTCTGTCTGTGCCCCCCCCCACCTGCTGGAAGAAAGAACCTAGAACCAACCATGGATACAGTCCAGAATACACTCACTACTCACCCACCAATGTACCCATAATTATATTGTACATTTGTGTGCATTTTAATTGTAAGCTTCTTTGGCTCAATATTCCTTGCCACAACTTCCTTTTCTCTGGGTAAAAAGGGGAAATCAGATGTGCCAGAAATCTAAGTCAAGCGGGCAGCTTCCACACCGTCAGTCTCCACAACAGCCATGGCAGAGAGTGGGCCCGTGCACTCCCAAGGGCCCTGCTAATCCACTCCATCTTGCCCACACTTCCTCCTCTCTCATCCCCAGAGATGAATGCAGCCCCATCCAGGTTGTGGGATCGCTATGTGGGAGCATGCTGGGGGGCTGCTGGCCTCTGGGGAGGGAGTGTCTGTGTATTCATTTCCTTCTCCCTCCCTGCCCTCTCTAGAGGCCAACAAGGATTGCACCCAGGGGTGCTAGACGGCTCTTGGCAGAACCCCAATACTTGCTACAGGACTCAAATCAGTCTAGAAATCAACCCTGAAAAACTAGAGTTGTGCAGTGACTCTACATTTTCTTAACTATGTGCAAATTACACAAAGCAGCACAAAGGAATGAATAGAAGAATCATGCCGGCAGTTGCACAGGAGCTTGATTTATTGCTCTTGACAGATTCTAACTTACCAAGACAAAACAAAAACGATTTCTGCTCAAATTGGAACCTATGTACAATAAAACTATGAAGACTTACAGGTGAATGTCTATGCTATACCTCCTCTCTTTTCCCTATACCTCCTCTCTCCTCTCAGAACTTGTTTTTACCACCAGGGTTCAGTTCACGAACATTTGCAGTATTAGTAAAGTGGTGGTGATGAATTCCCTGTTCTTTCCCCCAAATTTTGTCTTTTTTTCGGACACGTCTAACACCCCAGAACCTCTGTGCTGGCTCAGCAGCCTAAAAGGCTGCTGGGACATGTTCCTGCAGCAGCCTTTATCCGTTGAAATTCCATTACATCACAGCCATGTGCTTTTGGGGTCCTTCATGTCTGGAGTAGCAAAGTCTCTTACGGACACTGGTATTTGCCTACCTATTGGGCAGCCAAACTTGTTTGTTGAGGTAAAGGAATAGGATGGAGTGGCCAGGTGGGTTCCATTCTTCCAATCAGGTAACTTTATGACATCATCAAACCTAGGTTACTTAAGTCAAACACAAGGATGTTCATATGTGTTTCTGCCAGGTCTGCCATGAGATCTAGCATTCGTTTGCAGAACATGCACCCACTTTCTCTCCAGTAAGTGCAGGGACCAGGATTCCTGAGACAAAAGTAGCTAGCAATAGGGACTGTCTTTCTTGCTAGATGTGTTCAGGAAATTGCATTTTGATTGCTCTTTTTACTCCAAGCCAACCTGCAAATGTCAAAGGTTTCATTATGTGTTCGGGGTTTGTGTGCTTTGCTCTTAAGTAGCTTCCCAGCTCCATCTGCTGGGCATTACTGGTTATTGTATCCATTTGATCAAGCTTTTTCCATTATGTCCATCCAGCTGAGTTCAGGCATTTTCCATTAGCTTGTTTGTACTTTTTTCTACACCCCCCCCCTTTGTCCCATTTTGTTTAATTCCTATTCTTCTGGGATATTTAACAAAGTAGTTACATTTTAACTCTTTGTCAGCCTAGTCCATATTCATGGGTAATTCAGTGGGTAATCAACATTCATGGGTGCTACTGTGATTTGATTTTTAATAAGAACACCTGGGGTCTGTGCTCTCCTGGGAGAGGTTTTTCCCAGACAGCCCCCAAACTCCCCCAAAGAACTATTTTCTCCCTTCAAGCTCAGACAGACAAACGTTTGCCACAGCCCTACTATGTCCTACTTTCACAGGGCAGTCTACTCAGCAGCAAGTGCAACACAGCCCTCTACCCTGAACTCTGATATTAAGTAGAGATGGGTGTCCCACTAGGAAGTCTTGCAAAAGTACAACAGAAAGGCTGTAATGTGTGATTAGGCCATAAGTTGCTTGCTTGTGCAGAAAAAAAAGATAATATTTTACATGGACCATGTAGAGCACTAGGCAGAATGCCCTCAGTCACTGTTCCATCACTTCTCCAAAGTAATCAGGGGAAATTTTTCAAACAGTGCCTGATTTTCTATGAAGATTATGCCCAATTTTGTTTTGAAATCCATCAGCATGCCTCTTTCTTTGAACCACAGGAGGAACTAGCTATTCTTCAAAGGCCTATGCAGTGCCATGGCAACTACTCACTCTACTTCCAGACAGCCCAATCCTGTCTAGCAGGATGTGGCGGCGCAAATAAGGCACCCGCTGGGGCCTGCGCCGGTGGAGTTGGATAAAGGGTGGAGTCAGGGTAAAGAGACATTTCTCCCTTTACACCGAGCCCCAGCCTCCCCAATGGGTCTACTCGAATGTGCGCCAGTTATTTTGCTGGTGCACATTTGAGAGGCCCGTAAGGCCCAACAGGCCCAGGAAGGGGGATAGGATATGGTGGAGGAGGCTGACGCCAACCCCTCCCCCTTGCTGGGCCCAGCCGACCAATTATATCCCCCGAAACGTCTCGTTCCACCCTCCCCCTGCCCCTCCACTGGGGGACTCACCTCTCCGCCATGGTGTCCATCTGGCTCGCTGCGCCGGCGGAGCGGCACAAGCCTCTTTGCTGGCGCTGCTTACTCGTTGCATGTCGCAAACGTACTTTACGGCACATTTGCGCCACCTTAGAGAAGTGGAGCTATCGCTCCAACGGTCTGCAAGTCGACAGGACTGCACTGTAAAGATGTTACTATCAGACTGTAAAAGGAGTATCACTCTCATATATCCCTTATACCCATTATATTATTTTTTTCATTGCTGAGCGGTTACTGGAGAGCCACATAACTACACTTATCCTTTACTGAGCACAGCACTTACCATAATTAAATAATTACAGTGGAGGAAAAAATCATGAGCAGCATCCACATTTCATTTGCATTCATAAACACGGGCATTCTGACAAGGACCTGGAGGAATCCCTGGACCTATTCCTTGACTCTTTTGTTCTAGTCATTAACACACACCCCCATTGAGAAAATGGACAACCTCAAGGCTATTTTTCTTCTTGCTCCTACAAGCATGGCGTTTGCTAGCACCATGAACAATTCACATTTCATTTATTTTAAAAATACATTTCTTGCTCTCAAGCCACCCCATCTTGACCCTCCCTATCTGCCAGGCTCAGAAGCTTCTTCTTGACACCACTTTCACCTGTCAAATATTGGAGAATATGCTATGTAACTCATCAGGACCAGATGCACCCAAAGGTAAAAGAATATCTATCTATTTAAATTGCTTTGTAATGCCAAATAGAGCCAAGAAGGTGCAGTTAAGTCTGGTGAGGGAGGCTAGCATAACAGCATCTGGTGGGACTGATTAACATTTCTGCTGCTTCGAACCCAAACATTAGATACCATTGTGGAATGTGGTTTGGCTGTTGCTGCAGTCCAATATTTATGCAGGTTTGAGGAGCTTTTTTATTAGAACCATTCACCTGGCAAGATGCCAAATCAACATCTGATTTTTTTGGGGGGGGAGGGGACATAGTAGTAGACCCCCTGCTCCAAATCTCTAATTGCTGTCAAAATCTCTTGCTGCAAGGAGAAACGTTTTGCAACGGTATTTCTGTCTGTGTGGACCAAAATAGATTTCCTTCACATGAGTATGGGAAAATGCAGGCGCGAGGTGGCTTTCCATTCAGTGACCACGAACAGGCGTAACCAGCAGCAGGGGATGTGGATGGAGCAGTTTTCGAAGCACCGCAGGGAAATGGGGCTCCCAGTTTCATTCTCGTTTGAGAAATGATGCTGTCTTCATTGCCTTTAGAGCAGTGAAAACTGAATGCTCACATAGCGTACACTGGGTTGTAGGAGTATTTAAACCCCTTAAGTCTAATGAACAGGTGCATACTTAAGGGGGAAAGTACCTCTTACGCAGTTGAATACATAATGTGGCCCAGTGTTTTGTTTGTTGGTTTGTTTTTAAACAGGACATGGGAGGGGTGGGCAATGGGTCTTTAGCACCTTTCCCTGTCATGGTCCCAATTCCAATCGAGCCACTCCCCCTCCCAGCTATTTTTATTAGGGGAAAAAAAAAGCTTATACTGTATTGAAAGCCAATTGAATATTTTTCCTCAATAAAAACAACACACGGGGGGGGGGATCAGAACCATGATGGGGGCAAAGTACGAAAGCCTGTTTAACCCCCATGGCTGTTCTGTGCCCCCTGCTGCACACACTATTAAAGAAAAAAGCAAACCCCCAAACACCAGGCCACACTAGTCTTTCACTGTAACATGTACAGTAGTTGTTTGGCCCAAAGATATGTACTCCTATCTTTAGCAGTGCTGCCACTGCCAGGTACTAACATTCATACATAACATTCAAGGGTCACTAATTGCCCCATAATTTCACCACGGGGCAATGGCAACAATGCAGAGAGTTGGTCATAACAACATAATAAAAATAACCTTGCTGGATGAGAGCAAAGGTTCACCTAGTGAAGCATTTTGTCTACTCTGCAACAGTGGTCAGGCAGATTCTCTGGGAGATCACAAGCAGGGCATGAAGGTGACAACCCTCCCCTGTTCTTTGCTCCAGTATCTGCAACTGCCTCTGAACATGGAGGTTCAATTTAGCTATCAGGCTAACAGACACTGATAGCTGATACACGGATACAGTATACCAATCCTTTATGAATTTACTTAATTTTTAAGCCACATAAAGCAGTGGAAATCACCATATTTTATGCTAATAAATTATATAAGTATGCACTGCATGAAGAACTATGCCCTTATGTCTGTCTTGGACCCACTGTTAATTTAATAGAATAATCCTGATTGTGTAGAAAAGAGAAAGAAAAAAAACCCTCCCTGAACTGCATTCATACTCTCAGGAGTCCTTTGGAAACAAGCCCTGTAGACACACACACACACCCTTTGTGTGCATGCACATGTGAACACATGCACATCAGCTTCCCCTGTCTGACCAAAACTGGGCAGGAGATGTTGCTGCAGCAGCAGCATGAAGGACAACCCTATCTGCTGCAGAAGTTGCCTACCCCTCCTCTTGTCCTGTAGGCATCTCTGTGTCTGAGTGATAAGTGGACAGAGTAGCAGCTGCAGCAATACAGTGTCCCATCCTCGCTGGACACTATTTAAACATTTCCAGATGTCCCGGCACCCAATGCTGTGTCGAGGGTGGGGCACCCAAGAATTTCAACATGGTGCCCAGCAAGAAGGAAGACTGACTATAACAGAGTTGCTCTGTCACCAATAAGTCACAGGGATGTTTCCTGGGGGTAGCAGTGGGTCAGGTGGGGCATGGACCCTCAGCAGGTACCAGACCATTCCTCACCTATATCACAGTCCCTGGATCTAGTTGCTAGACCTTGATCTGCACCCTGGCAGCTGCCTTTTAAACAGTGTGGAATTTCAGAACCACTTTGAAGGTGGTCCCAGAGAACACTGCAATGAGGGAGCCTGGAGATTAAGATTCCCCACAATAACTGTAATGTGTGCAGCTTCCCTTACAGCCCAATCCAGCGCAATTTCCCCCGTGCCCATGCAGCAGGGCCAGCGCGGGCTGCGCTGCATCCAGCGGGGTAATTTAGCAGGTGGGAGGCCTCCTCAGGGTAAGGGGACATTTGTCCCCTTGTCCCAGGGAAAGCCCCAGCCCCTGCAACGGGTCTACTCGAACCTGAGCGAGCCATATGGCTGGCGCAAGTCCGCATTCACCAGGGTTGCAGATCAGGTATGGAAAGGAGGATTGGGTGTGGCGCGCTCCGCTGCTGCCAATCCTGCCCCCTCTTGGGCCCGATCTGCCTACCCCCCGCCCCCATGGCCACCTTCCCCCACCCTGTTACACCCCCCACACCCTTCCCCCACCTCTGCACCACTTGGCGCAGAACTCACCACCTCTGGCGCATGCTGCTCCTTCTGCCAGCCCATGCACAGGCTGGCATGGCCTTCCTGCCGAAACCAGCAACTGCTATGCTGTCGCAAAGTCCTTTAAGGCACCTTTGCGATGGCTAGCACCGGTGCAGCACGTGCTATGCCAGCACGGAGGCTGGCGAGGAATGTGCCCTTAGCCTATATTTGAAGCCTGTGCTACAAATTCTATTCACCTTGGCTGAACAAAATGTAAAATTAGTTCTTGTTAGAGAGGGTTTTAAATTGTCACCATAAAAAGAAAATAATTACAGCCACTGGAATCGATAGTTGCAATGTTTCAAATGTTAATGGAATTTTATTGTATTTTAATTTATGTAAGAGAGCCCTTAACATATTTTTCTATTGTGTAAAAGCATCAAATACTGTAGTGACCACCCAGAAGCAAAAAGCTGAATTCCGAGAGGGAAGTACTGTTTAGTTACACATATGTTCTTGTTTATGTAAGTCTTTAGCGAAATTTAAATTGAGCTTTTGAAATAAAAATAAAATAAAACTGTAGATGTCAGCAATGCAAAATTCTCAAACATCTGCAAGGAGAAATGCAGTCATATTAATTAAAATACTGGATGAGTTGTAACCAGAGCTGTCAGATTCCTGTGAAATGAAAAGGATCGTCTTAAAATAGCAAATCATTCAGCAATCTTCCAACCTTGTTCTTAATGAATGACCCTACATCACTATGTAAGCTATGTCTATGTCTCCAAGGATAAGAGTACTTTTGTGTTACTATGTGATCATAAACTTTGTGTGAAGACAAATAAGTGATCAGGCAAACTCTCCCTCCTTCACCTTGGATTAATTCTGTTATGGTCGGATTTCTTCCCTCCCAACCCCCCAATAAATTGGAAATGAATTTGACTCTTTCCAGGCCAAAACATGATTCTGAAAATGGGCACCAGTCTCCCACTTCCCTCCAAACACCTTCTCCACTAACTCTTCACACTTCCCAAACACTTCCCTTCCCCTTTATTCTTTGGTCTGGTGACAAGAGCAGTGGTGGCGGCCGCGGGGAGGAGGGTGAGGTTTTCTCTCCCCTCCCCACTGCCCAGTTGCAATGGCAGTAGTCCTTGGGAAGACTCCTAAGTCGCAAGGAGAACTGCCGCTATTTTCCTGACACACAGTAGCATGTGGGAACTACTGAGGGTGGGGAATTTTTCCTATTTCTCATAGGAAACCACTGCTTTCCCTTTGCTGTGCAGGTGCCAGGTTAACGGGGGGGGGGAGCCCTTCCTCTTTTCCACGTATTGCCACTGCTGCTCCTGCTACTGGACCAGTAAGTAAAAAGTGAGGGATGTGTTGGGGGTATGGACAGTGACGGTTGGACAGATACTGGTGAACTTCTCTGTGTGAAGTTAGATTGCCGGAAAAATTTGCTGCTTGTTTGGGCAGGGTTTTGTTTTGTTTTTGACACACACACCCCCATTTGTTTTCTGAGCCCACATTTGGAGAAGTTCATAAAAAGTTCAAAGAAGTTCATTGTGGAAAGAAAATGACACCTGCCACGTTTTGGGGGAAGCCACCATGTATGTTTCAGTAAGCCAGACTGACACACAGTGTTTTTCAAGGGGCAAGTCCCAAGAATAGGGACTGTCCCTTGTGCACAAGAATAATTCCAGCTTATGAACAGGAGCTCAAAAAACCTGCCTGGAGCCGCAAAAACCAGGGGTTGTCAATAGTTAGGCTTACCATCCATCCTGGAAATACTGGGACAGTCCCGGATTCCAGGGTCCATCCTGGCCGGAACCAGGTCTGTCCCAGTTTTCTGGGTCTGCCCCCTCCAGCTGCCGCCGTTTCCACGATTTTAAAAGTGTAAACATTTTCCTGTGCAGCTCCAAGATGGTGGCACCCAAATCTTGTGAGGGCAGTAATTATCTTGTGAGGCAGTAGTTCTCTTGTGAGATTTGGGTGCCGTCATCTTGGATCTCGTGAGATTTCGCACAGGAAAACTTTTACACTTTTAAAATCGTTGAAGCGGCGGTGATGGGAGGAGGGGGTGATCGACTCCAGTGAGGAGTCGTGGCTGACCCGAGCAGCTGGCCAGCCAGAAATTGGATGAGGGGGGGAGCAACGCGGCAGCAGTAGCAGCAAGGAGGAAGCAAGCCAGCAAAAAAGCAAGAAAAAAGCGGCAAAAAGGGTAGAAATGGTGGGGGAAATAATTAAATAATTGAAAAAAAATTCAATTTTGGATAATAATAATTGAAAAATTTCAATTTTGGCTAATATTTGGATAATATATTTGGATAATAAATAATTGAAAATTTTCAATTCAAAATGGTGGGGGGGTACGGAGGGGGGCGGCGCCACAGCATAGTACCTTAGTTTTTAGCTGCCTGGGGCCCACCGCTTGCTGCCTGCGTGCCTTCCAAGTACACAAAAAGGCTTGAAACAGTTAAAAAACACACAATCATAAACAACTTCCGGTTCGCACACAGCCAGAAGTCGTTTCTGATCATTTGTTTTTTTAACTTTCAAGCCTTTTCGAGTACTTGGAAGGTGAGAGGGTGGCGAGAAGTGGGCGGCGGGCTACGGGCAGCTGAAAACTAAGGTACTGTGGCGCTGCCCCCAGCCCCCATTGGAACCCCTGTTCCACCAAATTCGCAGGTGGCTAATCCATGGGGGGAAAAGGTTAACTGTACCTGAACATTTGTTTTCCCATTATCTGATAGTTGGTACTTCCTTTTGTTTCCAATATTGAGTCACCAAACATCTAGCTACCACAAGCAAGTGAACAACTATCTATACCTCCAGTGGTTTTGTCAAGTTGCAGGGGACAAGTTTTGCACTGGGCCCCTAAGACACCCTCACCCAGCCTGGCCATGTGGGCCCTCTGGTGGGCATGGACCCACAGTCAGTGCCAGACCTGCCAAAACACTGACACCACCCTGTGTACATCTTTGTTTCACTCTCCGCGTTATGGATATCCAAGTAACGGACAGCTGCATTGGCGCTTTCATGGGCGTTACTGTTGTGCTTTTGCGCAAGTGTGATAGTACAGATATACCTCTGGAATGGAACCAGACCGTATGTTGGGGACATACAGCCCAACGAGGTCTGCCAGTCTATGCAGCTCTGCTGCTAGCATGGCAGCTGGAAGGCCGCACATCGCCAGCAGCGCAGCACAGACTGGCTGCCAGGAGGATACTACCGGTAGAGAGGTGAGGAGCTGGGGAGCGGGGCAGGTTGTGGCGGCGCTGGCATCCACTGTATCCCGAGTCCCTGCTCCAACCTGGACATGGTCCCAGCAGGTCAGCAGAAGAGCTGGCACAGATTTGAGGAGTCCCATTGGGGACCATGTGGTGGCTGGAAAGGTAAGTAACCTCTCCCAACTGGCCTGGTCCCCTGTGGATGCAGTGGCCACTGTGCTGGTGGCCCTGCATCAAGTGTGCTGGCCCAGGATAGCATTGGGCCATTAGTGTAGTCCAAGTAACTGTCACAAATAGTTTGGATCTAATGGAACAGCAATTCCTGTTACTGCTTAAATTTCTACTACCTCCCCCCCCCCAACATACTTCACCATATGGGCAGGTCCACTAAGTATGTATAAGAGCCCCATGAACCTGATTACAATTTCAACCAGATAAATCTTCATAGCTATAGACCTTTTTTAATCTCTAAGTTATCAGACACTACTGTGTCATAAGCTTATAGAAGTTACGGGGCAGGGGGAGGACAGAGAGAGGGCAGATTAGGCCTGGGAAGGGGGTGAGATCAGTGTCCTCCTCGGACATCATATCCTATCTTCCCTCCCAGGCCTCCAGCACTGACACAGGGCTTCTTGGGTCAGCGCCACCGAAATAGGTGGCGCTGACCTGAGTAGCCCCATAGCGGAGGCTGGTCGTTACTCAAGGTAAGGGGGTGAATGTCCCCTTACTCCAAGGAGACCCCCAGCCCGCTCCTCTCCGGCGCAGGATACGGTGTGGGCCTGGAGCTCACGCTGCACTGGTGCTGTTAGGACTGCACTGTCAGTTTCTGAAAATGTGTTTGTTCTCATAAGACATTCTCATTCAATTTATTATTTAAACTTTGCCTTAGCTGAAAATATTGAAAACAAAGGAAGTTTCCACCCTCTCTTCTAATCATGTCTTCATATGCCAAACAACCACTGCTTCTGATTAGATCTTTCCATTGGGAGAAGTTAGAATTTTTCCAAATCATATTCATTGTTCCTCCAATTTCCTCAGTATAAAAGGACTCCTAAGGAGATACTTCAGGACTAAGGTTCTCTTTAGTTTTACTCCAACTAGTCAATATAAATAAAACCAAAAAGTTACTCACTCCTGTTATATCCTTCCTTTTAAACCATTAGAATTTACATTTTAAGTCAGTTCTGCAAATAATCTCCCTTTTCTTTTGTTAGTCTGCTTTACCACATGCATTCACCACAGTTAGTGAGTCATCATGACCTAAAACTAAAAGGAAAAAACACCACCACTAAACTTAGGTCCTAGGGTGAGATTCCTAAGAGCAGTGGGGAGTAGCTCCCTATATCTCAGACAGTGTTTCTCAAACTTTTGGTATCATGAGTTCCTGAGTCTAGAGAAGCAGAGAGACCCATGGCTGTGTGCACAGCTGCCCTGTCTGGGGAACCACCAGGGTACACATAAAAGCACTTCTGTGGGCATCATAGGAAATGCTATGAAGACTTCCTGTTCAGGCTGGAACTGTACCTGGGCAACAATACTCTTTCTTGTCTCTAGCTCCTGGCTCCTTTCCTGGCTTGACCACCTCAGGCCTGACTTGTGGCTCCCATGCAGCACCATCTGCTTCTGGCATAAGAACATAACAGAAGAAGAGCCCTGCTGGATCAGGCCAAAGGCCCATCTAGTCCAGCTTCCTGTATCACACAGTGGCCCCACCAGATGCCTCAGGGAGCACACAAGACAACAAGAGACCTGTATCCTGTCACCACTCCCTGGCATCTGGATGGCATACCGTGTTTTCCCAAAAATAAGACAGTGTCTTATATTAATTTTGGCTCCAAAAATGCAATAGGTCTTATTTTCAGGGAGGTCTTATTTTCCCAACCTATGGCACGACCCCGGCACTTACTTTGACTGATTAAAGCTTCATTCTTTCCTGAGGGTGCAAGGCTCTGCAAGGCCTGCACTCGAGTGCCAGCAAGGCCTGAAAGGAGGCCGCAGCCTTACAGAGTCTCTCTAGCACGTTGTCTCTATGGTGGTGGAGGACTCAAGTGCAGGCCTTCCAGGCCTTGTAGAGCTTTGCACACTCGGGAAAGAATGACGCTTAAATCGTTCAAAGTAAGTGCTGGGGGGGGGGTCGCGTCTGTCTGGCTGATGATCCTAGCTAGGTCTCACTTTCGGGGAGGTCTTATATTTATGAGTGCCAGCAAAAGTCATGCAAAAATGACAGTAGGTCTTACTTTTGGGGGAGGTCTTATTTTAGGGGAAACAGGGTAGTTCTGACATCCAGCTAAGACTGATTCCTGGGTCCAGCCTCCCCTTGTCCAGTCCCCTTGGGCTCAGGAATAAGACTGGTTTCTGAGCAATGCTGTTGCTTCTAGTATTTCTCCATGTTCGTAAGCTGTAATATTTCCAGGGAACTGGAAATTCTGGTGTAGCCTTACTCTCTCCTCCGGCGTTGCTGTTCTTATTTTGACAGAGAGAAGGGTTCAATTCTGTGTAGGACTTTGGAATCACTAACCTAGATTTTGGAATCATTTAGGATATCATGCATCTTTATATAAATTCATTTGAATGATCAATCTAGCTCAGTATGGTCTACACCAGTGCTTCCCAACCTTTGGAGGGCCACGTATCACCTACACAGGCCTCCGGCAGGCTGTATACCACTGGAAGACAGTGCCGATGATGTCATTGGCACTTTCTTCTGGGTTTGCGGCCAGCCAGAACTCCGAGAAGACCAGAAAAAGCAAGGATTAGCTCAGAGGGCAGTCTACAAAGCATTACAACTCCCAAGAGTGGCCAGCCAGATGCCTCTGGGAAACTCAGGAGCCCCCTACGGTATTCACTTTACAGTCAATTTACGAGATGAGGAAAAACACTCCAGCATGCCATGGGAGTCCAAGTACAAACACTGGCTGCCCCACACCAGGAAACATGGCTTTGTTGCTGCTTCATTGCGGTTGTGGCACTTCCCCCCGCTAATGTTCTTTCTGCGTCGGTCTCCCTGTATGGGCAAGGCGAGGGCTTCGGCGACAGCTACAGAGCATGCTCAGCCTCCCCACATCCGTCCCCACTCTTCCTGGTGCACTCAAGAGAAGCATTTCTCAGTGGAGGCAGCCAAACTGCCCTGGAACTCCCCTCCCCCATTCCACCCTCCCCCCATCCCTCCCAAGCCCGGCAGGAGCCTACCTGCTCCGGCGGGGGCTCCAGTGAGATCTCATGCTGGCAGGCCAGTGCAGGCCTTTCCGCCGGTGCCATAAGCATCTGTGCTGCCGCAATGTGCCTTATGGCACTTTGCAACAGAGTGTGTGCTCATTTCAGTTTGGACCAGCAGGCCGCTTCTCTGTTTAATTGTGATCACTCGGCTGCATCTCCAGTTTTTATTCTGCTCCCTTTTATGTGTGCTGCATTTTTATTATGTTTTTGTATTCATTGTATTTTCTTGTGTTGTGAGCTGCCTTGGGCATCTTAGTTTTTAAAAAGAAAAGGTGGGCTATAAATCTTTAAAAAAATTAAGGTCCCTCTCAATTAGCAAGAAGAAGAAGAAGAAGAAGAAGAAGGGGTGTGTGTCTGAGACAGAAATGGGAGCAGAGCTGGAAATCTCTTTCTACTTTTCTAATGTGGAAGGCCTCAGATGCTACTTGTGTGTCTTTCCCCTAGAACAGGGATTCTCAACCCCTTCCTGGCCGAGCACCACCTCTGGCGCCACTCTCCTGCTGCGTACCACCGGAAATGACTGCCGATGACATCATCGCCAGTTACATCTGAGTTTTCAGGTTTTCGAAGACCAGAAAACACAGGTTGGAGGCTCTGGGCGGGTGGGATGGCCCTTCTCAACGTTGGTTTCTGGTAGTCCAGTGGTCCGAGTACCACCAGCAGTCGGCTAAAGAACCCCTGGTTGAGAGGGGTTGAGAACCCCTGCCCTAGAATACAGTTATTGCAAGGACTGTGACTGGTCTCAGTGTTTTTTGTTTAAAGAGGGAAAGTTTCTATTCTCAAACTATTGCCAGACCCAGACCTCAAGTGGTAACAATACATCACCTTAAATTAACCTGACAAGTCTTTACTTGCTCCGGGCCCAGGAAGCCAAAAAGTATTCCAAACGTGTGCTTCACTCTGTCTCGGTTACAACTAGCTGTTGTTACCTCTCATGTCTCACTTCTCTGAGCAGTGAGAAGTTCCAGCAGCTCCAGCACAACACAGGCTCTGGCTTTCTTTAGATAAGAGAGTACCAAAGGTTTATAGCGTCTTTGTCATATTCGTTTTATTTACAAATATCACAGCCTTGAGCATTTGGACGTAGTTACATAGCATGTGGTCCTGCAAGCAACTGCAGCGACACGTGTTTTCTAAGCATGGCTGCAGCAGCTAACTTGGCATCCATTGCAGTGTCGGCAGAGGCGTCGCTCCGGTAGGGGCGGGGCCGTAAGTATCGCTCCGTCCTAGACCCTTTACCGAGCGAGCAGGAGACGGCCCCGCCCCCTCACTGTCGGAGCCATCCCGTGCGGAGAAAGCAGCAGGCTGCCTGCTGCTTTCTCCGCACGGGATGGCTCTGACAGTGAGGGGGCAGGGCCGTCTCCTGCTCGCTCGGTAAAGGGTCTAGGACGGAGTGATACTTACGGCCCTGCCCCTACCGGAGCGACGCCTCTGAGTGTCGGAGGGTCCCATGGCATTCAGGACCATCAGAACCATTAACTAGACTCCTGGTTTATTAGCTTAACAAAAGCTAATATTCCTGACTGCTAACTTGTTACACTATGTGGTTTGTTTGGCAGTCTTGAAATTACCAGGAAGGAAAAAAGTCTTCGCAATTCTTGCATATTTGGTCTGGGCTGAATACTAGCAGGTCAGCCTGGAGTTTTAGGGGAGCTAAGTCACAAGACACAGTGTGCCTCTGAAAAGATTTTGTATATATAACTGAATGATTCCAGGTGTGCTGCGTTTGAACCAAGCCCTTTGAGCACCTATGGCTCTCCTCCAAGTAAACATGAACATTTATTAAGGAAAAACCTCCATGCCACTGAATTGCTTCCTTCAAAGCTCCCTCCTCCTCTGGCTCTGCTCCAATCAGATCAAGGTCTCCCTCAGCTTCCTGCTCCAAGTGTCTGTGTACCACACACACCACAACAGACACACATATGCCCAGGAGCAACATTCTAATGAGATACAACCTTTGGTTTGGCAAGATTGCTTCAAAATGGGCAATTTACAAAAGAGAAATTTTGTCTTTAAAACATTTCTACCACATATCTCCCACTCAAGGTGGCTTACAAAAGGAGTTAAAACATGTTGACCTACAGCTCAGTTGCAGATTACATGCTTTGCATGCATGCACACAGTCTCAGCTTCAATCGACAATATCTCCAATTAAAAAGAGCTCAAGCAGCAAAGGCTGAGAAAGACCTTCATCTAAAATCCAGGACAGCTGCTGCAAGTCGGACTAGAAGACAATACTGGTCTAGATGGACCAATGCCCAGACACAATTTAAGGCAGCTTCAGAGGTTCACCGCTCAAATGCCATTCTAAAAACCATTACAAACCCACATTCATCTATCAGCAACAATAAGGTCACCATGTTCTAAAACACTAGAATTGCAAAAAAAAAAAAAAAAAAAAGCAACAACAGATCAGTTCTCAAAAGCTTGTTTAGATGGACCTCAAAGTTCCTACATCTCAGCAAGACACACGGATGTGCCCCCCCTCTTGAAGTTCATTTCAGAGCCTCAAGGCTATTGCAAAAAAGGCCCGACTCTTTCTTGCCACTTTGATTTAGGCCACAGTCAGGTAAAATACAGCCTGCAGGTAAGAAGCCACACATTGCAGCATTTTAATATTGGCTACACACTACACTCACCAGACTGTGATGGCTGAGAATTCTGAAGTTGCCCTCTGGTCAGCTGGCACTGGAGGAAAGTTTGGAAATGTTTGCCTTGACCTCATGCTCAGCGACAAGGAACCGTAGCTAGACAATGAATGTTTTCAGCTAATGTTGCTTGCTTCTCGATTGCAGGGGGAAATGAAGAAACATGAAATAAAAGCCTGACGGTCAACAACTCCTTCTCTCTTAGCATGAAATCAAGCCAAATACTGCCAAACGTTCCTTGACTGTCAACTATTGGGAAAGCATCTTCAGAATCTGCAAAAGTCAACGTCTGAGTACTTTTTGTGTGGTGAATGTAATGTGTAGCCAGGCTTTGCTGCTGTTCCACTTATTACAGTATGCAGAATGAGATAGCAAACCGGAGCAGAAGTGGTCTGGGACTGGATGACTTCAGACTGCAGATACACTTTCAAGATTTTTAATGCTCCCGTACATAAAATGCTCCCTCCATATAGGAAATCCATACATCAGAAAGAGGACGGTACTACGCACTTTCACCTGCTGTGCTAGTTTACTATATGCAGGAAGGTGTGTGCTTTTTATGTGAAGAACATGCATTGGAAAATCAAAGATCTGTAATCTGAAGTCATATTGTTCAGGATTCTATGACCGCATTGTGTGTCATGTGTAAAATGGCATTTAAACACAATGATCAAATATTCATTAAAAAAAATTGTCATTCTTATTATTACAGGGCTAAGTCTGAAGGCACTATGAAAAGAATGCAAGAGTACCGGCAGCAAGGCAATAGATACAAACACTTAAGTGCTTCTCAACTCCTACGAATTCTAATTTCACATACCATGATTTTTCAAGAACTTTCCCCTTTGTATGAGGGTAACAATTTCAGATGGAGGGCATGTAGGATTAATGGAGCATGCCCAGGGAGTTTCATTTGGCATCTTCTATGTGACTTAATAGCTTAATTAAAATGATATGCAAATTGTGTTAGCAACTCACATATAGTAATGCTGGTATAGCATAGTGGCTAACAACTGAGCTATGAATTAAAAAGCCCACAGTTCAAATTCCACCCCTGCGATGAACTCACTGGATGACCTTAAGCAAGCTGCTCCCTCTGTCTCAGTTCCTCCATCTACACTACAGGGACAATACCTACGTTACAGAGTTATTGTAGGAATTATAAGATAATTTATGTGAAGCACATTGAATACTCAAAAGCACTACACAAAAGTTGCTTATTATTATTTTTATTAATTGACTACATCTAAAATGCATCCTAGCTATAGCATGATATATTTCTACTGTGGCCCTCAGTACTGGATCAGTTGCTCATACCCTTGAACGATAATATAAAAATGACACATATCCTTTGAGAGACTATTCTTAATATAGCTTTATTTCTGGCGTTTAAAAGGCATCTCTTTCTTGGTACGTCAGCTAAGAGCCAAGTATATCTAGATTACAAAACAACAAAGGAGAGGACCTATGGCATAGCTCATAGCAAAGTAGAGCATTTGTGGCACAGGCTTGTTTATATTTACAAGTCAAAACAGACACCATTTGGATTTCAGAAAGCAGCAGTCAAATGTCTCAAAAGCAAAGACAGACTTACAGCGAGCAAAGTGGTAAATTCTTCCAGTTTCTATGGCGAGATCATTCTGCAGGTACCCTCTTCAACAGCTTCCCCAAGATGCAAAACCAACATCTTAAAGGAGAATTCCAGAATCCAAAAGGAAGAGAAAGTCGCCGAAAGATCTTGCCACTTTTGCAAGTGCTACATTAAAAAAAAAACTTGGCACATTTTGTACCAGCAACAATTACCTTTTTACCATTAATTAAAGGTTTGGGAGGAGACATGCCATTCTCATAATTTCAGAAGTGTGTGATCCTTGGCCAGCCCAAAAGCTGAGAGTTATATAACATGGATTATTAGAGGTTGCATCCTTCTGAATTTCAATACCATACCTTAGTAAAGGCAGCATTGTTCAGTATGCTGGTCTTTGGGAACCATCAACTAGCAAGTAACAATACAAGATATGTGTCTTCCTAGCAATGTTTATCCAAGGATTTCTAACTGCTTAACAGAAGCAAGCCCTGAAACCTGTTTTAAATGTAAGAGATGAAGAGGTGAAAGGTCCAGGACAGGCTTGTACACCACATGACCTGACCGGTAATTTGCAAGTTGCATCTATGTGTATAACATCCAGTTGATTATATAGGATAGAATAATCTGCTTGACAACACCTTGGTGAATAGAGAATGTGTTCTAGAATGCTTGTTAGACTGCTTTGCAATGCACAGGGATTCCATGGGAGACAGATCAATACAGAAAGCATTCTCTGAAGCTGTCAATCTTGAAGATCATGTATTCATTTATCAAAATTCTGGTATCCACCTTTCAGGACTAGACAGCTAAGATAATTGCTTCAGATTGATCTCTGGGAGTTCTAGGAGAGTAGTTCTGCCCTATGATGGAGGATGGTACCAGATAAAGGTAAAGGTAAAGGTAAAGGTAAAGGTGACCCCTGACAATTAAGTCCAGTCGTGTCCGACTCTAGGGTGTGGTGCTCATCCCCATTTCAAAGCCGAAGAGCCAGCATTGTCTGAAGACGCCTCCGTGGTCATGTGGCCAGCATGACTCTCCTTGCCGCAGCGCGCAGCATGCAGCTGGAACACGGAGCGCTGTTTACCTTCCCGCAAGCGGTACCTATTTATCTACTTGTATTAACATGCTTTGGAACTGCTAGGTTGGCAGGAGCTGGCCAAGCAACAAGAGCTCACCCCGTCACGGATTCGAACTGCCGACCTTTCGATCGACAGCTCATGGTTCAGTGGTTTAGCCCACTGCGCCACCCTTTAACTCTGAACCAGTTCATACAATAGGAGAGAAGTGTTCCTCCCATTCATATAATGCTAGAACCTGGGAGCATCCAGGGAAACTGATTGGCAGGACAGGCAAAAGGAAAAACAGTATTACCTCTGATAATGTCACTCATTTAGTGCTGTTTCGTTATAATGCTCTTCATCCTGGGTGGATTGACACCTACTACAGCCAATGAGAACAGTGTATTCTGGACAATCAGTGCCAATTTCCAGCCTTATCTTCAATGATGCCTCCTATAGTGCTGTGTTAGACAGTGTTTGGTTTTCCAGGAACAGATACCCCACCTTATTGGTGGTATTACCGTAGTTCACACAGTTCATAATGAATTTATAGAATTCACTGCCACAAGTTGTGGTAATGGCCACTAGCCTAGAAGGTTTTAAAAGGGATGAGACAGATCCATGAAGAAGTATACTAGAAGGTAGAGAACAATGGCTACTAGTCATGATGGGGATTTGCTACTCCAGGTTCAGGGGCAGAATACAGTACCAATTTCTAGGAAGCAACAACGAGAGACATGTACTGCTCCTGGACTTCCCAGAAACATTTAGTTGGCCACAGTGGAAACCAGGATGCTGAACTACATGGATTAATATGGACCTTTGGTCTAATCAAATAGGGCTCATCTTACATTAAAATCATTAAAATTAAGTGCTAAATCTTACCACTATGGGAGAAAAAGCCCTCCCTTCTTTGCCGATTCTATTGACTGCATAATTGGCCCCCTGTGTCTCTATGATTGCTACTTGATTTGTACAGAACACAGAACAGATACAGTCCTCACCAGTGGACCTACAATCTCTGTGTTTAATGGCCAAAATCAGAGAGTGCGAGCAGTCGCGTCGCTACGACGCGCGACACCCCAGAGCGGGGGCGCGCGTCGCCTTTAAGGGCTCACGTCACGCGCAGGAGCAGAGCACCCTCCCCGCTCCGTTTTCGGCTCATTTTCGAGCCAAACGGACACAGGGGAGAGCGGGCAGGCCCAGCTCCGCCACCAAACTGTAAGTGGGGGGGTCGCGCGTCACCCCTGTGCACACGACGCCCCCTGGCGGCCCACCCCCTGCGCTTCCCCCTGTCGACGCCCATGAGTGCGAGGACAGGAGAGATATCAGAGATTAACAAATGATTGGGAGATTGAAGTTTGGAAAGAGTAAAAGAATGGTAAGAATACTGACAATGTCAGACTAGATTGATCCAAGCAAGGCGAGGCCAAGGGTGGAGATATCAACCAAAGTTTGTATTCCTTTGCTCAGAATATGAATGTGGGTGATTTGTAATGATCACCTCAAATCCAAAATATGATGACCCTTGAGTACTTCCTGGACTTTATGCCAAAGAACAGCGGTTCCCAACCTGTGGCACTAGTACCACCGGTGGTACTTCGGCCAACTGCTGGTGGTACTCAGACCGCTGGAATCCCACTCCGATGCAGAGCTTTTGGTGGCACATTTTTGCTCCCAAGAGGCTCCTGCCTTTGGCTGAGCCTCTCGGGAATGCTGAGAAGGGGCCCCCCACCTGCCCAGAGCCTCCTGCCTGTGTTTTCTGGCCTCTGAAAGCCTGACAACCCACAAGTAACTGGTGATGATGTCACCACCAGTGGTACTCACAAGGAGAGTGGCGCCATAGGTGGTACTCGGCCGGGAAGGGGTTGGGAACCCCTGCCAAAGAAGAACTCAACTCCTTCCTCCAGCCAGCTCACAAGTCTCTAACACACCACTTGCTTACCTTACTGCTGTTCTGCTGTGCAAACAATGGTGGGTGGGAGGGAAATCTCTCTCCTTCTCCCTCTGGTGCCCGGCTTGCTCACATAGCAGCGCCAAGTCCCAGATGCCAGGAAGTATTGGGGTGGGAAAGAAAGAGAGGTTCCTCTGTGCCTCCCTCCTGCCACTGGCACACCAGCCAGAGCAAGACAAGTGAGAGGGAGGAGACCTGCAGGTGGGTGGGGTGGGGTGAGAAAGGGTGACTGGAGGCTCATGGGGCAATTGGGGACACAACAGTGTCCAATTTGATTCAAATTAGCTAAGGAATATGCTGAGCTATTTCCTGATTTGGGGCAAATAAATGGTTCACCCATCACCAAATGAGGTGATTTAGCAAAATAAAGTTAGGGTATCTGAGCAAATGCTTTGCTAAAGACATGAATCTTCATGTAAAGGGGACGTAAGGATGTAAAATAATGTAAAGCAGAAGGAAAACTACTAAAGCTACCACAGCAGTCAGTCCTGTCTAATTACCCAGTTGTTGTTGTTGTTGTTGTCATCTTTTTTAAAGGAGTACAAAAACACCCACAGACAAAAGCACATGATTCGTTGAGAGCCTACGAACTATGGCAATTATTTTGGTTGGGTCACTGATATTTTGAGATTATTAATGATCCAAGTCATTAGTTGAACAGGATGAAATGAGAGAAAAGCAGACAAATGTCAGGGCCCATAAAGTCTGGGCTATACATTTTTTTTTAAATTAAAGCAAACTATCAGCTGGAATGACAAACTCATCTGGCAGCTAAGATAAGACAAGCTGCGCAAGGACAACTGTGTTCAGATATAAAAATTATCTCCACAATCATTCTGTAAAAGAAAAGAACGATGAGGTTCCTGCCTAAATTGAAATTTGTAGGATGACTCAAAGACTAGATTTTTCCCTAGGCACTCATTATGAGAAAGGATGGAGGCCAGCTGCATGGGGAGGGAAAAGAGGATTTTTGCAGGTTGTATTTTGCCTTTTTTTTTTTTTGCACCTGCAAGATGAATTTCAGTCATAGATCAGAATATTATTCTATATCTTGAACACACAACTAAGGCACACAATCATTCAGACAGTCACCATCCGGCTTCGCTCAGACCGAACTGCTCCAGCGCATATACAAGGCTTCTACCTTCCCATTAGCAGGAGAGGTGGCTTTCGGCAAACGTGGCCTTCTGGAATCACAATGATTCCAACAGTGAGATACAAGAATAAGATGAAAATTAGGGAAGGAGTTCATTCCGTAGGATGTTGATGACATGCTCATGGCCTGGCTGCACTGGGGCAAGGCGAGGGCCCGGGGGGGGGGGGAAGGTCAAAGCTGTAAAAACAGCAAACAACAATAACAACCAAAAAGTCTTGGAAAACAAAAACCAAAGGCTTTATTCCCAATGCATAGTAAGAGGGGAAGGGGGAAAACACCCAGTCTTCTTCAAAGGATGGTCTTTTAAAAGACCCTCCCTCCTCTATCTCCATCCATGTATCTCCTCTTCGGTATTCTGACGCCTCCCGCCATCGACAGAACTTTCAGTCCACAAGCAGAACCTGGAGTCTGTGCCTGCTGTGCGCCTCACCCCATTGGGTTGGCATTTATCTAGCACCACTTTGGATTCAAAATAAACCAGAGACAGCTAATCTCCCACCAGGACCCAAACATACTAACGCTTTTGGCAGCACAGCTCGCGGTGGTATTTTGTTAGCTGTGAAGATGTCCTTAATCTCAATCTGGCATGTTTTGGCCCTGGTAGATTAGGCTGCATTGTATTTTCATTCCATTGCACTTGCCTCCAAAGTCAATGCAGCAGCTGACTGGGTATGCGAGATGCTCAGCATGACCTAGTGTAGACTTCCCACCAAAAACATTGCTGCAGCCAAAAAAATAAGGTGGAAGCAGGAAAGGATGTAATATAAGTACACAGATATTATTAAGGCCCACCTACACAGCTATGGGCAAAATCCTTCTGCTAACAATTATTCAGTCCATTAAACGGACTCATTTTTTTGCAGACAAAAGAAACCTATACCAGCTAATCCCAGTATTTCTTGGCTTAATTCGGTGTTGATTAAACAGCTTGCAGCTAACAGCCTAGAATTTGTCAAATCGCAGTCCAACACTACTAAAATTCTCCTTTTAACAGGCAAAGCGGTTTCATACACTTTTTTGCCATTCACATTTAGATAGCAAAAATATTTCTCCTTCAGAATTATTACAGTCTCCTCTGGGTAGTGACAGCAATCAGATGGCAAATTAAGCATGGAACCTTAACAAGGCATAGCGATTACCACCAAAATATTCCACAGTCTAGGAACTTGTTATGTCCAATATTTGAGCAGAAATAACAGCAATACCCATGCATAATGGTAACTACAGAAAGCATAAAACTAGAAAGTTGGCAGCAGCCATCAGCCCACAAGATCTACACTGCCTGCTGAACAGTTTGTGAGCACAATCTGAACCACAGTTGCTTGCTTAAGTACTTTAGATTTCAATGGACTTACACAGACAGCCCAATCCTGTGTAACTCTTGCACCGGTCTAACAGTAGATCCACTGGTGTAAGTGCACTTATGCCAGTGTAACTTGCCATACGCCGACAGACGCAGGATGGGCACTGGCATAACCCCCCTTGGATGCTGCGCATGCGCAGTTCGGACGCAGGACGGATGCCAGCACAACTCCACCGGCGCAGGGGGCATTCCGGGGGTGTCTGAATGCCCGAAATGTATCTATACCACTTCAAAGTCTCTGAACCGGCTACCAAATGACTTTTTAAAGTTGGTATCTGAAGTGGAACTGAACTGGAAAATTAAAAATACCGATGAATCAGAACCAGAATTGAACCCTAATTTTAAGTGCTGAGCTTCCTGGTATTTTGTGACACCTTCGGAGAGTTGGAACGCATGCCAAGTTAATTAAAAAATTATGATGAACAGGGGGATAAGGCAAGGGGGTAAATCAGAAAAGCAATGGAAAATAACATGCTGGGGGTCACTGTGTATGTCCGCAGGTATTTGCTAGCCTATGATTTAACTGCTTTGAACATGAGATAGCACCCTACGTCATGTTTTTTAGCTCCAAGGAGACAAAGTATTAGGCAGAAGCCACAATTTCAAATGACAGCAATTACATTTTACAATCTGTCTCTTCAAAGAGATGTACCAATTTTCTTCAGACATTCTAAGATTAGCCTGCCCTGTGCTCGAAAGGAGTAAACAAGGGGATCGGGGTGGCTCTGCGCATATTGAGACCAAAGCATACACGTTCCAAAGGAAGGCTTTTGTGGAGTGAACTGGCTGCAATAACCCTCACTGTGGAGAAGCACCTGCTCTTGATAGGATGCGTCTTTGCTTTTTGAAAAGCTAACTGTGGGCGCCTTTGGGGTTGTTGTTTTTTTCTTGGATGGGCACTTGTGCCCAAACGAAAACCTGACCCAGCTGTCTGTGCTTGTTGTTCCACTGCCCCGCTGCTGCTGCTGTGTACTGGAACGTGCACGTGTGCTTTGGCAACAGCCTGCTGGAGACACACATCCAAATCAACACTTGGCAGAAGTTGCAGACACAACCTGCTAAAGACGACGGAAGAAAACATCTCCCAACAAGCAGACGGATTTAGCTGGATGCTCTTTTCACTGATTAACTCCAGCAGTAAATGGAGTTCTCCAGACAGTACAGTGATCTTGCATGGTTACACTCAGCCCTGCAGTAGCGTCCTGACGTGACCCAGGGACACCCCCCCCCCCTTATGAAATACCTTTGGCTTACAGCACACCCAAAAATGCACATGCAACAAAAAACTGTAACAGAAATACAAAGCACATTAATGGCTGGAAACAGGACTACTCAAGACTGTGCAGGGGCCCCAAGGCCATAGGGAAGCATATTCTGCTTTTCATACACACACACACACACACACACACACACACACACACACACACACACACACACACACACACACACACACACACACTTAAGTGCCTTCTTCCTTGGCTGACATTCACAACACAAAGACCCACACCAAAGCATCCATACACAGGGGTCCCCTCATTCCTGCCCACCCTATCTTTTTATCATGCCTCTGAAATGATTTGTAGATCAGGGAGTGTTCTCTTCCCCAAACTCTACTCTGCCACTGGAGTTTCAAATGCCGGCAGTAGATAAGACCAACATGGATGTGACTGGCTGGTACTTCCAGGCATACAGGAAGGGTGACAAGGCCCATTCTGGCATCTGCAGCAGTGAGACTGAGTTGGCAGGGAGCTCCTAAGGGTGTGTAGCTAACCATTCTCACAAGTTTTCAAAGGAGACACCCTGTGATGCATGCAGAACCAGTGTGGGTATGATGAGTAAACGTGGCTAAGCCACCAATGGCATGCAGCAAGCAATGTGGATGGAGCTCTCCTTTGCCTGCATACAGTGGAGATCTGGGGACATGCATGGGAGGTCGGTAAAGATGGGATGAGATGTGCAGTGGATGCCTTATATTTGTCCCAATATAGCTTCTCAATCACAGTAGGGAAACTGAGACAATTGGCTGTCACGAGATTCACCATTCCCCCTCAATACACAGTTTTACTGGCACTTTCCCTAGCAACACAGTCCCTCTGGAACATTGTAGGAAGGAAGGAAGGAAGGAAGGAAGGAAGGAAGGAAGGAAGGAAGGAAGGAAGGAAGGAAGTTCCCCTTCCAAAGAAATAACAGGATCTGTAATGATTGGGTCGTGGAGTATGCTAATAAGTATCTAAGGTTTTAGCTGAGCAGCTAGTCTTCCTGCAGCAACGTCCGTCAAAGGTATCTAAGGCTTCTGTTCCGAAGACATATCCTTTACAATTTTAATGGCACAATCCTGGGGATCTTTAGAACTAAAGTGTCGCGAACATGCCATAAAGCACGTTCGCGACTACTCGGGAGCAAGGGAGGCCGGCACAGAGACCAGCCTCCCTCGCTCCATCGTCAGAGCGCCTGCGAGTCCACCGGAGGAGGTGAGTCGGGATCCGGCGGGGGTGGTTCGGCGGGCGAGGGAGTGGGGCCATTGGCCTAGCCAGCCCGGGAGGGGACAGGGGATGGCGTCAGCCATATTCCTGTCCCCGCCGAGCCGGCTAGGCCGTTACACAGCCTCCTCTACTTTCGCCAGCTGTTTAGCTGGCGAAAATCCAAGGAGGCCCATCGGGCCGGCCCCAGTTTACACCCAGGGAAGGGGACGAGCGTCGCCTTCCCCAAGTAGACCTCCAGCCCGCCAGTCGACGGGCAGCCCAGACTCAGGATCCAGCGGTCGGTCAGAATCACACTGTTATGCAGCTAAGAGGCCTGGAGATTTCTTTCCATACCTGCAAATCACCTGATTGTCCCAATCCTAGCTCTTGGAATGTGGAGGATTAGAAACCACTGTAAGGGCCCAATCCTATTCCTCGCCAGCCCACAGCATGTAGCACCATTGATGGAACAAAAATAGGAATAAAATAGAACTAGCTGCCTACTGAAAAGCTGCCTCTGACTGACAACAAATAATGTCTTTGAGAAAGTAACAGTGGACACCCAGGTATGCCTAGTGGACCATCAAGGCTCCAGGGGAGCATACTGTGAGCAGCTTGATGATCCTAGAAGGGTACCCCTTCCTCCTGGTAGCCAAAAGACAAAATAAGGCACAGCTTCACTGAAGTGCAATTGCATGACCTCTAAAGCAAGAGGGTTTCAACTTCCTTGGGCCCCATGGAAATTCATCACAGATCCTTCCCTCCTAAGGTCAGTTGTCCTAAGTAAGCCCTGCACATTAACCAGGTGTTCAAACCACCAAAAATTTTAGTTATATCCGGAAGGATTGATGTTTAATGACTAAACATTGTTAATGTTTGTTATTAGTTAATTGTTAATTTCATCTGAGTATGTGAAATTGGACAAGATCTCTGTGTTTGCACTGCATTGCATGCATGCATGGTCTGGTATCCTCTATCCAACATGTAAACATAACTTAGAGTATACATTTAAGAGATTGGCTCCCTCCCCCCCACCGCTCCAACATGGTACTTTTCCAACATCATTGTGTAAATTCGGCTGTTGCAGTATTAAACACAGCAAATCTGATTGCACCTGTTCTCTCAAAGAGAGAATTTATACAGTGCTTGAGGGAAAAGAAAATACAGAATACAAAGCAGGAAATTGTCTGTGATGGCAAACTCCTGTAGATACATCTGCTCTTAAGAACTCTTCCAATAAAACTTCAAAACCAAAGTCCTGCAGACAAAATTTGAGCCAAATGCCTTTGGTTTTATTCAACACGCACACACAATGCAGTCAATTCTACCTAGTCCACAGCATGCAAGGCCAGGTCACAGTGATAAAATCATTAATCTGGGGAGGACTTTGTCTTAGAGTTCTGCTATTTTAAGGATGTTCATATCATAGCAACAATCATCTGCCTGTCTGTGGTCAGTGACTGAACATGACCAAATTCTGGGAGCTACTCAATGAATTTGCATAAAGTCCATGGCCTGCGTGCAATCTTGAATGTTACGTACCGGTAAGTTGTTTTTGGACCTTGTAATTCAATTATACTGTCTCTCCATTGGAACTCAGTTGCTTGACCCAAGGCTGTTTGTGATATTTCCATAATACCTTAGTCATCTTCCCGACTGTTAACTACGCTTAAATACATGTAACTGAAACACATATGCTTTCCATATTTACCCCTTTGTACCTCTCCCCACCATTCTGTTTTTTCTTTAGCATCAATATCTAGACCAGCAGTTCTCAAGGTTGCGACCCACCACTGGAACCAAACGTTGCCCCCTGCCCCCTTAAGCAATTATGCTTAAGCAGCATGCAATTATGCCAATTATCTATTTCCCACTTTTGACAGAACTAAAAATGTAGCATGTGAGCCCTGCCTTTGAGGAAAAATTAATTCAACTGTCAACGTTTCAACTGCGTCTTTAATTTTCCTATGAGAAATGAGATCAACAATCTCCTCAGTATGGTTCTCTCCCAGGTCACTTTCACAAGCACTCACAACAAGTGTGAAAGTGGCCTCCCTGCAGTGCTGCTCCATGCCACCAGTAAGTAAACGTGGGTGAGAATAAAGTAACCTTGTGGTCAGGGCAAACCCTAGTGTTGTGGAATCTCACCCCAGGAAAAGTGGCTTCTGTACTCTTATTACAGGTCATGCAAAAAGGACTCAGTTTACAAGGTAACCGAGGGCAAGTCATCTTCAGTACAATTTAACTTCCATGGTGGTGCTAGGAGTTTGAGATGCCAACATAAAATAATATGAAAGCTGACCTAAAAAAATTCTGGAACACTAGATTAAACATTGCCTAAAGTAAATATTAAAACTGTAAGTGAAACGTTTCACCGTAGGAGCCTTTGTTTCATTAACCACATATCCAAGTGGAATACAAAGTCCTTGGATCTTGCTCATGCTGTGGTTTAAGGGATTAACATTCTCATTAGAATGCACTGACCATACGTTTAATCGTCTCAATTTTAGGTAAATTTTTCTTCAGATGTTCTGGCAGCATTTAATATATCATGCTATTTGTTTACAATTGTCAGGACCCAAACAGTAGGACCTTTTTATCCACTGAGGTTCTGTTCCCGGAACACCGGTGAATTAAAAAAAAAATCAGGGTGGGGGGTGGTAAGTGGTGCCACATTACCTTGTTTTCAGCAAGGTCAGGCAGCAGCCATTGACCAGGGATGGCAAAACCAGGTCCACTGCCTGACGCCACCCCTGACGTACCACTACTGCCTTTGTGTGCATGTACATCTCCTCCCCCCCAAAGCCCCCATCTCCTCACAACGCTCCATCCTTGCACAGAAATTTAAATGGAACGCATTCCTTTAAACGTTAAATGCCGTGCAAGAATGGAACACGAGGAGAGGGTAGTGAAGCATTCCTTCCTCACACAGGATTTAAAGGGACATGTTCCCTTTAAATATTAAACTCTGCAAAAGGAGAGAGGGGAGTGGACCAATGCAGCTTGCATCCATGGCAGGCTGGAGGGAGGCAACAGCAGACCATCTGCTGCTGACGCAAGCTGCATCAGCTTGGTTCATGGCTGGGCCAGCCAGCCCTGCCATTTACACATGCTATTTCACATCCACCTAGGGATATATACATATGGTAGGCTTCTTTCTTGCACATATGATCCCTGACTGGATCAGGATATTTGACAATTGCTTACCCCTCTTGATGGTAGCTGGCTAATTTGACTACACCTTGGATCTGGAGCAGCAGCTTGGGCACACTGACATTTTTCCAAAAAACAAAGTGGTTTCTGTGTCCAAGTAATTACCTGAGCCCTAGCTAGCTGCATACCTATCCTAGCCTTATGGCCTTTCCAAGGTTCTCTAGAGGCTGCTGGGCTTGTCTATGGATTTCACACACATACAAAACCAGCAAGCTCAGTTACATCTTGAGGACTAGAATGGAGCTTGAAAAAGAACTGGAAAAATTCTGAAGTCTCAGCTTGTTTGAAAAACTGCAAATGGAATTATAGATCACTTTGCACAATTGGGATGCTATATAACGATCCCTAAAGTTATAATGTGTCCACATTTTATGCACCTGGAATTATGAGCAATTGCTAGTTCTGAGTACTGTACTAACAAATACTACTACATGTTCAAAAGTCTTGATACCGCGGTTTTAAAATCCGTGATATCAAGATTTCTGAACAACATGTCGTAGTATTTATTAGTGCACTTGGTCGTAAACCATGGTCTGAGAAATCATCCTTTCCTTCAGAAATGCCGTGTTTGAGGTTCGACCTAAGAAATCAACTATTAAGAATGTTCAAAATGGACTTCTGGACTCTCCCTCTGGTGCAAGAACTGCTGAAGGCTGTATAAACCATTTTCTTGATCAGGGAAATAACATAAAATTCCTATCACTCTGCAATATGATTTAGCCAGGTCTTCTGGGGGAAAATGGAATTCTAAACTCAAGCCTTTGCACATAGCAGAAGAAGAGTTGTCAACACCACCTCTGTAACCACTATAAATTAGTCCACCCAAATCATAAAACTGTCTTTTAAAACAATGAGGATTTTAAAAACGATTTGGGGACATTTAAAATGTGCATCTTGCTTATTACGTTGTACTGCAGTTGTACTTTCTCACCTCTGCATTCAAAAGAACTAGATATGTCTGCAAAGGTAAAATGCTAGCTGAGACATTCATGATCTCAGCAACAGGGGCATTCTGAAGAGTGCTGAAATGGCAAAGCTCCATATTAAAAACTGTGATATTCTTTTGCAGTTTTTGTTAAGCTATTTGGGCCCAGAATCTTAGTGAGTGTAAATTGAGATGGACTTTGGACTGCAGTTCTTGCTATTAAAATGTTTTTGGCGGTTTTGACTTAGAATGTTTGTTTCCATTAGGCATGTGCTCCGAACAGCCTAAAAAATTGTGCATACAGTTATCACAGGTGGGAGGTGACTTGCAAATGACTGGGTGAGTATCCAAGAGGCTTCTTGCAGATTAGTGCTATACACTATGCAGATTAGTGCAAACACAATAACTGCATATGATAAATGGGTGTGTAATGATCCATCAGTATGCTAAGTTCATTGTAAAAGCCTGGCCTTCAACTCTAAGTGTATAACCCTATCATCTGTTATTGCTTATGCAGAAAGAATGTACATTAGTATCACAATGAGCAGGAGGAAGGGGGCAATACACCATAGCCAAACTCCTCAAATACTAATCATGAATCATGTATATAAGGCTTAATCTAAAGGCCAAAGAGTTTCACAAAATCTATACACTGAGGCGGAGGTTCCAAAATGGACTTATTATCTGAAGGCAACCCCTTTGTGAATTTTGAATCCTTCTGTCTTTTGTTTGAAACTCTATTATCCACCAGCTTTTATGTACATCCAGGCAAGTTCAGGCATTTTCCATCAGCCAGCTTGTACTTTCTCTACCCACCCTTCCCCATTTCACCTAATTTCCTTTCCTCTGGAGTTTTAGTAAACTACTTATCTTTTGACTTTTGTCTGCCTAGTCCATGTTCATGGATAATGCAGCGCATTGTCATGTCTGACTGCTCTCGCACATGCTACTGTGATTTTTAATAAGAACCCCTGGTCAGTAATCTCCTGGGAGCGTTTTTTTCCCCTCTCAGATTACTGCCTTCTGCCTGGTCTCAGTAGCCTGGGATATGGCAGCAGAGAAAAATTACCAGTTTCCCCCATTCAGCTACTGACCCAGTAAAACAGGGATGTGGGGAGAAAGGAGGGGTGCATGCATGCTAACCAGTGGGCACTACTCGCATCAGTCAGTCTGCCTTCTCCTTGTACCAATCCCTGACAAAGAGGGAAAGGATGAACTGCCATGATCTCAATCTGGATCAGGCCCCCAGGATTGCTCTTTGATAAGGAAATAGACAGCTGTGCAAGGGGGATCTAGATCAGGACTTTGGCAAGGGCAAAGACCCCCTGGCAAATGTAATCCCACTTTGGACCCCCTCTGCATCTCCTCCACTCATTTGCACTTATGCCTGTAGTCATGAAAGAACAGTACTGTAAACAGACTGCTAGATTCTAAGGAAAAACATTAGCACACCCAGGGGTGTAATCTAGATGCAGTGGTGGGGAGCAGAGATCCAGAACGTCTCCTACAACAGGAGTGGTGATGTCACCAGTAGGAGTGTTTAGGTGCTGCTTTTGAAACTTTTTCCAAAGGACCAAGAAGCATCAGGCTTGCAGGAAGCAAACAGAAAGTTGCCTTGGGGCATATGTTCATGTCTAACAGCGCAATCCTACTTACCTTGCGGGCGGCAGACCTAGCGTTCCGCTGCCTGCTGTAGTTGAAAACATGCCCTAAAGCACGTTTGCGGACTACTTTCGAGCAGGGAAGGCCGGCACAAGGCCGGCCTTCCCTGTTCTGCCACCAGAGCCCTCGGCCCGCCGCCGGACCCAGGTAAGTGTGGATCCAGTGTGCGGGCGAGTTGGTGGACGGGAGGAGGGACGGCGGAGCCGGGAGGGCGGTCATAGGCCCAGCCGCCCTGGGCAGGGGTGGAGACATGGCATCCGCCATATCCTGGTCCCCGCCGGTCTCCGCAGGGCAGCTGGGCCGTTACACGGCCTCCTCCAACTTGAGCTGGCGAAAATCCAAAGAGGCCTACCAGCCCCAGCTGCCATTACACTCGGGGAAGGAGACGAGCATCCCCTTCCCCGAGTAGACTTTCCGCCATGGGCTGCCTGCTGCGGGCTGCCTGCAGCGGAGCTCTGGATCCGGCGGATGGCCTCAGCCACCCGGCAGATCCTTAAGTAGGATTGGGCTGCCCGTCATTGTCTTTCTTTCAGTACTTAAGAAAGTCTTTAGCTCATGTCGCATTAAGGCTACAGTTCTATGCAAATTTACCTAAGTGTAAGTCCTACTGAATACAGTTGGACATCCTTTTGATTAAACACACACAGGCTAGCACTCTAACAGCACAAACCTAGGCATGACTACTCAGAAGTAAGTTCCACAGAGTTCAATGGAACTTACTGCCAGGTAACTGGGTATAAGATAGCAGCCTAAGGTTGCAGTTCTAAACACACTTAACCGGGGCTTACTTCTGAGAATGCAAGCATAAAAATGCACTATAAATATCTGAGATATTTTTCATCCTATATTTAAATGTTTATACTTTTGTTTAAAATGACTGCAACCCACTCCAGGAGGTGGGATGAAATAAGCTACAACTACATTTTTAAATCAAGTATAATGAGGTTCAAAGTTGGAATAAGTGGCAGGAGAAGAAAACACTAATGAAAAAAATTACAGTTGATTTTTGGGGTATAGTTTTAGTGGGGCGTGGCTATGGGATGTGTGTGTCAGGATGAGTTCCTGCACTTCAAAATTGACCACTACACCACTGAGCGTACAGTACTTGAATCAATCTGAATGAATCACACATTGATAATAAGAACACTCTGAAAACCAAATGTTGCAAAATCTTGGATTTAATCCCACTTGTGGTAGAGCTCAAATGTAGCTCCCCTTTCCCAAAAGTGCATAAAGAGAGGTTTTTTAAAAGAAGATAATAGGCAGGAAATCTCTGCTGAAGTTTGTGTATTTGGCTGTTATTGGTTTCCATCCTAAAATATCAATTAAATACCATTCTCTCTTGGCCAGGAATAATTTGCTCTCCCACCAGCACGCAGAAACTGGCAGCTACATTGTCCACCTGCTATTGTGCATGACAATGAAATTAAAATATTTGGAGAATTTGGCAGGCTGACCCTTTTGAAACTATGCTGGTAGTTATAACAGAGAAGTTGTGCCGACATACAGAGCTCCTGCCCACAAGAAGAAAAATAGCCCTGTGTGTAAAACTGTTAGTGGTCAGCAGCTGGCCTTTCAAGATAAGAATCAAAAACATGCCCTTTCTGACATTCAGTGAGATGGCATGGGCAGTGAAGCTGTTGGTATTCAGTGAAAACAGTAGGAAAAGATGTGAAGAATGCCCCCCCCCCCTCAGGACACACGCATTGACCTCAATGGGTGAAAGGCAGAGCTCTGTTTATTCAGGTGCAATAATACAAATCATTGTGGGCTGTTCTGCAATGATAAAACAAAGACGATTCCAAAGAATGCGCTCCATGTGGGACTTCCAGGGCTCCACTGTAAGCACACTGTATATGCAATATCAAGTGACAGCCAGGAGCAAAATTATTGTCGTTTGGGGCCCTTGAGCTTTGAGCCAGAGCGGCTTTTAGAAATGGGGAAGTTTAATGGTGCTACAGGGTCTAATTGGAAGAGGGGGAATAGCATGGAGAAATAACTTGGGGGGGGGGGGGGAGAGGCAGAGCTGTCTCCACAAACAACGTATTTTAGCTCGCCCAGTCTTTTCATGTGAACAGAAAACGACAATCTGTGTGCACCTCTCCTCACTTTATGGGCCGATTGCTCTATTTCTTCATATGTAAGTTATAAACTATGGCCTGCTGCCTTGGCCACATAGGATCATTATGGTCAGATGTGCCTAATTAAATGAAAAAACATTTTAGCTTCACTTAACCTTTGGACAAGGTTTTCCAGTGCAGAAACTTAATAGCTAGTGAAAAACAGAGAGCGGGAGGAAGGAATGGAAGGCAAAAGTGTCTAGGATTGAGAGTTATAATCCCCTCCTCCTGCAACAGGGCAATCCAACATTTGGAGGATCAGGCCCAACCTCCATAGGAAGGCAGCAGACCTATGTCTTCAAATGTGGGTTTGCCCTAATGCAGGGAGTGAGGTACAAATCAAAATTCCAAATTGGAGGGTAGACAAAGAGTACTGAACCTTCTGCCTGCCATAGTCCCTCATCATCCAAGACACTTTTCTCCCAGCTAGGCTCACTTACAAAATAAAATCCCAACTGGAGGAAAAGGATGTTGGGGGATAGAGTGGGGGGGTGGGGAGAGAGATTCAGCACCTCCTGCCTGTATGCCCTTAAGGCCCTCCAGGTTATATGAGAATGGGCAAAACTACCTGTACGCTTGAAGAAATGGATCTGATATTATCATCACCTGTACTTTTGCCCTACCTGTCAGAGCTGCTGCTGGTCTCGAACATCCATGAGCAGAAGTAGAGCCTGTTTCCTTGAGCCACTGCAACTGTGACTTCCTGAGGCCCAACCAACCTTACCAGCTCGCTATCTTGTTCCACCCTTCCCCACAAGTATGGTTGCTCCCCTTCCCTGTTCTTCTGCAGTCTTTTCCTGATAGCTGACTTGGAGCACAATCCTAGCCAGCCTCCGCTCCAGCGCAGCGCACACTGCACCGGTGCCTTAAAACACTTTACGACGGCATAGTAGTTGCCGGCACCGGCGAGAAGGTCCATGCCGGCCTGTGCGCACCAACAGAAAGAGCAGCGCATGCCAGATGTGGTGAGTTCCACATCAAGCATCGCTGGGGTGGGGGAAGGGCGGAAGGAGTGTAATAACGGGGCTGGGGAGGGCAGCGACGGGGGCAGGCGGATTGGGCCCGGGAGGGGGCAGGTTCAGCGGTGCCAGTGTGCACCGCACTCTATTCCCCTTCCTGGGCCTGATCCGGCAACATGGGTGCACACGGACTTGCGCCAGCCATATGGCTCGCACAGGTCCGAGAAGCCCTGTTGCACAGGCTGGGGCTTTCCCCAGGGCAGGCTGTTTTCTCCAGATGCTGAGGCTTTACGCCAAGGAGACATCCCGCCCGCTAAGTTCCCCTGTTGAATGCGGTACAGCCCACGCTGGCCCCGCTGCATCAGTGTGGGAGAATTTGCACTGGATGGGGCTGCCTACTTCTGCAGCAGCTTTGCATCTCGTGTATGGAGCTCACAGATTCAGTACCACCCCTTGTAGACCCTGCTTTGCCCAATGATCCTGCTAGATTTTGCCCTGATTCTCAGCCTCACCAACTCACTCTATTTTTTCTTCCCCCTCCCCCACTTTGTTCAGACTGCTTTCCTGGAACTGGCTTTGGCTTGGCTTCTCAACCATGGATAAGTCACATTCATTGCACTGAACACCTCAGCCTGGCTCACTTCCTTGAAGGTAAAGGTATCCCCTGACAATTAAGTCCAGTCGTGTCCGACTCTAGGGTGTGGTGCTCATCCCCATTTCAAAGCCGAATTGCCAGCGTTGTCCGACGACGCCTCCGTGGTCATGCGGCCGGCATGACTCTCCTTGCCGCAGCGCGTAGCATGCGGCTGGAACACGGAGCGCTGTTTACCTTCCCGCAAGCGGTACCTATTTATCTACTCGCATTGACATGCTTTGGAACTGCTAGGTTGGCAGGAGCTGGCCAAGCAACGAGAGCTCACCCCGTCGCGAGAATCGAACTGCCGACCTTTCGATCAACAGCTTATGGTTCAGCGGTTTAACTCACTGCGCCACCCGCTGGCCTTAACAGTCCCATAAAACAGTCCCTCCTCCCTTCCCATAAAAAGGGTCTACTCTAGAGTTCCTGATCCTGTAGGGAAACACCATCTCTCTCTCTCTCTCTCTCTCTCTCTCTCTCTCTCTCTCTCTCTCTCTCTCTCACACACACACACACACACACTCTATGTGAACAGATTCAAGTGTTACTTTTGGAACACACAGGCATCATTTCTGTTCTGTAGAATTGTCAATTGGTAACACATGCGGTCTGAGCCACCAATTAAAACCTGAACTTGATAAATATTCACGGTTCCATCTGAATCAGCATTGCTGACCCACATTGTCGAAGACCTCTGAAGATCAGGAAAACGTTTTGTTCTGGTCTTTGAGGGAAGAACGTCTAGCTGGTTGCTTATGCTTTACCTCAAGGGGCAACTTCCACACTAGTTGTTTCATTTGCTCAGCTAGAAAAACGGAATTATCTTACTGTGAACGCCCTGTTCTGGGAAGAGGAAGGGGGCATTCTTAACCCTTGGGGAATGCCCCTCCAACTCCAGGAGGCAGGGTTGAAAGAAGATCGAGGACTCCTCCTCTGTTGGAGGGCATCCCACCCCCAGCCCAGTACTGAAGAGTGGAACGATTCCCTCCCACCCAATGGCACCCACCCATGGACCAGGCATGCCAGGCAGCGCTACTACGGAACAGGTTAAGTTAACACAGAAGTAAAACTGGTAAGGATACGTGATCAGAGAAGTGCAAGCATAAAACAGGAGGGTTGTGGAATAACTCCAGAACAGGGGAAGCCTCCAGGAAGACCCTACTCACCACCCCACATGGCACCTATGTGCCTAGGGAAGCAAGTGGAAGCCTGTAACAATGTGGGCTGAATGCCCCCCTTTCTCTTCCCAGAACAGGACATTCACAGTAATATAATTCCGTTTTTCTCTGTAAGTGGACAGGGGGTATTCTTAACCCTTGGGGATATGTAAGAGCTGTGCAGGCAAGGTGGGCCAGACTAGGATCTGCTCACTGCACCGCAACCTTCTGGAGAACCCTCCTCCTCTTGATATGGGGTGGATAGTCTTTCCCCAGACCCAACCCCTAGGGTGCCATTGAGAGCTGCCACTTGTCTATGGAAGGTGTTTGTAGCCCATCCTGGAGGAATTCCAAAATCTCCTTGGTTTTGGTTTTGGTGGCTGTCACCCCCCCCCCCCCCGAACACCAAGAGAGGACCCTCCTCCATGTGGAGCTATAGACTCACTTTGTGGAAGGTCTCCAGGAGGCCCATATCTTTGTCAGAATACCCCAGGAAGGTCAGCGCTTCCCGCTCAACCTCCAGCCTGTTAAATGGAAGAGATGCAGCTGGGGGGGGGGGGGGGGGTTAGGAGAAGGCCTTGGCAGAGTAGATCTGCATGGTCCGGAAGGGTCCAGCTGACCCTGGTTGACCACTTGACCATCTCTGGATACCAGGGTCTCCTGGGCCACTTTGGCACTATCATGATTACTTCTGCTTGCATCTGTTTTATCAAAGAGGACTGCCCAGTAACGAAATTAGTAGCCATTGTGATCTAGTTAAAAAATGTGTTTATTGACAAATACTTCAAGTAAATTCAAATGACGTTTCTTCCGAGTCTCATCCTGACCTCTTCAGGTTACGAGCGGTTAGGCAGATTGAATCTGCCGATGAGAAATGTGCCAAACCTTCTTGTGAACTCGAGGAAGACCTCTAGATGAAGTTGCCACTCTGCTCAGAGGTTCTGTTCCGCCCATGTCATTAACCTCATTGCTTCTCAATGTAATTGATTAGAGTCGTCCCTTGGCAATTCGCATACACTTTGGTGGTCATGTTGTCCGTCTGGATGAGAACTTGCTTCCCTTGCACTTCCCCTTGTAGATGGGTAGCGCTAATCTTGATGGTTCTCAGTTCCAGCCAATCGATGCTGCACTTGAACTCTTTCAGAGACCACATTCCCTGGGTGAAGGAGTCTGACATGTGTGCTCCCCTCCTGAAGAGGCTGGCATCCATAGTTACTATGGTGCGCTCTGGTAGGTTCAGGCTTACTCCGCTTGACAGGCTCCCCTCTGGCTTGGAGAAAAAAAGAGATCCTGGCATGTGTCTTTTTGCACTAACATGAGATCAAGTTCTCTGTTTGGTTTTTTCCCTTCTCTTCCATCTGTGCAGTGTATTTTTTGTACTTGAGAAAATGCAATTAATTAGCAATTAATTAGCAGGGAATACTTCAGAAAATTGGACCGTGATAGGGGATACCTGGGCCTCCAAAGACTGAGAACCCCTGATCTAGAATGAAGGGTTCTATGAAAGATTAGAACATATTATTGTATTGTAAAAAAAACCCTTGGGGTTTAGAAAAAAGCCTGCCCATGTAAACCGCCTTTGAATTAAAGTTAGAGGAGAAATCCGATGACCAAAGACAGACAATCCTGGGAGAGGAGGAACCAAATGCAAGTAGATTCCAGTCAAGGTGATGGGGTTGGCCATGGTGTGTCGCCTCTGGGTGTTTATATCAAGTTTTTGAGTCCACAAAATACTTCACACAATGCTCACAACAAGTATGTAATGTATGCCAGATCCTCACATTGCAGTACTGGAGCCAACACTAAGAGATAATGGCTTGATTTTCAAAGCCACCTCACATTTTCACAATAGAAGTGAGATCTGAACCAAAAACTTCCAGGTTCGCAGCTCACATTCTTAGCGATTAATCTGGTCATTCAATCCCAAGATTATCTGCAACACTGCAAGGGGTTGCAAATAATGAAAACACTGCAAGGGGTTGCAAATGTGGCATGCCTCCAGGACCACAGATTGTTTAAATACCACCAGAAAATATTGCCGCATCAAATGATTGCTTGGTTTGCTCGTGCAGTTCAGCTGGCCCTATTCATGATGCTATTTTAGTTAGAAAGTTGGCCTTTTTAGGTTGGTGGTATGCTGAGTAGCTTCATAGGCCATCAGCTACTGAAGAAAGCTACTTATCATTCATTTTCAACCAGAAAGTCCTTTATGCCTTTAATAATAATGATCCATCAGAGAAAAGGTCAATGGACCATAGCTCCATGGCACGTTCTGCATGCAGGTCCACCCACAACATCTCTAGTGTCAGGCAATATTCCCTCTAAGGGGTCCGCACCACTGAGGCCAAGACTTCGTTGCCACTGACAAAGCTGCAAAAAACCCTCTGTGAGAGTGAGAGGAAGCTGCAGCCGGCGCTCTGTGAGGGGGAGTTGCCTGTCAGTCAACGCACGTGAGGGGAATGCCAGAGAGAGGCCAGACCGTGAAAGGAAACACCTGGAAAGAAGCGTCCTGCGAAACCGTTCGGTTTAGAATTGCCTGCCTATTATAAACCGCCTCGAATCCGAGCTGCATGGAGCTTGTCTTCCCAGGGCTTCAGCTGTGCAGCCACACAGCTGAAAGGGAGCAGTGGTGACAGGATCTCAGGAAGCAAGTCTGGGAGAGACCTCTGCTTGAGACCCTGGAGAACTACAGCCAGCCAGAGAGAAGATCATGTTAGGCTATAGGAACCAATGGTATAACTCAGTGTTTCCCAAACGTTTTCAACGTGTGGCTCCCTTGCCCATTGGCAACCATTGGCCGCAGCTCCCCATTACATTATGTTGATGCCTGCCAATTGGTGTTGCATTGTTTTCCGAGGGGATTCCATGGCACTCCGCGGCTCCCCTGGCTGGTTTCCACAGCACCCCTGGGAGCCGCGCCTCTCACTTTGGGAACCACTGGTATAACTCAACAGAGGATTCATCTTGGTGTTTCCTAAGCTACTAATCGCCGAGGCTACTTTTTGCTGAATTAAAACTGGAAGCACAATTCATTTGAACGCTTGAAAAAAGATGTAAGAGTAAGAACAATCCACACTCAAAGGAGCCCACACTCTGTGTGTCTCTAAATGAATTCTGGGTGTGCTTTCTCTCAGGGCATGTAATTCTGCCATGTCTCTGTAGCAGTAGTCATTGAGTGCTTCAGTGCCTAGTGTAAAGCCTCCTTAGGCATTTGCCTTTTGGCATAGGAAAAGGCAGGATATAATTTTCTAAAATAAATAAATAAAAACATGGCAAAATTACCCATCCCTTGCAGATTGCAAAGAGACAAAATGGAGCAGTAAATCTATACAGAAATGCAGCAAACCACCACCACTGCAGGAGGGACCTTGGGCGTGGCAGGGGAGGGAGGGGGTTATCCTGGCGGCACCAGCATGCACCAGGATCCTATCCCCTTTTCAAACCTGTCCCTCCCCTTTTCACTCCTCGGACTTACGCCAACTATATAGCTGGCGTGGGTCCGAGGAGACCCTATGGAGATTTATATTTTCCCTTACTTCTCCCAGGCATCCTGATCCCCCCCCCCCTGAATGCAGTGTGCACCCTGTTGGCACGGCTGCACCCTGGTCGTCTGCACACTGGTCGTCACCCTGTTGGTGACGACCAATGGTAGGAGACAGGATTGGGCTATAAATGAAGCAATCAAAACCACAGCATATGCCTGCGTTTCAGAAACCAGATCGACACTGGCTAAAGACCTACCTTGGTGATTTGCTACAGTGCACTGAAAACCAACGTTTTCATAAAAGTTGTTCAGCAGGGGTCTACCTGACCTTGAGAACAGGTATTGAAAATATTTTTTTTAAGCCTTGTGTATATGTGTGAGGGAATGTGTCGACGGTGAATATGCTGCACAGCTGGCCGTTGTCAAAGTCTGGATATCATCACCTTAGTCCATTGTTAGTTCATGTAGAAGTCTATTGCATCTCCATCTGGCTATATGAGCAGAGGTAAATCACAAGGAAAAAAAATCAAACACCTTCCCATTGATGGTTTGAGTGAACACAAGCAATGTGGAGCTGACCACATCTTACATCTTCATTAGGGTCGTTGATCCATGAATAAGCTACCAATTACAGTAAATTAAAAGCACTTGTATCTTGGCAACTCACCTCATCATTCAGCTTTCTCATTCCCTTAATGATTCCACTGAGTGGGCCAGACAGCAGTAGAATTTCTGAGTCCCACCTCTTAAAAATCCATATTCTAAGCCGCAAACTAGGACAATACAATAAAGATAAGAAAGGAACCCCCCGTAAAAATGATTTCTGCTGTTCTGCTTTTTTTCCACCAGCAGGATGATCACTGGAAAGGCAGCATAAAATATTGTCCCACTGCAATGCTGAATGTGAAGGATATCAAGAGGATGTAGAACAAGTGCCAGAATTCTTTGTCACTGTCACATTGAAGCATGACCCGAGTGGGACTATGCAGATACAGTGGTCTTCTTCTCCATGCAGCCCTGTGTGTGTGCCCTGAAATGGTCTCACACCTTTTACTGGAGGTGAAAGGAATGGAGGGAAGACTTCCACAATTCAGCTTTTCGCATTCTTGGTTGGAAGGTTTTTTGCAGAATTAGGATTAAAAGGGTGCCTTTTCTCCTCAAACAGCCTCACATTGGCCCAGCAACCATTCATTCCTGTCCCGGACATCTGTGATGTGAGAAGAAAAGCAGTCAAGGGGCAGAAGTGCAGCAGAGGGCCTTAGAAAGCCCCCCAAACCACTTTGTAGTTGGAACCTAAAAGGCAGGAACAGCAGCAAAACTGCATGAATTTAGCAGGCCACCTTATTCACATTTTGATAAATAAATTACTTAACAGCAAAAAACATTGTAAACAAACTTCAAAAAGCAGTCCTTGCACTTTGCAGCCGTGCTCCTTGGTTTCCACTTTCCCTACATGTGGTTCAGATTAGCACCTGCATACCGCACTTATTACATAAAAAACAACTCTCCCTGCTTGACCTGAGGAGCTCTTGTATACAAGAGCTTCTCCAGAGGTATTATAGCCTCCTTTATCAGATGTGTGTGGTATGACATAATGAATGCAGCGATGTAGTGCTATTGGCAGGCATTCATTTCCCCAGCACCAGGTCACATTTCTCCACCAGGTTGTTTTTTAAAGCAGAGTTGGTACGGGCTTGAAACCCTGGAACGGAACCTCAAATGTATTCACATCTGATCAGAGGTACAGTATTTAACAGAGCAAAAATTCATCTGTGTGGCTGAGTCAATGGAAGGTATACAAGAGCCTGCTCGATTTACAGCACACTACTTTGGGTAAGAGCATTGTGTGTGAAGGAAAAGGGGGTGTAACAGTGGTAGAACAGATACTTTGGACGCTGGCATCTGCAAGTAGAGCTAGAAAGACTCCTGTCTCAAACCTTAGAAAGTCGCTGCCAGACATCCTAGACAATACAGGTGGGCCCCCATATCCGCTGGGGATATGTTCCAGGCCCCTCCGTGGATACTTGAAACCGTGGATATGAGTGAACACCCCCTCCATGGTTTCCTGAGGGCCCCCCCACCCTGCCTCCCCTGCAGGCAGGCAGGCATGCTTGCCGCCCCAGCTCTTATTTTTCTTTCAGCAAGCTTTGTTTCTTCCTTAAAACAAACAGAGAAGCAGCCTCCATTGCAGGCAAGTAGAACGAGACTAAGTCCTAGAGAGGCTCTGCAAGGTTTCTGTTAACCTTGCAGAGCCTCTCTAGGACTTAGTCTCGTTCTACTTGCCTGTAATAAGCAGCCAGAGGCTGCTTCTCCTGTTTCTTTAAGGAAGGAACGAAGCTTACTGGGGAAAAAGTAAAAGCCTGGGGGGGTCCCCACAATCCGTGGATAACTGAAACCGTGGATAGCGAATCAGTGGATATGGGGGCCCACCTATATTTATTTTGCACTTCTGGGTGTTCAAAGTGCTTGAAACACACTATTCTGTTGCAATCCTTACAACAATCCTGTAAGATAGGTCAGTATTACTATAATATCCATATTGCAGTTGGGGCAAAAAGATGAGAGTGAGTGCCTTGTGAATTCATGGCACAAGTGAGATTTGAACATGGACTTTCCAGCTCATGCCTCATGCTCTCATTATTTATTTGAAATATTTATACCCCATTGCTCAATTGTAATTTCAATAGCATACAACAATTAAATCCAATAATGTATGACAGTCAAGCCAACCCCCCCCCCAAAAAAAACCCCAAAGTGGAGGCAATCTTTAAGTTCAACAAATTTAAAATGGTTTTACAAACAGCCTTAACACAGTTCTAAAAAGAACTGCAGTAAAACTGGTCAAGGGGTATATAATGCCCCATCAAACCCTGTGCAAAAAGAAGTGCCTTTAGCTGGTGGTCTAAATGCCAGAGAGGGAGCTAGTCAAAAGGACCAGAGGAGCAAGTTTCACAAGCGAGGCATCACCACAAAAAAGGCCCTGATCCTTGTTGCCACCCACTTTGCCTCAGAAGGAAGGGGCATTCTGACCAGGATCTCTGACATAGATCTTAATTGGGGAGGGAGTAGGAATTCTTTCAGGTTTCTCAGTCCCAAGCCATTTCAGGCAGCAGTTAATCTTCCAACTGTTCACAACTTGTGCTAAGAAGAACTAGAGCAGACAGCAAGTTGCTGCACCTTTGACAATGCTCCTCATGGTTTAGGAGCGAAACGTTAGGACAACCCCGTGTTCTCTTGTTAACTTAATAAAATGACCAGAACAACCTGGAAAATGCTTCCTTTTATTAACTCAAAGATAGGTACCGGTCACGAAAACCTCAGAACATACATTTCAGTTTTTTTAGGAAATGCCAGAACCTTGAATTATGCCTGAAAACAAATCAGTAGCCACTGAGCTCTTTACGTATTCTCAAGATACATTCCCTACTATCAACATCAGTTAGCAGCAGTCTTGCCACTGTACTCTTGAAGTGACTGAAGTTTCTAAACTGTCTTCAAAGACAGCCCCTGGAAAGCACATTGCAGTATTCTAATCAGGATGTTATCAGGGCACAGATGATGATGATCTGATCCTGTCCTTTCAAGAAAAGCTGCAGCTGGTGGAAAGTTGGTTAAAGAAGGTGGCACAAGCCACACAGGATGCCTGGACATCCAGCATAAGGTTAAATCTAACAGTCCCTCAAAGTGCAGGCCTGTTCCTTTAAGGGAGTGCAACCCCATCCAGAACAAGCTGACTCCTTCCCAGGTCAACTCCATCACTAACCAGCAACATTTCAGTTTTATCTGGACTGAACTTCTGCTCATCCAGCTCCTTGACAACTCCAGACACTTGTTCACAATGCCGACCTACAACCAGACCTCCAGTGGAGAGATCAGGCTGTCTGACAAATGTTCCTGATGACATTTCACTCCACATCTCCAATAGCATCTTAGGCACAAACATGGACATCACTCTATAATGAGATATATTTCAACATGATGCTCTGGGCTTTAGAGAAAGAAAGAACACAGTGGAAGAAGATTAGCAGCCCAGTCCTACCTAAATCTGCTTCCCACCGATGCAGATGCACCATCCCATGGGGGGGGCAGTCCCAGAGGTCTTCTCCGGGTAAGGGAACATTTGTTCCCTTGCCTGGGGGTAAGTCTTCGCTGCCCTGCTTGGGTCTACTTGGCACTATATAGTTGGCACAAGTCAGAGTGGACCTGGGAAGGCAGATCGAGGTCGGGAAGGGGGATAGGATATTGGCAGCGCTACTGCCACCAGTTCCACCCCCCTTCCCAGCCTCAATCCAGGTCTTCCCTTAGATGAATTAGATGAAACACACACAGAAAGCCATCACTTCTTTCCATATGCATTAAACTAAACCTTGTTAAAAAGGTGTTTCAAAAGTCACGCTCAGCTTTGGGTCTTAAGCTGAAAAGCAACACCTTCCGGGGAAAAATGTTGGCTTCTGCACTAAGCTCTGTCCCCAAAACTTAAAGACTACCCCTTACGCCATGTTCTTGAGTGTTTTCCAGCTTTCTCCCCTCTACCTTTAACTGTTGGAATTTGGGTAGGTGCAGCTCATCATGGAAAGGTGCAACAAGCTACACCTGCCCAAATTCCCTCTTCTTACAATGGTTAAAGGTATAGGCACCCTGTCCCTTATTGGATATGGGCACCTTACACATACAGTGTTCTCATAACACAAAAGGAGGCTAAAGGGGAGAAAGCTGGAAAGCCCTCAACCTTATACAAGACCAATTCAGACATTAGGGGGGGGGGGGAATCCTTCCAACTCTAAATTACCGTAAATGCAACAGGTGATATATGACCAGAGTGTCTATTAAGGTGAAGAGTAGAGATCATTTGCACCTGAAACTGCCTCACATGGAAAGCACAGCCCATAGCTTCCTTGCTTTGATGTGTTCAGCCTAGTTTTTTTCCTCCATGTGGGTGGCAAGCAATAAAAACAGGCCAACAGTTGGGGGAGGGGGGAAACCCTTCCCAAATGAAATAGAAACCATTGCTTAAAGGAGAAGGAAAGAAAACAGAATCACTGTCCAGGTGAGTTCCTGGAAGCACAACAGATGAGATGTGGAATCTTCCTTTTTAAGTGGAGACTGGACTGATACCACCTTGAGTGCTGCCCAAAGAATGTTAAGCATGCACAAATCAAACAGAAACCAGTAGGACCAACACAGAGAGAGAGATATGATCAAGGCCTATGTATTTCAATGGGGGTTGAACACAATCAACTTGCGCTGGATTTCATTTCATATCACAATCTTAGTGGGTCCTTCCACAATACAAAGAGTCAGGAAGCCTCGCAGAATAATGCTCTTCACGTATACAGTATATGCACATCTTCAGATCTACCTTACCAGGCAACTGTAAGGATTTCTGAGATAATGCATATAAAGCATTTTGAACATTTAAAATGTGCTTTGTAAAATGCTAAGTATCACTAATGTTAATTTATCATTATTATCCTTTACATTCAGAGTTGCCAAATCTGCAGTGCTGCACAAAAACTGAGATGGTTTTATGCTGAAGCGATCAGATTGCAAAGACCTTATTCACACCGTGTGATGCACTGTGGCTCCCCGTGGCATGGGATGAGGCTTGTTGCGAGCCTCCATGGAGATGCCCAGTGGTGATATCATCACTGTGTGCCTCCATTGCTCAGCCAGCTGATAACTCACTGGCTGGCCATCATCAGCGAGTGATGGAAGCTGGGAGCTTGTACAATCCCACAAAAGGAGCTGTAGAAGAGGCAAAGCAGGTGGTGGCGAAGGTGAAGAAGCACAAGCACAGCTAAGGGAGGCCAGCCTGCCTTCAATGAGGACCAGGTGAGAGATAGGAGGAGAGGAACCCCAGCTCCTCCTCTGTGATGGGTAAGCAACCTCCTGGTTTTAGAAGTAGGAGCTCTCTGAATGCCAGATGCAAGGGAGTGGCAACAGGAAATGGGTATCTTGTTGTCTGTGTGCTCCCTGAGGCATCTGGTGGGGCCACTGTGAGATACAGGAAGCTGGACTAGATGGGCCTTTGGCCTGATCCAGCAGGGCTCTTCTTATGTTAGTCAGTTTCCAAACTGTAACAGCAATTAGTCCTGCATTTACTCAAGCAATATGCTTGTGGGTTGTTTTTTCTTCTTTTTTCATTGCTTCGAAGGGCAAACAGTGAGACATCTTGGAAGATTAAAGTGTTTCCTTTTCATCTGAGCTGAACACAGGCCAGTACATACTGAAAGTGGTGTGGTAGAATTCTGCACAGCTGCTTGCACCAGAGGAGAAAATCATCCAAGAGAGCAACTTCCAGCCACTTCACTTCCACACTAAAAGAGAAGAAAGAAGTGAGTGGCTGAGAGATCAGGGAGATGGTCTGCGTGGTAGCAAGGGTCCTGCCAAAATAATAATAATAATCTTTTAAGATGCAGCACATGGCTTTCTCCCAGATCCCCATGTTTACAATTCCAGTAGCTTGGATTTACATAATTGCAATTTCACTTCTTGCAAATATTTTTGGATTTTTGTTATGCCTGATTTTCTCAACAGCTGCTGTTTGGTGCTGAAATCTCTGCTAATTATTTCAAACATTTAATGGGAAAAAATGCACAGCATATTTATTACATTAAAAAAATTCTCATGGTCTTGGAAGACGATGGAATTGGGGAGGAATAAGGGGAGGGGGAGCTGTTGTTGTTGCTTATTTGCTCTTGAAGAACAGCATATGCAAAACATTTATGAAGCCAACACAGCTGCAGGGGTAACTCAACAGACCAGTGCTGTCTGCTCAGTATCCTTTCGAGCTTTTTATAGATATGAGCTAAAAAACACCACGAAATTTATTTCCTGTAATGATCCCAAAATATTTACTTTAGAAACTCAGTGTTTCAGCAAAAATCGCCCAGGAATGCATGGATAGGCAGTTCCATTGTGTCAACTTAGTACTCTTCCCCCATCCAATTGTAACCATTTTCCATTATTTGGATGGCCTCTCAGTCACCTTTAGTAAGATTCTGCCATAGCAAATGTGAAATTGAAGAAAACGTGGTTCCAATAGTCCAAGATGGAGAAAGAGCAAACTAGAAATTTGCCATCACATGTTAAGTTGCTATTTTAATTTCATGTTCTATGTTATACTGCATAGTACATTCTATGTGTGTAGAAAATGTTCAGTGTAATTCTATGCATGTCTACTCAGAAGTAAGTCCATTAAATTCAGTGGGACTTACTACCAGTGTATAGGATTGAAGTCTTTGTTGTGTGAAGCAACCCAAAGATTGCAGTTGGGAGAGGAATTGGGGCTGCAATTCTATGCACACCTGGGAGTAAGCCCCATTGAACAAAGTGGGACTTACTTCCAAGTTAGCAGGTATAGAAGTTAGTCACTATAGTAGTTGATAACTCATTACAGCTAACACATAACTGGGAGAAATCAGGCAACAGGATATAGACAAAGAGCTGCACAGCACAATCCTACCCAGCTCCTCCACTGGTGCAGCAGTGGTAGAGGGAGAACGGGAGGCTTTGGGAGGGAAAGGGGGTTTAAATCCTTCCCTTCCAAAGCCTCCCGTTCTGCCCTACACTACTGCTGCACCAGTGGAGGAGCTGGGTAGGATTGCACTGCCAGTAAGCTTCATGGCTGAGCAGAAATCTGAACCCAGGACTCTTATGTCCTAGTCCAATGGTTCTCAAAAGTTCTCCCCGCAAGGCGGGGAGAACTTGGAGTGTTTGCGGGGGCAGGGATTTCCGCTGGGGAAAACTCCCCCGAAAATGCCTTTCTTTCATTTATCGGGGCTTGGGGGGAGGCTTCGGGGAGACTTGTGCGACCCTCCACAGGCCTTCCCGATCTTTAGATTGCCGAAAAACGACAATTTTCAGGCACTTCCGGTTTTCATGAAAACCAGAAGTGTCAGAAAATCACAAGTTTGGCGACCTGAAGATCGGGGAGGCCTCCCCCAAGCCCCGGTATGTGAAATAAAGGCATTTTCGGGTACTTTGACGGTGGCAATCCCAGGGATCGCTGCCGCTACTGTCATGCTGTCCCCACCCCTTAAGGTGGCAGGGGACAGTTTGTGGTTTCAATGGTGGGTTGCAACCCATCACATTGAGAACCACTGTCCTAGTCCAACACTTCAGCCACTATACCAGTCAGCCCTCTGCCTATAGAAAGAAAAGTGGGGGGAGGCGGGATGGAGCTTGCAACTCTTCAAGTGAGCAACCCCTGTGCCTCTTTCAGAAGTGTCACCTCAAAGTCTGAGAAATATAGTTTATGACTGCAAGTGTGCAGATTGTCTTTGTTTTTACATAGTTCACCAGTTCCAGCTTGATGTGTTTGACTGGTTAGCTGGCTTGTTTCTATCCTCCTTCTCACTCCTCCTTATCCACAATGTAACACAGATGCATAGAGTAGGGAATGCTTGGCCTTTGGCTATTTTTCAGTGTCTAAATATTTTCCATGTAGATTTTAGAGTAATTAGTTAGGGTTTCTTGTTTCATTCACATTGCTTAGTTGTTAAAGGACAACAATCCTCAAAGTCGTCCTCCAAACTACCCAGTGTTATGGTGGATTATATGGGAGCATCTGCAGTCCAACTTAACCACTGTTAACATGATTTTATTTTCAGTGTCACAATCGCCATAACATGCCAGCTTCCTCTACAAGCAACTATTCCTCATCTGAAGTTGAACTAATGCTTTAACACCCAATACTATCAGAAATATTCTATGATAGCAAGATCACATCAGCAGTAACACTTTAACTGCTGTTCTTATTTATGACTAATTGGTTCCATGGGGTTCCACTCCCCATCTCCCCACATTATCCCCATAAGGGACACATATTGCCCTTTCACAACTGTGTTCCAGATTGCAGTCTGTTTACAATGGCTGATTTCAGACAAAATGTGAAAACGTGTATTATTGTATTTAAAAATGCGTATACGCCACCTTATGGGCCCAATAAGGGATGAATTGATAACAATAATCAATACAGACAAATGACAATAAAATAGTGGTGAACAAAACAAAAGCAACTGTTAGTGAAAGCGAGTCAACAAAAGGCCTGAAACAACCAAAAAGATTTAACTAGCTGTTCAAAAGAAGATAGTGCCAGGGCCAGTCAAATTTCCTGGGGAAGGGCATTTCAGAGTTGGAGAGCTGCTATTAAAAAGTGTTACATCCCTGGCAACCAAGTCTCAGTTGCAGAGAGAAGGCAAAGCAAACTCTCGGATGGACAAATTGCAGTGTGGGGCAGAATGATGTGGAAATATTGTTAAGCTAAACCATGGTTTGTTGTAAGATCGGAACTTGAGTCTGCCCACAAACCACAGGCTGACAAACCAGAATATGAAAGCACGGTTTCAAGCTGGTCTGCAAACAACAGTTTGTGCTAACTGTGGTCTACTGTTGTGTCTGAATCTGCAGCACACCAAAATTAGGACCATTTCTTCCGCCTCAGAAGACTGCTCCTCGATGGAACTGGGATAAAGTCATGAAGCAAAATCCTGAGCCGTTGACAAACAAAAGCTGCCAAGTAGCAACAGAGTATAGTTTGCCTGGTGTTCATTTGGAAGCTCAAACCATCGTGAGGATACTAAACTATTCTAAGCACAAACTATGGTTTTGCATTATGTCTCAACCCAGCCATTGTCTCATAGAAAATAAGGGTCACTCAGAACTGAGCCAGCTCCTATCTGCATAAATTCATCACTTTATATGCATGGCAATCATCCAGGGTTTTCTTTTATGAAGTGGCTTTTTTAATGAAGTGACACATACCGTATTTCTTCGAGTCTAAGGCGCCATCGATTCTAAGGCGCATCTTAATTTCAGGAACACCAGCAGAAAAAAAAACACCAACCATCGATTGCAAGACACACCTCCTTCCTGCTCAGCGCCAACTCTCCCCAGCTTGCCTGCTATGGCGAGCCGATTTTTACAGCGCCATTTTGCCCCCTCTGCTCAGCTGCGAGCTCTCTCTTCCTGAACCTGAGAGCTTGCCCCAGCAATGCCCCGCGCTGCAGCTGATGATCTCCTCACTGCCTTTGAGCAGTGCCTTTGTGATCCGCCAGAAAATGCAATTTCCTTACTTCCCGGGGCTTGGGGGAGCTTCAGGGAGGCCTGCGCGACCCTCTGCAGGCCTCCCCGATCTTCAGTTTGGTGAAAAACAGCGATTTTCGGCCATTTCCAGTTTTCGCGAAAACCGGTAAGTAAGGAAATTGCATTTTGGGGTGCTTTTTGGAGACCTTCGATTCTAAGACGCACCCCATTTTTGGAAATGCTTAATTGGGAAAAAACATGTGTCTTAGAATCGAAGAAATACGGTATTAGTAATAAGCTTTGAATAGAACACCTTTTAAGATCAACCCTGCCATTGCAGTCAGTGATTTTTGCAAATTAGGAGCTCTTTTAATAGCATAAAAGCTGGCATTCAAAAAACGAATAGTGGTGTTAATTATTATTATTATTATTATTATTATTATTATTATTATTTATTTTGCTTTACTTTGGACATACGGCCTCAATTCAGCTAAGCCAGTGGTTCCCAATCTTTTCGGTACAGCATACCACCTCCGGGGCAACCATCAAGCCGCGTACCACGCACCGCATACCACAGGAAGTAAGTGGCGATGACATCATTGCCACTTCCAGGTTTTCAGCCACAACGGAGCCCTGAAAACAACAGTAAGGCAGGAGGTCTGACTCAGTTGGTAGAGTTGCCACCATGTAAGCCTGAAGATCAGTGAACGGCAGTTCGAGATGCCACTGACAAAAAGCTGTGAAACCCTTTGTGAGGAGAGATAAAGCTGCCAGCTGCGTTGGTGAAGCGTGGGAGGTGGCCGGTGAGAGGCCAGACTGCAAAAGGATACCATCTGGAATGTAGTTGTTCATGAAAGACTGAACATTTACATATTGTGTAACACACACACACACACAGGTGGTTGGGAAAGTTTGCCCATGTAAACTGCCTTGGATTAAAGTCAAGAGGAGAAATCCAATGACCAAGAAAGACAGTATATAAATACTGTATTATTTTTATTATTAAGAAACTCGAGGTGGGCAGGTAGGCAGCCATTTCCTAGTGCGGGAAACCTCCGTGCTCAAGCTCCACCGGCCGCCCAGGAGCGCTCACCATCCTTTCAGAGTTCCGGTGCGACTGCAATGGCGGCTGCCATCTTGCTGGCATATTTCATAGAGGTTTTTGTATGTAGATAATAAGCTGTTCTTTCACACAGATGCTTCTGAATGTTAAACAACTTCTACCAGCAAGCTGCAACGAACACCACATTTGCCTCATATATGTCTTCATGCACTTCCTTTCCAAACAGCATACAATTTGAGCCCAGCCGCATTTTCTCTTGTCTCTCTCTCAGTTGGTGGCAGTCTTGGCTCTTAAGTCAGAATAAAGAAAGCTCAGTGTCCACATCAGGCCTTCTGGACACATTCAGAAGGATGATATTTCAGCAGTAAATCGGTGCGACATGAGAAAGAAGTGAATTCCTTCCCACCAGACCTTCCAACACAGTCTCTTCTGACAAAGATAATCCTGGTGTCCCACTACTCCCATGTCCATAAAAAAAAGCAAGCAAAGCATTCAGGACAGAAAGCAGCTGCACTTAACATTTAACAATATAATCCCATCTCTACATGTAGGCCTTAGGCAGCACCCCTCACTGGACCTAAGTGACTGGAAGTTCCACAGTCTGTAAGAGCAGAGAATTGGGATGTAATTATTCACATTAAAGAAACTTAAATTTCCACCTGCTGTATCTTTCTTCTTTAAAGCACTATTTTAGCCATTGGATATCGGCGGAGTTGCACCGATATCCTGAGCCCTGCCACAGCCTGGGACAGCCTTACATGGCTTCCAGAGCTGGCGTGCATCCGAGGAGGCCCATTGGGCCCTGCCCCGCTTACACCGGGGGAAGGGGCCGAACATCCCCTTCCCCCAAGATGATCCTGGGTTGCGCCGGCAGGATGCAGCGGCCAGCCCTTTTGGCATACTTGCGCAGGTTTGGGCTGCCTGTCTTGTTGTCTCCAGTCCCCGTACGTGGGTCCTCCGTGTTTTTAGTCTGCATCCTCGTTGTTTCTCTGCTGCCCCATCAGTGGTGTTCGTTTCACACTGCGCCTTGGAATGTTTCTGTGAAGCATTTCAGAGCTCAGTGAACCAACTTCCTCTCCTTCTGTTTGAGACGTGCCAGCAGTACTGTGTCAGGTCCTTGGCCACAGCAAGACTTGACACACACACTTGGGGGGAGGGGGGAACAAACACACACTCTGAAATCGCGGATGCTGTAGTCTGACACATTCAGGGCAGAACTCCTCCACATAATCAGCAAGTTCTTCAGCCTAAGGTAATCATTTTTTTCTGAAATGCAGTCTTGATAAATTTGAAGAAGACCACAGCTTTGTTTAGTAAATAAATTGTTTGAAGTTTGATACTACTACTAGTTTTATCATTTTCAAGCCAAACATGTTGAGGCAATCAGATCTAAATGAGCACTCAAGAGAAGTGCAGATGGGAACATCGGGGGGGGGGGGGTTACAACCCTCCCACCCACCACACTTTTTTTCTGTTAAAATTGGCTTGATTTTTAGAGACCTGAAATGAGACTCAAGAGTCGGACTCCAACATTTTGGCAAAGCCTTGAGACTTGACTCGAGACCAAAGACTTGAACACATCACTGGTAAATATGCATAGGATTGCACTGTAAATCATTCATCCCGAGGTCTTTTTATGGTCAGTGTCCTCCTCCCAGTTTGTATTTATGTGTTTGATTTTGTTATTTACAGCTCAGCGCTGCAAAACGTCAAGATCTTCTTCTTGACAATGGTGTTTCTAGGAAAGGCAGTACATACCGTATTGTCCCGAGTATAGGACGCTCCTGATTATAAGCCGCACCCTTAAAGTTTGGTGCTATTTTTTAAAGAATACATTTTTAACTTTTGTTAACTTAAATATACACATTAGTAGAACAGTACAGCTTTAGTACAGTTAAAGGCATAGGCACCCTGTCCCTTATTGAATCTGGGCACTCTAGTATTAGTAGCCTTCCCAGATCCAAAGGGGGACAGAGTGCCTATCTTTTAACCTTTAGAATTTGGGCAGGTGTAGCTTGTTGCACCCTTCCATGATGATGAGCTGCACCTGCCCAAATTTCAATGAACAGCACAATCCTATGCATATCTACTCAGAAGTAAGTCCCATTGCATTCAATGGGGCTTACTCCCAGGAAAGTGTGCATAGGATTGCAGCCTAAAGGTAGGCACTCTGTCCCCCTTTGGATATGGTAAGCCTATGCAGGAGCTCTTGCTCTCAACTTTCAAACTGTACTCTCAACTTTTAAATTGCAAGATCAATAAATATCTTAGTTTCCACAGAGTCCTGGGGTTGAAACTTAAGGGTTAATTTTTTCAAATGCTTCCAGAGGCTGCTGAGAGATAATGATCTCTCATGGTATTCAGCCATTTAGCAAGTGATTAAGAACTGCAAGGAAAGGCTTGAAAACACAGTGCTTTGCAGTTTAAAAAAAGAGAGAGAGAAAAAGCCCCGTTTTACCTTTGAAAAGAGACTCGGAGAGGCTTGGTTTGAAAGCGCTTTGCATAAAACACTAGGCAGAAACGCTAGGCTTTGATTGTAGGGCGCACCCCCTATGAAGACTTGCCTTAGGGGATAAAAGTGAGTCTTATACTCAGGCAAATACGGTATTTGCATCACATTTGTAACAGACTCAAGTTCAGGACACGTCCATATGAAAGGGCTTCTTCTTGCTATGACAACGGTGTAGATGGCTAGCAATGTAGGAGCAGCAGCCTCAAGCACAGCACTGTCCACCATGAACAGAAAGGGTCAGGGCCAGATGTACCTACCCAGGAAAAACCCTGGCTGCTGGGAACAGCTGGGAAAAGACCATGGTATGGATATTTTTGTAGTTGTACCACAAAAGAAGCACACAAGTGCTGGATCAGAGGGACTCGCAGCTTCCTTACAGAAGAAGAAAAAACAATGCACAACTTTTTTTTTCCATTGTAAATTGTGGCCATCCAAAATGTTGTGGCCAGGCAGGGGAGAGACGAGTCATGCGCTTGCCTGTGATGTCAGAGGCAGCAGCATCCAGCAGGTGCCAATGACTTGCTAGATTCAGAACCGCTAGAATCCAGCAGCTTCACTTCGTAATGTGACTGCTGGGAAACCAGCAACTGCAGCTCTTGCAAAGAGTGAAGTTGTCTGGTTGGAGGAGTCAGGAATTCGCAATGGGCACAATGAACTCCGAGGAAAGCCCATCCCAGATACGTTTTCGTCTTCAAAATGTAAATTTTACAGGAGTCATGGAAACCCCCATTCTCATCTTCACCTTTCCACACTCACTGTCCAATTAATTCATCAGACTGGTCTGCTCTTATTAAGTTTCTGTTTCTCCTTTTTGAAGGCTGTCTTTCCTTCTTTTCAGGGCTCATGACAAGGGTAGAGGGGCTGGGCAAAGTAGAAGAAGTCTTTTACACAGAGCTGGAAATGGAATAGTGCTGGGAATTCATCTTGAGTTGCAACTTTAAATTTGATCTTTCAGCTGCATGACTGACCACCTTATTATTTCCTCTGCTGAACAAGGTCCCCTCAACACTGAAAGTCCCAGGTCCACAGACCAAAAACAAACACAGCTATTGTATGGGCATGCTTTCTCCTGTCAAGAAAATACACCGGCATTGACAACCATTACCTGCCAAAGCCAGGGGGGTTTGCTGGAGAAACCATGCTTGTCTGTCAATTCCACCTTTTAGTGTACATTACATTGTATCTATTACTGGCTGCCAACAATGACTCCCCACCCCACCCCCACCCCTTTCTCTCTAAACATGCACTGGATCAGGCTGTACATGGCTGAAATAAGAATAGACTTCCCACCCCCACCCCAGAAACCTTTTTTTTAATATAAAAAAATAATAATAATACAGAGAACAAATTGGTAAAGACCCAGATGGCATTATCTAGAATCATGGCTGGATAATAAGCCAGCAATCGCATTTTGATTCCCACTGAAGAAAAGCCTGCAAAACTTCAGCTAAGGAAAGCATAGAAGTAGGGGGTGGGGTGGGGGGACCAACACAGAACACAAAATAAAGCGAATTTTGAATCAAAATGCAATATAAAACGATTTTTAGCTCTAAACACAAAAACCTCTACATCCCACAAAATATCACCACTTTGTCTTACTTTTGAGCAGCCACGAGGCAGGGAGAACTTAGAGTACTGGCGGCGGCAGGGCCAGTGGTGGTGGCGATTCCTGGAATCACCGCCATCGGCAGGAAAAAAGCACCCCAAAATGGCGGTTTTTTCACTCATCGGGGCTTGGGTGGTGCGGGGAGGCCTGTGTGATTCTCCACAGGCCTCTCCAATGTTTAGATTGCCGAAAAATTGCAATTTTAGACCACTTCCATTTTTCCCCATTGCGGCAGCTGGGTGTTTACCCAGGTAAGAGGACAAATGTCCGCTTCCCCCGAATAGACTTCCACCAAGGCCCTTCCCCAAGTAGGATGCAGTTTGGGCCGCGCGGCCCACACTGCAGAGTCCAAACCGGGAGAGGATAGGATGGGCTGCCCGTTAGGCTCCACCAGTGGGCCCGTACGACCGAGATGAAGTTCAGCAGAGATAAATGTAAAGTCCTGCATGTAGGGATAAGAAAAGAAGAGGCAAAAGTAAAGAATGAGGAAAACCTTGGCAGCAGCATGTGTAAAAACGTTCTAGGTGCCTTACAGCGCAATCCTATCCAACTTACATCACCGGTGTTGCCAGCAGTGCAGTAAGAATGGGAGGCCCCAGAATGGAAAGGGGATTCAAAGGGGATTTGAGTCCTCTTTCCGTTCTGGGGCCTCCCATTGGTTACACCGGTGGTGTAAGTTGGATAGGATTGCACTGGTTGTCACCACCTGTCCTGTCACCTCCTGTCCTGCTCCCACAGGGGCAGCATCACCTCCAGGGGGGGAGGGGGCTTGAAAGGCCATGGGGGGGGGGTTGCAATAGGAAATCAAACAAGCTAACCTAGCTGAATCAATCTAGGATTTATTGGACGATAGGTACAACAACAGGAAAAGGCAGGATCTCCTGACCTCTCTGCCAAGCTACCTTACCCTCTTTCAACAATACTGTTGTCTTGAAACCAAGAGTCAGGCGGTCTCCGCCTTGGGTATAGTCTGAGAGATAAGGCCTTCAGGGGTATTGAAGAACCCAAGACACCTGCTAGCATGCAGTCTCTCCCAGGTGAGGCAAGGCTGGCTGGCTGCACGTTTGGGACTGCTAGGTCTCTCTTAGGTCAGTCCTCTTCCTCCCAGTAATCTGCCCCTGCACTCCAGTCCCTCCAGTTCTCCTTCTTCCTCTCTCCAGCTTTCCCTTAGTCTCTTGTGTCAGTCTTCCTCCTCTTCCACCCTCCTGACCAGCCTTTCCAACCTGGTCTCCTATCCTCTTCACTCCCTTTCTGCCTCCATCCAACCTGAGGCTCAGCTTTAAAGTCTGACCCTGGTCCCACCTTCCCCCTCTCAGCTGACTCTCATCAGCCGCTTTCTCTCATGGTTGGGAGTATGCCCATGCTACAGTGGACCATAAACTGAACATGAGCCATTAGTGTGATGTGGCTGCAAAACCAACCAACCAACCAACTGCATTGCTGGGCTGCATTAAAAGAGGTATAGAGTCCAGAGCATGGGACTAACTCCACTCTATACTGCATAAGTGGGACCTCGCTTGGAATACTGCATCAAATTTGGGCACCACATTTTAAGGAGGACATTGGTTAGCTGGAGAGGGTTCAGAGAAAGGCAATGAAGATGGTGAGGGGTCTGGAAACCAAGTCCTGTGAGGAACAGTTAAAGGGGCTTGGTGTGATTCGCCTGGAGAACAGAAGACTAAGAGGAGATATGATAGCCATCTTCAAGAATCTGGGCTGTCACACAGGAGAAAGTGAGGACTTGTTCTCTATGGCTCCTAAGGGCAGGACTAGAACCAATGAAGATACAGGGAAGAAGATTTAAGCTAGACATGAGGAAGACATTGTCCAGTACTGGAAAAGCCCATGCCATGCAGTTGAGGGCTCTCCCTTATTGGAGGTTTTCAAGCATTCCCTGTTTTGTAGACAGAGGCCATATGACGAAGGAGCAAGGTAGGGATGTGGATTGGAGTAGCTCCGTCTGTGATGAGGTGGAGGGAGGTGACAGACTCAGGAAGGACCCTAAGTCTGTTTGCTGCTCCCCACAACCTACTACAGTCCAAGCCACATCATCTGCTTCATGGACAGGCTGGTCATGAGCAGGGCCCCCACTTCTATCAATCTGTACCTGATTAATAGCTTTAAAGTCTATGCCAATCCTACGCCGGCGGGACTGGGCTCCGGACTGTCGCAAATGTGCTGTAAAGCACGTTGCAACAGCGTGGAGGCCAGTCCCACCAGTGTGGAGGCCAACACTGGCAGACCTCTGCTGGCAACGGAGCAGCACCCGCCGGGGTAGGTGAGCTCTCCACCGGGCAGCGGGCAGGCAGAGGAAGGACAGAACAGAGGTGGGGAGGGGGCGTTTCGGAGGCCTCCGCTGAATCCTATCCCCCGCCCCGGGCTTGAAAGCCCGACACGGGGCTACTTGGAGTTGCATTGGCCATTTAACTCGTGCACCTCCGAGTAGTCCCATAGGAGCTTGTCCCCTTCCCACAATTGTCCCCTTCCCTCGAGGAAACCTCCAGCCCCGCACTGAATACAGTGGAGTCTTTCATCCATGATGGAACTAGAGGTGGCATACAGGTGGTTCCAAGCAATCTCTATAGCAAAGGAAGGAGATGGTTTCCTGTCCCAAAGAGGCTCACAAACTTAAAAAAAAAGACACAAGGGATACATGATCAAACAGCCTCTGGAGGGACACTATGGTGGGATTACAACTGCTTTTCCCCTACTCAGTATAAGAGAGCTGCCACTGACTTTCATCCAGTGATGTAGACTTGAGTCTATTGACTCAGACGCAAGTCGGACTCAAGTTGCGTCAATGACTCGACTCGGACTTGACTCGGCGATTGTAAAGGACTTGAAAGACTCGACTCGAGAGTTGGGGCCTTTTAAGACAAATCGAATTTTATTCAGATTTAAACCTGTTTTCTCCATTAAATAGATAGGGACTTCGCAACTCACAACCAAAGAATTGGGACGTGGGGACAAAAACTTGGGACTTGACCTGAGACTTGGAGTCAGAGTCCACATCCCTGCTTTCATCCATGATGGAACTAGAGGTGGCATACAGGTGTTTCCAAGACAGTGACCATACCCAGGTCTGCCTAGGCATGGCTCCATGCAAGGGTCCATATCCAGTGAATCCCTGAGACAGCAAGGATCCACTGTTGCCACTGCTTCCTACCACCAGCTAGCCAGGGGGATGCTTACTGGGCAATTAAAGGTAAAGGTGACCCCTGACCATTAAGTCCAGTCGTGTCCGACTCTAGGGTGTGGGGCTCATCTCCATTTCAAAGCCGAAGAGCCAGCGTTGTCCGAAGACGCCTCCGTGGTCATGTGGCCGGCATGACTCTCCTTGCCGCAGCGCGTAGCATGCAGCTGGAACGCGGAGCGCTGTTTACCTTCCCGCAAGCGGTACCTATTTATCTACTTGCATTGACATGCTTTGGAACTGCTAGGTTGGCAGGAGCTGGCCAAGCAACGAGCGCTCACCTCGAACTGCAGACCTTTCGATCAACAGCTTATGAATAAAACAGAGAAATGTTTTGCTGAGCTCAATACAGACAACCACTGGAGTGTCAGATTAAAATGTGTACCATGCAGCCATTGACATGCTTCAGCAACTTGCCAAACAGTCCAAGGCCAAGCGTGTGTGTGTTTTTAATCCATTTGTGTTTGCATGGAATTTTCAAGATACTCTCTGTGTCTTACAGCATCATACTCCTCTGCTTCAAGGTTGTCCGCAAGGAGCAAGCTTTAATGATGCCATGATGAAAGATTGACACAGAGGGTAAGAGGAGAGAGGGGAAGCAAAACAAAAGATTTACCTCCCTCAGAGTCAGACCAGGCAAAGAGGAAATTTTCCTATCATGTACTATACACTGGAATACAGCCCATAATTCTTCTTGAAACTGTAAAAATTCCTTTAAAACACTGAAGTAGCCTCAAAGAAGATGTCTTTATTGTTTCATTTGGGTCAGACTTTCTTTTGTAACTGTCTTAGGACATCATTTTCCATTGTTTACATTCTTAAAAATGAACAATGGGTTTTAGGTTAACAAGCAACATAAAATTTGCTCAGGGGCTCAACAAATTATGCAGCAACATGCAGGCTTGGTTCTGACTGATGTAGTACATCTGGCCCTGGAGATTCTGTGCCTGGACACAGAGATACATTCTGTGCCTATCTCCAGAATGTAGACAGGACTTCATAAGATAGAATCCTCCTCTATACAAAAGATCGATCCACACTGGAAAACAGATGTCTAAGAAAAGGGCTCTAGTCTAGTCCTCTCTCTGACATGCTAGTTTTCTATGTGCAGAGGGGATTTCTTTGGGTGGAGAAGCATTCAATCACATGAGCACCCAAATACAGTACACTTCCATTGAAAACTAGGCCCTGTAGTGTTACACAGTTGTTAAAAAGTTTACACAGTTGCTAAAAGGTTTACATTAATTAGACATGGGAAACCAACATTCACGTCTCTCCTCGGGCCAATGACTATTATTAAAATATTTATCTACCACTCCAATGAAGAATTTCACAAAGCAGTTTACATACGAAAATAAATCAAAAGCTGGTTTCCCATCCCAAAGGGGCTCACAATCTAAAGAAAGAAAAGCAAAAGAGAAATCAGCAAACAGCTGCTAGGAAAGAGGTTTTACAGATGAGTGCATCACACACTTCAACATATATACTAAACCTTTGAATGGACTTTTTCATGAATGAACTGAACCTGGGTTTCCAACACAAAAAGCACGTACTCTGAAGTTCATTGTACAATATGATTTTGACCACAAATGGTACACATAATACATCTATGCTTAGAAAAGCATTTAGGTATTGTTTATTATGGTCCTCCTCCCCCCGCCCCCCCCCAATATAAACAGAGGAGATAGATTAAATGGGCCTGTTCCTCCGTTCTAATCTCTTACTCCCACCACTTACAAATGTGAACAGTGCAGATTAATGTCCGAATTCAGAGAGCTCAGCTGCTTGGCCTATCCCTGAGGAATGGGGCCAACATTGGAAGGCCACGATCCCTGGTCTGACTAGGATGCTCCCTAAACATGGTGTGAAAACCCCTCAAAAAACCAAACAATGACATTGTACAGCTCTTGCGTGGATTAGGAAAAAGGAATTTGGCAGCTATATTCTCTTCAGTTACCTATTAGATTTTTGTCCCCACCTTGACCTGAGGGTTCAAGATGGGTTATAAAATAGCCGAATGTAATTTTATTTCATCCTGGGTTAGGCTACGAGAGTGTGTCTGCCTGCCTGAGGTCACCCAGAGTGCTTTGTGGTTGAGCAGGAATTTGAATCAGATCTACAAGGTATAAACTCATTGCTACATCCAGTAAACCACACCAGGTCCTCATGCTGTCCAAAACCAGAGAGAGAGAGAGAGAGAGAGAGAGAGAGAGAGAGAGTCCATCTATAAAATACTAAATCACTACACAGGAAAGCTAACCTCATTTAAAACTGTGTGTACTATATAGTGAAGAACCTGATGCAGAACTGGAAGGGAACACAGAAGTTGTCTCTCAGTATTGGTGTGTGTGGACAAGGGCCTACATATGGCTAGAAAGCTGCAGTGTCAATCTGCTTTTTACGATAACCAGTAAAAACGTATGCGCAAGGAACAGTATATTTTTCAGGACAGCTTTAATGAGCAGCTGCATGAATCTGTGCACACATGAGAAAGGTGTGTCTTTGCAGCCTCGTCTATAAAAATTACACATCCCCAGCGTGCTGGTATTTCCCTTCCTACTGCATGATTCAGAGCTGGAGCTATTTTTCATCCTGAAGCTACCACAGCTGCATCTGACACGCCTTCCTCCCCAGGAGAACGGAGGTGAGGTTGCCAGTAAAAGCACCCTCCCTGAGTCAGTGGACTAAGAGGGGTTGCCTCAGGGCGTGCTGATTCAGCGGGCCTCCGTGGCAAACACAGCGTTACAAGTGATGGGCAGATTTCAACAACAACGGCACTTCAAATATGTATAATACAGAGAACGGAGGAAAACATCAGAGCAGCCTAACCCATGAACAGAAGGGAGAGCTTACATGAGATCAAAGAAAAGCAGGGAAAGTTCCCCAAAGAGAGACTTAGTCACCGTCGTCCTGACCTAATGTACAGGTACAGGTACAGAAAGTGTATAGAATTTAATAACTGCAAGGTCATAACAAGCCCTTGTTCCCTTGTGTTTGCCTCCATTCAAATTGTCCATAATAGACAGATGGCTGTTTGCTGGTGATGTTCTGCCTTTTCTTTTCTAATTGTGAGCCCTTTTGGGACAGGGAGCCATTTAGTTATTTGATTTTCTCCGTAAACCGCTTTGTGAACTTTTTTTTGTTGAAAAGCAGTACTGGCAACAGTATATAAATATTCTTAATAATAATAATAATAATGCACAAGATTTTGAAGCAGCTGCAGCACAGAAACTATGAGCTTTTAAAGATAAGGTTCATAAAAATCCAGTATTTTACAAAGGCACTGAGCCAATGAGGCAGCAAGTCAGTCAATTTCCTTTGCAAAAGGCAGAAACACAGAATAAGAACATTCTTCCCAAGACACACACTAATTACATTGTGGCTGGACATCAAGAACAGGTTCTATAGGGCTGCCCTCGAAGATATAATATACAGTATTTATATACCCCCTTTCTGGTCATTGGATTTCTCCTCCGTCTTTATTCAAGGTGGTGTACATGGGCAGGCTGTTCTAAACCCCAAAGGGTTCTTACAATATAATAACGTTCTATGGTGTTATTCTATGGATGGTGTAGTGGTTTGGGAGTCGGACTTAGACCTGGAAGATCCAGGTTCAAATCCCCGCTCAGCCACGAAGCTTCCTGGGTGACCTTGGGCCAGCCACTATCTCTCAGCCCCACCTACCTCACAGGGTTGTTCTGAGGACAAAAAGGAGGGGAGGAAATATGTACACCACTCTGAGCTCCTTGGAGGAAGGGTGGTATAAAAATGTGAAAAATAAATAAATAAAATAAATAATCTTTCATAGAACCCTTCATTCAAGACGTTACTTTCACAGTCCAGCTCTCTCTCTCTCTCTCTCTCTCTCTCTCTCTCTCTCTCTCTCTCTCTCTCTCTCTCTGACGTTCACCTCAGCAAGCTTCAGCTGACACAGGCAACCTTGACTGCCACCCAAGTGCTGTAGCCTGCAGCTCCACTCCCCCACAGAGGCTCTGCAGCTTATCAGCTTGGCGTGCCAGCAGCTCTCCTGACAGACTTCCGGCCGTCTTGAACTGCTGTCCTGCAGATCTTCAGGCATTTGTGAGACTAACGCTCTACCAACTGAGCCAGATGTCCTGCCATGACTTGAAACTCCCAGCACAATCCTAGCCAACTTTCCAGCACCGGTGTAGCCATGCCAACAGGGCGCACACTGCATTTTGCAGTGCAGTGGCAGTCATGTAGGCCTCTTCAAGGTGAGAGAACATTTGTTCACATACCTTGGGGCTGCATTGTGGCTGCACCAGCTGGAAAGCTGGTTAGGACTGCGCTGTTCAACTGGTACAAAATGCAGCAGCCATGGCCCTTTTGGGGGCCCATTGGTCTGATCACATTATCCATTGCCACAGTGCTTTATCAGCTTCACTGGCTGTCAGTTTTGTTTCTGGGCCCAATTCAATGTGCCAGTTATAAAGTCCTACATCGTTTGGGGCCTGGATACCTGCGGGACTGCTTTCTCTCACATGAACCTAGCCTGCAATGGGTTAAGCATCAGAGACTCGATTCTGTGTCCTATCACTAGAAGAAATCAGCTGGCCTTCTTGGCGGCAGAGCCAAGGTTCTGCAATCCCCTCCCCAGTCAGTGGCGTCCTAACATGGGGGGAGCAGGTGTGCTCCACCCCAAGCGCGAGCTTCCGGGGGGCGCGGCAGCCAGGCTCGGGGCTGCGTAGCGCGGCGCGGCACCGGAGCCCAGCTGGCGCGCCCCTCGGAAGCGTCACTGGCTTCAGGAGGCTCCGCTCCGAAGCCGGGAGAAGCGCTACTCCGAGCGACCGCTCAGCTCGGCGGTCCGGGCCTTCTGAGAAGGTTCTGCGTGTTGAAGCGCCTTTTACTCCCTTTCACGCATGCGCAGAACCTTTCTGAGGGCTCCGGTCCGGTGGCGCACTACTCAGCCCCGAGCCCGGCTGCTTGGGGGGGCACGGAGCGATGGGGGCGCTCCAACCCCCGCCCCCCCAGGCGCTGGGAGGGCTAAGTACGCCACTGTCCCCAGTTGCTGCCTATGTTTAAAAGAGCAATAAAAATTCGTTGGTTCTGGGTAGTGTTCCACTGAATTTTAGATTCAGTTTTTGGTTGTTTTTCACGCATATATTTGCTTGAGCCTCCTTTCTTGCGTTTCTGGTTTTTAATTATTTTACAACTTGTTTTAAATTGTGTTTAAATAAAATACAATTCTTCTACCTCATTAGGGCTGCAATCCTATGCACAGTTATCTGGGAGTAACTGAACCATGAGCTGACGATTGAAAGGTCGGCAGTTCGAATCCGTGCGATGGCTCCTGCCACCCTAGCAGTTCGAAAGCAAGAAATTACAAGTAGATTAATAGGTACCACGTCAGCGGGATGGTAACAGCATTCCATGCGCCTCGGTGTTGAGTCATGCTGGCCACATTACCATGGAAACGTCTTCGGACAGCGCTGGCTCTTCGGCTTTGAAACGGAGATGAGCACTGCTCCCTAGAGTTGGACACGACTGGACTTAATTGTCAAGGGATACCTTTACCTAACTTCTGCTGGAAGCAGTAAGACTTACTTCTGAGTAAACATAGTTAGGATTGCGCTGCACATTTGCTATGTAGCAGAATGCTCAAGACTCAAGAACACATATTTACAAGGGGTTTTTACGAATTCTTGAAAAATATACAAGCTAAACAGTCAAACAAATTCCAAGATGAAAAAAATCCAAGGACGTACAAAGAGCAACTTATTTAAGGTGACAGAGACCTGTGCAGACTAAGAATAGAAGCCATTTCTCCAGACACTTAAGTCAGTTCAGAACCAAGCCGCTTGCTGTTTACAAACCAGAACAGCAACGTGTAGAGCTTTCCTGTGCAATGGACAGACTAAAAAGTTGTGTTTGTTTTCAAGCTGTACCTCAAAAAAATATTTGATGTGATAAACCACTTTCAGGATAGCAAATAAGTCTGAATTATTTCCTTGACTTCACAAAACCCAATTCATGTTCTCCTTCTGCCCCCATCCCTGCCACTTCAGCAGCCATTTTAAGGGGGGGGGAAAGCATATCAAACACTTCCCTTAAGGAAGGAGAAAAGTGTTGGAAGACTCCGAACAAGCACATCATCAACAAAAAGGAAGTGTGCCATGGTGTGCTGGTGTTTTGAAGAGCTCCGTGTGACTGCCACCTGCTGGAGAATCAGTATAACTGGTTTTGTGGAAAACAGAAAAAAGCACTGACTAAGACAAACATTCTTGTGTTATAGTTAAGACTCCAAATGTGGGCAGGTATGCAACCCAGCAACTTTTCTAATTATTTCCAAAAACTGTATTTTCCTAATGACCGTCATTCTAGTACAAGCTTGCACAGCCTGCAACCCACCAAGTGGAATGCAGCCCCCTGGCCACATACGGTCGGCAGCCCACCTGGGGCTTGAAAAGCCTCCTAGCTTTGCTGCCTACTTGGGACTGGAAAAACAAGAGTTTGAGGCCCGTCAAACACCTGGCAAGTCACATTCAAAACAACCATTAGAACAGTGGTGGCCAACCTTTCAACATGAATGCTGGCCCTTTAAATGGTTGTACAGGTGAGGGCATTTCAGCAGGTGCAGCTGCTTTAGCAGCACCATCAGCACTTGCAGCTGCCAAGATTCTGCCTTCTACATTCTATCTTAAGGATGCAGAGGCCCTAAGGGTGGAAGGTTGTCCACCCCTGCATTAGAAGAACAGGAAGAAGCCATGGGGCTTACATGCAACATTTAGACAACTTCATCACCTTGTATCTTTACAGAATTTCACAATCCATCTCATGCAGTCAGCCCTTAACCTGGCTCTGTGGGTACCTTGTTATTCACAGAACATCTCTCATTCTGTAACAGGTCAGCAATACAAAGAGTATGAAAATATTAAGGAGTTGCAAATGTAGTTAAAAATTGTGAAGGAACTTCGTCATAGGAGGCATGGCACCCACATTTTCTGTTCCATGACACATGCTCTACATGCTCACAATGCCTTCTTCTTTCCACACACAAGCATTGTCAAAGTATATCTTGTCACAGCAACTATTTTTGAAATGATAATGTACTCACCTGCTCTTCCACCTCACTCTGGAGTCTTCTGAGGCAGCTTCCTTGGGTATTAACAAAAGGAGCAAATATGATTTACCACTCATTGTAAAAGTGTGCACGCCCATTTACCAGTTTTTAAATGAAAAAGCAGATCCTCTTGCACTAGTGTCAGGAATAACAAAGGCTATGTTAGACTAGCCTCAAAGAAGAACCCGTGTTCCTGAGCACTTGTGGAAAGGTGCCCCTTTTCACAGTTTCTGTCATAAAATGACAGAATGATGGAGTAACAAGAGCATATAATATTGACAGGTGCAATTTCACCTTTGCTTGGAAAACCATGACTTTAAAAGCAGATGAAAGCTTCTAACTGATGAATGAGCTTGGAAAAACCTGATGAAATTACATGCACTGTCCCAAAAGACTTAAGCCACATGGTCCTGCGGTTTGTATTTGGCTGCAGCACCGTAAAGATTTACAGTGTGTTGTAAAAGGATCTGATAGGAGTTTATTTGCACTTGCCTAAAGATGGCTGCTACAACATGCCAGTGCATTTATGCTCAACTTCAGAAGCACACGTAAATATTATTAAGAGCAGTTAGCCTAACACATCCTTCATCTGTAATTAATTTGTAAAAAGCTTTTATTTAGGAATGCAGATAAGATGGGTATCTCATCCCACTAAATGTTACATTGAATTTAATGGGCCAGAATACAAGTCCTTCATGAGTAAAAGAGCTAAGAACTGTGCCAGTTCACAAAGAAACTGTGGGGATGAAGAGACTGAAAACTTCCTCGTGTCAGAGTCTGGAGAAACTGAGGGAGAAGGCAAGCCTAGTTTAAGTTTAAGACATACCTTCTCCTTTCTGTCACCTGATTAAGGTCACCTAAGTAAGGAAGGATTCATATCACTAATATTTTTACGTTTAACCACAGATGAATTGGCCATTAGATTAGGAGAACTGAATGTGTGCCAGTGGAGAGATAGTGGAATGATGTGTGGCATTCTGGGGGTAAATCTATATCTGGGCTGTAGTACTTCAGACTACAAGTGGTAGTGGTGGCTCTTCTTCATAAAAGGGTTCTTACCTAGCCGTCTCTTTGACATGCTGACACTAAGGCTGCAATCCTATACTTGCATGGGAGTACAGTATGGCCCATTAAACAATATGGTGCTTGCTTCTGAAACGTACAGGATTGTGCTGTGTGTTTTCTACGATCCCCACCTTCAGTATGCAGTGGTATAAACCAGATACAGGTTCATCGCCTGCATGAGAACTAAGCCTTAGGGGAAGACAAAATGTATTTCTCCATCTCCAGTGAGGTACCAATGAACAGGAAAGCTCCTAGGTTTTTGTAAAATATCTTCCTTTGCAATAAAGGTATCTGCATATCCTTTGGGTAGAGGTTTCCTGGAAAAAAAGAAGCAACCATGGTAGGATTGCCAAATTAACCAAAAAAACTGGGTTTATTCAGATTCTGAACATCTCATTCAGTGCCTGTCTGGATGATTCGCTGGCCCTGATTGCCAGCGTTTATTTTATTTTTTATTTTTAAAAAACCAAGTTCTGACCTGCTCTGAAAACCAAGATATTAGGCAAAAAAATGTTTGAACAGTGCAACTGTTCAGCAAAAAGAGCCTTCTCCTGCCTTCCATTCTTCCTTCCATCCTTCTAACCAATGAAAGAAGGCAGAACTGGGATTGACATGAAGGAAAGCAGTGATAATGTGCTTTCTTTCCCTCTCATAGAATGTAACCCACAGAGACAGGAAAACGCTACAGATAGGTTTCAGTTGTTTGCAGATGGAACTTAAACTGGTTTCTTTTTGAAGCTACAGGTTGGTTATCCCTTATCCGGACATCCGAAATCCAGATTAATTTAAAAAAAAAATTCCAGCACCTGGCTCACATAGTGCAAGGCATTCTGGGGCACAAAATTATTTAAAATATTGTATAAAATTACCTTCAGGCTGTGTGTATAAGGTGTATATGTGTATAAGGAGACATGAATGAATTTTGTGTTTAGATTTGGGTCCCATCCCCCAAGATATCTCATTATGCAAACATTCCAAAATCTATTAGACTTTCTTTAGTTTTTATGTAGGATTTACCAAGGACCATTTAAGGCAAAAGGCAGAGTAAAAATGTTATACTAAGTAAATACATACATATTACATGTAACTGTGTTTAAAAAAAAAGGCTAATGGACTGTTCCCGTTCCCATATATACCCCTTCACGCAAAGCAAAACAAACAATGCCCTGGTCTGAATGGCCAGTGCTCAGTGCAGAATGGCCATGAGACTAACTTCCCAGGACAAAACAAAAACATCTGATTGTGACAGAGATGAGTCTCCAGGACACGACAAGAGTGCAGCAGCTAAGTATAAGCCAAAGCATTGGGTAGAGATATGGCTGTGTTAAGGTGGAGCTCTCTTGATTAGGTTAAAGTGCTTGTTTTGTTGGGCTCAAGGGGCCTGTTCAAATTCGTGGGAAATGCAATCAAAGACTAACACCCCAATCCTATGTAACTCCCCACGTGGCGATGCAGCGGCGCCAACGCAGCTTCCACTGTATCCGGCAGGAGAGTTTTGACATGTTGAGGCCTCCTCAGGGTAAGGGAACATTTGCTCCCTTGCCCAGGGGTAAGCCCCAGCAGCTGCCGGGGGTCAACTCTACAGCTGGCACAAGTCTGCGTTGACCTGTGAAGGCAGAACAGGCTCAGGAAAGGGGTTAGAATTCGGCAGGAGCTGCTGCCACCAAACCCAAACCCTTCCTGGGCCCAATCCACCCTCCTCCCCGCCCACATCACCGCCTTGTTCCCCCCACCCCTGCCCTGTCGCACCTCCCCCTCTGGCCTACCTTAGTTAGTGGATCTTTGGCCGTCCACAGGCGTACAAGAGGCCACTCCGGCCTCCCCGCCAGCGGCCCAGAAGCACATGCCAGCGGCGGCCACTTTATGACTGATGTAAAGCAGTCACTGGTGGCGCAACACATGTTCCGCCGGTGGACAGCCCGCATAGGATTGGGCCATAAGACAGCATAATCAGGATACAGGCAAGCATTAGACCAAGGCTGACTATAATAAGCAATTTTTATCCAGGTTAGAAGAAGGATTAATCCTTTCCCTTACCATTTTCCTTGAGATACGATCTATGGCTCCATGTGGAGTTGGACTTAGACCTGGAAGATCCAGGTTCAAATCCCCGCTCAGCCACGAAGCTTCCTGGGTGACCTTGGGCCAGTCACTATCTCTCAGCCCCACCTACCTCACAGGGTTGTTGTGAGGACAAAAAGGAGGGGAGGAAATATGTACACCACTCTGAGCTCCTTGGAGGAAGGGTGGTATAAAAAAATGTGAAAAATAAAAAATAAATGTCTCAGGTAAAAGCAGGAAATGGGAAGACTTGGCAACAATTGTTTGCCCTCCATTTATGTTTTGACTTGTAAATTTCTTCATGGACTGATGTGATCTTTACAGCTCTGCAGTGTTACCCACCTCAAAGGCATTTCCTACTTCTGAGAACATTACTTCCTCAAGTCAGTGGCATGGTGGAATTTTTCCATTTCATGTTTGTGTTAAATAAATTCAAATGTTTTTCTACAAATATACACCAGTGAATGGTTGCTATAAAGTTTCGGGTAGCTGTGGTTACAATCACCCATCCTTACCATGACATTCTGCTTAAAAAACACAACCACAACACTTATATCTCTTAATAGGTAATACGTACATTTGTCATATTTAGAATCAGACTGAAAATAAAGGGTGAAACCACAGTTGCACTGAACTTTGCCACCCTCTTCAGGTCTTCACCCAAACTATTCATTAATCTCAATGGATGCTATGCAAAGGAAGCTTTACAACGACTACTTTCCTGCGTTTCAAACAACTCCAGCAAGGCTGGCTAGGAGGTAACATTTCCTAATTGTAAGAACAGTTGTACAATGGAATACACTGCCTAAGAGGAAACCGGATAAGAATCTTCTGGAAAGGGTTTAAGAAATCCTGACACTCCGAACAATTGGACAAGAAGATCTCTGAGGCCCTGATCAACTCTGCTGCTATTCAACATTAAATAGTCGTGCAGTAAATCAAGGTGTTCTTTGGAAAATGCAGCAGTAGTTAAATGATACAGAGTCCAGAAGTAAAAACTGGGAAGCCAATCAAATATCAATGACATGAGGAAGGTTACTTCAGAGGCGTCGTCAGGCCTGGGGCGGTGGGCCCCAGGGTGGGGGGCAGGAGGCTGGACGGGGGGGCGCAGAGGCTGAGCAACGATTCAAACTTGAATTTCTTGCCGCCGAAATGAAGGGAAAAAAAACGGACCGTTGCGGTTTGCTGCCGAATTTCGGCGGCAAACCGAGGCTCTTAAAGGGGAAAGAAGCTTTGCCGCCGAAATGAAGCTTTGCCTGCGCGAAGTGTAGAAAGCAATGCTGGGCGCTTTAAGAGGAACGAGGCTGAGGAACGATCTCTTCGCTCAGGCCGTCGTCTTCCTGGAGATCGTCGCTGGATCGTCGCAGGAGACTGAAGAGACCCGTGATCTGCTGCTGGAAATTCATAGGGCTGTGGCAGATGAGAGTAGGGAGAAGGAAGCACTGTGCCAGTGCAGGATTACATTTTGAATGATCTAGAACTGGTTTTGGAAAGGTAGGATTCTGCCAGTGTGCGAAAGAAGAGATAAGAAGGAGAGGGAGTGCATAGGTATGGGAACAAGACTGCTTCTGCATTCCCGATCTAGCCCAGTAGTTCAAGATCACATTGCAGTAGCCTGCTCCTGAGCTTGATCAATAAATCCTACTGACCTCTGACATTTATTTCTCCATAAGTCTGCTTAGGGTGTTGCAGTCAGAAAGATAAGCACACTTTTGACATTCAGGTGTCATGCCTTTATGAGCCCCAATCTATGCCTCCCAGAACAGCACTGCTTGTCAGCCCAATCCTATCCAACTTACACCTGTGTGTGTGTGTGTGTGTGTGTGTTTGTGTGTGTGTGTGTGTGTGCGCGCGTGTGAGGTAGTAGTCATCTTGCATTTTGCTTTGAAGAGTTTGCTTATTTTCTTGCAGGTGTGGGGAAATCATCACTTGTTCACCTTTGTGGGGAAATACACCACATGTTTCAAGTTTATTCTGCAGAGCAAAATTCACAAAATTGATGTTCGGAACACTTTCAAGTTTATTCTGCAGAGCAAAATTCACAAAATTCACATCATTATGAATGCCTCATCATGTGTGCTGCTGGAAATGGAGACAGGAGGTACAAAGTGGACAAGGAGGCTTCCAAACTGAAATCAAAAATCCCAAAAATTTGCGGCGCGGCTGCGCCGTGGGGCGTAAAGGATTACGGCCGCACGTTTTTATGGGGGGCGTCAAGGGTTTGGGTCACAGATAAAAAATGGTCTGGCTCCTCCTCTGGGTTACTTCAAAATCATATGCTAAACTGCTGACAACCAGATTGTATGTTGAGCAGAATCAAGTGGTAACAATTTTCCTGGACTATGCCAATCTAACTGCAGGTTGAAGGGAGGAGGAACGTTGTACGTCTGAATGCCCCTACCAAAAGACGGGCCAAAAAAGACTTGGTGTTAACGCAGGGTGTAATGGGCCCTGGGGCAAGGCCTGATTCTGGGTGTGCACACTGCCCCACTGGATCATAGTAGCATCCACCCAGCTTGTCCTGCTGCCCCTGGGTTATCATCAGATGCTGGGGCTTAGATTCAGTGCTGGTGGCAGTGAGCAGAATCAGTTCCTCTCCTCCCACCCTTCTTGCCCTGAATTGTTCCCTGGACAGTTGGCACCACACTGGGCTCTGATGAAGGGAGGGGGAAGTCGCACAGAGGGCGATTGGCCGGCCAGGCCAGGAGGGGGGCGGGGATATCAGCAGCCCGCTCCGCAGATATCCTAACCCCCTTTCCGGGCCTGGCCAGCCTTACACAGCCTCCCTGGATGTTCGCCAGCAAAATAGCTGGCACGCATCCAAAAAGACTCATTGGGGCTGCTGGGGCTGACACCAGGGGAAAGGGACGAATGTCCCTTTCCCCCAAGGTGTGCCCCGGCTCCGCTGGAGCAGGTCACATCCCGCTTAGGATTCAGTGGCCAGCCATTTAAGCCACCGATGCATCCTACGCAGGATTGGGCTGTTACCTAGGACTACTGAGTGAGTTCACGGCAAAGACAAGATTTGAACTGCTTTGAGTCCCCCTATGGGGGGGGGAGAAAATGGGATAGAAAGCGGGAGAAAACGGGATAGAAATCGAATAATTGAGAAGTCCTAATTCACAGCTCAGTCTCTTAGGCACGATACCAGGCCTCACATACAGGTACCCCCATAGAACAAAAGCACAGTGGTTCCAATCAGTGGTTCCTGACTTCTACAGACCTAATTTCAAGAATGAAATGGTACTTCCATGAATTCTGAGCTAGGCTAGAAGTAACTTCAAATTTAATTTTAGATACAGTATCTGATCTACTGCATGTTTACAAGTGATAGTGGGTCCCATTCTAAAAGAAAAAAAATGAATGAATTTCAAAACATCCAGTAAATTCAGATTTCAATTCAATGTCCCTCCATGCAAGATTTTTCCCCTGTGTGATCTGTGCCTCCAAAACTGAAATCCTCTGGTTTGCAGCACAGAGTAATGGAGGGTTCTATGCACAAGTGCTAAAAGGGAAGGCAAGGGAAGGTGTGGCGAGACAAAACTGAAGCAAAGCCAGAGGAACAGAGATGTCTGGGGTCTGTCAAAGCAGAAAACAAGAAGAAGGTAGGAACAATTGTGGCAAGAATCAAGGACGGCAGCACCAGAGCAAATCTGACCTGCAAGCTTTCATTGATGTAATTTGCCACATCGGCTCTGGCCTCCTCTTGGACAAGAGGGTTGCCACTCTACTTTGGCCAGATGTCAGTAGTGGCTGAATCCCTGCCCAAGACCCCTAAAGTTCTAGGTGCAGGACCTGGTGCAGGTTCAACGTCTGACACTTGAATCAACTTATCTTGAGCTTCTCTCCAAAAGCTCTACGCATATGTCCTAGACTCACCAAGCAGAGTTTTCTCCTAGAACATGGTTGGGAAGGATCTCCAGGGTCATTTGAGTTCAACTCCACAAGCTGTTTTATTGGACCTACTTTTACTGCAGAGAGCATGCAAAGTTAGCAGAAACTGCTTTAAAAAAACTGAGGGAAAAGGAAAAAGAAACAAAAATTTTGGAAAAAGAGTACAAGCAAAATATATATTTTTGACTAAAACCCATGAATAACCTTCTGGCAAAGATCACACATTTAAGCTGCTGAAAGACCATTTCTTGGTAAAATTACTTGATGTTTTCCCCCTTTAAAAATAGGGGGAGGCAGTTAAGACAGTTACTTCTGCTGTTAAGACAACAAATCACAGCTACTTCCAGGAAATACAACGTTTTTCTTCTTTTTATGCTGCACTGCTTGCAGCAAGTTGCAATTTGATCTGTATTATATATTCAAAGCACAGAAGTGACTGATTTGTTTGAAATTAAATTATGATTACCTGCATGACTCACATCATGTCCACAGGGAACTATTAATTGCACAAACATGGGCTTGATCGGATCAGAAGAGAAATACACATTTTGACAATGCTCTCTTTTTTCTTGAGCCCTTGCCCCTCCTGCAGTAAAAGATCACGTCAGCACAATGTTTTCTAGTGATATATAATGTCATTTTATGTTTCATGGCGTTTTTAATACAGGAAACTGGTGTATTAGAAACAACCCAAATCACAAACTCTTTTTTCTAGGATTGGCAACAGTGATTCCTTTCAATAGGAAAAAGCTATCATGGGTGTTTCTACGCTCACTTCCATAATACACACTGCAAGGCCAAAATGTCTGAGCTAGTTAATTGCTGACACAGTCAACATTCAACAGCAAAATAAATGTCAGCATGTTCCACCTTCCCCAACTTCAGGCTAATATCATCTTTGAATTACAGTTCCCAAACCAGATTTGATTTACGGTAATATTTTTCCTAGCAATTCAAGCTACATCATTAGCAACTTGCAACTAATTGAAAAGACAATTCCCCTTGAAGAGCTATGGCTGAAATCTTATAACACTTCCATGGAAATAAGTCCCACTGAACTCAATGGGACTTACTTCTGAGTAGACATGCATAGGACTGTGCTATAACAGCCCATTCCAACCCAAGTGCTAAGCAGCCCAAGTCAGATCTAAAGTCAGCCTAAGTCGTTTAGGTCGAAGTTAGGTCTGGAACGCGACCATTTAGGGCGAAGTTAGGGCGAAGTTAGGTCAAACGTACGACCGACGGACTAAGAATGGACTAAAAACGGCGCACATGCGCACCACCGACGCCGGCACAACTCGGACCTAAAGTCGACCTAAAAGTGGGCGGACCATGGGCGGAACGGGGGCGGAGACCAATTAACGTCGGATTCCAGACCCTGGCGAGCACAGACACGCCCCCTCCAACACAAATGCTGACACAAAATTTAGGTCGACCAAAAAGGTGGACCCAAATTCGAGGAGACCCATAGGAGCCATTTTACATTACCCAAGCCAGCCCTCTCCTGAAAATTTCTAACACCCTACTCCTGAGTTAGGTCAGAGTTAGGACGGAGTTGGGCCTGCTAGGTCTGGAAACCGACAGAGTTATGCCTAAGATAGGGAGCCTATCAGCACCCAGCCCCACCCAGCCTCATTCCCACAAAAGCCCAGCCCCAGACCTCCAGTCACTCTCTCTCTCTCTCTCTGAGCACGTGGCGTGGGGTTCTGTCCCCCACAGCCACAAAGTGGGACTTTGTCGGTGGAGGGCAAATTTTCACAAACACCCCACTTCTCTCTTCTCTTCTCCTCTCTGCCTCCCCCTGTTCTGGCTGTGGCCAACCTGTTTACAGCTGTGCCTGGGCAGCTGCCTCCATGCAAGTGTTTGCTAACCCATGTCTTTCTCCCAGCCCCTCTTCCCCCCCCCCCACAGGCAATAACACCAGCAGGTAAGAGCAGGGTTTGTGCTGACATGTTGTCTGACTGCTGCCTCTTTGTATTTAGAAATATAGGAAGGATACATGCCTCTTTACCAATGTGTTGTCTCATAGCTGCCTGCATAGCCTGCCATGACATGCCTCTCTACCAATATGTTGTCTCATAGCTGCCTGCATAGCCTGCCATGACATGCCTCTCTACCAATGTGTTGTCTCATAGCTGCCTGCATAGCCTGCCATGATATGCCTCTTTACCAATGTGTTGTCTCATAGCTGCCTGCATAGCCTGCCATGATATATAGGATACATGCCTCTTTAGCACTGTTGTGTCTGATAGCTGCCTGTAGTCATGTGAGCAGACACTGCCACAAGTGTGGAACTGTTAGCCTTATGTAGACACCAGCTGTTCCCCCCCCTTTTCTCCACAGGATCAACTGACAGGTCAGTAGTGCTAGGTTTGCCATGGTAGTGACCCCCAAGTTGTGCTGTTGTCTCTCTCTTTGACCCTTTCCCCTTACAGGATCATGCTCTCCTTACACCCAGGTAAGCAGCCCAGACCATGCTATGTGTGTCACACCTCTCAGCTGTGTTTTATTTCTCTCCCTGCAGGCTTTTGCAACCGACACACTGGCTTGTCTTCAATGGTGACTGCTTCCACACACCAGCTGACATGTAACTCCCCCTTGTTTTTTGTCTCCCCAGGTACATCCACTACCACCTACCTTCCTGGGAGCACCCCTGGGGCTGCAGTCTGCCTCCCCCACTGTCGTCTGCCTCGCTGCTGCCAGAGGTCAGGGAGCCAGCCCTGCAACCCTCCTCAGCTGCTGGTGCTGCTGCTGCTCCACCTCCCTGGCTGTCCTACTTGCTGTCCCTCCCCTTTCTATGGAGCAGGCTGTGGTTCCACAGGGGAAGAGCCTGCATCTCCAGGTCCATGGGGCAGGTGTGCTGCTGCTGCTGCTGCTTTCAGATCGGCTGCTGTGACTACCCCTGGCAGCCTCGCCTGGCCATCTCTGCTAACGTTCCAGAACAAGAAGACGCCCCTCGGGCAGAGCCCCAGTGAAACATATGTGCCCAGTGTTTACACAAGCACTGCCCCACACACACACAGACAGCCCCCAGCACTGAAGCCCCTACATGAGTCCCATCTAGGGACTGCCACGGCCTTCCCTGGGAGAACACAGCAGGGGCGCTGCCAGACCCCCATGGCACAGAGGGGAGGGGGGAGTTGGGGGGGCCTCTCAGGCAGGCAAACAGTGACAGCCAGGGCGTCCGCCCGTAATGCAGGCGCCTCCGTCGAAGGTCCGCCCGTAATGCAGGCGCCTCCGTCGAAGGTCCACCCGTAATGCAGGCGCCTCCATCGAAGGTCCGCCCATAATGCAGCCACTTCCGCCCAAAGTCTGTCTGCATAAGAGGCGCCTGTTTATGCATCACCTTCATCTGCGGAGCGCCCCCTGTGTCCCTATCGGTCTCTGCAGACCCCTCTCTCGGAATCTGTCTCCCACCAGCCTTGTTGTCTGTCTGTCTGTCTCTGACCCACCCATGCCCCTCTCCAGCACCCCCTGTCTGCCTGCCTGTGTGTCTGCCTCCCCTCCCACTCCCTGATGATGGCTGCTGGCCACCCCCCACCCTGCCGGAGCGCCTGCCGCGAGGCGCCGTCGTCGCCCCATCTGGGGGTGTGATGAGCTGCGTGAGCCCTTCCCGCTCGCAGCAGACAAGCCCAAGGCATCTCTCGGTCTTGGCCGGGGCACAGAGCAGCAGGCACACTGGGATGCCTTCTTTGTGGGCATTGCCCCGGCCTTGGAGGCCCAGGGCTTCAGGCAGAGCACGGGCAAGTCATGTCAGAGGCAGTTCCAGACCTCATGAGACCCCCCTTGTGTGTGACGTTCCCACCCCCTCCCCTTCCCTCCCCCGCTCACCCCCCAGTGCAGCCTCAACGTGGCTTGGGGGTGGCATCGCCTTCTGCAGTTGGGAGGGGACGGCCACTCTCCCCTGCAGCAGGTGGCTGATGCACAGGGTGCCCTGTGGCGGCTGGGCTCAGGCACCTCGCTCACCTGTCACCTGCCCTGCGCCCACCACATGACTGGCGCAACCCCCATGCCTGCGGTCAGCCCCTTTGCGACCGGGCTGCGACAGACCCTGTGGCAGCTGCCATGGATGGACGCTGACACATGCAGACAGAGGCCTGCACATGCCCGAGCCAGACACAGAGCCTGGAGAAGAGCCTGCCTGCCTGGGAGGTAAGTGTTGCCTGGATCCTGGGGTGGTGCTGGGCCACAGAAACTGCAGCCTGCCTAACTCAGGCATAACTCTGACCTACCTCAGGCATAACTTCTGCCTAACTTAGGCTGCACTTAGGCCACACTTATGCCTGACTTGGAGAGGAGTTGGGTTGGAATGGGCTGTTAGTCAACTCAATGATGTAGAAATAAAGTATATAGGCCAGCGGGTGGCGCAGCGGGTTAAACCACTGAACCATAAGCTGTCGAAAGGTCGGCAGTTCGATTCCCGCGACGGGGTGAGCGCTTGTTGCTTGGCCAGCTCCTGCCAACCTAGCAGTTCCAAAGCATGTTAATGCGAGTAGATAAATAGGTACCGCTTGCGGGAAGGTAAACAGTGCTCCGTGTTCCAGCTGCATGCTACGCGCTGCGGCAAGGAGAGTCATGCCGGCCACATGACCACGGAGGCGTCTTTGGACAACGCTGGCTCTTCGGCTTTGAAATGGAGATGAGCACTACACCCTAGAGTCGGACACGACTGGACTTAATTGTCAGGGGATACCTTTACCTTTAATAAAGTATATAAAGCTATTTATTTTGTCAACTCAACCATTCAGTAGAACCTCATTAACTAACCAATCAGGGGTGTCAAACTTGTTTCATACAGCGAGCCGAATACGATTCATGATGCCTGTTGCAGGCTGGTTTTATACATCATATTTGTATAACAACAGAGATAATGACTAACACTATTCATAGCCATTGTAAGTTATGAACGGTGCAATCTACCGTAACTTTAGGCCGGCAGAACGAGCACGGGAGGGGGGGGGATTATTTTACCTTAATAAAGAGATATAATTCATATTGAACAGAATTGAGTTCAGCCTATTGATTTGGCCCTCCACAACAGTCCCAGGTTCTCATGTGGCCCCTTAGGAAAATTAATTGCCCACCCCTGCTCTACATACTTCTGAGTCTTGTGCAAAGGTGGCATGCATGTGTCTCTCCTACAGGACTTGAAGCAAATTTAGAGAATGCACACACACAATTTTCATCACCACTTACATGGAAACTTGGCATATTAGCACCAACAGTACAGCCTCATATAAATTAATGTTGGCGGCCACGATGGCTGCTGGAAGGCCAACAGTGTCCTCGCCTAGCCCTCTGTTACCGGCACGAGGCGGCCCCGCCTGCGCGGGGACACCCTGTGCATTGCCTTCGCCCCACTGAATGGCTTCGAAGGTGAGGGGGCGGGGCCGCCTCGTGCCGGAGCGTCAGAGCAGTGCCGCCCCACCTCCAGCGACACCACTGCCTAGTCCCATACCACTGCCTTGCAGCCTGTGGAACCTTTCTCCTCTTTCCTGCCCTGAAAAGGACTTGGCAGTTGACCGAAAAGCATGGGCCATGACTGGACCCATGCACATGTTGTTGATGATGATGATGATGGATTTGTATAGCACCATTAATGTGCATGATGCTTTACAACAGAAGACAAGTTCCTGTTCCAAGAGGCTACAATCTGAGACAGACACAAGGAAGACCACAGAAGAAGGGGAGAGGAATGAGTGTGACAGTGATGTGGCCAAGTTTGCAGATGACACTAAACTTTTCCGGGTGGTGAAGACCAGCAGGGATTGTGAAGAGCTCCAGAAGGATCTCTCCAAACTGGGAGAATGGGCAGCAAAATGGCAGATGCGCTTCAATGTAAGTAAGTGCAAAGTGATGCACACTGGGGCAAGAAACCAAAATTTAACATATACGCTAATGGGTTCTGAGTTGTCTGTGACGGATCAAGAGAGAGATCTTGGGGTGCTGGTGGACAGGTCGATGAAAGTGTCGACCCAGTGTGCGGCGGCTGTGAAGAAGGCCAATTCCATGCTCGGGATCCTTAAAAAAGGGATTGAGAATAAAACGGCCAATATCATTCTGCCCTTGTACAAATCAATGGTAAGGCCACGTCTGGAGTATTGTGTCCAGTTCTGGTCACCACACCTCAAAAAGGATATAGTTGAATTGGAAAAGGTGCAGAAAAGAGCGACCAGAATGATTTGTGGGCTGGAGCACCTCCCTTATGAGGAAAGGCTACAGCGTCTGGGGCTTTTCAGCCTAGAAAAAAAGCGCCTGAGGGGGGACATGATTGAGACGTATAAAATTATGCATGGGATGGAGAGAGTGGATAGAGGGAAATTCTTCTCCCTCTCACACAACAGAACCAGGGGACATGCACTAAAATTGAGTGGAGGGAGAGTTAGAATAGACAAAAGAAAATATTTCTTTACCCAGCGTGTAATTCATCTGTGGAACTCCTTGCCACAGGATGTGGTGATGGCACCTGGCCTAGATGCCTTTAAAAGGGGTTTGGACAGATTTATGGAGGAAAAGACCATCACAGGTTACAAGCCATAAGCAACCTCCTGGTTTTAGAAGTGGGTTTTCTCTGTGCCAGGTGCAGGGGAGTAGCAGCAGGAAACAGGTTATCTTGTTGTCTTGTGCTCTCTGAGGCATCTGGTGGGGCCACTGTGTGATACAGGAAGCTGGACTAGATGGGCTTTTGGCCTGATCCAGCAGGGCTCTTCTTATGTTCTTATGTTCTTAATGTTCTTAAGATGGGGAAGAATATACAAGGATTTCATATACGTGCACTTAGTTGCAGTATGGTGGAAGGACTGGGGGGGGGGGGTTGCCAAAGGCTTCACAGAACAGGTTTTTTTTGAGGAGAGATTTGCAGTTTCTAGACAGACAGACAGACACACACACACACACAAGCAGAAGAGCTTTGGCAGAAGAACATGGCAGCCGTTCATATTTCTCTGTCACAATGACTTAAAATGCAAAAAGATAAGCAACTATGGAGCTCCCTCCCAGGGATGTTAAGAACTGCCCCTTCACTCATGACGTTTCAGCAAGGCTTCCAAATAATCTAGCATTTGGGTGATGAGCATTTGGATGTGCTGGTGCTGCTTGCCTCCTGTGCCTCTATGCTTGCTGCTATCACACCTTTTTTTTTTTTTACCAATCCCCCCCACACACTTCTTTTTACTAATTGTTTTACTTATTGTTGTATTTATTGTTTTATTTATTATAAGGAAAGGCGGGATATAAATTTCTTAAATAAATAATAATTTATTTCCGTATGAAACTAACCAAGACAACAATATACCTAAGCATTGTTAACTAAACAAGTATTCAGAATTTTCAAGTTATATAGTTTTCAAATGAAAAGATCAAAAACTGAAAAGAAACTAGCAGAAATCATTTTCTATATTGTCATCTTTGATTACATACTGTAAATGAATATCAAATTAGTGTGTAGGCAATTTCATACACATTTCATTTTAGCTCCACTTATAGCCATCCCAAAAACCAAGGCCTCTTTCAAAACTCATTCAAAGGTCTGCTACTATATTAGTCAGAAAAACCAGGATTATAGGATATGCTTCCATGTAAATCTGATTTGTCCATAAGGACAGAGAGGCTGTTCAATACACTCCCGTCTATGCCTTCATACAGACCACCGACATTGCCTTCATGTAAACATTCAGCTTGTGCTCCGAAATATGGTTTCTGACTGAGCCCTCCCTGAGCTTCCCCCATAGGGAATTTACAAGCTTCATCCTCCTAGTTAACACTCCCACACTGAGAATACATAATACCATAGTTTGAACTGTATATATATGCCAATAAAGGTTCTGAATTGTGAAATCTGGAGTTTGGACTGCAGCGTTTCATTACATTCTTATGCCATTTTATAGAACCTTCATTTCAGATTAACTCACAGACATTTTTCCGTTGCGGTTGGCTTCCTCCCTCTCTGCCAACGCCTTGAGAAAGTTGTCTTTCAGCTCTTTTCTTGCACTTGATAGAGTTCTAGAAAGGAAAAGACAGAACACAAGGTTTATTTCCAGGTCTTTCTACCTTTTTTTTTTCTTCAATCCAAGGAACTTTCAAACACGAATGAACAAATTGTCAGCTAACTGAGTCAAGAGGCACCTTCTCAAATGGTGCTCCTCTTATATTAACGAGGGGGAGAGTAACTGTTCCTCTTCATTCCAGCACAGTGTCTTTTCCATTGGCTGTTTGCTAGTGTTTCTTCTGCATATTTTTAGGTTGGCGAGTCCTTCTGGGATACATAATCATTATTTTTTTTTTAAATCTTCTCTACAAACCGCTTTATGAACATTTTTGTTGAAAAGTGGTGTGCAAATATTTTAATCATCATCATCTAATAAGAAGCTAACAAATCCCAACCAAATCAGGAGAGGATAAAGCAGCACCTTGATGACATTCGAAAGCAAGACAATGCATCCAATATACATTGCAGATATATGCAGAGATATCGAGTAACTGAGTACAAACCCAAAACCTAACTTATGTATTGTGCGGAGTAGGGCTCTGACCCAGAGTTTTTAATCTGATTGCTGCTTTCAAAGTACTGCTCCTCTGAGGATAGAACTGCAATGGCTGCTTTCATTACAGAAGAGCTGCTGGGGGGGGGGGGGCGTTTCGGAGAATAACATGGAGATGTAAACCGCTGCAGTGGGAGACTGTGCTTAATCCATTTGCCATCCACAGCTTTTATGCTGCAACTCCCCAACAAGCTGCCCTTGCTCTTACAGGGTTCTAGACAGGTTTCCAAAGCTAAACAAGCATCCAAAAGCTTTCAGGGGAAAGCTGGGGAGCGGGGCTCTGCAGAAAAGCCACTGGTGGATAAAGGGTAAAACATCACCTTCCAGATCCAGTCCAATCAGCAGACATACTTCAGATGCCAGTGCAATGTTTCGCCAGTACACCCTCATCACCAGTGCAGCTCCAGCTGGCATAAGACCAAAAACAGGGTGGAGTTGGGGCAGGATGTGGGATAGATGGGGAGGAGCTGGCAGCCACCATATCCAAAGTTCTCTCCAGACAACAGACATGCTAGTCCAAACATAGGTAGAACACTACGCCAACATCAGAGCTGGCATAGAAACAAACAAACAAACAAACCTAAAAACAAAGGCTTCCAGGTTTTCCGGCCATGGTAACTTTAATAAAGATGACATATTCTCCAACGTTTCATCCACCAATGGGGCAGACATCATCAGCGAAATTGCAGAGATAGAGGTGTAAAACACCATACTTGTGATGAACATGGCCAAACTCAGCAAAATCACTTAGATCATCATCATTCAATAAGGTCATTCAATAAGCACAAATACAAATTTGAACCCATGCCTCTGGTAAGCAAACGCAACCTCTTGTCCACTGAACCAAATACCCGGTATCTAATATCCATTTCTCCCATGCTTCATTAATAGCACATTAATAGCATTAATTCTGTTCAATGGGGCTTACTCCCAGGTAAGTGTGTATATAGGATTGCAGCCTAAATTATATATCTTGAAATAATACTTCATCTGCAAAAGGTGAATCTGGGGCTGAATTCATGATAGCTAATTGAGCTTGCTGACTCCTACAAGCACTACCTTTTATTAAAGCAAAAAGCGCACATTAAATTGTACAGGAATTTCAAATACATGCAGCAATGCACATCTATATGCTAAGGCAGAATATCAGTTTTCAAACACTCTTCCTGTGCATGGACTGTGTTAAAAGAGAGCTACTCTCTACAATGACTAATTGGATTAGGAAGTTACTTTTTAAAAGAAAGTTTAAACTCTTACAATTTTTGACATTTTTGGCACACACTCAATTAGAAATGGGCTATAAAACGTTTGATTGCTACTTACATAATCTAATGTACAGGAAATACCTTTGCAAAGTCCTTACGACTACGTATTTTATTGTTTAATAAAGTGAACAAGTAATAGTAAAAACTACACTTACTACATGTTATGTGAAACTCTAGGAAGTAAGGGTGCTTTTATTTTAGAAAATATTTTGGTTGCTTATGCACTGTATTTGAACAGTTTCCATGGTTATCACAGCTTTGGCTGACAAGAAGAAACCTACACCTGACATAATATTGGCACCAATATTACAAACAGTTAACAGCAAGCTACCAGCAACGTGGTTCTGTCATTTATCCAACATTCACAACTTTTTTCCTAAAGGTTACTTTATCAGCTTTAGGCTAAGTTCATTTTAAAAAACACTGCTGTCAAGTTGTTTTTTTTTAAGGAAGTATTTTAACTTCCTAAGGTGATTAACAGGGATAACATGAAGAAGAAGGGACTTTGTCCTCCTGAGTTTTGGATTCAAGATATGGCATGGCACCCAACTCACAGTAATAAATTATAAGAAATCAGGCAATTAGGAAGGAGCCCAGAGCGAGAAGCTCGATCCAGGTGGAGGAATTTACTCTGACCCTACTTGTGAGGGTTTCGTCGTCGTTCAGTCGTTAAGTCGTGTCCGACCCTTCGTGATCCCATGAACCATATCCCGCCAGGCCTTCCTGACCTCCACTATCTTCCTGAGTTCGCTCATTTTCATGTTGGTTGCATCGGTGATGCTGTCTAACCATCTCATCCTTTGCCTTCCCCTTCTCCTTTGGCCTTCAATTTTTCCCAGCATCAGAGTCTTCTCCAGAGAGTCCTCTCTTCGCATTAGGTGGCCAAAATATTTGAGTTTCAGCCTTAGTATCTGTCCTTCCAGGGAACAGTCAGGGTTGATTTCATTTAGGATTGACTGATTTGATCTCCTAGCAGTCCAAGGGACTCTCAGGAGTCTTCTCCAGCACCACAGCTCGAAAGCATCTATTCTTCGGCGCTCAGCCTTCCTTATGGTCCAACTCTCGCAACCATACATTGCTACTGGGAACACCATCGCCCTGACTATGCGAACTTTTGTTGGCATGGTGATATCTCTGCTTTTTATTATGCTGTCTAAGTTTGCCATAGCTTTCCTTCCAAGGAGTAAGCGTCTTTTAATTTCATGGCTGCTGTCTCCGTCTGCAGTGATCTTGGAGCACAGAAAAGTAAAATCTGTTACTGCTTCCATTTCTGCCCCTTCTATTTGCCAGGAATTGATGGACCCAGATGCCATAATCTTAGTTTTATTAATGTTGAGTTTCAAGCCAACTTTTGCACTCTCCTCTTTTACCCTCATCAAGAGGCTCTTTAGTTCTTCTTCACTTCACTGTGAGGGTTTAGACAACTACTATTGTTAAATTGTGAAAGTACCCAGAGAAACACAATGCCTGGTTCTTCTCTGCTTTGACTCCTGAGTTATTTAAAGATCTCTAGCCTGAGGGACAGAGAACACACTGTTCAGGCAACTGCTATTCCACCCCTACTAACAGAATACACCTCAATCAGAACAGAAACTAGCTGCCCTCTGCTTTGGCTCCTTCTGAGACACTATCCTTCAGACAGCTGGAAAGGATAATGCCTGAGAGTACTGGTCATTTGGGGTGCACAACTATGTTTGGGAGTCAGTTTTGTAGCTAAGAGGAAAATGGTGTGGGTATTCTCAAAGTGGTTACAAAACAGTGAGAGTGAGAGAGAGAGTTACTGTATATCCTGTATATAATATGTTAACACAACAGCAGGGATGGGCTTCAGCTCCCATCGTACAGGCTAAGCCGGCATACGGAAGGGGGGGTAATGATAAGTTGAAATTGTGTTTTGAAGCTGCTTTAAAAGATGGGTATCCCTTCTATCTTTAGGTTATGAGCCCCTTTGGTACAGGAAACTATTTTTCCCCCTGTCTCTTGCTATGTAGACACTTTGTGAACTTTTGTTAGAAAGCAGTAAAATAAAATAAAATAAAATAAAATAAAATAAAATAAAATAAAATAATAATAATAATAATAATAATAATAATAATAATAATAATAATAATAAATGAACATCCATCCATAAAGCTATGGGGTCACCTGCAGAATCTCCCCATCCATGACTGAAGAAGTCTTTTCAGCCCAGGAGCATAAGGTGTGTGTGTTTTTTTTACTACTAAACTGGCTTTTCAGAGATGCATGTGGGCAAGGGTTGTGGTTTCAGGAGCCTTGGAATCTTGTTATGAATATATTTCACAGGCAGCATGGGAGAAATAACTACGCAAAATCTAAGCAGCACAGACATCAAAAGTATCAGAGGTGCATGAACCTTGGATCACACTGTGCAAGAGGCCCTTTTAAAAATAAACAGTTTTAGATCAAATCATAATATTAATCTATTTTAAGGAAAAATAAAGCATCTAATACTATTAAGCACTTTCACTACAAGAGGCAACAGTCCTAAGTAACATAACAAGCCTTGGAAAGGGACACATCAAAGTAAAGATGCTTATCAAGATCTAAACAGCACTTACTGAAAAGTAACAAATTAAAAAAACTTAGCACAAAAATAAAAGATTTGCAACTTTCTACTCCCAACACGAAAAGCTTCTAAGAAGCTATGGAAAGAAGACACCTGCTTTTGCTCACCACTTTCATGAAGTTCTTGTAAGAGATTTTACAAACAGCAAACCTTAGCTCTTTACCCATCACCAGTGAGTGCCTTTTCCTTTGCACAAGTTGTTTCTCTTGCATGATTTATATACCTGAAACGTTGATTTTGCTGACCATGAAGAGGAAGGCAGGGAGAAGACATTGAGAAGGAAATGCACTGCGGGGGGGGGGGGGGGGGAGAGAAAGGGGCTCACACAACAAATGTTGGAGCATCTCATGTGACTAACAACTGACTGTCAGTTGAACCTTTGCAAGTAAGAAAGCTTTCAGGGGCAGTCATAGGATGTGTCTACACAAATATGACTTCACACTGGCCAGGTTTAGCACAATTCATTTTGAAGTACTATTTTAATACCTTTGAATACCTATTGGGGCAAGGGGGGGGCAACAGCAGGAAAGGTCTATTTGCCTACAAGCAGAGGCGAAACAAGGGTGGAGCGAAGGCAAGTAGTTCTGCAAGACTCCGTTACACTGGAGTCAGCGGCCCCTCCCCCTTGCTGTTGGAGCCATTCTGGCAGCAAAGGCAACACGCAGGACACTCCCCTGTTGCTGCTGGAATGGCTCCAACAGCAAGGGGGAGCGGCCGCTGACTCCAGTGTAACGGAGTCTTGCAGAACTACTTGCCTTCGCTCCACCCTTGTTTTGCCTCTGCCTACAAGCACTGTTCATGATTCTCCCGGAGGAATATGGTTGTCCACTATGTGAAACAAAACACTGGCCTGGATGGACCTTTCGTCAGATCCAGCAGGGCTGTTACGTTCCCAATCTTTGCTCTGTCAGTGTCCCATCTAAACCTCATTTTGCTCTCTCGGTCTCCTGCCTGCATTCCTTTCCCCCCTTGCAGTTCCCTGCCACTGGAATGTTCTCCCACCTGCCATCAAATTTCCTCTGTTCTGACACGCAACACAAGCATGTTCTTCAGACACATATTTTTCACCCTGACTTTCCCTGACTGACAGTCCTTCCATTTTACTTGCCTTTCATTTCCTCCTAAATGTGTCTTGTCTTTAATTTAGACTGAAAATATGTGGACGGGGGTCTCTTTTATTTTTAATTTCTGTAACACACCTAATGCTTTATCACTAATAAGAGTGTTTTTCCTTCTCAGTCAAAACACGCAAGCAAAGAAAATGTAACATTCCCTGAAATGGGCCTTCCATTTTCTGCAATAGAAATGGTCGTCTTGTTTTGATTATGGCCAACACCAATGGAGGATAGATTTTTTTTTCTTAGCTGCTGAAAGCTTAAACAAAAGAAAACTGGCCAAAGCTCCACTTTAAAGTCTCTCCATGAGGAAAGGGAGAGGAAGAAAACACATACCTGCGCACTTTAGTTAACAGGTGGTGCAGTTAGCAACAATGAATGAATACAGCACTTGTAAGAAAAAAAAAACCCCTCAAGTGAGCACACTTGACTGTGAGGCTCTTATCTTTTCATGCTTGACTGCTTGGCATTCTCCACTTCAATTACTTGGCTACTATTATGCAAATGAGATGGAAGCCAGAAGTCATGCACCTGTGTTTGCCTCCATATTTAATATTTCTAAGGAAGCCTTAAATCCTGTTCTGCAGCAGACAAGCGTGCAGGAATGTTTCGCTCAGGTTACAGTCAGCCAGGTGAAGTGCCTTTTTGACTGGAACAATAGTTGCAAAAGAATTCTAAAGGACACCGAATGTTTAGCTTTGATCTTGGGGATAAGACCACTTTAACACAATGGAAAAGTCTACAACATCTGTGGAGTTGATATGGTTGGCCATTCCATAATCAGCTATGCAAAAATTGCAAAACGGACCCACCAGGCGCAAGAGCACAGAATTGTTGTTGGCCTGGATTGCATGCTGCTTGTGCTGTTGTGTGACAACACCAAAAGATGCCAGACTGTAGCTGAGCATATCAGGCCACAGCCCACTTTTACCTATAATATTTTCAGGCCACCTTTCACTCACTGAAGGGGCCATCAAGGTAGCTTACAAAATTCCATAAAACTATATTAAAACCAATTAAAAATAATAACCAAAGCAACACTAATAACCAGAACAGAAATGGGGGGGGGGGCTTGTAGAGACTGTGTCTGTAGGCTATGTCTTTGAGTAGCATCCCAGCTCTATCAGCTGGGCAGTAATAGTTACTGCATCCATTTGATCAAACTTTTCTCTCTGCTCATCCATCTGAGTTCAGGCATTTTCCATTAGCCTGCTTGTACTTTTCCCACCCTCCCCCCGGATTTTGTTTAATTCTGTTCTTTTGGACTTTTAATAAACTAGCTACATTTTGACCCTTTGACTATTCCATGTTCACAGGTAATTCAGTGGGTTGTCACATGTCTTTACCCTGCAGATGCTACTTTGGGTTTGATTTTAAATAAGAACCCCCAGAATTCAATGTTCTCCTGGAAGAGAGGTTTCTCCCAGATGGCCCCTTAGATGTTTTCCGAGATGTAGCCTTGGATGTTGGCAGCAGATACAAACTAGCAAGGTTCTTCCCCGTTCAGCTGCTGATCTTTGCAGGAAGGGGTGCGTCCGTGCTAATCACTACTCCCCTTGGTCAGCCGGCATTCTCCCCAGGCCTGCATCCTCATTGACGCGACTTGAGTCCGACTCGAGTCCAAGTCAATAGACTCAAGTCTACATCACTGCTTGCTATTAGCAGTCAATCATCCACAGAAGGAAAAACCATGACCCGATATCCGTGCAAATATATTGTCACTGTTTAGTGAAATCAACAGTACCATGCAAAACACCAGAAGGCAGGACTCTGTTGTGTAACTGCTTGTTGCAGTTTGGAAGTATCACCTGTGCTGAGGCCTGATGGTGATGTGTTACACTGGCCAGGTCTCCTTTCACTAGAACGTGGTGCAGTCAACATACCACAAAGCTGTACAGAACCACTCCAGGCCCAGGCTGCTACCTCCTAATTTCCAATGGCTCCCTTCCCATTCAGTTCCACACAAATCCATCTACTATCGGTCCATTCTACCAGCCTGCACCGTGTGTCAGATAGAGACTTTTCTAACTACCAAACTGCTTCCAAACTTTGTCACAAAACCTGCTCTTTAACTAAAGTCTTGCCTCATCCACTATAAATCGACAAGCTCAACTGAAGAGCTCATATAAAAGATGGTATAGGTACCGGCATCTTCAGAATCATTTAGATAGCAGGGCAGGGGTAGAACTCTGGCTGATACTCTACTAAGCCTCTACCATTCAAGGTTGACAGTTCTAGGTCAGATCAGCCAATCTTGTGTAACCTATTCAGTCATCATGCAATATTTGCAGCGCTTAGCTTCCTAGCAGATGTCTTGTTTTACAATAAAACTCCACAGTGCAAACGCCAGTATTTCTCTCCTACTCCGTCTCCTTTTCACCCACATTCCCAAGATGATAGTTTTTAAAAGAAAAGGAGGTGGGGTAAGAGAAAATCAGTCGAATACATCCTTTCTATAACACTGACGTGCAACACATTTTCTTCAGGATTTTCAAAGATTATGTGTGTGTTTGTACAAGTTTCCCTGTGTTATTCTTGGTAGTAAAATCATCTAGACAAAGCCGAAAGGAAAAGAACCAGCTCTGGGGTGGGGGGTGGGGAAACAGCTGGGTTAGAAGTCACCCTAGAGAAAAAAGAATTTAAAAGCTATGTTTATACTTTAATTTGAGAGTGATTTTTTTAATGTTATATTTTATTTTGTAGTTTTGTTTTAATGAAAAATGTCCATATTCTTGTTGCAAGTTTTTCTTTCTCATGACTAGAATCCAGGGAGAGCCCTCAGAAATCAAATAAAGAAAAGCATTTATTAAAAGCCCCATTAATGCAATGCTTGGGGGGGAAAAACAAAACAAGCTTCACATGTGTTTTTCACCCAGAAAGAACCACTCTGCTAAAGTTTTACACTCAAATCATCACTAAGAAAGTTAACAGCCCAATCCTGTCTAGAATGCAGCGGTGGCACACCTAAAGTGGCCACTGCATCCTAGCCAGGATTCGGCCCACGCTGGTGGAGCTGGAATACTCCTCAGGAGAAAGGAACGTTTGTCCCTTTCCCCCGGGTAGAGCCCCAGCAGGCCCAATGGGTCTCCTCGGTTGTACGCCGGCAGAATGGCCAGTGCAAATCCAGGAGGCCCATATAAGGCCCAACAGACCAGGAAGAGGGATAGGATTTGGCAGAGCGCACCACCAATGATCCCCCTCCCCCCAGGCCTGGCAAGCCAATCCGGCCCCCCGGAACGCCCCATTCTGCCCCCCCCATTATCCTCCCTGCTGTTTAACAGGCGTAAGTCTGTGGCATGTAACGGCAGCAGTATGGGACACGGATGGGGTTAGGATATCAGCACACAGAAGTGCTGCCAATGCTGCCCCGGTCCGCCTTCCGTCCCGTCCTCTGCGCCACCAGGGAACACCCCTGTTCCTGCCCCTCCCTGCCCCCTCCACCGTCGACCTACTTTTGTGTCAGCACACTCAAAATGGCCGCTGGCAGCATGCAAAAACCATGCCCTGCAAGTAAAGCCCTGCACATGCCAGTCCAACCCTAGATAAAACTGGGCCGTAAGAATCAGTTCTGATGCTCCTTTTCTCCTACTTAAAACTTTCAGATGAGTGCAGAAAAATCTGAAGAAAATACACCAAGGCTAGTCCAATTTTTCCATCATTTTCCATCTTCTGTCTATTTTACATTAATTAACATACTACATTTTTATCCTACCCTTCCTCTGAGGATCTCAGGGTTTACACGGTGGTTCTCCCCCCCCCCCTCCTCTCCCCAACAAGTGCTCAATGGGAGACAGATTAGGCTGAGAGTAGGTGATCAGCCCAAGGTTGTCTGTTGAATTTCTTGAGTGAGAGAGGATTTGATCCTGGCTCTCCTTGGTCTTAGTGCAACACTCTAACCACTACACCACACTGGCTGTCACTTTCAAAGGTACACAAAATATACAAATACGTTCTTCACAGCCATCATGGCACACATTTTTTCCTCCTGTACCTTCAGCAGAATATAGAGCACTTGCATGAGAAGCTGCTTTCAAACTGGGTAATTACAGACTGATTGTGAGGCAATTCACCTGTTGCATGAGTCTGGCCTGTGACCAAGGGTTCAGTTATAAAGATGCATGTACTTATAAGATCTTGGGGTTTACTTATTGGTAACTTGCTGATGGTACAAGCCGGGATCTCACCATAATAGGCTGTCACCCCAGTGGATTCTATCTTCTAGTTCAGGCAAGACTGCTCCCTCCCTGGTATAAGGAATCTGGTTGCAAAAGTCTTCAAGCTCCAGTATGAAACAGTCGGCAGACTTGCTATCACTGTCTTTACGAATGACCTGCCCCAGCTACTATTCTCTTCTCATTCAATCTTTAAATGATTCTCATATCATCCCCTGCCTAGTCAGCAGGATCCTCTTTGCATATCTCAGGCCCATGCCTCCAGTAAGTGTACTCCCATATGCCTCTTTTGGCCACACTCAGCATCAGTGATGTGCAGCCAAAGCACAACAGCACCAAACAAAGAGCATCCAACAAAACCTGATAGCCTGCTTGTGTTACCTGTTGATTGTTTTGTGTAGTTTGGCTTTCTTAAAATATTAATCCTGTCACTGGTTAGTCATCATGCCTCAACATCTGCTTTGCAGGTATGTGTAGTACACACACACACACACACACACACACACACACACACACACACACACACACACACACACACACACACAGAGTGCTTGCATATAATACTACACAACCATCACAGCCTGGGTTTTTTGCTGAGATTCCCAGGTCACTTACAGCTCAATCCTATTGGGCTTTAACACTGGTGGAACACTTGTTCCGCCAGCATTAACTGCCTTCCACAGTCATGAAAAACATTCCGACAGTGTGTGGAGGCGCATACTGTCAGAGTGCCGGCGGGAAGGCCGTGGCCATGCTGTGTGTGGCGGTGGCCCTGCCAGGACCCACCAAGGCAGTTAAGTTGGTGGGGGAGGCAGGACAGGGTGGGGGAGGGCAGAACGGGGAGGCAACGGGGCGGGGGATGGGATGATAGGGTCCAGGAAGGGGGCAGGTTTAGCGACAGAAGCAGCCACCGAATCCTAGGCTCCTTCTCGGACTTGATCCTACGGCACGGGTCCACACGGACCTGTGCCAGTGATTTCTCTAGCACAGGTCTGAGTAGACCCCCTCCACGCTGTGGAGCCTTACCAAGAGAAGACCTTCATGACCATGCCCCGCCCCCCCCACCCAGGATGCAGCGGTAGCCATTTTGGCGTCTTTACATCGGTGGGGAGGGGGGAACCATAGGATCAGGCTGTGAAATACATTAATAAGTCATAGCATTCCCAGCAGAAAATTTCAAATTCTGCTGATGTCATTCTTTCTGGTGAGTTAATTCTTGGCCATTCCACAAGCCTCTTATATGGTTTGCTGCTTGTATTTCTTCTCGAGATGTTACTGCCAAGAGCAGGCAAAGAAGAGCGGATACAAAGAAGGAAGTAGTGTTGACAAACTGCTGATGGGCTTCCTGGTCAAAGTAATCAAAAGAGCATATTTATTTAAGTGTATACACCAATCCTCCTAGGAAACACATTACAGCAGCTTGCATGTATCTCCCAGTGTTCTTTCATCCAGCTTCTGAACAGGATCACATCATTCACTGGGCCCAGAAGTAATAAGGTTTCTTTTTCCTCACAGACTATGTATGCAATAATGAGAGCTCAATCCTAATCTTCCCCCCACCGCCGAGGTGCCCAAATGGCTACCGCTGCATCCCGGGTGGGGGGGGGGGGGAGAGAAGGGCATTTCCAGAGGTCTCCTCTGGGTAAAGGAACATTTGTTCCTTTACCCAGGGGTAAGCCTCTGCGTCTCTGGCACAAGACCTGCGCTATGAGATCAGGCCCAGGAATGGGGACAGGATTTGGTGGACGCTGCTGCTAATGAACCTGGCCCCTTCCCGGATCCGATCTGCCCATCCCCCATTCCGTCGCCTCTCCATTCCACCCTTCCCCCACCCTGACCTGCCTCCCTCAACATCCTGCCTGCCTCAGCAAGTCTTTGTAGATCTGCTGCCGCTCACGGGAAAGCTCCGGCCTTCCCACTGACGCTCCGGTAGTACGCGACTCTGTGCGCTGCCAGAGGTTTTTTTATGACTGCCGTATGCTGGGCTGCCCAACTATGTTTTTAAAATAAAAAATACATATTACATTACTTTTTGTATGCATAACCCACCAAGGCCTTTCTGCACAAACCCCCCCCCCCAAAAGAACACCAAAATCTGCAAAAAAATAAAACCGTTTTCTAACACCTCTACATATTGGTAATGACTTTGGCTGCATCTGCTGACACTATACCACCTACCTAGAACACTTTAAAAATTCAGCGATTTTATTTTGGAAAACACCAAAATTTGCTTTTTAAAAACATGGTTTTGGACCGCCACTTCATATGAGCATTATAAAGGAACAGGGTTCCAAAAAGGCCAAATTAAGCAGAATCTGAAGAACTGTTACATGCATGATCTCTTCAAAGTCTAAAATTGGTTTTATTGCTTCCAATTTAAAAGCTGTACAAGGCTCAACTTCCAAATGTAACCTCAAACTGACCAAATGTAATGCTCACTGACTTTTGTTAATCCAAGCATATGAAGCTTTGCCAAGAATTAAATCTTTCCTTAATGCTGCACTTACTTTAGACATCCTTACCACTACAGTAATTCAGGATGGTAGTTAAGCGGTAGTGACTAGTGTGGTTTAATTTTAATTTTTTTATTTTAAAAAGATTCAATAGTGTTCTTTATTTTACAAAGGGAAAAAAATTACAAGGAAAAGATTCGTGGCATCTGTTTCCTGTTTACAGTCTTTCAAACTTCCTAAATGCATTAATCAGAAGCATAACAAAACGTTTAAAAAGCAAAACAGATAGCAAATGCTATTTTCCCATTTATTCTTTTCATTCAGAATTGGGGTAAGTTGGTTAGCTGCATAATGTTGAAAGCTCATACTGCTATTCCCAATCCTTCCCCTAAATATTACTGCTTGTTCCTCACCTTCTTTGCACCATTTCAACAATTACTTTTGGCTTGGCAAGAGAGTGCTATAACAATAGATTCCTGCAGCACTTTAGAAGATTTTCCCCCCCAAATTCTGGTAGCTGAAGCACACGTTTTTCTGAATTAAAGTTGGAGGCACTCGACTCTTCCCTCTCACAATTTGGGTGACTTAGAACTTCTGACAGCTGTTATGGGATTGACCGTGGGATTGTTGCAACACGTTACATGCCTAACACATGGAGCAGGTGATCTGTTGGGGAGGGGTTTTCTTTTGATGCCCTTGTAATACTACTTGCTTACAGAATACTTACAGAATACGTCTTGTAATACAGGTGGGCCCCCATATCCGCTGGGGATATGTTCCAGGCCCCTCCGCGGATACTTGAAACCGTGGATAAGAGCGAACACCCCCCTCCATGGTTTCCTGAGGGCCCCCCCACCCTGCCTCCCCTGCAGGCAGACATGCTTGCTACCCCCCGCTCTTATTTTTCTTTCAGCAAGCTTTGTTTCTTCCTTAAAACAAACAGAGAAGCAGCCTCCACTGCAGGCAAGTAGAACGAGACTAAGTCCTAGAGAGGCTCTGCAAGGTTCTCCTTTTTCTTTAAGGAAGAAACGAAGCTTACTGGGAAAAAGTAAAAGCCTGGGGGGGGGGCCACGATCCGTGGATAACTGAAACCGTGGATAGCAAATCAGTGGATATGGGGGCCCACCTGTACTTCTTGTCAGAATACTTCTTGCTAACATTTATACTGACAATGAACATTCCAATCTGCAGGTGCAGAGGCATTCCTATGGTGGGGGCGGTACTGTAAGTTGTGCCCCGTCCTAGTCCCCATTTACAAGCTGGCATGAGGTGGCCCCGCCCCCTCGCTGTCGGAGCCATTCCGTGCAGAGAAGGCAACGGGCAGGAGACTCCCTGCCCGTTGCCTTCTCCACACAGAATGGCTCTGACGGCGAGGGGGCGGGGCTGGCTTGCAAACGGGGACTAGGATGGGGTGCAACTTACAGTACTGCCCCCACCGTAGGAATGCCTCTGTGCAGGTGTACTACTGGACCTATTAGAATGGTCCTTGGGGCCATTGGGGAAGTTCTAGTTGGTCTGGCTGGCACAACTGGCAATGACCTGGTTACTCTATGGAGATGACCTAGGTAGGAGATAGAAACTATTGCTCCTAAGCATCTCCTCTGGCAGAAATTGGTCAGTTCCTTGGTTAACTGAAGAGCTGAGAACAGAGCAGGTAGGGAGATAGCTAGAAGGCAGGCTGCTTTTGAACCTGAAGGTTTCATTACGATGGGAGGGACTCACCCTGAAAGACAATAGAGACACTTACTTCAAAGTCATATACAGTAGTACAGTATATGTCAGCGGGTGGCGGAGCGGGTTAAACCGCTGAACCATAAGCTGTCGATCGAAAGGTCGGCAGTTCGATCCCCGCGACAGGGTGAGCGCTCGTTGCTTGGCCAGCTCCTGCCAACCTAGCAGTTCCAAAGCATGTCAATGCGAGTAGATAAATAGGCACCGCTTGCGGGAAAGTAAACAGCACTCCGTGTTCCAGCCGCATGCTACGTGCTGCGGCAAGGAGAGTCATGCCGGCCACATGACCACAGAGGCGTCTTCGGACAACGCTGGATCTTCGGCTTTGAAATGGAGATGAGCACCACACCCTAGAGTCGGACACGACTGGACTTAATTGTCAGGGGTCACCTTTACCTTTTTACAGTATATGACTTTGAAGTGTACCAAAAGTGACGGAATGATCCAATCCCACCCAATCCATAGACTCTGCATAGTTACTACCACTGCCATCACTGTAGTAGATATGAAGATGGCAATTCTGGAGCAGTGAAACTGCAGCTGGCAGGCCTCTGTGGGTGTGTTTAATGGGCAGCCCAATCCTATCCAGCGCTGGCACAGCGTGTGCACGAGGCACACACTATATCCAGCGCTGGAATTGAGCAGGCGGGAGTTCTCAGGGTAAGAGGACATTGTCCTCTTACCCTGCGTTGAGTCCCAGTCTGCTCAATGGGACTATTATTATTATTATTATTATTATTATTATTATTATTATTATTATTATTATTATTATTATATTTCTATCCCGCTTTCTCCCCCCTCACTCAAAGCGGCTTACAACAATAAAATACATATATAATATAAAACACTTAAAACATTAATACAATCTAAAAACACAGCACAAAATATAACAACATATAAAAGCAGGAGTAAAAAAAAGTAAAAACAGGAGTAAAAGGGGCTGGACCACTAAAATAGGGCTTGTAGGGCTTCCCGGCCTGAGAGGGGGGGATAGAATATAGCGGAGGCCTTCTCCGCCAATCCTTCCCCCCTCCCAGGTCCGATCTGCCCACCCCTGCCCCGATATGCCGCTCCCCGCCCTCCCCATGCCCCCCCAAGGCCCTGTGGGCTCCATGGCGCAGGGTCCAGTGGCGACCAGTGGGGAGGTAAGGAGGTGCAGGCCTCGGCGCCAGCTCTGCCTCCTCTTAAGGAGTCGCAAACATGCTTTCCAGCATGTTTGCAACACTTGCCGTCAGTACTGAGGCCCAGTGCCGGCACAAGGAAAGGATAGGATTGTGCCATAATTCACTTCTCACAGTACACTAGTAACTCTCTCTAGGAACATTTGTTTAGTTCAGCCCACATAACAAAACCATGAAGGCAAACACTATTGCGGACCAGAGCCTGCTCTTGTGTAGCTCCCAACCATTTCAATGGGGCTTGATTGTGAAAGGAATCTTTCTGATGGATTGGGCCCTAATTTTGTAGTAAAACCAAAACCTTAAATATTTGCAGGACTTCTGCAAGGTAAAATTTAATGACTTTTAATAAAAACTGCATTAAAAATCACCAAATTTGAGAACTAATGATCTAGTTCTAAGAGCTGCCATTCAAATCCAGCTCTAGAATTAAAACAAAATGTATGCACTAATGCTTGACAGAAGAATTCTTTTCATTCTCCAGGAAAAATATGAAGTTCATTCTGTAGCTGATTTGCTAATATTAACATCTGCAACAGTTAATTCTATGTGGAGTAGTATTAATTACATTCCTTCATGGAGTAAAGTTTCTCAATAATTTATTACCTGATAAACTGTGTTGCTAGTTACCCAGTTTCAACTTTTTAAAGAACACACAATACAGGACCAACGCTCACACTCAAAGGTCAAGGTTCATGACGTGAATTAGGCAAGCAACTCTGTTTGGAATGCAAACCCTTTATAGAAATAGTTTGTGACACGTCTCTGAAGCAAAGAGCCAAAGATTTTCAGAGGTCTTTCCTATACTTCCACCCCATTAAAATACAATAAAATGGGGTTGCAACCTCAACAGTAGAGTTTCTTAGAGCAAATGCTCTAATTATTCCACCATAAATATGTGGGCCGTCTCTCATGTCTACATAATTTTTACTTCAATAAGTCTCCCCATTTAATTTGGTGGTCTTAAGAAACAACCAAAAGCCAGCAACACATTTACCACTGCTTTTCAGCACTTGTTATAAGCTAATTTGATGAGGTAGAAAGTTACACTAAGACAAACTTTAAACTAGTTTGGTTGAAAGCATCTAAAATGATCTAAAAAGTGTTTCTGTCACCTTCCCCCAATAAATTATAGAAATCTTTTAAAAGCACAGTGAAGAACAGATGACTTGTAAAAGTTTCAAGTCACAAAATTAGTCTTTTATCAACCAGATTTCACATCTGATTACATGACACTCAGGGAAGATGAGAGAAAAGCCCAGGGCCATTTAGCATTTATTAGCATAATGAAGCTGTTGTCAAGTTTTCGTTCTTTTATTTAAACTTCTAATGATATCAATAGGACTTAATAAACAAAAGAAACTATTTATAATATTTATATCCCGCTTGATACAAATCTCAAATTAAATTAACTGTGTCAATTATGAAACTTAGGTCTTGTAACTGTTTTAGCGGGCAAAAAGTGTCCACCCCGGGCAGCCACCGTGATCCACCTGGGTCATGGACGCCACCGTGGAGCCTGCTTGGGAGAACATCGCCTGGTTCGATCGGCTGAGCCACTCCCCCCGGCCATTGCTGGTTTCAGGGTGTGGCCAGCCGCTCACCGGCACACCGGCCCAAACCCCGCCTCTCTCCCACCAGCCAGAGGCGGAAAAAGCGGTGGGGAAACACTCTCCAAAGGAAGGACCCACCAGCAGGGCAGCGGTGGGGACTACCCACGGGGGCAAAGCTATGGGGAGACGGGGGAGGTACAGTGGATGGGCGAGATAAGTGGGGAAAGCAAGGAGGTGGTGAAGGGGCAGAGGCAGCAGTAGAAGGGGCGGAACCAGGACTGGTCTGTATATATAATGCTCCCACGAGGCGGATGAGGAGTTCAGTCGCAGATAGGCCCCCACCCAGAGAGGTTGGGAGGCCCATGATCCACCCTTGACTGGGGTTCAGGAGAAGGACCTCAGGTGCAGTAACCTCGCAGTAATCCCCTTCCCCAGCCACATCTGAGGCCCATGGAAGGCCAAGCGCCCAGACTCGGCCAGCCTCCGCTCTGACCTGGAAGCCCATGGTTCTGGCGCAGCAACGCCAGCAGAGGCGCAGGTGGTGACACCCCCACACCCGTCAGGGTCCTGGGGCCCGAGACCAGAAACAACCATGCCCTTCATTGCACTTAAACATGCAGATTTTAGTCTTAAGAAACAATGGAATAAGGTAGGTATCGGCAGGGATGGGGACTCGAGTCAAACGACTCGACTCGCAAGTGTGACTTAGCCACTTTTTCCCTGACTCGTACTTGTACTCGTACTCGTGACCCACTGACTCGCACTCATACTCGTGAACCACGGGACTCGCACTTGACTCGCACTCGTGGGGGTAACGACTTGCCATTTCCAAGTCATTTTCCTTTAATGGCCGGCATCAACACAGGCAGGCAGGCGCAGTGGAGACCTCAGAGGAGGAGGGCAGCAGGGAGGAAGGGTTTTCAAGGGGGTGGGAAAGCAAGCCTGGCTCTGAGTCCCCCCCCTTTTGTTGCCATCTGTTTGCCATTGGCCACAACTCCGAGCGCGAGGGGTGGGGAGGAGTGAGGGAAGGCGAAGCTGCCGCAGCAGTTCCTCCTCATTGACCAAAACTCTGAGCCCAAGGGATGCTCGGCTCAGCAAGGGGAAGGGGCAGGGGGGAATAATAAATGGTTTGAATGTAGACACGCTTGTTTTTCCCAAACCAGATGGGTGGCGACAAGACTGAGAGGTGAGGGAAAGGGCATAGGGGGAGCCAAGTGGGTGCTTTAAAAGTCTCAGAGGTCCACACACACACCCCACACACAGACACCCACCCACCCCATTTTCAGGGGGAAAAGCCATTTTCCCCAAAAGTGACTCGACTCGTGACTTGTGACTCGTGGTTTTTGGCCTTACTCGTACTCGACTCACACTCGTGCAAAAATGACTCGTACTTGCACTCGCACTCGTGACCTAGTTAGATACATCCCTGGGTATCGGTACTGTAGAGAGCGGCATGCAGTCCTGAACACGTATAAACCAGTACACCCCCAGCAGGGGCAGCCCATCCATGATGCAAGTTGAAATTTTGGTGTCAGACAGTGAGGTGGAGGAGTCAATGAGTTGGCGGGGGTACCCAATTCTCATCTGCTGTCTCCTCCAGCTTCTATGTAGTCTTCTAGACCACCTCCATCCTCTTTTCATGCTGTAGTGTGAGAAAGGACAGGGAGGGGCTTACCTCTTTCCCGTGGCATCCTGTGCCACAGCCGCTTCCACTGATGGCCACAGACAGAAAGCTTGGAGGGATGGCACATTACAGGATGACACTACAGAAATACGACTGAGCTGTGACTCTCAGGACACCAACGTATACATCCTTGTTCTGACACTTTCTCTGAACACAATTTTACAAGAGAACTCCAGACATAAATCCAGAAAATGAGACCCATGAGTGAAGAAATAGTATCTTTCCCAAATGGCAAATCTTAAAAAATGGGACAAATCAAGCAGAACTTTTATATGCTAGTCAAAGAGTTATCATCAGAAACAGCTGGAGGCTGTGATAATGCTCTGCCCAGCTAGCTGCAGATAGATTCATATTTATTAAACTGTTGTCCAGGGTGCACTTTCCGGTGGCCTTCACAACCACAGAAAAAACAGGAGAATTCCAAAAAAAAGGTATCTGACATTTCCACTACATGAGTGTCCAGGAATGGACTGACTGATGGAACACAGTCATATCTGGAGGCCTGTGAAGCCAGGCTGGGGCACAGCCCTGCGAGAGCTCCTGAAACAGCATTAGCATTTCCAGGTCTGGGGCGCAGGGCTGAACGTGACCAAAGGAACACTCAGCCAGGCTGGAGCAGCGCTATGGACCACAAGGAATGCGATGGGGGAAGGAGAGGGTGGGGCGAGTAGCCCGGGAAGTGGAGGAGTGCCAAGTGTAGCAGAAAGGGAGAGGCTGCCCACAGATGGCAGAGGCTTTTATGGGGAACAGGGGGGTGTTTGGGGCCAAGCTCAGGAAGGAAGCCTTTTAGGGCCAGTCCGAGCTGACAATGAGGGGGGGGGTTGCATGGAAACACAGCCCAAGGGTTAGAGGGGAGGTGAAGCTGGAAGCTTGGCAGACCCAACCCACCACCCCAGGAGGGAGCAGAATGACCACGTGGTGGAGGACTCCAAGTGGAGCAACCCCCTCCCCACTCAAAGCTCTGAGGCCCAGGATTAGGGCACCTGAAACCCCAGAGGGGGCGCTGCAGACAGAGACCACTCCAGTGAAGGGAGTCTGTGGCCAGGCCTGCCTGCTATACCCACCCAGCGGCCAAGTGGGGACTTGGGGACTTATAATGACGAAAAGGTAACCTACTTTTCAGCCAAATAATAATATTTGGCTTATAATAAGAATACTTAGTATTTACATAATGCTTGATTATTTAAGATGCTTCACACACACACACACACACACACACACACACACACACACACACACACACACACACACACAGAGGGTCATGTAATCTTTCCAAAAACCAAGTAAGGTAGATCAGTATTATTATTCCCCATATTGCCATGACAGTTGGGTGAGATGGAGTCCAATCTTTATTATAGAGGAGAAAAACAGCAGGAGCTGGATTGTCAAGGAAACAGAAAACCTTATAGTAGCCTCCATTCAAGAATCCTCCACCCTGAGGCGTTGTCACCAGACAACAACGTAGAAATGGGCAAGTCCTTACCTGAGAACCAGGTCGGCTATCAAACTTAAGCCCTGCCTAGTACCAGTTTCTCCATCTTTTCTTTTCAGATGGTTTGAGAACAGCCCAATCCTATCCGTCGCTGGCCTAGAGCATGCAGAGCCGCTCATGGAGTTTGAACTGCATGCTATGGACTGGCAGGAGACCAGACAGCCCAGGAGAGGTAAGCAAAGAACAGTTTTGCTTACCTCTTAGTAGGCCACCAATGGGTTTCCTCAGACCTATGCCTGCTCTTTGGCCAGTGTAAGTCTGAGGAGACTGTGGGGGCAGGTCCAGGCCGGGAATGGGAGATAGAATCCGGTGTGTGCGGCTGCCGCTGAGATCCACACTTGAATTGCCCCACTCCCCACCCTGATCCTTCCCAATCCACCCCCACCACCAATCAGTGACAGCAGTGGTTCTGCAGACCAGTATTGCTCACACACAGCCTCTGGGGCTTTGCACTGGTGGCAGCAGCCCACAGAATGGCAGAGCGCTTACCGCACCAGTGGCATAGGCCTTACAACTGCAGATCACTATATCTGCCAGCATAAGACTCAGACAGGATTGGACCCTGAGAAATGTTGTTTCTGCAAATACAGCTGAATCAGAGGAGTCTTGTACCTCACAAGACTTTCTTGAGTACCTTATTTTTATTTATTTTCAAGCCAATTTTGAACCAGTTACTCTTCTTTTGTGCTTCAGGGTTCACTTCCAGTTGAGGTCCAAGGCAACCAAGAGATTTCAGATATGGGTTCATTGAGGAAAGGTAATCAGCGCTCCGTGTTCCAGCTGCATGCTACGCGCTGCGGCAAAGAGAGTCATGCCGGCCACATGACCACGGAGGCGTCTTTGGACAACGCTGGCTCTTCGGCTTTGAAATGGGGATGAGCACCACACCCTAGAGTCGGACACGACTGGACTTAATTGTCAGGGGTCACCTTTACCTTTTTAAGTTCCAGCAGCATAAGTTCCGGCAGCAATTTTGGGCTGCCCGTCTATAAAAAGCTGGGTCACAGGCTCCACCAGTTCTTCTGTTGCTGTTCACCTGTGTGCTGTGCTGCTACTGTTGCTGTTTCTGCCAGTGCTTATTGATTGCTCATTTGCCCACTGGTGCTGTGTCAAGCACCCCCATTTCTTCAATTATCTGAGAACTGTTGTGCCAGCCAGCCAGCATCCAGGTTCGGTAGCAAACCATTCTATTCTCTTTCCAACCATTCCTCCTCCTTCCCTGTTCTCTTCCCAATGAGTGTTATCACAAGCCACAGTTCAAGCACCCACCGGCTTCCAAGAAGCCTCCCCTAGGAAAGTAATCTCAGCTCATGAGTCTTGTGTCTGGGCTCCGGAACTGGCTACTCTTAGATCCCCTGGGTTTGCCTGTCAAACTCATTTCAACCATTTCCCCCATCTTTGAATTGGGAGATTGCTGTGCCTTGGTAAACTAATCCCACGATCCCTGCAGCAACACAAGCATCACAGCAGATAGATAGGTCATCTTAGCTTTAAGTGTTCTATTGCTTGTTTTAACTTCCTGCTGTTAGCCACCCTTTGGGGATAGTGAGGAATATTCTAAAATAAATAGATAATATGCATTTATGCTACAATCTCCCACATAATTTGTTTTAATGAAAACATCGAAAGGATATTGCCAGCTTGAACTGAGGAACAGAAACAGGCATTTCTGCTTAATGCTTTTTCCTCAGGTCCACATCTCACTCAGATCTTTTCACTTACAGACGGAAAAGAAGTTTGGGAGGAAAAGGATTTAAGAGGAAAAAACAGGGAGGAGGGAAAGGATTAATCTCTTCTGTTTTTCCACTCAAACTGGCAACCTCCCATTGCTTCTTTTCATTTAGAAAAACGTGAGTTATGCATCTGGCATGTGACATCAAGTTTCGCCTTCTGTCTAAAGCAATGCAGGAGCCATGTTATTTAGCATTTTCTATCATGACGTGAGAAAAGAAGGAGGGCTTCTTAGCAAGTGGATATAAATGGGGTTGTGTAGGTCGTGCAAATGTGCAAGTGCACTTCAGTTTTAAGGAGTTCCCCCAAATATTTGTCTTTGAAGACTGAGCACCAAACTTGGGCTTTGTTCCACGTTTTGAAGGAAGTCTAAAAACGTAACTTGGAAAGATCAATGAGGCATAAGCATACGAAGTCTCACTTTTTCCACGGCCTTTGATCGGGCCCTGTGAGACATATAGAAATCTGTGCAGTCTTGACCTATGAGTAAGCTTTAGTTTTCCTTATTTCAGAGTGACAAATTTGGCCCCTGTGTCAAAGCTCTCAAGCCTTCCAAAGCCAAAATCGTGAGCAGCCTCTAATGAGAACGTTTAAGGGCCTCCGTCTGCCTTTAGTGGAGGTTCTCACTCCACTGAAAGCACGAGAAACATAATAATCCTAATATTTATTTCTCTGTTGTTCTACAAAACATCAAAAGTCAATAAATGGTTTCAACGTGGAGTTCAGAACAGCTGTTTTGTGACATCATCTGCAAGACCCACTAATACTGCAAAATAAGCCTAAGTGATCACACAGATCCCCAAGGTACTCCTGTATAAAAATTCACCATTTAATGCCTGGAAATAAAGACATTAAGTAGCTGATCTATCAATGAGTATGCACAATTCAGAAATGTTTATTCCATGATGTGTTTATACTAGCATGGAGGATAAATAAGTGATTATCAAAAGCTCGTATTCAAAATACCGTAATCAGATCCGTATTACCTGAACTGGCAAAAGTTACAAGTTTTCTCTGCATTTACTTAAGGGAGCTCCTTTTGTGGCTTGGTTCCCTTAGAAACCATGATATAGAATTTGTCAGGTGAGCTTTCAAATCAGAGGCTTACTTATAGAATTCCACAAAACGTTCTTCAACCTGCACCTGTGGCTAAGTTCAATAATTCATTTTAAGTAACATGTGGTGGTGGTTGCCCATATGTCTAGGATCAGGATTAAAGCTCCGCGATCATGGCAGCCTGAAATCGTTTTTTTTATTTGTTTTTTTAATTCAGGGGTCAAAGCAATGCTTCAGTGACTATCTTGGCTCGGCTCATTAAGTCACCACAATTAACTTTTGGCTGGCAGCACATTTTCCAACCTAAGTTGGAGGTGTATGAACCCTCAAATAATTGCATATCAAATGTGAAAAATGCCTTGGGAAAATAGTATTAATGGAGCTAGGGAGCCACTGTCATTGCCCTGGGTATCCATGTACAGGTGGGCGCCCATATCCACTGGGGATATGTTCCAGGCTCCTCTGTGGATACTTGGAATCGTAGATAAGAGCGAACACCCTCTCCATGGATCCTGAGGGCCCCCCCACCCTGCCTCCCCTGCAGGCAGACATGCTTGCCCCCCCCCGGTCTTATTTTTCTTTCAGCAAGCTTTGTTTCTTCCTTAAAACAAACAGAGAAGCAGCCTCCATTGCAGGCAAGTAGAACGAGACTAAGTCCTAGAGAGGCTCTGCAAGGTTTCTGTTAACCTTGCAGAGCCTCTCTAGTACTTAGTCTCGTTCTACTTGCCTGTAATAAGCAGCCAGAGGCTGCATCTCCTGTTTCTTTAAGGAAGAAACGAAGCTTACTGGGAAAAAAGTAAAAGCCTTGGGGGGGTCCCCGCGATCCGTGGATAACTGAAACTGTGGATAACGAATCCGTGGATATGGGGGCCCACCTGTATTTTGTATGGAAGCCTCACTAATAATTTTAGACTCAAATCTGGAACAAATTTAAGCAGAAGAGATGGACTACCATTGAGAGCAATGAATAAAAAAATAAGAACAACCCTGCTGGAACAGACCAAAAGTCTATCTAGTCAGCGGTCCATTTCCAGCAACAGCTAGCCAGATGCTTGCACTCCGCACTCCATCAGCGGAAGGCGCCCATAGGATGGGAGTGAATTCTGTTTCAAAAATCTGTTTCAAGCATTATTACTGAAGCTAGTCACTTTAGAAACTCTGTCTTCCACACTTTTTTGTGTTAGTCTATCTCCTTCTTCAGCAGAAAACTTCAAATATCCCCCTTTGCATCATAAAGCAAAATTGGAGAGCTGCCTTATCGGCAGTAATATTCTTGTTTCAAGTCATTGCATTTCATTTTTATTTAGCTATTCAAGAACATTAAAAGGCTTAAAGAAGTACCGGTACTTGAGAAAGTTATATATTAAAGTGCGTAGGTGGTTTGAAGGAGGGTGAAATGAGGGTTTAGCAAGATAGATGATGATGATGATGATGATGATGATGATGATGATGATGATGATGATGATGATGATGATGATGATGATGATGATGATGATGATAGCAGCAGCAGCAGCAATTGTATACCACCTTTCCTTTAAGGAAACATACCTAAAAGTGATTTCATGTTATCTGCACAAGGATGCTGAAAGACAGATTAGGCAGACATAGTGTGGCTGGCCCAAATTCACTCCGTGATCTTTATGGCTGAGAGGGAACCTGGGTCTCTGTTGTTCAAGTCTGAACACTGGTTCTCTTTTAAGCAAACATAAAAGGATTTGGATAATTTTTTTTCTTTCTGCTCTGATGAATGTCAAGTGTGTCCAGAAGTTCTCATTTAAAGACAATATAGAATTACCATTATTCAGAGATTCTGCAACAGGTTGTCTGAATGGCATGTCACATGTCGGCAACGTTTTTCCATTTCTTGTAATAATATCTCAGCTCTGGGCAATACATTGCTCTCATCCCTTGTGTGGTCATGGGCTGCCTGATTCTGCAAAAGTTGCAGTGGCCGACCTAAAGAGGCCAGCAGCTGCATCCTATGAAGTTCCTGGGCCATGCCAGTGTGACCAGGGCTCACCTCGGGAGGAGGGGACGTTTGTCCCCTTTCCCCGGTGTAAACAGGGCAGGGCACAATGGGCCTCCTTGGATGCACGCCAGCTCCAGAGCTGGCATGCATCCAAGGAGGCCGTGTATGGCCAGCCCTGGCTACTACGGGGCTTGGGATATTGCCACCGATATCCACACCCCCTCCCAGCCCAGGCCAGCCAATAGCCCCCCTCCCTCGCCACCCCTGCCTACCCTCCCCCCGCCTGGCGCAGGACTTACCTGTTTGTGTTTTTATGGATGCAGATATAAATTTGACCATGTGAAAAAGAAAAAAAAAAGTGGTAAACAGTCAGAAATGGACATGTTGTTCATAGCTGCAACCATCCCATGCTGAATGGACAGAATAACCCCAATGTGATAGTTTGCCACATCTTGCCCATGGGCGTCAAATTAAGGAACGGGGAAAAATTATCCATTCCCTTTGGAAAGTGCATTTCCAAGCACTTGTGACTGTGGACTTAGGACTATTTCTCCTTCTGGCCAGTTCACTGGTTCTGCACATGGTGTCACTATTGTAATAAACCATTAAATGGGCCTATGTAGTGGGCATACACGCCAAAGACACACATTCTCGCTTAAAGAATGTGTTTTGCATCAAATTGTCTAACCTCGACTAGGTAAAGGTAAAGGTGACCCCTGACAATTAAGTCCAGTCGTGTCCGACTCTAGGGTGTGGTGCTCATCTCCATTTCAAAGCCGAAGAGCCAGCGTTGTCCGAAGACGCCTCCGTAGTCATGTGGCTGGCATGACTCTCCTTGCCGCAGCGCGTAGCATGCAGCTGGAACATGGAGCGCTGTTTACCTTCCCGCAAGCGGTACCTATTTATCTACTCACATTAACATGCTTTGGAACTGCTAGGTTGGCAGGAGCTGGCCAAGCAACGAGAGCTCACCCCATCGCGGATTTGAACTGCCGACCTTTTGATCGACTGCTCATGGTTCAGCGGTTTAACCCACTGCTCCACCCGCTGGCCCTAACCTCGACTACTTTGCTATAATTCTGAAGTACAGTATAATAAGTAACCATAACAAATACTTTTAAAACATTACCTTTTTGCAACTTCATCTGGAATACAGTATATCCAAGAGCTGGCCTTTAAACGTTGCTAAGAACTTTCCCTCTTACTGAACACTTAACCCCTTTTTCTGAATCTGAAATTTTGCCTCCAATACAGCTTGAATCTAGATCAGCAGCCGTATAATTCAGATACCTTAAATGATTAATCAGACGTTATAAATATAGACTAAACTTAGGAGGATGAATGATGCTATGTGTGTTAGTGCAAGACTAAGAACATTGGCTACTTTAAGCCAGGTATTGAAACTTATGAAATGAAATCATATTTAGAACACACTATAATAGACTATCATTTTGCAGCTTGAGCTCCATATCCTGGCCTGTATCTTTTCAGTGCTGGATACTTGCCAGGAAAAGAATTCCAGTCCAAGCCACCTGGCTATAAAGTGCAAATGCAAAACTCTTGAAATTCAAATATTTAATCTTTGTCTCCTAATAAATTTCAAGGCAGCTCTTCAGGAATGTGAAGTCTTCATCATTGTGTCTCTTTTTATTAATGTGAAGCCCTGGAGGTAATGTTAATGCAAAGGACTCTGTTTTATAAGTCTTAAAAGTAGTGTCGTAAGGGATCGTTTCTGAATACTCCCCCCCCCCCCCCTCCAACTTCTCTTACCAAGTTATCTGAAGACACATGTTTTCACCTAGCTGGGTAAAAAGTAGGGTCAGCCAGAGGCTAGGCTAATAGGGTTATCATGCAGCACTACACAGAGACTACAGGGAATTTGTCTCTTTCCTTGTAGGCAAAAGGAAGCCCTCCATTTGTCAAGCATCTCAGTCAAAATTAACCTTAAATCAAAGCCATTCCAGACAGTCACAGAAAAACAGGTTGATAATTTGTTGAATTCTTAGGGCTTTCCCCACACCCCAAATCAAAAATGCCCATTGACTGACAGCACTGTACTTAAATGGAAAAGTATACCAGACACACCTGCTCCAACAAACCACTCTCAAAACCTAGGCTAAAAACTCATTCACCTCTGCACATCTCAGAAAACAGCAATTATAGCCCCTATATGACCAACAATCTGAAGAAAAAGAGCTGGGGGGGGGGGGGCAGAAAACACTGCAAGTCAGGTGCTGCTGCTTATCTATTAGTCCAGAGACAGGAATGCAGACAATGTGATAAATTGCACTTCTGGTCTTACCACAATATTGTAATGCCTGGATGGATCGCTCCCCATCCATCCCAGTGTTTCCCAAACTACTGGTACCTTTTTCTTCTGAATTAAAATTGGACAGACACTTTGTTCTTACACCTGAAAAGGTTTACTCTTAAGAGTGTGAAAACTGGTCACTGGTAGCATCCTCTGAAGCCATGTCATTTTGTTGTCTTTCTGAATTAGGAGCAACAAACCAATTACCGTATTGTCCCGAGTATAAGACGCACCTGATTATAAGATGCAAGTTTGGTGCTATTAAAAAAAATTAATTAAATCACTGGCATTAAATTGCAACAGCCTGATTACAAGACGCACCCCTAGTTTAAAAACTTAAATTAGGAGAAAAAAGTGAGTCTTATACTCAGACCAATACGATATGTCCAGTGTCAAGATACAGCAGAATAATCTGCCCCTGTGGAGGCTGGTTGGAAAGAGACAACGACAAAGCCTCCTTCTACCATTACAGCAAAGTTAGTTTTTTATTTAAGATTTCAAGGTCATCAACACATCAAGGAAAGAGGTAAGAGATTATGGTTTTGAACATCATGTATATAATGGTTCCTCTGTTTTCAGTTGCGCTGCACACTATCGGTTCTCATAGTTTCAAACAGAACAATTACGAACAGCTGAGAAGAGCTATGGCAAAGACATGCAGCTAGTGTGTAGAGATCTGCTATTCTATACCAAGCATTTCCTTTCCTCTGATAGAAAATAACCCAGGAATTTAATGCGCAAACTCTCCGATGGCTGCATTCCACATTATACATACTCAAAGGCCAATGAATCCTTTCATATTTTTCACACCCTCAGGTGAATGTTCCAGACGTGTTCCAAGAGAAGCTCCCCTTCATCTTCCACATCACATGAGAATAAAGCTAAGAACTCATCTAGAAGTCAATGATAACTTATATTAAAAGTTAATATAATGCATTATTGCTATTATTCAAATATAGTGGGCATAAACGTATGCCTTTTCTGAGCTTTCAAGATCCTTCAGGCAGCCTGAACACAGAAGCTGTAATCCAATCTCACACAGACCAAAGTTCTGGATATTTTCAATTTCAAGGTCCATTTTTTCCCATTTTGATGTAACAGGGTACAGGGATGTTTGTCTCTATACATACAATATAACTAGGGCTGCCTTACAGCCCAATCCTATTAAAAGTGTTCAGAACATGTGTTCTGCCAGCAGAGGCAGCAGGATACAAACGGAAGTGCCTGGATCCTGATGTGCGATGTGCAATGATGTTGCGCTCTCTGACACTGCCAGCAAGCGCAATGAGGCCGCCAGCACAGTTGCTGGCAGCCACATGCACTCACCACCATCTGCCAGAGCCAGGTAAGGCAGTGGTGGGGACGGACAGTGGGACAGGGGAGTGGAGAGGGAGGGGGAGCTTCTGGGTGGGGAGGGGTAGGATTGGTAGCACTTACATGCAGCCGGATCCTATCCCTCTCCCTCTCTACTGCCCTCTCTACTAACAGCAAAATAGCTGGTAAAGAACCAAGGAGATCCATAGGGGGAACGGAATCTTTCCCCAAGATAAGGGAACAAAAGTTCCCTTACCTTGAGGAGACTTCCGAGACTGTCCCCACACCACAGGATGCAGTGCTAGCCTCCTTGGAGTGCATGCATCGGCGTGGATATTTACAGTAGCATCCCGGTATCCACGGGGATAGGTTTCAGGCACCCTGCAGATACCAGAAACCACAGATAAGGGGAACGCTATCCCCGTACCCACTTGCGGTCATTACCTTTCTTTATCTTCATAGAGCTGGCATCAATCCAGCGTGTTTCTTTCTTTACCAAAACACTTTACCATGCTGCTTATAGCAACGAAGCAGCTTCCTGTTAACAGAGCCTCTCTAGCATGTAGGCTGCTTGCCTGCTTCGTCACTATAAGCAGCATGCTGCTTATAGCGTTTTGGTTAAGAAATGCGGGGGCTTGGTGCCAGTTCTATAAAAAAATGTAATGGGCACACAGGGGGGTGTCACGGGGACCTGTGGGGATAGCATTCCCCCATCCGTGGTTCCTGGTATTTGCAGGGGACCAGGAACCTATCCCCCATGAATACCGGGGCCCTACTGTACACCAATGAATTGATTTTATTGAACTCTCTTATCCTAGTTGAAATAACGTTAAATGATTGCTCCTTCTATAACCGTTGCCAGCTCTGCAACAAGATCCAAATCTGCTTCCCATGACATTTTTAACCTTCCAAGTTTCCCACAAACAATTTTGATAGCTTGTTATAGTCTACTTCAAGACTTACGAGGACAGACCCATACATTCTAGAACCATCTGGTTTTGAAGGCTCCAAAATTCAACTTTCCCTCAAGTGCCTAGCTATTAGTAATGCAAAAGTGCAATAATTCTGATGAATAATCACAAATATTGTTGTTGATATTTAATAAAACAACTTGAACATGCAACTCAAGTGTACTAAATGGTAAAGTGCAGCATAATAGTGATTTTACAGCAGATCAAAAGATTCCTCAGATTATTGAAACACATTCCAAAAGCCATCAAACATACCATCCCTTTGATATATCAAAGTGGTGGAAATCAGGAATACCACATATTTGAAAAAAAAATTTCTGCACATGATTTATGGGCCATCACTTTGCAAAGTTCTGAAGCATAGCTGAATAGTTTAAATTGCCATTAAAACAAGAAGGCGAAGAGGACAATTGAAGTTTGCATACAAGAACCTGAAGCAAAGTGCAAGAACTTTCAAAACGCTTGAAACATTAGATATTCATTCTCATCTGTAGCTGCAATACATAAGGTAGCAAAAAGACTTGCTGAGAAGACTTGCACCTACACATCTAAACAGCTTAAGTCCAGCGCTGTGTAGCAGATACATTCCACTCTGAGCAGCACTGGGGCTGGGGGAGGGCAGGGGGGCATAACAGGGCAGGAGGATGGGCAGATCGTGACCGGGAGGGGGTTGGGATCAGCATCAGCATCGCTGGCGAACACCGAATTCTATGCTCCCTTCTGGGCCTTTCCTCTTTACGTGGGGCTTCTCGGGTCAGCGCCAGCAAAATAGCAGGCATGGACCCGAGCAGCCCCATAGTGGAGGGTGGGGCTTGGGATAAGGGACGAATGTGGCAGCAATGGCCGGCTGCTGCATCCTAGGCAGGATGCGGCCCATGCCAGCATGCCAGTGGACATTTGTCCCCTTCCCCATGTGTAAGCCCTGGAGGCCCCAATGGGCCTCCTCAGACGTGTGGCAGCTCTTTAGCTGGCATACGTCTGGAGAGGCCGTGTAAGGCTGGCCTGGCCTGGCCCAGGAAGGGGCATGGGATATCGGCACAGCCCCTTCCCAGGCCGGCCAATGGCCCCCTCCCCCACCTCACCGGCCTGCCCTCCCCACACCCTCCCACCAAGTCCTGCGCAGGGCTTACCTGTGTCCAGTGGTGCAGAGTCCAGGAGACGGCAGAGTGAGCGGCACTTTTGCAACACCTAAAGCCGGTGGAGCACGCACTCCACCGGCCTATATTTAGGCAGGATCACGCTCTTAGATTTTTAATGCACCAAAGGTTGAAAGTGAGCAATGTTAGCGAAATTGTAGGCCCAAAATAGGATGGCACTATGATCCTGAACTTGCCCATTTAACTTGCCAATATTTAGCAAAATTTATATCTTCCTTTCATATTAATGGTGTGCTGTGAGTTTTAATATTTTGGTTGTTTGTCAGCTTCTCTTTTCCTAACTTTGAGGAGCTGTGGCCTGAGCTTATTTTTAGAAATAAGTGAACAAAGAGGCCTGCAGAAAATATTGCTGAAGTTATCACTTGATATACGTATATGTGTTTTTTCTTATCAACCTGGGCACTCATCTCAGGTCTAAAGTTGTATCAAACTATGTCTGTGTCTAGACACAGGGTCTCCCCTGTGCCTAGATGCCCCGGTTCCTCTTACCTCCTGCTGCAGGTGAGCAACCAATTCCGAGCACTCATGTGGAGGACAATACATGCCCATCCAGATGAGAGTTGCCACCTCAAGCTCCACAGACCAAGGAGAAAGAAGGGCTCTCGGTAACCCACACTCCTGTCCAAAGAGGAGACAACAGAGGGGACTCCCTACTGAGCAGGGTGGAGGCAGCAATGTGCAGACTGGACAAGACATCTTGGGAAGTATGTTGTCTTCCTGGTGCACATATCAAGGGTGTGATGGAGAGGCTACCAAGACTCATGAAATCCAATGACTGCTACCCCTTCCTGCTGCTCCATGTAAATGATACTGCCCCAAGTTGTCTCAGAAGGATCTCAAGAAACTATGAGGCAATGGGAAGGAAAGTGGAGAAGCTGGGGGCACCATCTATCCTTCCTGTCAAAACGTAAAAGCACAGCAAGAGAAAAGAGGGTCCTGGCAGTGAACAGTTGGCTACAAAGATGGTGTTGTGATTCTTGGACCACAGCCAGCACTGTGAAGGACTCCTGGCAAGAGATGGGTTGCAGCTCATGAGGACTGGCAAGAATATGTTTGGCAAGGACCTGGCAAGTCTCATCAGGAAGGCATTGAACTAAATACAAAGGGGACAGGGGAACAAAATGCAGAAGCTAATATAAAGACAAGCATTGGATACCAGATGGTGAGAGACAAAGAAACAGGTTTGTGGAGTGGGTGATTAGCGTCTTGTAAGAACCTACACCAGGGAAGCTAGTAGGAGGAGATACAATATACCAATGCATAGAGAATGGGAAACAGAGAGGATGAACTTGAAATCATAATAAGGGAAGGCAAATACGATTTGAAAGGCATCATGGAAACTGGATGGGATGAGACCCATGAATATAAGACTGGAAGGATAGAACTTGTTGAAAAGGAACAGACCCGACAGAAAGGGGCGTGCAGTTGGGTTATATGTCAAAAATGTATACACCTGGCACAGGAATCTAGGAATCTGGGCATGGAAGCCAGATAGAACACATCTGGGTAAAGAATAAAAGGAGAGAAGAACAACAGCCCGATCCTGCCAAAGATGCAGTGACTGGCCGAAATGGCCGGCCACTGCATCGTAGGCAGGATGCGGCCTGCACCGGTGCGACTGGGGCTTACCTCAGGGGAAGGGTTAGTGTTAGGGTTAACTGCATAAAAAACTGTGGCAATGATGGACAGGCAAAGGAAAGTGCGAGTGTGCCTTTAAAAATCCAAGCAAAACTGGCAATGATGTCTGTGACCAACTAGCAGGTGATGCTAATTAGATACTCACCTATCTTCAAAAGAATGCTGCCTAGAAGACTGAGCAGAGGATGCAAACTTCTTGCAAGCCCTGAAGATGCTTTCCATAGCTGAAAGCGAAACGTTGGGATCAAATTCGACGTCGTATATGACTTTGTGGCTCGAAAACTTGAGCAATGTTTTAAATTATATTTTAGATTCGCCCAGCCACGAAAGCCTTAGTGTGTTTGTATGTCTGTTATAACTTGATGAACGGGTAACGTATTTATGTCCCTTATGAATGTTTTTGTTATGTCCTTTTTCACTTTGTTTATATTTAAACTTTTTTTTAAATGTACATAATTTACAGCCCAATCCTGCGTGGTGATGCAGCGTTGGCGATGCAGCCTCTGCTATATCCTACGGGGGTGTGGAGGTCTCTTCAAGGTAAAGAGACATTTGTCCCCTTGCCCCAGGGTAAGATCCAGCAGCCGCTATGGGTCAACACGGATCTGCGCCAGCTCTATAGTTGCCGCAAGTCTGTGTTGATTTGTGCAGGCGGATCAGGCCTGAGAAAGGGGTTTGGATTCGGCGTGTACCGCCACCACTGAACCCGCCCCCTCCCAGGCTCAACCCGCCCAATCTTCTCCCCATTCCACCCTCACCCATCCCATTCCACCCCCTGTGCTGGGTTTACCTGCTCCGGCAGGCCTTCCAAGTTCCACCGGCAAATGCAGGAAGGCTCTGGCCATCCCGCCAGCACGCCGGCAACTTGCACTGGTGTCCAACAGCTGCTTTTCGGGCTCGGGCTGCCCATTGCTCAACGCTAAATGGCTGTTACTGAACATGCGAACTATCTCCCTTGAAAATTAATGTAAGCACATTTGCGGCACCTGAAGAATAAGTGGTGCCGGTGCCGCTCTCTCTGTGCCAAGGACAGAGCTGCAGCCACCAGGGAAGGTATGTTCCCTGTGGTGCTGCGGAGGGGCATGGGGAGGACAAAACAGGGCGTTCCTGGGGGATGGGCCTGCCAGGCCTGGGAAGTGGGAAGGATTGGGGGCGGCATACTCCATTGAATTCTATCCCCCTTCCCGGGCCTGTTTAACAACACGAGGCTCCTTGGATTTGTGCCAGCCATTTTGCCGGCACACATCTGAGGAGATCCATGAGGTGGCTGGGGCTTGACACAGAGTAATGTTGGACTCCGCTGAGACCTCCAGCAGCCTCCTGTCCAACACAGGATACGGTACAACATGCTTCTGCACGCTGTGGCAGTGCTGGACAGGACTGGGCTGCTCGATTACTACACATTTTCATCCATTCTATTTTCCCCTAATTTTCCCCTACCATTGCCCTTATAGTATACCCAGAAATTTGATTGAATCACCAAAATTCAGAATGAAACTAAGGTGGCAGAACCCTAAACCTTGTATTATTTTTTACTAGATCAGATTGTTTCAGCATCAGCCAGAAGTCAGTCATCCAGTTGTTTTTGGCTGACCTGGAAATAACCCATGCCAGCCATGACTGATGAGGATAATAGAACTCATCTGAAGAATGCCAAGTCAATGAACTGACTCAAGTGTGTCAAAGCTACCTCATCCCAAATTAGCCTATTAAAATAAACACTTACTGAGAGGGGTACAAAGCTAGGATCATAGCCATCAAGCAGCAAAGGCTCTGCCAACCCCCAGCCCAATAGTTACACACACACACACACACACACACACACACACACACACACACACACACACGTATGGATGCGAGTTGTAAAGTGACACAACCTCAAGGATGTGGCCTCATTAAAACAAGCACTTTTAAAGGGGGCCAAATCAAATAATAGAGATTCCAAAGCAAACAAGAAAACTTTAAGGGGTAAAAGAGCTTGAACTCCTGTACTTCAGACAGACATTATGCATAACTGAGAAACCCAAGAAATGACACTAAGCAAAAGGATAGAAAGCACCTGCCTTTCTGTGAGTTTGAACATCCTGGGGACTGTCTGCTCTACCTCACCAACAATGAATTGTTTCTTGATCTATGATTACTGGACCAGGAGCATGACATGCACATCCTTCCCCAATAACAATTTACCTGGTACTATACTGGGACGTCATCCTTGATTAATAAGGATCACATCATACAGGGGGAAAACAGGAACAAAGTGAGTCTTGCGGCATCACAAAACAGGAACAAAGTGAGTCTTGCGGCATCACAAAGCTTGCAAATTTATTAATGACCCAATCCTATCCAATGTTTGCACCAGCACAACACGGGTTGCGAAACCACGCTGGCAGGAAGGCCAGAGCCTTCCCACAAACATCAGTGGCTGCACGGACGCCCGCCGGAGCAGGTAAGCCTGAACAGGAGGTGGAATTGAGTGAAGGGAGGACAGAGAAGGGGCAGAACGGGGCGGGGAAGGGCAGTGATGGGGGCGGGGTGGGCCGATCGAGCCCGGGAGGGGGCAGGATTGGCAGCACCGATGCACACCGTATCTTATCCCCCTTACCAGGCCTGATCCACCGACACGGATCAACGCAGACTTGCGCCAGTGATATCGGATAAATATCCCTTTGTCCCGATGAGACCGCCAGCATGCTTAATTCCCCTGCGGGATGCAGCGTAGCCCACGTTGTCGCCGCTGCATCGCCACACAGGGATTTAGTTAGGATTGGGCTTCCTGGCATCAGCTTCAAGGGCCAGATCCCACTTCATCAGTTGTGTGAAGTGATCACCTAAGCTAGTAGGTATATATACTCTGAATACATCAGAAAAAAAAAGAAAAAAAAATCTCAGAAAATGAAGCTAAAAGACCAATCAAAGCAAAACAGCAAGAAGTAGTATATCACACAACTATGCAAAGCACATATGAATACTAGATGCAGTCAAAGGAATGCAAGATACAATCAGAGTGAATGAAACCCACTCCCAACTAAAGGTCTTTGATGATAAATTTGCATAACAAGATGAATACTAAAAACAACTAAAATGGATAATTAGACCCAGCAGTCTTAACAATATGAGTGCCACACAATGATTTATAATAGAAATTAGTTACAGGTACTTGAGGTGGATTCTTGAGGTGGAACAGGGAGGAAATTTCATGCGATGATGCAGCTAAACAAACCCAAATATCACATGAATTATCAATTGAAGGTGAGTGTATAATTTTTAAACTAGGTTTTGCTTCCTGTAGTCAGATGGCCATTCTCAGTCTTTCTAAAGTCCCATAAAATATTTGTCCCTCTAGGTGTGTATCCAGTTTTCAATGGCATCCATAAGTAAACAGTAAAAAATAGATGTAGACAAAAGTAGACAGGCTGAAATCTGGGACACAGGAAGAAAGAAAACCTGACACTCCCCCACCATACAATGAGGTTAAAATGACAGGGAACAGTTTTAGGTAAGAAGTGTCCTTGAGTGTACCGTATTCCTTTATTTTCATTCAAGACATAAACTACTAGCTGCAACTACCCTCATGGGGAAAAGGAAAATGCAAGTGGGAACAGTAGCGTAGCCGGGGGGGGGGGGGGCGTGGTGCGATAAGTGCTGCATGCCGGTACACGGAGGTGTATGGCAGCGAAGGCAGCATTTCAACCTTCATGTAATGCCATACAGCACTTATCACACTGCCCCCCCCCCCCGGCTACTCTACTGAGTGGGAGCCTAACCTGGCCCGCACAGAGAGGAATTTGGCAGTGATACTGCATACAAACTGTTTTGCGCACAAAGAGATACAGGATTGCACATAGACACACATGCATGCATGCATGCATACACTCTGCGCGCCACCATCCACTCATCATGACTGGAATTTTGCAAGTTAAGGAAACAATTGCAACATCCCCATTATCCTCTCCAGATACTGCAGAAAAGAGGAAAGGGGAGGGGGCACCATTTTGCTTGGGTGAAGTGCTACTTCCATTGAAAAATGTATCATTTGTCCTTGCTCTCTACACCTCTGTTAGAAGGATTTCATGGGTCATTAAAAAGCAGCCTCAGAGTATATTCTCCCAGACAGGCCTGCCACCTGTGCACTTATTGAGCCATTTTATATGCTTTTTGGAGTTGCTTTCCCCACCAGTTACTTTTACGGCTGTCCAGGTTTCCACAGTGATTCGTCTCCCATCCAGCTGTGGGACATTTCTTATCTCAAATGCAGACTATAGGATGAGAAACCTGAAACTTCAGCAGCTCTTCACCCATCTGTACTTCAAATGTAGGTAAGCATTTTACCTGCCAGGTATCAACTCTACATAACACAATGCAGCTCTGACCCATCTTCCTTGCCATTAAAGTCTATGGGCCAAAGACTTCAGTCTGGTCTAGGTCTAGTGACAACTGACAGTTCTAGGAAGGACTATATTCCATGGCAAATTTACTTCACTTGGAGTGAAAAAGACTTCCACATTCATCAAACCAAGCAAAAGCAAACGAATCAGACTTGGACTAACCAGTGATTATATTAGTCAGCAGAGCACAAATCCTATAATACACAGTAATTCATGTGTAAGTTGGGACTTCCAAGAAAAGACACACAGCAGCAGCATGCTTGTTTAGTACAGTAGTGATCAAGTAATACAGTTAGGTAAAGGTAAAGGTGACCACTGACAATTAAGTCCAGTCGTGTCCGACTCTAGGGTGTGGGGCTCATCCCCATTTCAAAGCTGAAGAGCCAGCGTTGTCCGAAGACGCCTCCGTGGTGATGTGGCCGAAATGACTCTCCTTGCCGCAGCGCATAGCATGCGGCTGGAACACGGAGCGCTGTTTACCTTCCCGCAAGCGGTACCTATTTATCTACTCACATTAACATGCTTTGGAACTGCTAGGTTGGCAGGAGCTGGCCAAGCAACGAGAGCTCACCCCGTCGCGGATTCGAACTGCCGACCTTTCGATCGACAGCTCATGGTTCAGTGGTTTAACCCACTGCGCCACCCGCTGGCCTATTACAGTTAGGAATCTCAATTAAGCTAGCCTGTATTACCAAGCATTGTGTTGATCTTACAAGTAGGGTCTGTTTATGGTGATGGCTGGCCAGTGATTCAAACTTGCGATTCTGAGATAGCTTTCACTATGAGCCACTTGGCCTGAATTCTGGTTCACAGTTGCCCTGCCCAAGAACTGGAATGGAAGCCAAGAGAAACAGTTGGGTCTTTAAGAGCTCACTACTAGGCAACCAGTCACCATACAGAAACTTGCAGCAATGCTTCAAGACTGCTGCTGTTCTGCACAGTGGAAAAGCCAGGCCCTCGGATTCTGTCCCCGGGTTCTAATAGGTTGCAAACGTGAACCTTTCAAAGCTGGCCACTGGGGCTTCCCTTCAAGGGGATACATCTGAGCAGGAAACTGGACCCATATAATAATCTCCGATGGCATCATTCTCTAGGGTCTGAAGGAGATTTCAGTGAGTTTGTCCGCAGAGACTCCTAACGGCCGAACAACAGCCCTTGTTGAACATTTTCGCTTGCCAAGAATACTGGTCACGGAGCCAGTTAAAGTTTAGGCTCCTATACCAGAAGTGGCGAGTGAGAAATAGGGTCCAGGGCTAACTCTTTCAATGACCCAGTTCTCTAGCCACAATAGCCCTATTCAGAAGTCGTGTAGCTGCGGAGATTCTTTGTGTGCACAGACAAATGGTGTCCCAAGGAAGTATTGGCATTTTTTTTTCTTCTTGCTTGACAGCTCAATCCTATCCAACTTACACCACCGGCATAACCAGTAGTGCAGCGAGAACGAGAGGCCCCAGAACGGAAAGGGAATTCAAATCCCCTTTGAATCCCCCCTTTGGAGGGGATTTGAATTCCCTTTCCATTCTGGGGACTCTCATTCTCGCTGCACTGCTGGTTATGCCGGTGGTATAAATTGGATAGGATTGAGCTGAGTTACACTGGTGGTGTAAGTTGGATAGGATTGCGCTGTAAGACTATAAAAGCATGGGAGGACAAGTACTCGACAGGCCACACTATCTGCCTGGTGGGTAATATTCAACTTGCCAGTCACTAATTGTGAAGGCCTGGCCTACAGCAACCCAACGTAATGTGGTGCTTACTTTTGAAGCAACTTCAGCAGCCTCAACTCATTCCCTTTAGCCTCAAGTACATCTTTTTAACAAGGACTGCAGTTTGGACATTCCTCTCTATGTTTTCAGTCTTTGACAGCCACATGCACAATGACCCCAGAGGACATGCCTGCGCCTTGGTTGCCTGCACTCATACTGATGTGTCAGACTGCTGTTGTTAAGACTTCCAAACTGTTTGTTTGCTGCAGAGGTGTGACATGGCAATAGCTTCTCACCAGCATCCTGTATCACACTTGAGTCTGTTTATTTTGACAGCCAACCCATTTCTATATTTCTAACCCTAGAACACCCATGCCGACCACAAAAAACTGCCCTCATCAGGTTAAGTAAGCACACCACAGATAAATTTAGTTACAAACAAGTCAAATGATGGAAACCAAGCAATAAAAAGTTGCACTCATTTTGAGAGCTGGAGAAGCTTCTCAGGTTACAAGTCACCTTATGTAACAGGAATGGCATTGAATCCTTTTAATAGAAATGGAGGAAAGAGACCAAACGGAAGAGAGCTTTTACACCTATTCATTCACAAGGCACACTATTTCTTCTAGTGTTCAAAACACAAAGACTTACAAACTAGCTTCTCCTGATTGGCAGACCACAGATACAACAAACTGATACAGCTGGGTGCTAGCATAAAAGGAAGAAAACCCCTGGGCCAATTTGTTGGCCAAAATATACAGGAACCACACACATCTGTACCGCAAGGCATGAGTGAATCTGTCTTTGGCAGTCACTAGCTAACTTGTTCTGCAGAGGGGTAAGCGGAGCAGAATGTCCTCTGACTGTGACTGACTGAGTTACAGTACTGTCATACTATGGAGGATCTCTGACTGTCGTTGGCTAAACTGCCCAGATCCTACAAGGCAGTGGTTTCCAAACCAGAGGATGCAACCCAAACGAGGGACGTGTAGATGTTCCCAGGATCGCAGGAAGCAATGTTTCCTCACACAGCTGGAATTGAAGCCCTGCACAGCTTCCCTCTAAGTGCTCCAAAGCTCAGCGATGATGATAACCTCATTGCCGAGTGCTCCGGAGAATTTGTATTGTTGTTATTAACATGTACAAACTCCATGGGTTGCTGAACTAACAGAAGAATGGTATTTAGGGTTGCAGTCAAAGAAATTGGGAAACACTGCTACAGGGGGTCAGGACAGGCAAAAGGACTCAGAAACAGAGGGGAGTCCCAGATGGCACATGGGGGGGTGACAAAGTGAGTGGGGGTGTCAACTGCACTGTTACGTCGGCGGGAAGAGCGGCCGGCAGTGGCGGAGACGGCGATTGTTTTGGCCCACCCGCCCTGCGCCTCTGAAGGGATGCTTAGCAGCGGTGGTGATGTCACGTCGGCGGGAAGAGCGGCCGGCAGTGGCGGAGACGGCGATTGTTTTGGCCCACCCGCCCTGCGCCTCTGAAGGGATGCTTAGCAGCGGTGGTGATGTCACTTCCGATGGTGACGTCACCGGGGGGGTGGTATCGCAACGCCACTGGACGGACTATGACAAAGGAAGAGGTAAGGATCTGAAAAGGCAGCAGAATCAGAGAAGGAGGAAAGCCTGGAAAAGAAGAAATGGAAGTAGGAATGATTCAAGGAAATATGGAGGAGAAGACAAGGGAGCAGAGAACAAAGCCTGAGAAGGGAAAGAAAATAGTCAGAAAAAATGGCAGGTGCTGAAGTTCACAGCTTAATTTGAAATAACTAGCAAAATATCTGCTTTCTGCTTAAAGGATACCCAAACAGGCAGAGCTATTCCACACTTTACACTGTAGACATGTTGGCTTGGGCTGTGTGGACACTGGTGTTTGCCAGGGCAAACAGTGCGTAAAAAGATGGCCTATATCTATAAAAACAAAGGGATACACATATTGGACCCACGCTGAGGAGTCGCAACTGGCCATGGCTCCCTGATGCATGTCAACTGCAGGTTGAGAGAGGCACAGGAAGACACAAGGGGCAAAGAGGGAGAGAGAAAAACAATAAACCGGATGAGAAGCTAACCAATTGTTGGTATTGTGGTTAGGGCATTTTTTGGCTTGAAAAGGCCAGGTGTGGAGAGGGACATACCACCACACCCCTTAGCATTTAGGCTAACGGGGAACTCTGACCTCTAGCACATCCCTACATGAAATTACGGCTCTCAACATCAAAAGAGTTAATTGAAACATTCACTGGAAAGTTTGCATCAATGAGGATAATTTAACACACCTGGATAACGAGCCTCATCCAATGCTGTGATGTTTCTCAGATGCCAAAGAAGAGTATTTGAGGGAAATTATCCCATCTCATGGCCTCAGGACACCCTTCCCCCAAGCAGTCAATTCTAATGCATGAGCACCCCATGATAGAAACTCTGACCCCACCCAGGCCAAAGGGTTGATAAATAAGGCTCAGTGATATGCCTCATCTAGTCAGCCAAAGGGAGGACGGGACACAACATGAAAGCCTATTCTTGTTGAATCATTTGCTCTAATTTCCTCTGATGTGCATTTTGGTTTTGGATTAATTAGAACAGAGTCCCACATGTATGTACTGAACTTCTGATTCTCTGTTCATAAACTATCTCCAATGTGCCTTACCTTCAGACAACCTGGTCCAATCACAAAGATAGGTGATTTTGGTAGAATCCCTCTCTCTGGATATGGCCCAATCAACTTTCAACTGAACTGTCAAAAGGTGCTTAAAATGAGAACAATCCAGATGCTCAGGACAAATGCTCAAGCGCAGCCCAGGAACACCTTGGGAGAAGGGGATGTTTGTCCCCTTCCCCGGGTGTAGGGCTGCCCGGCCCCAATGGGCCTCCTCGGATTTACGTCGGCTCTGGAGCCGACGACGTATATCCAGGGCGGTGGGGTAAGGGTGGCCCGGGCCGGGAACGAGTGTGGGATATTGGCGGAGCTCGCCAACGGCCACCCTCTCTTGCCGCCCACCCGATCAGTCCTCCCCTGCACCTACCGGTGCAGGACATACCTGGGGGGAGGGAGCAAGGGGGGAGTAAGTAAGGTCCAGGGGGAGGCAGAGTAAGGGCTGCTGGTCTCTGCGCCAGTGGCCCTTACTCTCTGCGTATTGGCAACGCACATCGAAACACATCTCCTATGGAGAGGAATTGTGTCTGGTTCAGCTGCAAAATGTGTGGCACTTGATACTGAGAGACTAGCTGCAAACAGATTCATGGTAAGGTGACTCCAGCGATGAATCTCCATGATGAAACATTATGATCTGACCCCTCAATTCCAAGAGACAGGCACAACAGTGCATACAATCCAGCAAGACTCCTATAACCTGGATATGCTGTGTTGGTTTCAGCTATGACTTCTCGTTATTGACATATATGCCCTGGGATGTTGTTAGAGTAATGTTCAAATGTTTTAGGAGTTGCTGCTTAGCTTCTGCCACTACATCAGCAAATTGTCCAAGTATGGGAACACTATTGTCCCTCAACACCAAAGAAATGCTGGTGACCACAGCCATACGCTTTCTGAAGACCCTTGGTGATACGGAGATTGCCAAAGGTCAGCATTCAATATTGGAAGCACTCAGTGCTGACCACAAAGCAAAGGTACTTCCAGTGTTGTGGACACATCACAGGCCCCAATCATATTGGGGCATTGTGCTGCCGGAACTAACATTCCAGCAGTGCAAGACCCTTGACAGGGGGAGCGAAAGCTGGGTCACCGTCGCACGCTTCAGGGCTGCTGCTGCAAACAAGCATACAAAATGCATTATTTATCCTATTTCTACATGATAATGCTAATAATAATACAGTAGTATGGTGTCATGATAATGATAATACTGTTTCTAAGTCCAGACAATAAAAAAATTCTAGACCAGGGTGTCTCAACCAGTGGTACTAGTACCACCAGTGGTACTTTGGCCAACTGCTGGTGGTACTCAGTCCGCCGGACCACCAGCACTTTTGGTGGCACGTTTTCACTCCTGAGAGGCTCCTGCCTTTGGCCGAGCCTCTCGGGAACACTGAGAAGGACCCTTCCACCCACCTAGAGCATCCTACCTGCATTTTCTGGCCTCTGAAAACCTGAAAACCCGGACGTAACTGACGATGACGTCATCGCCCGTCAGTTCCGGTGGTATGCAGCAGGAGAGTGGCGTCGGAAGTGGTACTCAGCCAGGAAAGGGTTGAGAACTCCTGTTCTAGACCCATTGTAGACCAGTTGTCGAGTAGGGGGATACAAGGCAGTGGCCAAGTCCTGAGCCTTTAGAAAGAGGTACAGCTGGCAAATCAGCCAGAGTCAAAAGAACACACTGCTGGACATGGCAGTTATCTGGATGTCCAAAACGAATGTCAAGTCTAGGAGCACTGCCAAATTTTCAATAACAGCTCCTTAAGGGGAACCATGCTCCCTCAAGAGCAGCCATATCCCCAATATCCAGATCAGCATGTCCAGCAGTATCTCTGTTTTGCAGGATTGGGTTTCAGGTTATTCACCCTCATCTAGACAATTGCTAACCTCAGTCAATGACCTGCTACACCTGATGGTGAAAGGAGAAAAAAGCAGGGCGCGAGCAGTATTATTGTAGCATTACACTCCAAGTCGAGGAATTCCAGTGGGTGCATGTAATTGTTTAAAAGCATGAGGCACAAGAGAGTGGTACCCACAGGAGACAGTAGGTGTTTTCCAGCACCACCTTCCTAGACAGTGCCTCAACTCCCATCCCTACCAGGTGATCCAGAAGAATTATCATAGCCAGTAGTATCAAAAGCTGCTGAGAGAGAGAGAGAGGTCTAGGGAAATCAACAGGGCAAGACTCTCCTGGTAAAGGTTATCAACCAGGGTAACCAAGGCAAATTCTATGACAGGCATGGACTGGAACCAGATTAAAACTGATCTATATGTTAGTTTAATTCTTTTCTTTTCTCAAAATTAGCACCATACCTTTCATAATCACATGGGGGGGGGGGATAAAATAGGTAAACCAAACTTTTCAGCCCTAAAAGAATAAAAGCGTAAGAAACAGCAAAAAACAAAACAAAACCTATACGAATTAAAATGAAACGTTGAACCGTGTTTACAAGACAAGTTTTATTCCCACCTGAGATGTCTGGGCAACATTCTCCAATGGAAGGAAGCTTCCAGAGAACTGATTTATATCAAATTCCTAGCGTAGGACTCCTAAATCAACATGCCAATGGTGCTAGCTAGGGAAAGTGCAGGGCCAGCACTTCTTGCTATGGCTGAAAGCAAACTGAAAGCTGTGAGTGAAGGATTGCGGCAAGGTCGTGTACTGCCAAGGCCTCAATGTAAACACAGGTGTTATGGAACGAAAGTGGAATGGGCTACCCCATCCAGCAGCCAGGGAAACACTGGCAGTCACATTGCTGAATCTGAATGCTGCAGTTAAAGGGGGGGGGGGGGGAGTGTGTGCATGTGTGTGTTTAAAATCTTGCTTTAAATCAACTTTTATACTATGGCTCCAAGTTCCAGTAGCCACCTGACTATTTCCGTCACGAGAGAGGCTGAGATTGCCTTACCAGGCTTTTCCTCTCTCCCCCACCCCGTCTCATCCCCAGGCCTCTCTTCATACTCTGTAAAGTAGTATGAGGTTATTACCATTTACTGGCATCTAACAAAGATTATTTTATAAATGTCGGAGGCTGAAGCTCCTTTTTAAAGCATCCAGTTTTGCTGAATGACAGGAGGCCTAGTGTTTTCTTATGCGTATACGTGTGTGCGCCTCTTTGGCTGTTTCTTAAACAGAGGTGTAAACAGAAGAGTCAATTCAAAACCGCAAATGTAGTACTGTACATGCTACAGGCCTCCCTGGACTGTACCACTTCAGATTGCTGGAGGAACAAGTCACAGCATGACAACACACTCAACAACACACAAAATGTTAACAACACAAAACTTTCATGTGTTTGGGGGGAACAGTGTGCAAGAGGGAAGGCCAAAGGCCAAGCTAAAACTCTTCTCTCTGAGAAGAATAGTTTCCACATCTAGAGTCAAGCTCAGAGGCGTCGCTCCGGTAGGGGCGGGGCTGTAAGTTTTGCTTGGTCGGAGTCCCGTTTACCGAACGAGCAGGAGGCGGCCCCGCCCCCTCACTGTCAGAGCCATTCCCCTGCGGAGAAAGCAGCAGGCAGGGGCCGCCTCCTGCTCGTTCGGTAAACGGGACTCCGACCGAGCAAAACTTACAGCCCCGCCCCTACTGGAGCGACGCCTCTGGTCAAGCTAGATGGGATTTTAAAGATCCACAATTGGCTCTCCTCTCCTGTGACTTTTAAAATACTTTGAAAAGAAGCTATGGAGGATTCCAGTCTGGATCTGGATCCCCCCTTCCGTGTCCCCAATATAAAATTATCTCCACCACCTGAAGTTGCTATTTGCCCTACTACAAAAAGCTTAGCTTTAAATTTTCCCTATCAGGGCAAATAGCAACAGGGGAAGAAAACTTACGCTGGGAAATTTAGCCGCAGAAGAAACAGTTAAACCCTTCTCCCCTAGTGCGAGGACCTCAATACAATTCACAGGTCCTCATGGCTGTCTCCAACAAAAATGGAAAGAAATGGAAAATCAAATCATAAATCTCTAATGTGTCATCTAGTTTTGCCCTAATTTACATGAGAAGTATTCAAACACAAAATCCACACCCACAGATTAGATTTATTACCATACGTCCCGGAATGGCCGGGACAGACCAGGATTTTGGGGTCCTGTTCCGAGGTCCCAGGGTGTATGGCAGCATCCCGGGGTCTTGCTGCCACAACCGGGCCTCTTTTCATGTAGCAAAGAGGCCTGGTTGCAGCCAGGAACCGGGCAAGTCCAAAGTGCACAGCCGCGCATGCGCACGGCGCGGCTGGATGCTTTGGCCTTGCTTGGTTCCCAGTTGGTAATCGGGCAAGGCCGAAGCGTTGAGCCGCGCATGCACACAGCTGGACGCTTTGGCCTTGCCTGATTCCCGGCTGAAGCGTCCAGCCAAGGAGGAGCCCTGGCCGGCGTCGGCAGCGTCAGCGGGGGGCACAGCAGTTGATGAGGACAGCAGCACCGTGGGAGGAACAGCAAAAAAGGCAAGCAAAAATGGCGCGGAAAAAAGACAGCAACGACACACGGTCAAAAAAATGTTTTAAATGGTGGGGAGAAAAAATAGGGGTGGGTGGGTCCCACAGGTTTGCTGAAGACAGGTCCCACAAGTTAGCACAGGTTTGCTGAAGACTGTAGCCACTATGAACTAAAAAAGTTCACTTGAACAGGCCCTGAGCAACGCAAGCAAAATGGGCTGTTCACTCTGCTTACACACCATTGCTGCTTAACTTGTACTATTTAGTCTACCCAAAACCAAGGAGCCAATTCCACACTGGGGCTCAGTTCATACGTCATGCCAAAATATGGTTGGTGTTAACAATAGTTTGAGCTTCCACAAATCGTAGTTGAGACCTGCGCCTGTGTGCTTTCATTGTCCTTTTGCTCAGCACTCCAGTTTTTAGGTGCATAGTTCTCTAGGGGCAGAGAGAGAGAGTAATGGGCATAACTATGGTTTGTCAATTCAGACATCATGTCAAATCATAGCTAAGAACAAAACAATGGCTTGAGAACCCACTTCAAACCATTGTTTCTGATTTTGCTTTTCTAGCTGGTTGTAAACCATGATTTACCAATTCAAACAACATACCACTTCATATTTACTGTATTAGAATACATGTATATTTATACTTCACCATTCCATAAAATATCTCTCAAGGGCGGCAAATCACAATTACAAAGTTTGAAAACAACCAATTTAAAAACAGAAAGAAAACAAACTCTGAAAACAGTTATGAAAGAAAGCAGGCAACGACATAGTGCCAAACTAAATGTGGTGCTAAATGTTCTTAATAAATAAATAAATAAATAAACAACAGAATTGGGTGGGGGTGATCAGAGAGATGGGAGTGTAATGTTTTCAACCATGCCATGGTATCGATTAATTTTTTTCCCCAAAGCTATTTATTCAGAGAGAGAAATTGTCATTAATAGCAATGGCAGTTTCTTTTCAGGGCAAATAGCTTCAGCAGAAAGGTGATTTTTGCTGGGACCAGAGCATAGTTGGAAAAGACTAAGGGGAAAAAAAAAAAAACCTCTTTCCCAACACCACAGGCCCAATCCAGATTCCCTCCCCCCATCATGGCTGTTATTAAAAACAAAAAACAGAAGCACATTATGTTTTAAGCATCCTGTTTAGTTTGGCCTCATATCAAGCCAAATGCTCTCATACAGCCCAATCCTATATTGGGCGGCAGGATTGGACAGAGTTCCGCTCTGGTGGCAAGATGGCCACCAACAGTCCGCAGAGTGCTGTCGGTGGCCATTTTGGGAGTGCTGCCACAAGAGGCGGCAGGGCTCCCTGGCCATCACCGGACCTTGCCATGCTCACGCCCACAGTAAGGCAGTGGCAGGTGGGTGGGGAGGGGGAGGAACAGGGGCAGGGAGGCTGCAGGAGGGGGTGGATCTGGCGGTGATGGTGCATGCTGGATCCTATCCCCTCTTTTGTAAGCCTCCCCACCCTTTTCTCTCCTCAGCTACAGAGCTGGCACAGGTCCAAGGAGGCCCATTGGAGGGCGGGAGGCTTACAGAGGGGTAAGGGGAAATGATACCGCCGCAGCGCCAGCACCCGTAGCCCACAGAATTGGGCCGTGAGTCACACAAATCTTCTCCCTCGAAAGAAAGGGGAGGAGACACAAACCATGCAAATCAGATATACACTATGTCACACATATAGTAGGGTATGCGCACACGCATACCTGCTAAACAAGTTATCTGTTGTTTTCAGGAAGAATTCTGTTGCCAATGTCTAGAAGAAGATCAGATTCAGTGTGTGGCCAGACTAAAAGAATGAAGAATATGCTCTTTATCTATGGCTCACAGATTAGCAAAATTGGCCTTCTGGCCAAGTCAGTTGGTTGAGTTTTTTAAAATAAAACTTTTCCAGGTCATTTCTGAGAAGTTTAGTATACTTGAAAGTGAGAGATTAATAGCATTGGCTGGGTTCAGGCATAATGTAGTCAGGTGTCAGGCAACATTCCACACACACACACACACGGTATGCCAATACTCTCAGTGCTGAAAAGGCTATTGATAGTGTCTCCAGAGAACTTTGTATTTAAGATTCGGCTAAACCTCTCTTTCCCCTTTGGAGAAAAAGAAGTTTATTACATGCAATTTTGTTCCTTGGCTTCTGCAGTTACCAATGCTCACGGCCCATCAACTTTCTCCACAATTCAGCACCTGTTGGGGATGACTTTTTATTTCCTTCGTTTTATGCACTGAAGACAGAACCCTGAAGGTGCCAGGATGAGATCAGATTCCTCCATGAACAAGCTTGTGAGGGGAAGTGGGAGGGAAAAAGCTGGCTTTGATTATTTGATTGTCAGTGCCAGAACAAGACCATCAATACCAGGGCCTTAAAAGAAAGTTGATCTTCCCCATAGATGTCAGGTGAATTGGAGAGTGAAAAAACCCCATCAGACTGACTGCATTAGATGAGTCATAGATTCCTTCCCTGACAAATTCTAACCCTTTTGTTTTAAAGCATAATATATAAAGATCTCTCTCTCTCTCTCTCTCTCTCTCTCTCTCTCTCTCTCTCTCTCTCTCTCTCTCTCTCTCTCTCTCTCTCTCTCTCTCTCAGAAACACAAACATACATAGGTAAAGGTAAAGGTATCCCTTGACAATTAAGTCAAGTCGTGTCCGACTCTAGGAGCGGTGCTCATCTCCGTTTCAAAGCCGAAGAGCCAGCGCTGTCCGAAGACGTTTCCATGGTCATGTGGCCGGCATGACTCAACACCGAGATGCATGGAACGCTGTTACCGTCCCGCTGACGTGGTACCTATTAATCTACTTGCAATTTCTTGCTTTCGAACTGCTAGGTTGGCAGGAGCCGTCGCGCGGAATCGAACTGCCGACCTTTCGATCGACAGCTCATGGTTCAGTGGTTTAACCCACTGCGCCACCCTCTCCAAATGCTGAGCAAACTTTGCGCTCTCTCTCTGTACACACACACACACACACACACACACACACACACACACACACACACAACACAACACACACTGTATATAGCTATATAGATCAGAACCGTTAAAATAGAAAAGGATAACTACTGGATTTTGGTAGCAGACTCTACTTTCAAAGAAATCCCAGGTATTTTGCAAGATGCCCTATATAATAATGGATTTTACAGCAGGCCAACAGTGAATTTGGCAGTTACAGTACTTGCAGTTCCTATAGTAAACATCATTTAACAATATACATTTACTGTATATTCAAAAATGTTTTGTTATAAGGAGCTGCTTTATGTCTGATCAGACCAATTATCTAGCAATCTCACAATACTGTAATACTGCACTTTAGAGAGGCTGAAGTACTTCACATGTATTATCTTGCTGTAATCCTTACAAAAACCCTGTTAAATTGGCCTTATTTGCCCCATGCTGATGATGGGGCCTAAGGTGAACACAGGAGTCAATGGCTCAACTACAGGCATCTTGTAATTTGTATATGTATGACTGAACTATCTAGTAAACTTTGAAAGCAACACAAGATCATTCTGGAGGCTAGACTCTGGTATACATTGGTCTAAAGATCTCTGCTCATACCAATTGCCATATTTAAAGCTATTCCCCAGGCAATTTTGGTAACAGCTTGCATTGGACTAACTTGGAAATAAGCTGAGCTACTTCCCAGAAATCTTGAAATGCTGCACAAGTAGAGCTAAGCCAAATTTGGTCCCCTAACTTTCTACTCATCCAGTCCCAAAAATTGTAATTTGCAGCCAGGAATTAAAGTGGCTTGTAATGCTTCAGAACACACACACACACACACACCCCGGCACACACTGAAGAGCCTTGGAGCAAGAGAGTTTCCACCAGTGTGAGTAGCTGAGTGCTTCCCCCAGCATTTAGGAGAGAGCTGAAGCTTCTTTAAAGCTTCCTTTTAATTCCAATATGGAAATTTAATCCAGACCACAGAAGAATTCAGGGGTTTCTAACATTCACCAATCCAAATACGATCTCAGACTTCATGGCCATGTCTAATTCACCACTCCTTCAAGGCGAGGGTTACCAGACCTGGTGAACGTCAATGACAACTCTAATCAAATTCTACTAGAATATTGTATAAATCTGTGCAGAACCCTGTGTAAATCTGTGAGCAGGGTCTCTCTCATATTTTTAACCTTTGTGCAGCACTGAGACCTAGGTGATTTATTAATCATTATCATCATCTGGGTTTAAAAAAAATCAACTCACTTCTCTGTGATAAGGTAATGAAGACAGATAGCATCATTAGACCAAATACCCAATGTACAGATGAAATTACAGTTGAAGGCACAGCATTTGCACCCATTCAAAAACTAGAAAACCAAAATAGAAGAGTTTAGGACACTGACACTAGGCCATAGCATAGAACACTGCAGAAATCAATTTCAATAACTGGAATTCCATATACTTCTGCTTGTTGATAGACTAGATCTCTTTAAACGCTTAGAAAAAGGGTTCGGCCAGGATCCAACTCGCTGCTTCGGCTCATGCAAGGCGTTTGAACTAGCACAGTGGAATGCTGTGGTGTTTTTTTCCTTTGAGCAGCTGACCCCCATTGTATGTAACACAGGGTTTTGAAACTCCCTTCAGTTCCCAAAACAGTTTGCCATGTGGGATGGGGATCTGCTGCTGAAGAAAAGCAAGTCTATAGCCCCCTTGGGCTCACAGAACTAGTCACATGATTCGTTAGAACCCAGGTAACTCCAACAAAAATGCAGCAATCAAGATTTGTCAATCTAAAGATCAAATGAAGAGCTATGCTGCTAAAGGAAGAAATATGTACCAAATTCTATGTACCAAGAATTTAGTTAGCTACCTGGGGGGCTAAGACTAAACAAGAAAGAAACTTGCAAAATTCTCCCAGCAACCACTTTCGGTTTGCTAGACTCAGCTGGAAACTGACATACAGTGAGGTGACACATACTAGATAAAAACCATGCCCAAAAGGACACATGAGGAGAAACAATAAGAGACATGTCCTTCCCTTCATTCAGAGTCAAGTCACTTCTGACCCATCTTACAACAAAAATTGTCCAGTCTCATTTAGCCAGCCATACATCTGCCTGTCGAGTGACTATATGACACAATGCAAACATATAAGGGATGTGAAGCCAGGGGTGGATGGGCAAATGGAATCCTGTGTTGTCATTGTCGTCGTCCCCCCCACACACACATAAGCAAACTGAACCACATTACTGCATCAGGACTAAGGGTTTTAAGGTCTTTGATCTGCTTGCCAGCTCTGACAGAAGTGTTGTCCTGGTCTATCAGTCAACACATTTGTTAAAAGAGGTGCTACTGGAAAACTGCTTTTTCATAGTCATTAGCATCCCTCAGGGAATAATTCAGGTTTTAGAGGTAGTCTCTCTCTCTCTGAATGCCAGATGCAAGGAGTGGCAACAGGATAATACAGGTATCTTTCTTGTTGTCTTGAATGCTCCCTGAGGCATCTGGTGGGGCCACTGTGAGATACGGGAAACTGGACTAGATGGGCCCTTGTCTCAGGTTTACACCTTGGCAGCTTCAGTTAAAAGGGTCTCCCGAAGTAGGGCCAGGGGAAAAAAACTTTTCATGAAACTGTTCAGAGTCATTGCCAGTTGGAATATATAGTATTGGGGCTAGAATATGAAACAATGATCTGACAGTAAAAAGCACTGTGTCTGAGCAAACATTTAATCAGACCTATATTTATTTATTTATTTATTTATTTATTTACATTTTTATACCGCCCTTCCTCCAAGGAGCTCAGAGTGGTGTACATATTTCCTCCCCTCCTTTTTGTCCTCACAACAACCCTGTGAGGTAGGTGGGGCTGAGAGATAGTGACTGGCCCAAGGTCACCCAGGAAGCTTCATGGCTGAGCGGGGATTTGAACCTGGATCTTCCAGGTCTAAGTCCGACTCCCAAACCACTACACCATCCTGGCCCCACCCGCCAATTCCCTAGCTACCTGCAAGGACATAGCTTTACTGACCATGAATAGCCAAAAAGGGGGGGGGGAGGCAGGGATGATCGGTCAACATGGAATAGGCTGGGATGGCAGCATCACACCTTCTCTGCTGGAAGGCTTCTTCCCCTACAGTTTGGTGATAAAACACCAAAAGAGCCTCTCTGTAGGCATGCAAAGGTCTACAAACAGGTGAATATTTATCTGCTCATTAAATGTAATTTTCCATCTTACATAACTCATCTGGAAGCGTTCACATTTTTTTTTTAAAAAAAGTGTTTGAAATAATGCTTCAATCATTTTCCTGTTCAGCCACTTTCATTTTGAACAACAAAGAATCTTGTGGCGCCTTAAAGACTAACCAACTGAAGTGTTTAATTTCAAAAGGCAAATTGGGGGAGGGGAAGAGAAAGACATAAGAAAATCTCCTTGTGTTTTCAAATCTTCATAAATATTATCATTATTTAGAAAATACACACACACACACACACACACACACACACACACACACACACACACACACACACACACACACACTTCAATTAAAAATGTTCTCTAACAAAGGAATAAGAACATCATTTTCTATCCCAAAGGGGTTCACACTATTGCAAATATCATGGCCCAAGCCCAAACATGCATGACCTCCAAGCATGGCCAAGGGCTTTCAAGCATCCAGCATGACTTGTTAGTTTTATCTGAACAGCAACTCCTTGCACGTTGCATTACAAACTACTTTTGAAATTCCCAGGTGTCAAAAGCAGCTTGCCAAGAACAATGGAGTACTGTACTGTATTGCTGTTCGGTAAAGAAAGAGGCCTCTAACGCCCCAAAGGGCAACACAGAGAGTAAGTTCTTTGTACTGGGGCCCTAGAACTAGGAGGTTTATTAACTCAAACAGACAAAAGAAAAAGAAGAGAATCAATGTTTAGGCAGGAGCAAGAGTTGTAACAAGGTACCTGAAGGCCCAACCCTATGGTTGCCCTGCGCTGCCAGAACTCATGTTCCAGCAGGACAGGGCACTTTCCGGCTGCGCGAAAGCCAGGGCGCTTCCAGGCTGCTGCTGCTGCACACAGCAGCACAGGACGCACAGCAGTGACTCCAGAGGCCTCTGTTGGTAACAGTCAATTGGTGGCGGAGGCGTGTCAGGGGTGGGATGGGGAGAGCCTGGGGGACTGGAAGCAGGGAGGGCAGGGAGGTGTATAATGTGGCAGGGGATAGGATTGGACAGTTACTCTGAAAAGATGCAAAGACATAATTCAGTTCAAAATCCAGCTTGGAACTGTTTGTAATGGGAATGCAACAGGATTGCAACCTTTTGCAATTTAGTTTACTCCTGCAAGACATAGTCTCTAAGGCTAAGAGGACAGATGGTAACTTTTCCTGTAAAACCACTACTGTTTAGATACTTAGGAAGAACCATATGTTTGCTTTTGTAGTAAAGAAATGTGTGGGAAGGACTCCACTCCACAAAAATGTACTCAACAGCTGATGAATGCACATAAGCCATAAAAAGCCCTGTTTGCAATAAGAGGAAACGGATATGGCTAGAAACCCTCACCGATGAGAGACAAACAACAGATATCTTGTTAAAAGGAAGATGCATATCATTCCCGAATAGCACATGTGGCTACCAATGGGAGGAAAGATCATAATCATAAAGGAATCCCACTTCTTATTGATTCCATGCTGAGAGTATTTATGTGGCTCTTTGGCACTCTGATCCTAATGGTCTAAATAGACATCATTGCAGCCATATCTTGTGCTAGTCAAGCTGGAAAGATACAGTTAGGCTGCATGTGAGTTCCAGCACTATTTTGATACTGCTGCACAAATAAGATGGGTGCGGGTGGCGCAGTGGGTTAAACCACTGAACCATGAGCTGCTGATCGAAAGGTCGGCAGTTCGAATCCGCAACGGGGTGAGCTCTCGTTGCTTGGCCAGCTCCTGCCAACCTAGCAGTTCCAAAGCATGTTAATGCGAGTAGATAAATAGGTACCGCTTGCAGGAAGGTAAACAGCGCTCCGTGTTCCAGCCGCATGCTACGCGCTGCGGCAAGGAGAGTCATGCCGGCCACATGACCACGGAGGCGTCTTCGGACAACGCTGGCTCTTCGGCTTTGAAATGGGGATGAGCACCACACCCTAGAGTCGGACATGACTGGACTTAATTGTCAGGGGTCACCTTTACCTTTACCTAAGGAAATGTCCAGCTGTGGGATTGCATTGACTCGCATATTTTAGAACGCTACAGCAAGCTTGCAACAGCAGCTGAGGAAAGCAATTCTAGAGTGCACACTTCAGCTGACCTTCAAACAGCCTTCTTCACGATGGCAAGCAAACTAGAACTACGGTAGATATGTAGCACATGACTTTTTAATAAAGCAAGATCACAGAAATAAGTACAATGTGGACTGGACAATGTGCAACATCTGTGACCTGAACCTCTTTTATTATGTTATTTATTATTTTTAAGATTTATATTTTGCCTTTTGATCAAAATGATATCCAAGGCAGCTTACAATAGGTAACAATTAAAAAACAACACAGCAGTCCTCAATTCTCCACCCAGTGGCAGAGATCAGAGTAGGCTTCCTTTAGTTCTGCAGCCCCAAGACAACCACAGTTGGAGTGGAGTATTCCATCCGGCAATAAGGGGGGGGAGGGAAACCTCCCTTCAACTGCTCCTTTTCTGGCTGATGGATAAGGTCACAACGATCTTCCCCTTGCCATGGATTTCTGTTTGAACCTTCCCATGGCCTTTCATCCCTTAACAGATGGCAAAGGGCAGGCTATGTTTGGTGGATTACCAAACATAATTGGCGGGTTGTATCTGACTTGCTAGGACATAAATTGTCCAGGCCTACTCCTTGGCATTAAAAAATATGCACCTTCATGGATATTGGTGATGTGCACTCAGACTCCGTGTCTTTTGACACGTCTTGTCATTTGACAAGAGTCAAATGGGGCTTACTCCCTTGCAACTGTCTTGGGCTGCAGCCTTAATTAACATTGGGGGGGGGGGATAACCAGGAATGACTTCAGTCAGAATTGGCGCCCCTAGCCAAGACACAGGAAAGGGGCTCATCTGACACCTCTTTACACCTCATCTTCCTCTGACTATGAGACCTGCAATGGATGTTTGGGCAGAGAGTCCTCGATTTATACGTTTTGGCCTGTGTGCTCACGCCAGTCTGTATTTTGGCTCATTCCTTCAGGGGCTGAGGCACATACAGGGAAGAACTCGGACACATTCCCTGTTGCTAGTCATGTGTGAGAAGGTTGAAGTGTCTTGGAAACTGCAGAGGTGCAATACAACAGGCACCGCCAAAGCCTCTGTTGCTCAGATCCAGGGCTGCCACCTGAATTTCATCTAAAGCTAAATTCAGAGCCAATGTGGGACTTTCTCGCAGGTGAAACAGTGGAGGAATTTTAAGGGCAGCCAAAAGAATGACTATAATACTAGCAAACCTTTTTCCACAGAGGGGTTCCACACGCCCCGGCACAATGGAAGGGACTGAATTCATTTTTAATTTCACCCCAGGCTACTCTGAAAACAGGACCACCTGAATATGGCACAGAGTTGCTTCTCCAGAGTGGCTCAGGCAAGGGTGAGGGGAGTTTTCTTTCATCCTGGATGATTCTTACTAGCTGTTATTTTTCAAGAATTCACCAAGCAAATAATCTGTTAAAAATCATGTGAAGTACACTCTGGTGGCTAAATCTGTTAAGCATTGCTCAGGATGAGCACTGCTGGCTTATTTGTTTGGTTTCCTAAGAAACCACATGCAGCATCACTCAAAGCAGATTATTGATCTATCTAGGGCACAGGGTATGGTTTGTGCCTCAGGTTAGACAGAGATCACTTTGTTTGATAAAATCTGAGGTCCCATTTACACAATCAGGGATGAAGCAGGCTACGGTATTTTAAAAAAGGAGCCTTAAAGTTCTAACAAGCTATAACAAGCTATAACCTGCAATCCTATATACGCTACTTCCCCCAATTATGTTCTGGTTCTGTTCCAGAGTCTGGAAGTCAGGAGGTACAAAAGTTGGAACAGCCGGCTCTTGCCAACCCCAGCTGTTGGTGAGTAGGGGGACTTCAATATCCATGCCAGATCCCCTGGTATAAATGTGGCTCAGGATTTCACGGCCACCATGCAACCCTGAGCCTGTTTCAAGTAATCACAACCCCAGCACATGTGGCGAGACAGACACTGGACCTGGTGTTTACTGCTGGTGGGCAAGTGGATGGTGATCTGGATGTAGAAAAGATTAAGATCACTCAGTTGTTATGGACAAATCACTTCCTGGTAGAGTCTAGGTTGATCAAGGCCCCTTACCTCCACAAGAGCAGGAGACTGATTTGGATCAGTGGCGTTCCTGCGGTAGGGGCTCGACAGTAAGTCACACCCTGACCTACTACCGCGTGCACAAACCGGAGTGAGGAGGCCCCACCCCCTCACCGTCGGAGCCATTCCGCGCAGCAAAGCTGAACGGGCAGGAGATCCTGCCCGTTTGGTTTCGCTGCGCGGAATGGCTCCGATGGCGAGGGGCAGGGCCTCCTCGCTCCGGTTCGTGAACGCGGTAGTAGGTCAGGGCGCGACTTACTGTCGAGCCCCTACCGCAGGAACGCCACTGATTTGGATGGTCTGCCCCTAGACCCTGTTGGATCCAAAAGGTTTCCTGAGGGCTCTTGGGGGATTTCCCTGCTACTAGGATCAGTGACTCATCTGAAATCTCTGGAATGAGGAAATGACTAAGGCGGTGGATCAGATCACTCCCAAGCAATCTCAGGCTCACTGCACAGCCAGAGTGGCTCCCTGGTTTTCCGAGGAGCTGCAGGCAGCTTGGTAGACATTTTGATCAATGGTGGCGAAAAACTCACAATGAGTCCAATTGAACAGGGTAGAACTCATTCCGTTGTAGTGATGGCATGGCAGTGAAGATGACTTTTTTTTCTCTGCCTGCCACCATTGCATCTGTGGACGAGAATCATCCTGCCAAGCTGTCCAGAATCTTCTCCATCTGGCTCCTCAGGGAGGAGAGGAAGACTACAGTTACCCATTGATCAGTTTTGCTAACTACGTCACAGATAAAGTCGCTCACATCCGCCATGACTTAGAATCCCCATTGACTGTGTCGGATGATGTTCCCATGGTGCCTGTTGGTCCTATTATTTGGGATACTTTTCAGTTTGTGCAGCTTAAGGATTTGGACAGGATCCTTGAGAGCACGAGACCATCTGCCTGCCGGCTTGACTCTTGTCCAACTTGGCTTATCAGATCTGCTCAAAGGGAGCTGGCAGAATGGACAGGGAGAGTTGCTAACGCACTTCTGGTGGAGAGGGTGTTGCCAGTGGCGTTAAAACAGGCTGTGGTAACCCTCTTCTGGGGAAAAAAAACCTCTCCCTGGATCCCACCATGTTGGGGAAGTCTAGGCTAGTCTCCAATCTCCCATTTGTGGGCAAGATGTTTGAACAGGTGGTTAGCATTTCAGCTCCAGAAGGCTCTGGATGAAAAGGATTAGTATCTGGATCCTTTTCAGTCTGTCTTCAGTCTGGGCTTTGAATCAAAACTGCTCTGGTTGCCCTGGTGGATGACCTCTGTCATGGACCTGACAAGAGGAGTGTGTCCCTGCTGATCCTGCTGTGTTGGCATCCCACACCATCAACCATGGTGTCCTTCTGGAACATTTAACCAGGCTGGGCCTGAGGGGGGCACTGTTTTGCAGTGGTTCCAGTCATTCCTGGCCAACAGGTCCCAGAAGGTGTTACTGAAGGGACTCCTGTTTGGCACCTGGCATTTTACATATGGTGTGCTGCACTGTTCCATACTGTTCCCCCATTTAATACTTAATTATTGATTAATACTTATTAATTTCATATGTTATTTAATACTTATAATACTCTCGCTGGGAGAGGTCAGCTGAGGTTTGGAGCTGGGTGTCATCAAGATGTGGTTGATACCTAGCTCTACCTTTCTTTGTCATCTAATGCTAGGGAAGTGATTGAAACCCTGGGGAGCACTGTCAGGAGGCAGGGAGGGTCTGGATGTGGGCTAATAGGCTGAGATTAAATCTGGTGAAAACAGAGGTCCTCTTGGTTCAGAAATCCATGATGCTGATATTGGAACTGTGGAACTCCTTGCCACAGGATGTGGTGATGGCACCTGGCCTGGATGCAGCGGCGGAACTACGGTGGAGCGCGTGGAGCAGGCGCTCCAGGCGCTCGGGCGTTCGGGGGCACGCGCGGAGCACTCACCGTTGGAAGCGCCGCGCTGGATCGGTCCTCCCTCCCGTCGAAAACGGGCGGGGGATGAAAATTGGGCGGGGTGGGGCGCGTCGACATGACGCTACGCAGGTCACGCGCCCAGGCGCCAGGAGGGCGCCCGTCATTTCTGCCTGGATGCCTTTAAAAGGGTATTGGACAGATTTATGGAGGAAAAGTCCATCACAGCTTACAAGCCATGATGGGGATAAGCAACCTCCTAGTTGGAGGAGTAGGTTTTCTCTGTGCCAGGTGCAAGGGAATGGCAACTGGACACAGGTATCTTGTTGGCTGTGTGCTCCCTGAGGCATCTGGTGGGGCCACTGTGTGATACAGGAAGCTGGACTAGATGGGCCTTTGGCCTGATCCAGCAGGGCTCTTATGTTCTTATGGAATACTGGCCTGTGTTCTGAACGAGGTGGCACTCCCTCTGCAGGAGCAGGTCTGCAGCTAGAGAGTCACCTTGGACTTTCCACGATTCCTGGATGCCCATGGTGGTGGTAGCTAGGGGGGCCTTTTGCCCAGCTTAGGCTGGTATGCTGGCTGCAGCCATATTTGAGTCATTCGGACCTAACCACAGTGATTCATGCCTTGGTGACATTGAAACTCGACTTCTGCAACGCACTTGTACATGGGGCTGCCCTTGAAGACTGTCCAAAAGTTAAAGTTAGTGCAGAATTCAGTGGCCCGTGTAGTCTTGGGGGCTACACAAATATACGTCAGAAATCTTCGCACACAATTGTGTGCATACAGATGGTGCTGCTTACAAGCATCTGAGCTGAAGAAGTAATATTATCAAAGGGGCATCTGGTAGGCCACTGAGATACAGGAAGCTGGACTAGATAGGCCCTTGGCCTGATTCAGCAGGGTTCTTCTTATGTTCTTACAGCAGGAGTAGAGCAGGCTATTTCTGACTCTCCTAAAGCCATGCAGTAGGAACCAAAAGTAAAAATCAGCAGAACTCAGGTACTTCTCATATCACATTTGGATGGTGGGGGGAGGAAAATAAAGACCAATCACCCCAACTAATCCAATAGGGTTCATTGTGGGGAGGGCTTGATTGGTGGGCAAGAAAGGCACCACCTGTCTCAGGACCACTACCCTGTGAAATGTAACTGGCCTTGTCCTAGTAACTATAACAATGTCATCAATCCTCTTCTGCACAAGAATCTTTAGAACTTGACAATCTAACTAATGCAGTCCAGTGGGTCATATTGCTAAGGGCAATTTTTTTCTAATCAATGTGTACATGCTCTTGAAACAAACAAACAAACAAACAAACAAACAAACAAACAAAAAAACCTGTGCGTTGCTTTCCATCATGACATCTTTAATGTATTTCAAACATGATCTAAACAATAATGTTGTTTAGCACTGCTTATGTTTAGCACCCAACACTGCTATGGCTAAAAAAACATCATGTATGTGTATGTGGTTGTTTGAAATGTAATAACAGAAACAACAATTAGGCTTGGTCTAGGCATGGTAAAGAGGTTCCTGGACTCTGCCATTATAGACTACTGGGTGGGGGAATTACAGGACTTATAGGGGGGTCCAAACCCTTGCACATACAGAACACAATGTCAGGGAGAAGGGTTTTTATCCCAGACCACTTTTTGACATGCTTGCTTCTCATGAGGAAAGAGAACTCTTTTCATAAGGAGTACTCAAACATAAAATCCCCACCTCTAACATGTAGAGGTACAGTCCACAGTTTCCCCTCATGACATGCTATTTTAGACCAAGCCTTAGCTACAAAGAGTGCACTGCTGACTGCGTTTTCCTATCAAACATTTTTGACTAATAATTTTTTTTTAAAAAAAAATTAAACTAGCACATAATTGGATAGAAAATGAGAAAAGATCCATTAGGGGAGCAATTTAATGAACAAAAAGGGAATTCCATCATTAACAAGTTACTGCAAAAGCAATACAGTACTTGAAAAACACTGGACATTAAGGAAAGGGAATATGACGACTCCCCCAGGAATGGTTGGAAGAAGTTTGTCAGATTGCTAAAATGGGAAAAAACGACAGCTTTAATTCACATTAGAGTATTAGAACATGTCATGACTTGAGATTATATATTTTTTTTAAAAATGGTTATGATGTGCAGTAAAGATTGCAATGAAAATTATAAATGTAGAAATGCTGCACAGCATGTCTTGTCTGTCTTGGCAAACAGGAAAGGCAGTTAGTACAGCTGAATGCTGCCTCTTGCTTCTTAAAAACATTTTCAAAAGAACTTGGATGCAACTTTTTGGGCAGCTGTAGGAATTGATTGGTAAACATCCTCAAAATGGTTTTGAACACCTGCACCTCTGGAGTAGTAGTTAAGCTGTTTTGAAGAATTGTTTGTACCCTTCCACGATACTTCCCCTAAGAGATTCAATTTACAACTGTGACAGTAAGAGTGAGCTGTTTTCTTGCTTTCCCCTCCTCTGGCATACTCTCTGCCTTTGGAATCTTCGGTGAAGGCAGGTGTATAAATAGAATTGCTTTCAATTGATAGCCATCTTGCCCACAGCATGCCTCCCTCCAACTGCGACCTGCTGTGCACCTGCAGTAATAATATAAACTGCCAAGAGAGATAATGCACTGAACTTTCAGCGATGGGCTGCCTTGTTCCACAGTACACAGCATCAAGCATTCTCACATTACCCAAATCCAAACAGACATAGAAGTGCTACATTGGTACAACAAAGAGAAGTCTCAATACCAGACTAAAAGAACACCAACGCTATTTTAGGTTGAAACAGAAAGAGAAATCAGCCTTAGTTGAACATGCCTTAGAGCATAATCATAACATCAAATTTGATCAGGCTAAAGTAACAGTTAAGACCAATCAATATCTACCAAGACTCCACAGAGAATCTATAGAAATTTATAAACATATTAATTCTGTTAATAAGAAGGAAGAGTCTTTAAAAGTGAGTAGCAGTTGATTACCAGTCCTGAAAGACTTACAAATTAGGAACAAAAGTTAATTACAGAGTTGTTGCAATGTAGTTGTCTCTTATAGAATCTGAGAATGAACAGTAGGACTATATAAAATCACTAGAACTGATGTTTCTATGTCTGTTTGGAATGGTTGTCTATGACTGGAGGGTGGGGTGAAACATGGGGAGGGGGAGATTGGTTAGTGTGTTTCCTGTCAGTACTGCTAGATCATGTGGAGAAATGTATACGTGTTTGGTTGTATGTTTCCTGTCAGTACTGCTGGCTCATGTGGAGAAATGTATACGTGTTTGGTTGTAAGTTGTGTTGGATTGTTTAAATTAGAGTAGGAATTTTTCACCTGAAAGGATTGTGAGTAGAAGCAGTCATGGGTTTGACAGCTAACAGTAATTACATTTGAATTACATCCTGGTTCTCAAGGGGTTGAAATATAAGTAGATGTTCTTCAATTGCAACTGTTTTAACTTCTGATGATGCCCCAGATGTTTGGGGTGAAACGTCAAGTTTGTTTTTAACATCTTGTTTATTTGAATAAATAAGTCTTACAACGACGGAGTTTACCCGGCAATATGCAGATTTTTAATTCAGAGAAAATAAATCTGCTTAAGGCTCAGGATGGCCTGGTCAGCCAAGGCAAGAACAGGGAGACACAGTTGTGCTAACTCATGGTATTTGTACACTTGTGTTTGCCCCGACTGCTGCAGGCAGCTTTTCAACGGAGAGGAAAAGCTTAGATTGGAGAGGTCAGCCTCCTTCTTACCTGCCTTGGAAAGAATGCAGACTTGACTTCCAATAACTCAGACTGGAACTAGAATCTGCACAGGTCAAATGGAGCTGTGACAGACTGAGCATGTATACAGTTGTTCTCTTGGATGGCAGACCTGAACCTGGTATTTGCTCCATCTCAGATTATACACCTTGGCACCTACACAGCTTCCCTTATTTATGTGTGGTGCAAAGATTTCAGCACCAGCACAGCTAGCAATAAAAATAATGGAAGGGTTATGCTTTCCACCTAACAGGTGTGTTATGGTTGTCAACTTATTACTTAAGCAACTGCTACCTTCCCTCCCCACCATTCCTGCCCTCCCCTGTCATCGTCCCCACAACTCTAAGTAAAAGGTAGTAACACTATCAGAGCACAAACTTAGACCCCAATCCAGGAAGGGCCATGCACACACAGGCTGGCTCCAGATTTGAGGGGCACCTTGGCAAAAATGCCCTTCATGGGTCCCCTTTAAGGTTCATGGTGGGTCTTACTTTCCTCACAGTCCAATCAAGACATATTTCATCAGATTTACTGGAATTTCATCTGTCTTTTCAGGCTTAATACTGAACCCCAAAGGCCAACCAACGCAGACAGGCCTCACAATGCTTCCAAAAGTTTGCAATGGGAATTTTGGAATTGGAGAGGTGGAAGCCACCAAGAACCTCCGTTTTTGTGCCCTTGTGGACTAAACTAGGCACTTAGATGCTTTCATTAAGAGGGCATTCTCAGCGGATCTCAGCTTCATAGCTGGACACAAAACTATTTACATAAATACAAAATGAAAGATAGTTATTACAATAATCGCAAGAGCATTTCTTTAGCCATGAGACGATAAGCAAAGCTTGTTTCTTACAGTTGTTACAAATGGAAACGGAATGCCAGAGTGACTTGGCTTTCATACCTCACTTGGAACTCCATGTCTCAAAGTTTTGTTTTGCTCATTTTTCTGTATTTTAACTTACGATCAACTGTATCTCTCAAATATGCAACAGCTATCTTTAGCGAGTTATCTGGCAGCAAAAAAAAAAAAAAGCATCAACTTGGTCCATAACTGGTAATCAAAAGAAGGAATTACCAGCGGTAATAAGCATCTTCTCAAAGGAGAACATTTCACTTTCCCTTCCCAGAACATTTCATGCAAAAAAAGTAACTAAAGGTATACAAGACAAGGGGCTTTCTTTAGCACCCTAACTGTACGGTGCCTAACTAAAAATGGCACTGGAAAAAGTACTATACTACAGAATGAATCTGTCAAAACAAACAAACAAAAAGCACTCGGAACAAAAAAAAACCCAGCAACAGAAAAGACAGACTTTAAATAACACTACAACTTCACTTAAGATCTGTTCAAGCAATTTGCTACCTAACCGCAGCCTGAGGAAAGAGTGTACACAGAAATGTGAAAAGTCAGCGTCACCAAGCCAAGGCAGTCAAGTTTTGGGGCACCAATGCCAGTTCTTTACCACCCATGGCAAAAGCCACCATCCAAAAACTTTACCTGTTGTTTCTCTTTACTCTTAAACTCTAACTGAACCCACCTCCCAAAATTAAAGCTCAAAAGTTGGCTAGAGAAACCAGTCCAAAAGTCCGGAGATCGAATCTCCCTGATATATTGCCCTAAAAGTTGCCGCTTTCCTTTAGGGGAAATGGAGGATGCCCTGAAGAAATTTAAACATTAAAGTCTCAATCTCTTTCAACACCCATTCGAGAAGAAGCCTTGTTACTATGGTCATGTAACCAGTATAAAGGTATGTTTTAACATAAACTGCTTTTTTTTTTTTTTTACATACAGGCAATATCACTGCTCAAAAAAATAAAGGGAACACTGAAATAAGACATCCTAGATCTGAATGAATTAAATATTTGTAATAATTACTTTGTTCATTACATAGTTGAATGTGCTGACAACAAAATCACACAAAAATTAGCAATGGAAATCAAATGTAGCAACCCCTGGAGGTCTGGATTTGGAGTTCAAAATTACACTCAAAATTAAAGTGGAAAAAACACTACAGGTTGATCCAACGTTGATGTAATGTCCTTAAAACAAGTCAAAATGAGGCTCAATAGTGTGTGTGGCCTCCACATGCCTGTATACCTACAACGCTTGGGCATGTTCCTGATGAGGTGGCGGATGGTCTCCTGAGGGATCTCCTCCCACACCTGGACTAAAGCATCCCCCAACTCCTGGACAGTCTGTGGTACAACGTGGCGTTGGTGGATGGAGCGAGACATGATGTCCCAGATGTGCTCAATTGGATTCAGGTCTGGGGAACGGGCGGGCCAGTCCATAGCATCAATGCCTTCGTCTTGCAGGAACTGCTGACACACTCCAGCCACAGGAGGTCTAGCATTGTCTTGCATTAGGAGGAACCCAGGGCCAACTGCACCAGCATATGGTCTCACAAGGGGTCTGAGGATCTCATCTCGGTACCTAATGGCAGTCAGGCTACCTCTGGCGAGCACATGGAGGTAGTGCGTGTTGTGCGGCCCCCTAAAGAAATGCCACCCCACACCATTATTGACCCACTGCCAAACCGGTCATGCTGGAGGATGTTGCAGGCAGCAGAACGTTCTCCACGGTGTCTCCAGACCCTGTCACGTCTGTCACATGTGCTCAGTGTGAACCTGCTTTCATCTGTGAAGGGCACAGGGCGCCAGTGGCGAAGTTGCCAATTTTGGTGTTCTCTGGCAAATGCCAAACGTCCTGCACGGTGTTGGGCTGTAAGCACAACCCCCACCTGTGGACGCCGGGCCCTCATGGAGTCTGTTTCTGACCGTTTGAGCAGACACACGCACATTTGTGGCCCGCTGGAGGTCATTTTGCAGGGCTGTGGCAGTGCTCCTCCTGTCCCTCCTTGCACAAAGGCGGAGGTAGTGATCCTGATGCTGGGTTGTTGCCCTCCTACGGCCTCCTCCACGTCTCCTGATGTACTGACCTGTCTCCTGGTAGCGCCTTCATGCTCTGGACACTACACTGACAGACACAGCAAACATTCTTGCCACAGCTCGCATTGATGTGCCATGCTGGATGAGCTGCACTACCTGAGCCACTTGTGTGGGTTGTAGACTCCGTCTCATGCTACCACTAGAGTGGAAGCACCGCCAGCATTCAAAAGTGACCAAACCATCAGCCAGAAAGCATAGGAACTGAGAAGTGGTCTGTGGTCACCACCTGCAGATCCACTCCTTTACTGGGGATGTCTTGCTAACTGTCTATGCTTTCCACCTGTTGTCTATTCCATGTGCACAACAGCTTGTGAAATTGATTGTCAATCAGTGTTGCTACCTAAGTGGACAGTTTGATTTCACAGAAGTGTGATTGACTTGGACTTCCATTGTGTTGTTTCAGTGTTCCCTTTATTTTTTTTGAGCAGTACATTGTTCACTCACATTTTCTAATTAATTTCCCACCAGTTTTTCACATAAAGATACAAACCAAGCTTAACAGTCTTGGCCATTTCTGATTCTTCTGCTTGGTGTCCCCAAAGGCCTCGACTGACCAGGTCTCCCACTGAGATGACTATAATGTCCCTGTGTTAAACTCCCCAAGAAAATAAATAATTCTTTTGAATGTTCATCTTTGCACCTGAAATCTTTCCAAATTCATTAAACAAAAAAAAGTTTCCTATCATACTCCAAAATATCTTAAGGGGGAGCGATAAGAGTCAGAGAGGGAAGGGGATACCTCCAAGGCACAGCAGGAGGAGGGCAAAAGGAACGCTCTGTTCAGCTCAATGGCTTCCGAGGTCTTGGAACGAATTACCAAAAATCAGTGTATTAGTGGGTTCACATTATAGTTTCACAATACAATGGAGTCTCTGGAACAGATTAATATTGTAAAGCGGGGGTCCAGTGTAGTATGATTCATCAACAACTTCACTAGCTCCTGGTTAGTTTCCAACCTTTAAAGCCCTAAGACGTACGGGGCAAGGACACAATAACAGACCATCTCCTCCCAGATGAGCCCAGCACACAATAAGGTTCTCTTCAGAGGTCCTGCTCCTCACTCCCACACATTCTGAAGTCCAGTGGATGGTGCCATGGGACATGGCCTTCCCTTCTCAATGGTAGCACCAAGACTGCAACATTCCTTCTCTACAAAGTCTCAGCTGGTTCCTTTGTTGCTGGTGTTCAGATACCTAGTAAAAACAGTGCTTTTCCAGACATTTGCTATGGGAGGGGGGGTGCACTAACTGAATGGGAAATTTGGGGCTGAGCTCTACTGCTGCTGTTTTTATAATGTTTTGTTCTTGATACTGGTTATTGTGGGATTTGTGATTTTATCACAGGTTTGCCCAATATTGGTAGCTGCTCTTGGATCGCTATGATTGGTACATAAATATCCTAAAGAAAAAACATACATAAATACTGCCAACCCAAATCCCTCTTTTCACTTTGGGATTGGTAACCCTCCCTCATAACGATTCGGATTTCCTGACCCCTGCCCAATCATGTAGATCAACATACAGCAGAACTCCTTACTAGTAGATGAAAATGACAAAGGACTTTGTAGGGAACTTAACTTGCCCGACAACCATTGCAAAACAAAAACACCCCCACATAGTCGTTTACAAAAGGGAAATATTCTGCTATTTCTATTTATACAAATTTCCTTTATTCTTGAGTCACTGCCACCAAAACATTCAGAATTTTAAAAGCAGAAGAACAGGAGCAATTTATTCTTAAGGCCAAGCATGTTGATTATCACTGCCCATTTCCAGGTGCAAAAACATTTCTGTTAATGTAACAAAATTCACTTGCACTGAGTGAAAAGCTACCCAAACACACCTGGAGCTTTTCAAAAACTGACTTAGATATTGTATTAAAAGTAAACATGTTAAGGACAAGAACGTTTGGAGTCATCAAAAAGAGCTCCTGGCCTTCATCTGTTATTTAAAAGGGAAGGGCTTTTTGTGTGTGTACTACAAATTGAAAAGCTTCCTTGGCTACTTAACGTCAACGGCAAACCATTTAGATTTGACCATTTGTTTCCCTCTCTCTCTTTCCTGCTTGGGAATAATAAGGCATCAGATCTCACTGTCCCTGACTCACTGTCGCAAGCCTGACAGACGAACACCCCTTCAGAAGCCAGCAGGAAAAGATGAAAGCTTTTGATGCTGCTTCTGCAAATGTAGCAAGTGGAAAACACTATTGAAATGCTCTACCCAATATCTTTGAATTAACACATATCTATACCTCCTGCCAACCTAGCAGTTCCAAAGCATGTCAATGCGAGTAGATAAATAGGAACCGCTTGCGGGAAGGTAAACAGCGCTCCATGTTCCAACTGCATGCTACGCGCTGCGGCAAGGAGAGTCATGCCGGCCACATGACTACGGAGGCGTCTTCGGACAATGCTGGCTCTTCGGCTTTGAAATGGAGATGAGCACCACACCCTAGAGTCGGACACGACTGGACTTAATTGTCAGGGGATACCTTTACCTTTTTTTATACCTCTTCAAGGAAAAGCCCCTGTACTATGATATTATGCAAGGTAGAATTTGTTCTGTGTCATACTTGAGAGGAACCTATGTAAGAATGCAATGATGGCCAGCATGAGAGACGTTTCCATCATTCCTGTGCCATAAGCAGCCAAGCACACAGGGAGCTAAAGGGAGAGTCCTAGCAGGTTGGGGACCAGAGTCTGATAGAATGCAGGGGCAGATCCACAGGAGAGTCAGTCCAGAGGCCAAAATAAATTTACAGATCAGAGTCTAAACCAGGGGTGTCATTTCATACAGCAGGCCGAATAGCATTCATGGCACCTGCTGAGGGCCGGAAGTAACGTCATTAAGCAGGAAGTGATGTCATTAAGAAGGAAGTGACCTGAAATAAGTACTTTGTTCTCACCAAGGAACTCATCAGCTGCAAATGACAGAGGAGAAAATATGCAAATCTTGATCAGTCATAAAGTAACCACAAAGCAACTTGATGATGTCTGAAAGAAGCAAATGCTACTCTGTAACGTATGATACAACAACTTCCAGTATGGTTAGGAAAATATAGGTATCTTGCTATTGCATTTCTCTGAAGTTTGTCCTTTAAGTTTTATAAATTCAGCCCCTTAATCTGGACTATTAAATGATGGTGTTGCCACAATAAGATGTCTTTCTATTCTTAAAAAAAAAAAAAAAGCATGACTGCACAAGATCTTGGGTTCCGAAGTCTTATGAGACCTCAGAATAGGATTGGAGGCCTCCAATCCTTGGCCATGCAGATCTCCGAACTACATCATAAAGAGCTTCCAGGGGCTGGATATGGCCCATGGGCCTTATGTTTGACACCCCCGGTCTAAACCAATAACTATCTCCAGAGTGGTGCGGGAACAAAGATGTTGGACAGACAAGAAGATAGGAAAGCTGATAGACTAGGATAGGAGCAGGGAGAAAGATGAGGGCCAAGCAGGCCAACCAGCAGAGATAGCTGGCGCAAGACAACTAGGACCAAGGTCTGGCTGTTGACCAGCATTCATTGATCCATTTAAAACTGACTAACAGCGAAATCCTAACTAAAGATCCAGCGGGCTGCCCAGGGCCGCCCGCCGGATCCTGTCCCTGCTCCGGGCCGCGCTGCTGCGGCCCAGAGGTCTACTCGGGGCAGGCCCTATCGGCCTCCTTGGATTTCTGCCAGCTATTTAGCTGGCGGAAGTAGGAGGAGGTTTTGTAACGGTCGAGCCAGCCCAGTGGGAACGGGGATATGGTTGATGCCATCCCCGCCCCCTCCCGGGCCGGCTCACCCAATGGCCCCTCTCCCTCGCAGCCTGTACCGCCCATGCGGCCGGCGCCAGAGACTCACTTTCCGCCGCCGGCCACATGGATGTTCCGGCACCGGAGTAAGGGAGGCCGGCCTTGCGCCAGTCTCTCTTACTCCAAAGTAGGTGCAAACGTGCCTTATGGTACATTTGTGACGGCTTCTGGCGCCAGAGTTTAGACAGGATTTCGCTGTATGTTATTCCATCTGCCTTGCATTACATTCACCCACCATGTGCATTAATAGGATGGGTGAGACTCAAATATGCTCCCCACAGGTAAATGTTCCTGCTTAAATGGAGCAGAGGTAAATGGATTCCTCTTCAAAGTAGCTTGCTACCTTCAGAAATTCAGAAAATAATTCAGTGCCTCCCTCAGCAACTTGTCTTCTTGCTGCTACAGATGAAGGAACAATTTCCAAGGCCAAATTGATATGTTACAAATGCAAGCTGAGTGGGCACTGTTCAATACCAGTTGAACTACCACATGGGGATGAAAAATGCACAAAATTCTGGATAACAAAGCAGGACATCTACATTTGTTGAGATGCGTTGCTCCAATTCTAGAGGGTTTCAAAGTCAAAGGATGTACAAAGGCTGTATAAACTCCAGTGTAATTCATCCTCACTTGTGGCTTACAGAAAAGTCTTCAAGCCACAGACATGCACATGGTTGTGAACCTTCCCTCACATGAACCTAATAATTTTAAAGACGTCCCATTCTCTACTATGTATATCATTGTCTGGAGATCTGTCATTTCCTGTAGCCCCTGCCACTAAAATACATGGAAACATTTAGAATGCTAATAAACCTTGGGTCCCAGTGCCTAATTCTTTCCATTGTAATTCAGTGGGTGAATTTACAGTGCCAAAACCAAAGGCAATGTTTAGAAAAAAGACATCCCTTTCCCTTCCCTTCATGTTTCCTCTTTGGAGGCTACACTCAAATACTTTTCATATGGAAGAAGAGACTCAAAGACCTAATTTTGACCTAACGGGAAGACATATCCAGTTTCTTATTACATTTGTGCCTTTAAATTAAGGACACATTTACGTTCAGCAACGGCTGCTGTACCCTGTTTGCAGAAGACATGCTGCAGGGTGGCAACAGCAAAGAGGACTTTCTTTGTGGGTGCTATAAAGCAGATTTGTATATGGCCACTTGTCTGGTAGCCAGTAGAAAGTAAGTATTGCATCCAGGTGACGAGGCAGAGAAACATTTGTCAATTAGAGGATAACTGACGAGATCTTTTCCTCCCACTCTCAGGCCATCAAAGTACCACAAACTGTGAGCATGAAAGTGTGTACCTGGCAGGATGGTGAAACTTTTAGTTTAGTAACTTTTGTGGATACATTTGCAAGTCTGCCTTAGAGTCGGGCAAGAGTCACCCAACAGAACAGAACAGAACAGAATAATCCTGGGTGGTGAATGTGTGGCTAAGTCTAGAATGCCTTCTCAAAGCTGTTGGTGTTAACAAGATCAAGGTGAACATTTCTCCACATTCCTTGCAGATAGGTCCCACGTGGCAACAAGCAATTGCTTGTGCTTAATGTTATTTTTAAAATGAGGAGGCACCAGGGGTCAAGCCTTCCTTGGAGGTCCAGTGGAAGGAGAATGGAAAGACACAAAAGCTCAAAGCTGATTGCAGATGTGATTGCTGAAACTTGAGGGAAGCGAGCAGACAACCAGCCACCTATATAGGACAGCAGGTGTAGGGGTGAGTTACTACACCAGAGAGCTCAGAGGCCCTTTCTCCAGCCACTGACAAAAGGATAATGCCTCATCATCGGAAGCGCTGGGATACGTTTCTCCTGGGCTTTCAGTGCAGCATACTGGGCACAGGATCAGCCACAGCTGAATCAGAAAAGTCACTGTTTGCTGAGCAACATCTTTGCTTCCTTCATATGCAAAGCAACTTGGCAACTACAGAGACCTCCAGTTTCTGAAAACTACAACACAAATATCCAGGTGTTCTCCAGGCATGTAGCAAGATGCAGAAATGTTGACACAAGCAGCTGATTTACAAGTCCTGTAACAGGAAGAACCAGCAGATTTATTTTTTACCTAGCAAAAAAGTGCCTGATTTATTTCTGTCAACAAAAATGTTTTGCACCCACACCAAGGCCCAACGCTTTTCTACTATTAATTTTTGCTCTGCTCTCTTTTGCTTGGGCCCTTCCTCAAGTCCCAACAGCATCAGGACCTCCATTGGTCTTTTGGTCCCTGGGCAGAACCATGGGCACCAGCGTATCAAATCCTTCCCATCTGTAGCTGCACTGAAAGTTCTGGTCCTCTGCAATGTACCTTGCCCTTCAGACTTGTGGAAACATCTTCAAGCAAACAAGGAACAACCTGTTGAGACCTTTCCTGTTGAGAGAAGGGGTTTAAGAAGACCACCATATAACCAAAGCCACCTCTCAGACAGAGAGGATAAGATAATCTCACATCATGCATTGGAGAGGGGGAATTCATTCTTGACTGCAAACAGGTCACTAATACGAATAAGAATGTCAGAATATGTACTTGCACTTCATTGGTATTCAAGGTAGTAACATTACAAACATTAATCTCAGAAAGTATTGTTAAACCTGTTGTATCTTTTTAACTTTGCTAGCAGGATCAATAAAGAGACTAAAGCATTACAACTTTGCAACAATGCTTTTGTTTAACTGGTGCATGATATGAAGACTGGATAAATTTTAGTATTCACTAAATTTGTCCTTCATTGTCTGGAGAGTAGGATAACATGGAGACTGCAATGAAGAACTGCCTTCTATATATGTGAAAAAATGTAACATGGTTTTTTTGGGGTGTGTGGTTTTGTGTGTGTTTGGTAGAAGTATCCTCTTGAAATACAGTAGAAAGTTCCATGGTGAAATGTTTTTTAACCAAAGAGTTAACCAAAGTGCTTCGGCAGTCCTGATCCTAGGCCCTGCATGAGGTTATCCCCTCAATGAAACTGAAAGATGTGGTTTATAGCCTGACATGGACTAGAAATTAAACATCTGCATAATGTTTCAACTCTCACTTACCCAAGTAGACGTAAACCTGCCAGAGAAAGAGGTTATTACCTATGTCAGCCCATCACTGACTAAACCAGCTTGTGATGCGTCATTGCACCCCACTGGCCCACTGATAGGTTACCGAATCCATTAGAAATATGCAGAGTTCAGAATCATCATCATTGTTCAAATCATCATCACAATGAAACAGGAAGAGGATCAATGAATCAAAGGTCCTGGGATAACTTAAAGCCTCATCATGAATAGGAGTTACCATACTGGAGGAATATCCTAGTACTTTCTTACTATATTAATTCATAGGATGCAACAGGATCTCTGAACCCATGCTTCAACAAGTGATCTCTGAACCCATGCTTGAACAAGTGGAGTTTATACATTTTAAATTTGCATCTACCACTCTTGCCATGACAGAGGCAGGGACGCAAATTCCAGTTAAGACGTTAATCCAAGATAAGGAAACATGGAAACCAGCATTAGCAGCCAAAGACTTAAGGATTGCCAGATGAATAAAAATTCTTCTTTTTAAAAAAAAAACCGATGTAAAAAAGTGCTCCTTAAATTGTTAGCTCAAATTTAAGAGCAGTCCTTTAGCTTTTGTTATCTCAAATGTTTTCTCCTCTGATCTTCCACAAAGTGTGTGAAAGGCAGAGGTCAATTACCAATTATTCAAATATTTGAAGCAAAAGAAGTGAAAATGTTTTGCTCTGGCATATGCTTCACTTTGAATCTGACAGCTAATTTGACAGCATATGCTTGACAGCTGTCCAAGCAAAGTAGAGTGGAATCTTACAAAAAGGAAAAGAAGTTGCGGGGGAAGGCAGGCTAGATTTTCCACCACAGGGCTGAGGAACATGGATTTTTTTCTGGAGAAACAGCTAGGTGGGGAATCAACAACAAATGCATAAGGTCACTGGTGGCCAGTGGTGTAACTAGAGTGGAGCGGAGGCAAGTAGTTCTGCAAGACTCCGTTACACCGGAGTCAGCGGCCCCTCCCCCTTGCTGTTGGAGTCATTCTGGCAGCAACAGCAACATGCAGGACACTCCCCTGTCGCTGCCGGAATGGCTCCAACAGCAAAGGAGAGGGGCAGCTGGCTCCGGTGTAACGGAGTCTTGCAGAACTACTTGCCTCCGCTCCACTCTAGTTACACCACTGCTGGTGGCAATACATAGCTTGTTCTGTTGTACAGTCCTTAGCACAGTAGGGCATGAACACTAATGTGCTATTAATGGCCTACAGCGAATAATGCCATACCTCTAAGGCAGCAGTTCCCAAAATGTGTGTTGTGACGCCTTAGGGCATCGCGGCGCACTCACAGGGGTGCCACGGGATGTCCCCAGTGGCCCCTCCTACTGGCTCTCCTGGGCACCGCCATCTTGGATCGCACGAAATCTCGTGAGATCCAAGATGGCAGCACCCAGATCTCACGAGATTTGGGTGCCGCCATCTTAGATCTCACAAGATTTGGGTACCGCCACTTCTGCATAGTTATTGAAAAGAAGAAGAGGCCTGTCCTCTGTGGCACTGGGTCACTACTGCTAAGAGAGACTGCAAGATTATCCTTTAGCTGGCGCAAAGAGACAGGAATGCTTATTCAGAAGATGGGGCCATAACTTAGTAGGAATGCACCTCCTTTGTATGCAGAGGGTCCCAGGTTCAATCCTTGGCAGCAACTCCAGGGAGAGATGGAAAAGACGCTTGCCCACCCCCCTGGAGAGACACTGCCAATCAGCATATGGATCAACAGTTTGACTCAGTATAAGGCAGCTTTGTCTGTTTAACGTGGGATATCAGACAAGGGTTGCAAGAGAGATGAAGGGCAGCACCATTTGACAGCCATTTCTCACCTGACAACCTTCTCAACTATTTGTTCTAAGGTGAACACTTTGCCACAGCACAATTACTTTTACCATGATTACTTTTACAACTAGGACTAGAGAACTCCTAATTGCTTGGGCAGCAAAACCAATGTTTCCCAACTTCTGAGGCCCAAGGCACACTGTTTTTCAGAAATTAAAACTGGAGGTAAACTTCACTCTTATATCCCCAAAAGTTTAATTTCAGGGTGTGTAAGAATCAATATTTATTATCTCTCAGAGGAGTCCCTGTGCAACGCATGCAAAGCCATTGATATAAATGTGTGTTCTTATTCAGTAGCGTCACTAGGACGTGCGTCACCCTGGGGCAGGGGGCGCGCATCACCCTAGTGACGCTCTGACATCGCGGCGCAGGGGGGGTGACCCGGCTCCCCCCCCCCACGTCGCCCTCCGGACGCTCTGAGTCCGGCCCGGGAGCCGGCCTCGGAGTGTCCGACCCCGTCAGCGCTCCAGGGCCTTCTGAAAGAAGGCCCATACAGCGCGTTCATCCGGGTATTTTTCGGATTTTCGCGCATGCGCAGACCGTTTTAAGGGCAAAAGGCCCTCAAAACAGTCTTTGCGCATGCACGAAAATCCGAAAAATACCCAGATAAACGCGCTGCATGGGCCTTCTTTCAGAAGGCCCTGGAGCGTCTGGAGGGTGTCGCGCATCACCCCCTGGCGGACCGCCCCCCCCCCCGCCACGCTCCAGTGTTCTTATTGGAAGACAAATTCAATCCCTGATCTCTCTCCAGGAAGGACTGGAAAGGACCCCTGCCTGAAGCCCTAGAGAGCCACTGACAGTCAGAGTTTTGAACAAACGAAGCAGAGTTATGCTCTTATGCAGAGTTAGATCACTAGTCCATCTAGCTCAGGACTATCACAACTCTCCAAGGTTTAATAAGCTGTGATGGACTTATTCATAAACCTGTCCAATCCCCTTTTAAAAGCAGGTGCCATCACCACATCCTGTGGTGAGGAGTTCCACAGATTAATTACACACTGGGTAAAGAATTATTTTCTTTGGTCTGTTCTAATTCTCCCTCCACTCAATTTTAGTGCATGTCCCCTAGTTCTAGTGTTGTGAGAGGGAAAAGAACTTCTCTCTATCCACTCTCTCCACCCCATGCATAATTTTATATGTCTCAATCATGTGTCCCCCCTCAGCCGCCTTTTTTCTAAACCGAAGAGCCCCAAACGCTGCAGCCTTTCTTCATAAGGGAGGTGCCCCAGCCCACTAAACATTTTGGTTGCTCTCTTCTGCACCTTTTCCAGTTCCACTATATCCTTTTTGAGATGTGGTGACCAGAACTGGACACAGTTCTCCAAATGTCGCCTTACCATCAAATTTGTACAATGACATAATAACATTAGCTATTTTATTCTTAATCCCTTTTTTAATGATCCCGAGCATGGAATTGGCCTTCTTCACAGCCACCACACACTGGGTCGACACTTTCATCGACCTGTCCACCAGCGCCCCAAGATCTCTCTCCTGATCTGTCACAGACAGCTCAGAACCCTCAGAAGGTTCCAGACAAAGGTCTTTCCCAGTTACCTGGAATAGCCCTTCTGCATACAAAGCATGTGCTCTCTCACTGTGCTAAAGTCCCATCTCAAAATGTTTGATGCTAGTGGCTCTGAATTTCAATTTATTTATTTAAAATGTTCTGCAAGGCTAAGGACTTGATGCCAATTCCTAGAAGTCTGACATCTTTCCGCATTCTGGTTTTAGCTAGTCCCCAAGGCTGCACTTTAAAATACATGTTGGATAATCTCTTGCTCCCATTCTCTAAATCTCATGATATGGCTCATTAGCTTACTTCACTTACACATCACTTACTTCTGCTGGTGTCTTTCAGAAAGCCTGGAAGCCTCAGCAGCTAATTTCCTTGCTATGAAGTCCTCCCTTTTTAGCACTTCTCCACTTCCTCGGAAGCCCAGCTCCACCAGCTGGCGGGCCATTTCTTCATTCTAAAGGAGCAAAGAGATCAGCTGAATAAGAGAAAACAACAATGAACAATGACCGGCACAGAAGGCAAAAAGTGCACACCCTTGCACACAGGTCAATAATGCCAAGCCTGTTGACAGGAGACGTATTTGCACTATCGCTCTTCTGATTTCATTTCTCTTGCCATTTATTTTACTTCCTTATTGTCACTTTGCCAGAAATCATCTTTGTTTTGCTTGCACATATCACATCCCAATACATGCGCATTAATTTTTTAACTCTCAATTTTAGTTAATTAAATGTATTTGTAATAATGAAAGCTGAATTTATGCAGCTAAACCTGTGTGTCTAATTTGAATTCAGCAGTAACTGTTGCTTTTTATAAATCTTCTCCGAGTCTTCCTCTTGTTCCTCCTTAGGTACTGTATCATGCATCACAGCATCATTGTCCAAAAAAAGCAGAGCCTTTTCTATGGTAACATAAATCCTTTCTTAGGGAGGCCTGTTGAACTCAATCTAACCTCCTGCCACGGCTCCTCCTCACAAGGAGACCACGGTTGTCATCTAGGGGCATTGCATCCCCCGCCCCCCGCCCCCTTAGCAAGACCACTGAGTAATACCACTGAGTATAGACGTGATACTCATGGTGGTTGCTATTGTCCCTGTGCAGTAGCATAAAGCAAAACAAGCAGGACTGGGGTACCAGCTGCAATGAAAGGTTTAGACTGTAAGCTCCTAGGGGCATGGATCTATATTTTGTTATGTTACTCTGTAAAGCTCCAGGTACATGGACATCACATTATTCAGGAGGCACTTCCTAGGAGTGACATAAGGAGTGGTGGCAGCAAACGTTTGGCAGGCTGCATGCAGTTTGCGGATCATCCGTTGTAAACGACGCTATGGAGCCCGAATTTTCAAGTACTACTCCTGCAACATGCAAAGGATTCTCTCCTGCTATGCACCTTCTTCTCCCTGGGTGCTCAATGAAATCATTTAAACAAAAGTGAAATCATATCTCCATCTAGTGGAAACCTTGAAGAACACCACCCCAGCTGAACTCCACACACCAATATCATTCTACAGATTGTGGTGAGGCATTCAGCACACAGTCTGTACATGCAAGACAGCAACTGCTGTGGACAGAAATGAGGCCACCAGAGGCCCTAATATAGGGGCAATCCAGCCCCATTCTCCACTGTGCAATGCACAAAACAGATACTGCAAAACGCAAGGTTTATATAGTATAGCTGTGACACTACTAGTCACTGTACTGCACTAATACAGCAGTACACCCAAAATGTTGCACTGGTGCATCAACTCAAGATGGCACAAAAGCATCCCTCAAGGGCTTGGGACAGGTAATCAGAGATACTGAGCACAGTTGTATCCACATCAGCAGAACTATGTTTTTGAGTAAAGGCCCATCAACCAAACAGCTCCCACAAAGAACAATCACTACTATGCCACATACTGACATGACTGCGCAGTATCGCGCAATCACATAGATCTTCCTAGCACCCACATGTCCATGGATCAAAAGGGAAGGGAGCAAAGACGGCATAAAGGACAAGCAGCACATCAAATGCAGGATGCTGTCAGCAAAGACCAAGGCTGCGTTTGTTTTTCAACTCAGAAATAGCAGGAAGTTATGTTCCTAGCATGCTTCAATATCGCGGCTACCGGGGCTCCCAAAATGAACGGAAATGACCGAAAATCAGAATGGCTGCTGTTGCTCCTTGTCCCTCGCACTACATCTCCCAAGCTCCTTTGCAGCCAAGCAGCCTTCCTATTGGTGCATAAGGCTGCCATCTTTTCTAGCTTCGAGCTTGCAGTTGAAACTTCCAGCGTGGTGAGCGGACTGGAAGGAGAAAAAGAAACCATGATCAGAGCACCCTAGAAGGCGAAAAAAAAGGCTCTCAAACGCTCCTAGCGCTAGAAGCTGAAAAACAAACGCAGCCATTTTTGAAAATATGCTAACAGGAAAAGAGGGAAGGACGGGGCAGTATTGATGGGGGATGTACGTGCATTAGTGTGCCTGCAAAAAACACAGAGGGACAGCAGAATCAGGTCCCCTGCTAACTGGGCAAGAGGCACTTTTTCAATTGGTGCTCCTCTTATATTTAGCAGGGGGAGACTAACTGCCCCCTTTCACCCCAGCACAGTCTCTTTTCTGGTGGCTGTTTGGTGGTGTTCTTCTGCATCATTTTTAGATTGTGAGCCCTTTTGGGACAGAGAGCCATTTAATCATTTGATTTTGTCTGTAAACCGCTTTGTGAACTTTTTGTTGAAAAGCGGTATATAAATACTGTTGTTGTTGTTGTTGTTGTTGTTGTACTGGTGACACCTCAGTCCAAATCTCTGGATGACTTAGGGCGCAATCCAAACCTACTTAGGCCGCTGTTGTAACCAGCGGCCCAGCGAAAACGAGAGGCCCCAGAACGGAAAGGGGATTCAAATCCCCTTTGAATTCCCCTTTTGGAGGGGATTTGAATCCCCTTTTCGTTCTGGGGCCTCCCGTTTTCGCTGGGCCGCTGGTTACAACGGCGGCCTAAGTAGGTTTGGATTGCGCCCTTAGAGAAGCAGCATAGAGCCAGGACTGTGCAGACCCTCACAAGAAAAATCCAAATGACATGGAAAGAAACACTGCAAATTTGCAACTTGAATAAATTATCAGTCTATTCTTAGTTTGCATATCTGCTCATTTTGCATGCTGCTAGCCATAAGGAGAAGCAAGATGCTGCACAGAGGACTGAAACCCTACAGAGGACTGAAACCCATTGAAGTCCCCATCACTGAGAAGGCTACATAGCCATAAGAGCAAGAAGCTTTTTTCTCTTTCTCTGCAGTGAAATCTGAGCCCAGTATGAAATCCTATGCTTATACAGTGCAACTGCAGAACACAGACTGCAGCATATTGTTCCATGTGTCCCCAAACAGCCAACCCCAGCCCTTCCACTAGGTAGGGTAAAGCAGCACAGGCACAAGTAGCAGGCCAGCTGGTTAAACATCCTGGTTTAGCTACCCGCCAAGAACTACAAAAATAGGGGAGTTGCCAACAATTTCACAGATCACAGAGTGCATCACTTGTGGGCTGTATCTGGATTGGTGAGTCACACTTTGCATGCCTGTTTCAGGTTGACTCTTAAAGCCGTCACACTACTTTCAAAGACCTAGCTCAGCGGTGGCCAACCTTTCAACATGAATGCGTCTGGGTCTTTAAACGGCTGTATAGGGCATTTCAGCAGGTGCAGCTACTTTAGCAGCACCATCAGCAATTGCAGCTGCCAAGGTTCTGGCTTCTACACAGCTCTTAAGAACGCAGAGGCCCTAATGGTGGAAGGTTGGCCACCCCTGACCTAGCTGTTGCCGGACCAGTCTCCCTTTATTTTTATTTGAAGTGTGCAGGAAAATACACATGTGATATGACATGTGTACATGGTACTGGATGCCTGTTAGGACAGCATAATCCAGGCCAGTAACGAGGTTCCCATAGCAAGAGTAATGGCAAGCAGTGTTCCCTTTAAGAAGCCTTTTTATGGCTGCGCAACAGCAGGACAGGTCCTCTGGACATTCTGCAATGACTTCACCATGCCATCACTAATTTCCAGGTAGCCAAGCTCTGAGCTGCACAGAGCTTGGCTACAAGGTGCGCGGCCACACACCTGAGCGGTAACAGTGATGGCAAGAGGCCGCAGATCAAGAAGGAGGCCACTCTTTCGATAGGCAGTGCAATCACCTCCCCTCCCCCACTCGGTCAGGCTGGCTTAGATGGAGCCTTGTCTGCTCCTAGGGAAATTCCAGGGGCAACCGCACCTTGCTCCCACAGCATATTTGACCCTGGGAACAAAAGCCACTTCCGAGGAGCTTCCCGAGGTGGAAAAACAAGTTCTTAGCAACACAAAAGTAGTACCTCCAACCCTTCCTGTCCTCGCCAACTTTATGGCCAAACTCAGGCTAAAATCCTATACATACTTTCCTGGGAGGAGCCCCCCATTGAACACAATGGGATGTACTTCTGAGTAGACTTGCATAGGATTGGACTGTCAATCAAGGAGCCATGCTCATGGAGCACCTGGCCTCTACCACACCCTCAGCAGGTGTGAGAAGCACCCACTTAGGGACAAGGACAAGCCACCAAGGACCACCCAGTCACAAAAGGAGGTGTCTTGATGAGCCTGCCCCACAAAAGACTCTACAGGAGTCTATATGGGAGAAAAAGAGATAAAAAGCTGGGTCACCAGACCCCTGTGTCTTTCCTCCTTTACTTAGGCTTACCAGATCTCCAACCGGGACAGAGTGCTAGACCTTTAGGAGAAGGAATGTGGGCAGGTGTAGCTTGTTAAACCTGAGAGCACAATCCTAGGCATGTCTACTCAGAAGCAAGCCCCACTGAACACAATGGGGCTTGCTTCTGAGTAGACATGCCTAGTATTGTGCTCTAAGGTTTAACAAGCTACACCTGCCCACATTCCTTCTCCTAAAGGTCTAGCTCTGTCCCGGTTGGAGATCTGGTAAGCCTACCCTTACTCATCTGTCTGCCTTGCAGGCACTGCATTCATCCTTTTGACCTGCTAGCTCTGTGTTAAGTCACCTCCATTCCACCTATAATTCAAGGACAACTGTGCCAAGTCGGCACCCAGGATCCGTAACCCCCATTTGTATCTCCTCTCCAAACTCCCCCCCTTCTCTCTCTGAGCGCAACCAAGCTGCTGTGCTCACGTAGGCGGACAGCCATCCTCACGGGCTTCCTTACAATGCACCCCTTCCCCTGAGAAAGCAGCTCTGGCATTCTTGCCCTGCTTCCAGCCAGCTCAGGTTTCAGAGCCCTCTTTCTGCCTTTTAAAACCTCCTTTCAAATTGCCCAGTCTTTGGCACCCTTCTTGCCCCGTGGTTCCTGCAATGCACTGCACCCCATCCAGCAGAAACAGACTGATAAGCTTGGTCTTCGGCGCAGCCTCGCCACTGCGCAGCCTCGCCACTGGCCCACAAACACCTCTCTGCCTTTCCATGTTTGTCTCATGTGCAGTCAAACCAACAACACACTTAGTGCTTCTGTCATTTTCCCCAATGCCACGTGTGCATGTTAAAGTGTGTTTAAAAGCACGCCTGGTAACAGAGCTCAGAAACCCCCAGCACTCCCAAGCCTGGCTATATTAACTCTCCAGAAATGAAGAGCTCATTAACTACATTAGGAAATCAGGGAAAAGAGTAGAGGGACCTCAGCTAAAATATAGATGCCTTCCTTGCTTTCCATCTCATTTAACAGTCCCACGTACTTCTTGTCAACGCTCAGCCAAAAGCATGCAGATTTGACTTTGATTGCAGAAACAAATTTGAGACTTGATGGCTCCCTACTGAAAAACAAGACTCAAAGCGGTAGAGTTGTTTTTAAAGCTATTTATAAAACTTAGCACAATGAATTCCTTTTGGGTATTCTAAGCATTTTGAAATGCTAGCACACATACTCCCAAACACTTACGTAATTATTAAGAACTTGCAATATATATGCATGCAACAGGGTTACTCCAAACATGAGGCAATCTAGCTCACTCCCTAGCCATTCAGAGGGCATCGTCTGTCATGTGTCTGAGAACCATCACCAGCCAGCTTGTTTCCTTAGGACAGGTGTGCAATATTTTCAAAAAATAAAACAAGTTCGCCACGTCTGGAGTACAGGTGATCACCAAGAACAGGAGAAACACTGTGCAGAAACTTCATTTGGCAAGAAACACAAGATCCTGATTCACTCCTGAAACAATGCCGACTCACAAATTCTACTCCATACGAATCCCACCGGTCAAGCGAACTTTGCTATCTTACTTAGATCCTCAAAAGATCACTCTGTGAAGGCTCGTTATACTCCCCTTCCTTTGACTGGACCCAATACTCTCTTCACCCTTCTTCACAGCTTGCTAATGCTGCCCCTCCCTCCCCAATCAAATCACTACTTTCCCTGTCATTTGGGGGCTATGGAGAGGGCTACACCGGTGCATCTACTGTTACACTGGTGCAAGGTTACACAGGAGTGCGCTGTCCAACTGTATCATTCAATATGCGTAAGGTGTCTACCAGAAAAAACCATGGCTCATCATCATAGCCTCACCCACTTTTGAAAGAAACCTCAGCCCACATAACCTGGCGCAACTGTGCCCCGATTCATGCATGTCCTTTGAGCCAGGCTTGCTGTTCCAAAGCCATTCATTCCCTTGTAGCTGGCTTCTAAACTCCATCATCAGTAATATATGGATGTTTGCATTATAGGGATACACTGGATCGTGTGGGCACTTTCCACAACTGTATGAGCTGGAGATGAGGCATGGACAGATACAGAGAACAACTCAAAAAAATTCTAAGAAAAGATATTGTGTGGAAAAAATACCTATAAAAAAGGGCAACCAAAATAAGCAGGAGATAGGCATTTGGAGCTTTTTAATTTATTTAAATAATTAGTAACTAAGCCTAAGGAAAGACATGATAGCGATTTCTAAAACTATGCATGGTGTGGGGAAAGCGGATAGAGATAAGTTTTTGTCTCCCTTCATCATACCCAATCTTAGGGGCTTCCAATGACATAGATAAGCAGCAGATTTAAGATAAACGGGAAGTACCAGAACTTCTTCACACAGTGCATAATTAATTGATGAAATCTGCAGCCATCAGTTCTGGTGACGGCCATAGATGACTTTAAAAAGGGATTGGACACACTCATTGAAGAGAGGCTTATCAATAGGTGATCAGCCATGATGGCTATAGGGGACCTCCAGTTTCAAAGACACTTATGCCACTGAGGACCAATTGTTGAGAAGCTACAGCAGGAGTGGGCTCTTGCCTTCACACCAGAGGCGTAGCTAGGTCATTTGACACCCTGGGGCCCTAGGCCCCCCTCTAGCTACGCCACTGCTTCACACCCTGCTTTTGGGCTTCCCAGAGGCATCTGGTTGGCCATGGTGGGAAACTAAATGCTGAATCTGTGCTCTGATCTGGCAAGGTTCTTATGTTACAGCACAGGGGTGGCCAACCTTTCAACATAAGTGCTCCTGGCCCTTTAATGGTTGCATAGATGAGGGCATTTCAGCAGGTGCAGCTGCTTTAGCAGCAGCAGCCATTGCAGCGGTCAAGATTCTATCTTCTTCTACACAACTCTTAAGAACGCAGAGGCCCTCATGGTGGAAGGTTGGCCAGCCCTGTTACAGCAGCAACCACAAAATGTGACTTATGATCGAGGCCACGGTGTGGGGAGAGCAGTAATCAGGGTGCCACAATTCCAGCAAGGGCTATGGTCATGGCTGATTCTCTCCCCATCAGCATTGGCGTCACTACAGGGGGGGGGGCGCGGAGCTGTAAGTTCTTCCGTGATCGGAGCCTCCGTTACACGGAAGAACGAGGCACCCCACCCCCGCGCCTTCCGACCCATTCAAAGCGGTGAAAACAACGCACATTCACCGCTTTGACTGAGTCGGAAGGCGCGGGGGCGGGGCGCTTCGTTCTTCCGTGTAATGGAGGCTCCGATCACGGAAGAACTTACAGCTCCCCCCCCCCCGTAGTGACACCAGTGCCCATCAGCCCTCTCTCCACCTTCATCATCGCACTTTCACAAACAAGGCACTTCATGGTGGAGCAGCAGCGGCAGAGAGAGCAGGCAACATTTGTCAAGGCCTCAAACAAGCAGTCCTCTGAGCACCAATATAGAATTCATATAGAATTCAGTAAAAGGTATCAAAGCACTTTGGTTCTTTCCAATCTTTCCAATCTTGTTACCCTTCAGACTTTCCCATTTTTAATCTCAAAGCAGGGCTTCTTAACACTCCTCTTATTATAAAGAACCATGCAGAAAGATTGTTTTTACAGTGAGCTCTTAATTCACTGCTCCACTGAAGCAGCTAATTATATTTAATATCTCTAATTCTAAACCCAACCCATGTGTATCCTCACATTTGATTTTGGTCGTCAGTTGCCATGTCAGTCTTATGACTCATCTCCTCCCCATTCGAGTCTCCAGCATGCCCTGCCTTCCTTCCACATTCTCCTTAAATACCTCTCAGAAACTCTTGCATTGCATGTTTGCCCTTGGACTCTCATTTTCAAAGTACAGGAGCCTTGGCGTAGCATATTAGAGAGAAGCCACAGGAAAGAGAACGGGAAAAGGGGGAAAGATTAATGAAGGTCAGTGACCAGAATATGATGTGCAGGTCAGAAGGAGAGATAATATAAGATTAAACTTTTAAAAAACCAGCTTTTTCTGCTAAGGATAATGCTTCTCATTCTTGGCACTCCACTGGTGCCCAGGTGACCAGATACAATGGAGGACAAAAAGTGCCTATACCTTTAACCATTGTATAGAAGAGGGAATTTGGGCAAGTGCATCTTTTTGCAGCCTTCCATGATGAGGCAGAGGAACTAGAGATCAAATTGCCAACATGCGCTGGATCATGGAGAAAGCACAAGAGTTCCAAAAAAACTCCTACTTCTGCTTCATTGACTACGCAAAAGCCTTTGATTGTGTGGATCACAACAAACTGTGGCAAATTCTTAAAGAGATGGGGGTACCAGACCACCTTACCTGTCTCCTGAGAAACCTGTATGCGGGTCAAGAAGCAACAGTTCGAACCAGCCATGGAACAACCGATTGGTTCAAAATTGGGAAGGGAGTGCGGCAAGGCTGTATATTGTCACCCTGCCTATTTAACTTATATGCAGAGTACATTATGAGAAATGCAGGGCTGAATGAATCGCAAGCCGGAATCAAGATTGCTGGGAGAAATATCAACCTCAGATATGCAGACGATACCACCCTAATGGCAGAAAGAGAAGAAGAACTAAAGAGCCTCTTGATGAGAGTGAAAGAGGAGAGTGCAAAAGTTGGCTTGAAACTCAACATTAATAAAACTAAGATCATGGCATCTGGTCCCATCAATTCCTGGCAAATAGAAGGGGCAGAAATGGAAGCAGCAACAGATTTTACTTTTTTGGGTTCCAAGATCACTGCAGACGGAGACAGCAGCCATGAAATTAAAAGACGCTTAAGGCTGATCTACACGACAGCGTCGCGGCTCCGCCGTCGCCTCTGCCTGGCGCCTCCGCGCTGGAAGCGGGGGGAGTGTCTTCAAGCCTGTTACCCCTCATGTTGTCCCGCCTTCCTAAGAAAGCGCAGTTGTGATTGGTTAAACTCTTCCCCCCTCTCTGTGATTGGTAGGCTGCAGCAGCTCCACGAGCCACCTCCAAGCTCTGCCGTACGCCCCCTAAAAAATAGAGCACTCGACTTGGAGTACGCGGCAGTGGGGCGGAGGTCCGGCGGCTCCGCCGGATTACAAAAACGCTCTGCGACGCTGTCGTGTAGATCAGCCTTCACTCCTTGGAAGGAAAGCTATGGCAAATTTAGATAGCATAATAAAAAGCAGAGATATCACCATGCCAACAAAAGTTTGTATAGTCAGGGCGATGGTGTTCCCAGTAGCAATGTATGGTTGCGAGAGTTGGACCATAAGGAGGCAGAGCGCCGAAGAATAGATGCTTTCGAACTGTGGTGCTGGAGAAGACTCCTGAGAGTCCCTTGGACTGCTAGGAGATCAAATCAGTCAATCCTAAAGGAAATCAACCCTGACTGTTCCCTGGAAGGACAGGTACTGAGGCTGAAGCTCAAATATTTTGGCCACCTAATGCGAAGAGAGGACTCTCTGGAGAAGACTCTGATGCTGGGAAAGATTGAAGGCAAAAGGAGAAGGGGAAGGCAAAGGATGAGATGGTTAGACAGCATCACCGATGCAACGAACATGAAAATGAGCGAACTCAGGAAGATAGTGGAGGACAGGAAGGCTTGACGGGATGTGGTTCATGGGATCATGAAGGGTCGGACACGACTTAACAACAACAACATGATGAGCTGCACCTGCCCAAATTCCCTCTTCTATACAATGGTTAAAGGTATAGGCACTGAATGATAATTGGGCTCTCTCATATCTTGAAAATATGATCAAGATTTGCATATTTTCTCTTCTGTCACTTGCAGCAAATGAGTTCCTAGGTGAGAACAAAGTGCTTCTTTCTGGTCATAACCTGCATGTCACTTCCTGCTTAATGACATCACTTTTGGCCCTCAGCAGCCAAAATGAATGCCATGCTGTATGAAACGTGTTTGACACCCCTGTCCTACACCCTGGAGTCTGAAGCAGTGCAGTGCAGTCTACCATCTCCTCTTGCTGCATGCGTAGACCAGGACCGCACTTAGGCTGCGATCCTAAACCCGCTTACTCAAGAAGAGATGCTCAAGAAGGGATGGGGCCATTGCTCAGGGGTAGAGTTCAAGCTCTACCGTAGAGCGGATGTGATTTGCCTGGTCCTAAATTTAATCCCTGGCACTTCCAGGTAGGAAACGTAGCCCTGTCTGAAACTTTAAAGAGCTGCTGCCAGTCAATGCAGACAGTACTGAATTAGATCGATACATTTCAGTACTGTACTGTACTATGCTGTGTCATATGAGTAAGTCCCATTGAGGAACGCACAGACTTATTCTGGAACAACATGCATAGGACTGTCAAGGAATTTTTCCCACTCTGCAGAAAGCTTTGTATGCCCTTGGTGTTTTGAGAGCAAAGGAAATGATTTCCCTTGTATTGTTTTTTGTAATTGTTTGATTTCTATCCTGCATCCATCCCAGCAATGCCCTTGAGAAGATTTACAAAGCACTGAAAAACATTTAGTATTTCAACGATTTCCCATTATGCAATTTACTTTTGTCGGGACATGATAGGACTGGAAAACAAATAAATTGACTGACTGGCAATGCCATAACAAAACATCGTAAAACCACCACCTTCAAAATCACACGATTTCCAGAGCAGAGTGGCCGACTCCGGCCTCGACACTTTCAAAGAAGGCAAAGGCCGTCCCCACCCCCGAGCAGAACAGTTTTCTGCTATTTCCACGCCTGAACTCCTTGGAGAACGTCGTTCTCAGAACGAGACGCCGGGACAGAAATACAGTATGATAACTACAGAGTACTGGGTGTGCGCACTTAAACCATCCGAAGTGAGGAACCGGACGGTGGAAGGCGGCCCGCGCATGTCCCCAGCCAGGCTCTGATCTTCCCACCACCTCTAGACGCAGGGGCTGCAGTTGGGGCGGAGCCACACCACACCCGGCTGGGCGCGACTCGTACCGGCACGTTTCAAGACTAGCAGACTTGCCTGCACTCTACCAGACTCGACCCAAGCATACCGGATCGCGGCAGCCGGCGCTGTTTGTGGCAAGGAGAGGAGAAGACGGGGAGGGAAGCTTGCAGCAAGGCTGTATCTGCTGTATGTGTCTGTGTGTGTGCTGCATCGCGTGATTATGGTTGTGCGGTGCCAGCCACCTCACTGCGAGTGCATTGCGACACAGGCAACACAAGATCAGACTATGCTGGGACGTTTAAAAATCATTTCAAGGAAAGGCAGATAACACAAGTGAATTGGGTGGAGAATTCCTGAAATCTGACCCCTGATTGGTTGACGGGTTCGCTCCGCGTTCCACCCCCTCAGACAAAAATACTGCCTCCGATTGGTGGCTGGAGCGGCAAAAGTCGGCTCGGGCTCCACTTGACCCGCGACGGGACGCTACCAGCCAGCGGGCGAACGCTGATTGCACTACGCTGGACGCACGAAGACTCGGCTGGACACACCGAGCCGAGTCTCGTCCAGTGTAGAGCAGGCTATTCATCGCGCGAGCGGAACGCACTCGACTCGGGCTCAGAGGCACTCTCTGCTCCGTCTTCCTTCCCAGGCAGTGAAAGGCAGGTCCGCCTCACCTCCAGGTAAAAAAGGTCCTGCGTGGTGATCTGCGAGTCCAGATAATCCTCGTAGGTGTTGAACTGGGTGATGATGTGATCCAAGGCGGCCCCAGCATCATCTCCTTCCATGCCCGCCATCCCTCCGCTCCCCGCGCACGCTTTCACGTCTCCAGGCCGCTGCGTCCCTAGCAACCACTCCGCGTCCTTAGCAACCACGCCGCTGAAGCTCCCACTTTCCTCGAAACAGCCAATCGCTCGGAAGGGGCCGCGCGCTAGCCCCCGCCCACTACGAACTAAGTATCCAATCGAGAGCGAGACCAAGAAAAACTGAAGTCATTCCACTCCTGCCTTAATAGGGTCCTAAAGTCTACCCTTCCACCCCCAAACGGGCTGCCTCAAATGGCAGTGCTAGCTTAGTTACTCAGGGGACATAGATCCTTAGGAACCCAGGTGGGAGTTCTGGGCTGATGCTCCTCCAGTATAGTTACCCAACAACTAATTCTAAAATCTCCAGTTTCTTTGCGGAGCAACAACTTTTGTTATTAATTTACTTTCCAAGAGTTCCCCCAAAGGAACTGCTATATGATTGTCAACAAGTTGAATCCCAATAATTAGGACAGGATAAATCCCTCTCTTCCTGGTCTGGAAGCATATACTGTACTGTAACCTGATTTGACTTTCTCTCTTGTACAGTATCTTTTTCTTCCTGTTATTAGTACTTAATGCTGTGATCATTTGCACAGAAAGATGTGAAGAAGCCCAACGAAAGCAAGCTGAAAGGTAACGAATGAGCTCCAGAGAGATGCCATTTTTCAGTGTAGGTTTTTAGTTACAAGTTCAGCCATTGGAGGATCTATTTTGGAAAGTGTGTATGTGTTGTTGTTGCTGCCATTGGTGGGCCAGGATCGGCATTTATTCCAGCATTCCAATCTTTTCAAGAAGAAAAACAGGTCACACAAAGACAGAACTGTCAAAGAACAGGAAGCATATGATATGCAAGTACAATTGGAGCACAAATCAACACCAATGCCCATTCTGAAACATTCTGTCACTCAAAGAAAGAAGGAAAAGACAGCTGTGTTTCTTAACCCCTTCTCTCTCTAGGCCTACTGAAATGCTGATTGAGCTGGTGTGGCACAGTAGCTAGGAGTGTGAGTTGGAAGTTCTCCAACTCAAATCTTGCCTTGGCCATGAATTCACAAGAAGCAATACCAGACATTACCATCAACACTAACTGCAAAAGCTGCAGCTATGTGTCTAATTTCCCATCCTGTTTCCTGTAATGTGTAGCGACATATATGCTGTGATATACATGTAGTTCCTCACACACACACACACACACACACACACACACACACACACACACACACCGCTCGACAACCTTGGCTGTCACAGAACAGTGTAATTCACAATGTGATGATATCACGTCGTGTATCATTCCTACACTTTGCAGGGGAGTGGAGAGGGAACTATTTATTTTTAAAATATGTACCCTGCTATATATCCAGGGTATCTGGAGACACAAATTCAGGTGTCTTACAAAGATTCAGGTGTTTTACAAGTAAAAATTAAAACAATACAATATAAAACAATAACATATCATTTAAAACAGCAGCACCGGTGACAATAAATACTGAAAATACTTTGTGTAAGCTGTGTAGGTCCTAACCAGCACCTTGAATCACGCCTGGAAACATACTGGTAACCAGTAAAGCTGCATCAGCATTGATGTTACGTGATCATGCCAATGGGCACCAAGAAACACCCAAGCAGCTACATTTTGCACCTGCTGAAGTTTCTCGGGGGTCTTCATGAGCAGCCCCAAATACCTGTAGATGCATTACAGTAATTCAACACAAGGTAACTAGAGGATGAATTAGTGTGACCAGGTCTGACTGAGACAGTAGCAGGGCAGCTGGCACGTCGGCTAAAGCTGGGCAAAAGCACCCTAGGCCACGGCCACTACTTGAGCATCCAGAGCAAGGCTGGGTCTAGAAGTACTCCCAAGCTGTGCACTTGATCTTACAGGGAGAATGCTACCCTCCCTGAAAGGGAAGTCGACACTCCCAAGAGGTCAACACTTCCATTGCCATCCCAGCAGGTCTCCTAACCATGAAAGCCTCTGTCTTGTCCAGAACTAGGCATAGGGGATCAGTTTGTTTTGGAGCATAATCAGGCTGCTATGGATGTGTTTTGTGAGCTAAGAAGTATTTCCAGGCTTATGTTTACCTCTGGTAGCCCAATCCTACTTAACTCCTGATGCAGAAAAATATTTTCCTGGTTTCTGTTCATATCTGCCTCCCCAGGTCACAGGAAAAACCTCACATTTGGCAACTTAATCTTTCCTCCTTTCAAGGAGAGCATACACATTAGGCTGACTCTGGGTGCAGGGAGACTCCCAGAGCTAACTCAATTAAGTCTCCCAGAACTCAAGGATCGGACCATCAAGGACCATCAAGGACCATCAAGGGTCCTCTGACTAGCTCAGCCCACTATTGTTCCCATTGTTTTCTGTAAAATGTAAATCAAAAGTCTCTTGTTTTTCCTGTATGACTCTGTGACTATGCACATTCTCAGCAACCATGTGATGTTCTGCTTGGAAATGTATAAAAACTGTTCTCACATGGAGCAAAGGGTCAGTGCCCCTCTTGGGGTGCTGTCCACTGCGCTGCGTAACAAATAAACCCATACTTTTCCCTTGTTCACCAGTCTTCCTGGTCCTATTAATTATCAGTCTGCTTAAAATTCCGCTACACTCCCCACATGGCAATGCAGCTGTGCCAACATGGCACCCGCTGGAACCTGCAGGGGAGTGTCAACCTCTGGAGGCCTCCTCAGGATAAGGGAGCATTTGTTCCCTTGCACTGGGATACGTCTGCACCGAACCGCTGGGCCTGCTCTGTCTTGTGCTATAGCTGGCACAAGTCCATATGGACCTGGGTCAGGGGATCAAGGACAGGAAGGGGGTTAGGATATCGGCATGCGCTGCTACCATTGATACCTCCCCCCTTCCCAGTCCTGATCTGCCCTCCTCCTCACCCCATCTCCTCCCCCTTCCCCTCCCTGCTCGATTCCACCCTCCCCACCTCCCTCCAACCCCCTGTGCCAACTTACCAGCACCGGCGGGCATCCCTGGCCTTCTGGCATGTGTATCTGGTCGCTTGCCACTTATGGCGGCGGCCAGGCCACACCAAATTGCTTGTCACCGTTTGCAACAGCCATAAAGAGCCTTAACACCACCAGAACGAGCGTTCCGGCAGCGCAAGGTCTGATTAGGATTGGGCCAAGAGCACAAGTGCATATCTGGTTCAAATCTATATCTTTTGTTTGTTTGTTTATTAAAAATATTTATGCTTCACCCTTCTGGGCCAGGTCTTCGCAGGACAGCTAGCAACCATAAAATAAAGCAATAAAGTACACATAAAAGCAATGTCAACACAAAAAAGCAATAAAACTAAGTAGCAGCCAGATCTAGGTCTCAGTTAAAAGCAGAAGGTAAAGCTTTTTGAAAGCAGAAAGGCCTTCACCACCCTCTTAAAAACAAAGAAGATGGAGGCTTGGCAAATATCCCCAAAGAGGGAATTTCAAAGCTGAGATGCTAGCACCAAGAAATTCCTATCCCTGGAACCTACCAAATGAATTTGCATCAAAAGCAGGCATAGAGCAGTCTTTGAGAGTCAATCATAAGGCCTTGGTAGGTTTATGTGGATGAAGGTGGTAACCCTGTCCCAGTCAGAACTTGGCCGGTTATGATCTTGCTTCATATAAGTCCACCCACCTCATCTCACATGTTTTCTGAAGAGTCTGCACTGACTCTACATCTGAACACATAAGATGAGCACATTACTGGATGCTCCGAATGCCCTTCAGACACTAAACAAAAAACGTGATTGGCCCATGGCCACAGTAGTAATTTAGAGATCTGTCTTTTGCTATAACATGTGAAGCAACCCCTAGACATGGGGCCAATTTACACAAGCCAAATTAGAAGGTTGGGAATATGGACTGAGTGAATCTGCGCAAGTCTAACACTTGTTTACATGTACAGCCATTTTCATCTAACAAATATTGGAGGCAATACAGATAGTTTAACACTCGCACAAGAGATTTGGAGCCCTGGAAGTGACAGAGCTCTTAACTAGTATCTTTAGAAACACTTTGTGAAATCAGGACAAAGGAATAGATATGTGTTGTTAATGTAGCAGCTTTTGTGTCAATGAGAGGAGGACAAGTCAAAGCCAATCCGCAGTCGTCATTTGAATTTCAATATGGAATGCACAATGCAGACGTTCCATTTCAAATGTCTGATCACGACATTCTCCGCAGTGTATTTCAAGGTGAATTCTGAAAGGCGAACTAATTTCGGAGCCAGCTGCAAGAAGAACCAACAATGAGAACATGCATGGGGAGAAATTCATAAACAGACACTCTGATGAAACAGAAACGCTCCAAGAGGGATGGCTGTACAAGCTTTTGCAAAACCCATGAACTGTGATCAAAAGCCTGAGCCGACAGAACAGACTTTTTTTTTTTTTGCTGCTATCACATTTATCCTCAAGGACAGATAGATTGCCAGGCCTGCATTATTTAGGGATGCATGGAGCTGAGAAAGTGATGAGAGATTCAAAAAGGAATATCTGCTCGCAGCTTTAAAAAGCATGAAAGATGGAACAGTAGGCACACACAGTTGTTCTTACAAGACCTTTGTATTTGATTAAAGATATATTAGCCTTCTGAAAAGGCAGAACTTGCTCCCCCACCTTGACTTCAGTGGAAGCAGGTCCTAGATGGGTTCACAAGATTCAGGATCTCTGGGACCCTCTGCACATAAAAACACCAACAGAAGTGATGTGGCTTTGAGTACCCTAACATGAGCAATGCAGCTGCATTTGGAAGTTGAGACTGGAAGTGGAAACATGCTAGGAGAAAGGGCAGAGAGCAGTGGGGTCTTTTGACTATTTTGCCCCCTCCCTTTCTTCCTCCTGCAATGAATTGATCATTGGAAGGGGATGGGGCCCATCAAAGGCTTCCTCTGAGTCCAAGCTTTTGGAAAAGACACGTCTGCCACGGCACTCAGCAATTCAGGGGAGGCAGGGGATTGTTCTAATCCTATGCCGCTTTTCTACAAAGGTAGGGATATAGTCCTACTCCTATCCCACGCTTCCCCAAATCTGGCACCTTTCAGAGTCTACACAGACACATCTATTTTACAACTAGGTAGTAGATAAGAAAATGAACATGAAAATGAGCGAACTCAGGAAGATAGTGGAGGACAGGAAGGCCTGGCGGGATATGGTTCATGGGATCACGAAGGGTCGGACACGACTTAACGACTGAACAACAACAACAGTAGATAAGACTACATTTCATATATTGTAATGAGAGGATTTTTTCCAAGGTTACTTTTTAAAAACTGAATACCCCACACTGCAGGCATAAAATCCCATCCTTGCTTGGCCTTCAACATCAGGACACTACAAGCCACAATGTTTTGCTAGCACAGCAGTCAATGCATCTCATCATTCCCATACATTGACTTGCCATCAAGGCTGCTCCTAGATGGGGTCATTAGTGTTAAAGGAGAAAAAAGGTCTCCTCATATAGGCTTACCAGATCTCCAACCGGGACAGAGTGCTAGACCTTTAGGAGAAGGAATGTGGGCAGGTGTAGCTTGTTAAACCTTAGAGCACAATCCTAGGCATGTCTACTCAGAAGAAAGCCCCACTGTGTTCAGTGGGGCTTGCTTCTGAGTAGACATGCCTAGGATTGTGCTCTAAGGGTTTAACAAGCTACACCTGCCCACATTACTTCTCCTAAAGGTCTAGCACTCTGTCCCGGTTGGAGATCTGGTAAGCCTAAATATTGGGCAAACCTGTGATAAAATCACAAATCCCACAATGACCTATCCTCATATATACATGTGGTAATGGTGGTTTTCCAAGTAGCCTAAGATATCCTCTCTCTCTCTCTCTCTCTCTCTCTCTCTCTCTCTCTCTCTCTCTCTCTCTCTCTCTCTCATTTTCTCCATTACATCTGCAATAGTCTCATCAATTTGGATGGTACAGTTTATCTTATAGATGGCCCAAGGGGGAAGAAAATTCAAGTGACACACACACACACCCGAAACCATAGAAATATTAATGAAAGTGGATCATTTTCTGCTCCTTCGTGGTACCTCACTGCTGCAAGAGGCTAAGGCATGCTGGTTCATCCTTCCTAATAGCAGGGGGTTTAGTAAAGGATCTTTTGGAATAATGGTTATTCCACAGCTTGATGAGATGTCATATGGATGCATTGTATGGAAGACATTTTTTTTGTATTTCACATACCAATTAGGAGCAGGTTTTCTTGCTCATCTTTTGAAAGAAACAGGGATGAACTGAAATATCAGGCTTGGTTTTGGAATTGTAAAGCATTAGTAAGAATACCGTCAGGTAAAAGCAAAATGTTGCCAAAAGAGCACTGTTTTAATTGCACCCTGGAGGAAACAAAAAGAAAGAAGGAAGAAGAATGTTGAATTGCTTCCTCTGCAGAATGTCACCTGATTGCACTGAAATCTGATAAAAGAAAAACTAACTCATCTCCCAGGAAAGACTACCATGTAAGGCAGGGTTTTATAGTTACGCTCCATTTCTCCATAACAGAATTCAAGGTGGCATTCATAGGAGTTTGCAAGTGGTCTCTCATCAAGGCACGTCCAAACTCCAGACCAGCTTAGATGCAGTAAAGTGGCACATTAATTATGTGCCTTTAGAGCATGACACAGGACAGCATGCATCAGCTAATCCTTCTGTATGATACAGATATGTATGTCAGCTTTTAAATACATTTTAAACTTTGATTCATTTGGTGGTGAACAGACAAATCAATTATTATTTAAGTATGTTATGCATAAGGCTAAAGAATGTTCAGAAACCCAGCTATGAGGTTCCCTTATAGTTATGTACAGTACCCTGAGCTACCTGGAGGAAGGACGGCATATACAGTAGTAAAGTGCTTAAAATAATCACATTCACTCATCAAAATTATGAAAATCCCAGGTTTATAAAAGAGGAGTTGACACTGATTTCTGGTGAACATTCTTGGCGTCAGTTGCATTTTGTTTCTCACTACTTGAAGAAGGCAGACATAATTACATCCTGTAAGGGAAATTGATTGACTGCTATGAATACTAAGTGGAAGAAAATACCATCTTCAAGTTTCTTGTTCTCATTCAGTAAGCTCGGTAGGAGGAAGACAAAGAAAATGTGTTTTCTGTAGTCATGAGCTCTTCAGGATTCCCAAGTTTGTGTGTATCTTAGGTGCAATCCTACAGTCCTTAGGTGCAATCACTGGTGTCGCTCGAGGTGGGGCGGAACGGTAAGTTCCGCACTGTGCTAACCTCCGTTTACTCCCTGGAATGAGGCGGCCCCACCCCCTCGCCGTCAGAGCCATTCAGTGCGGCGAAGGCAATGCGCAGTAGACTGCGCATTGCCTTCACGTTGCCTTCGCCGCACTGAATGGCTCTGCGCATTGCCCTGCGTGTTGCCTTCGCCGCACTGAATGGCTCTGACGGCGAGGGGGTGGGGCCACCTCATGCCAGGAAATAAACGGAGGTTAGCGTAGTGCGGAACTTACCGTTCCGCCCCACCTCGAGCAACGCCAGTGGGTGCAATCCTACTGACTTACTTAATCGTGGAGTAAGTCTTACTGAACTCAACAGAACATACTTCTGTGTTAACCAAATTGCCTTTGTTGTTCTGGGGAATAGCTTTAAATATGGCAATTCGGAACGTTCAGGATCTTGATACCTTTGTATACCAGAGTTGGGCTTCACAGAATTCCGTTTTAAATAATATTGAGGACACACGTGGTTACTTTCCAATATTTACTAGATAATTAGTCAGATTCATACAAAAAATACAATTCAATATGTAGCACTTCAATCACACCCACAACATTCAGATCTAGGAAACATAGGTAGAAGTACAGAGGTTTAGCAGGTTTCTTGATTTGTACATGGGTTATATTTACCATTCCTGGAGGGTTGAACTTGGCTGCAATGCTGTAGCAGTGAATGAAAAGGAGGACTAGCAGTCTGTAGAGTGACTGAGAAGTCAAGTTAAGAGTGGAGGGGGAGGGGGAAGAGGGGGTTGGTGCCAGAGGGCACGCAGAGAAGAAGAGTTCAGGAGGCAACGGGGTCCAGAGAGAGAGAGAGCAGGCTGGCAACCAGCCTTCTTATCCCTACACACAGAGGAGGAGTTTGTGGCTCTGACGTTGCAAAAAGGAAAAACCTTTTTTGGTCTGCAAGTACACCTGGGGATGGAGACATACATAATGGGGAAGGGGAGGAGGGAGAGGGCAGATGGGTTCCATTGTTGCTGGAGATGTGGAATCGGCCTTCTTGGAGCCAGACGTTGTTAGTATATCTATGTGTATCCTCTTCTTTCCTGGCAGACAGTCACTTAGCAAGTTCCGTGGAGAGGGGGAAGAGAATGGAATGTTGCTCCGTGCTGTGAGCACTCTGGGTTCATGGCGTGCTGAAGTGCTGATCCAATTCTTCCCTCATGGCCTGGCTGGGGAAAATCTTTTGCAACATGGCTTACACATCCATGTTTGAGACAGAGACGCGGCATGGGCATCGCACCTGTGTCATAATACAGTCCAGCTCACAAGTCCTTGGCATCAAACATAAAGTCTCTTGGCAACATTCTCATAGGGCAACAGTCCTCATTTTTAGAGGTCACTGGCCCGGGTAACATTTGAGTAGACATGCATAGGATTGCACTGTTAGTCTCACTGATTAGCTGAGGGGGGATTCACAGTTCAGACTTAGTTGACATCCAAACTGGTGAATCTATTCAATCTTGCAGCTCTAACACAGACCTGCTCTTTTTGCAGTGTTCAGGAGATCGAAAATGAATCACGTCAGACAGTTTAAAATTAGGTCTAAACAGCCAAAGTATTCTTAAATACCAATTAAATATCACAAAATAGCGAGCAAGCTTTTAAATTATCCAGAACTCTTCTCTAGGCTAGATGTTAAGCAGAACAAGGAAGGGAGAGAGACATTTGAACATGCTGAAATATTCCAGGGTCTTTGGTTTGTATCAGTCTTAAGATGAGTGCAGGAGGAGCTCTTTGATTAGCCTCTGCTACGTGCGAGATGGATTTTCGTTTGTACCAAGCGATACTGGTCCAAAGAAATAAGACGTTCTGCAGTGCTTGCATTGTTTTTCAAAAGATAAAATCTAGCATTTCTTTAGATTTATCTTCAGCAATTATTTGAACACATAGTAAGCCTATTTTTAGCAAAGCTGGAGGTTAATTTTAGAAGGTGCATGAAGTGAAGAGTCAATAGAAGACAAACTGAATAGTTCAGTAGTATGTAGTGATTGGAGGAGATTTAACCCTCAGGTCACAGAAGAGGTTTAGTTTTCAGATCCCTCTCCTAGACAGCTGAATTTGGTATTCTCCAAAACAAATGAGAATTCTGGAATTATGGAGAACAGAAAAGCTTGATTAGTTGGTATTATCCTACTTTGTCTTTTGGGGTATTTTTCCAAACATGACTACCAACAGTTTTAGAACTGGGAAAAGCAAAATGCATTCAGGTAGCATCTATTAATTGTTAGCCTCCACCAGCTTTTTGTAAGGACTGCTTCACATATTAGTGCTAGTTGTTTTATAGTGCTATTGTTATATTTCATGATTTTAAATATGTTTATATTTTAACACAATGACTTACCAAGAGGACTGAAAGATGGATTATACATTAAAATGAGTTAAAATGTCTGTATGGAAATTGCTGCTTAGAAAATAACATGTAATCTGTGGTATTACAGGTCCACAGCTTGGGGGTTCTCCTGGATTCCCAGGTGGCGGCTGTGGCCAGGGGGGCTTTTGCCCAGCTTTGGCTGGTGCGCCAGCTGCAACCGTACTTGGACCGTGCAGACCTGGCCACAGTGACCCATGCCCTAGTGACATCTAGACTAGATTACTGCAATGCGCTCTACGTGGGGCTGCCTTTGAAGACTGTTCGGAAACTGCAACTAGTGCAGAATGCGGCTGCCCGGGTGGTTGCCAGGGCCTGTCGGTTTGACTCAGTCGGACCGTTGCTCCGGCGGCTACACTGGCTGCCGGTTCGTTTCCGGGCACAATTCAAAGTGCTAGTTTTGACTTTTAAAGCCCTTAACGGCTCGGGTCCAGGGTATTTGAGGGACCGCCTCCTTCCTTATAATCCGACCCGAACGCTGAAGTCATCGGGGGGGGGCTGTTAACTGTGCCGCCATTGACGGAAGTGAGGAGGATGGCGGCAAGAGATAGGGCCTTCTCGGTGGTGGCACCCCAACTGTGGAATTCCCTCCCCCTGGAATTAAGAATGGCTCCCTCTTTAAAGACCTTTTGGCGGGGCCTTAAGATGTTTTTATTTAGGTTGGCATTCAATTGCTGACATGGTGGGCTGGCTTTTTAATGTAATGTAATTTTAAGGTGATCTACTGGTGCTTGTTTGTTTTAAACGTTTAATTGCTTTGTTTTTATCTTTTTACTGTATATCACTGGCATCACTGCAGCGTGGCGGTGGGGCGGGGCGCACAGGGTGATGCTCCGGGAGGCGCACAGAGGGGGTGATGTGCCGGGAGTCCTGTTGTGTCACACACACACACCCCGGTACACTCACCCTCCATCCCAGCACGTCACCCCCAGAGCCAGCAGGCCGAGCCGCGTCTTTCTTGGCAGCTCGGCCGCTTCTGAATAGGCCGGGCAAGGCTTCGAGCGGCGCATGCACACAATGCCGCTCGAAGCCTTGCCCTGAGAAGGGCCGAATGAAGACCCGATACAGGCATGCTGGGATGCTACAATTACAGCACAATTCTATGCATGTCTGCTCAGAAGTAAATTCCATTGTGTTCAATGGGGTTTACTCCCAGGAAAGTATTATAGGATTGTAGCCCAAGTCTTCCGGTAATCAATTTCTAAACATTCCCCATAATTTTACAATGTTATTTGCAATTCAGAATACGTTTACTGTATTATGTCATTACTGTAATTCGCAATATGATTAGCCGGTACCTTAGTGAAGCTGTCTTTCCGTCCACTATTAACGTTAGACAGATTGAACGGTGTTCTTGAAACATTGTATGAAATGAGACATGATTAGAAAAGGGAAGTTGTAATCATTCAGAAAAAAATGAGAGACATAAAGTTGTGCTTCCCAAAGAGGAAAAAGAATTGTTTGGCATGTTTATTCATTTTGCAGTCAAATCATTAAATGGATCAAATGGCTTTGCTATTGCTGATAAGCTGCCAAACAATATTAGTACAAGAGGAAAGCATATTTTCCAGCATTGCAAGTAGAATTGCCAACTGACCAGGAAAGTGGCCTGGGGGGGGGGGGAGGAACACGACTCTTTAGCAAAGGATACGTAGGGATCAGCACGTGACGTTTTTCACTGCATCGATCTAAACATTGTCGCCTGGTCATTGCTGCAGATTAACAGCCCAATCCTATTCAAGGTTCTGTGCTCAGATGCAGCAGCGCCGGAGCAGGCTCCACTGTATCCAGTCTGGGGCTGGAGGTCTCCTCAAGGGAAGGGGACAATCATCCCCTTTCCCTGGGTGGAGCCCCAGTAGCCCTATGGGGCTTCTTAGAGATGCGCCTGCAAAATGGCCAGCGCAGCTCTGAGCAGCCGAGCTTTCACGCCCTGGATGGGGAATAAGATTTGGTGGAGGCTTCCTCCACCGAGCCTGCCCCCTCCTGGACCTAATCCTCCCCACCCTCTCCCCATCCCCGCCCTGAAACAGCTTCTCCCCCCTGCCCTCCCCCTGCCTCCCCGCCAGCTGGCGTGGAACTCACTTGCCTCCAGCGGGTGCAGCTCCTTTGCCAGCGCTGGTCTCCACACCGGTAAGACTGATCTCCACCTTGTCACAGCATGCTTTATGGCACATGTGCAACAGCGCGGAGCCCAGTACTGCCGACGCAGGCCAGCATAGGATTGGGCTGTAAGCTACTGTTCAAAAGGTGGCTCCAGTGGTCAGTTCAAAGCTTGACAACTCTAATTCCAAGCCATTCTAAAAATTATGTTAAGGCTTAATTGGTGATTGGTTCCAGTTTTTGATATTTCTTTTTACCTAAACTGCCCTATATAAAACCAACAAAGTTATTGTTTTCATATGCAGTGTTATTGATCATAGACTGGAAGAGTTGCATAAGTAATTTTTCCACAGGACAAGCTCACTGTAAGAACATAAAAGTTACCCTGCCTGATCACATCAAAGTTTCATATAGTCCAGCATTCTGTTTCCAACATGTGGCGAACCAGAATACTCTGGGAAGCTCATAGGCAGGGCATGAAGGCAAGAGTCATCTGCTTCCAACATCTGGTACTAAGTCTAAGAGGTATAGTTCTCTTGGGCATGGAGGTTTCACTTCATCAATGGACTTAATTATGAATAAAAGTTCACATTTGTTGTCATTTTAAAAGCATCTCTGTATTTACTCCCCCTGCTATTTCAAGAAACACCCTTAGTATCAGCAGACTGGCTGCGTGACTTTGCTGCACGTGGGGTATTTCTCAAAACTGAGGACACGAGATATGTACATACTGTATTTCTTCAATTCTAAGACGCATGTTTTTTCCCAATTAAGCAGTTCAAAAAATGGGGTGCGTCTTAGAATCAAAGGTCTCCAAAAAGCACCCCAAAATGCCATCTTCTTACTTAATGGGGCTTGCGGGAGCATCAGGGAGGCCTGCACAACCCTCTGCAGGCCTCCCCGATCTTCAGTTCAGCAAAACCCGGTGATTTTCAGCCATTTCCGGTTTTTGCGAAAACCAGAAATGGCCAAAAATCGCTGTTTTTTCGCCGAACTGAAGATCAGGGAGGCCTGCAGAGGGTTGTGCAGGCCTCCCTGAAGCTCCCCCAAGCCCAGGTAACGAAGGAAATGGCACTTTCTGGCAGGGCCAGAAATGCTATGCAAAGGCAGTGCACTCAGTCATCCTCAGCTGCAGGAGACATGCTGGGGAGAGTTGGTGCTGAGCGGAGTAGATTCAATGAAGGGAGGTGAGTCTTACAATCAATTGATTTTTTTTCCCCTGCTGGTGGTACTGAAAGTAAAGGTGCGCCTTAGAATCGATGGTGCCTTAGACTCGAAGAAATATGGTATGTGAGATTTTTATATATACCGTATTGTCTGAGTATAAGACTCACTTTTTTCTCCTAATTTGTTTTTAAACTAGGGGTGCATCTTATAATCAGGCTGTTGCAATAATGCCAGTGATTAAATTAAATTTTTTTGATAGCACCAAACTTTAAGGGTGCGTCTTATAATCAGGTGCGTCTTATACTCGGGACAATACGGTATATATCAAGTTCACATCACAGTTTCAAGCTCTATATGGCATATTGCTCTCTAATACTTTGCAGTGCCCTCAACTTTTGCGACACTCTGTGCAGGGCTGATGATCTCATCAAGAGTGCAACAGACACCATGTGACAACTGTAGCCTCTATTCCCAGTTTCAGCACTGTATATCACAATGCCATTGCCTAGCAACCTCAGGTCATGTTCCTCAATTGCTTTCAGGTCAACCATGAAGTGGCTAGGTCACGAGTCCTATGGTTGCTAGGTGACACCAATTTTATTTTTTCCTTTTTCCAAATGAACAAGCAATAAATTCTGGTTAGAATTAAGTGTGGCACTATGATTGGCTCCCAATGGAAGAAGGCTAGGAAGGGTGGAGATAGGCCTGGTTTGAAGAGAAGTATGGTGTGAGGCTTGTGGGTCTAGGCCCCCATCCCAGAGATACCTAAGGGTAGAATTAGATGTTTCAAGAAACATAAAGTTGCCACAAAACATGCATCAATCTCCATGTATTTCTATATCCCACATCTCCTGTAGTGAGAGGATTGCTGATATTGGGGATGGGGGTGGGGGTGGGTTTGATGCTGGAAGTGTTGAGCGAGCGGCAGAGGCTGCAGCTGTCTCAAGTGATTTAAGGGTCTATGAGCACTTTCTGGGTAGCAAACTGGAAGCCATCTTTGTTAGTTTGCTGTTGTATGTTTTTGGGATTGAAGACTCATGACTTCAACTATTTTGAGCCTTTGGTGTAAAGTTGATAAATGAATCGCCACTGGAACCGTAATACTCTACACCAGGGTAGACTCTGATCCAGGACAAAGAGCCATTCACTTTTGAATCTTGATTCACAAGAAATACCAGGCCCACTGAATGGGAAACATCAAGTTCTTATTGAATGGTTGTATTGTGGCAATAGAAATGGGTTGAGCTGGGTACATGTATACCCCCCTCTGCTACTCTGTTCATACAAGATAATTTCTCTCTGCACGTTCCTTGGAATATTCCTCAGAAACCTCAGGGGGAAATGTCTGTGAATAAGACTATGCAAAACAGCAGAATAAATTATGCAAAGGAAAAGAAGCCAGCCAAATTGGCATAATATCTACAAGGGTGCAGTAGAATTCAACTTTTTGTGGCATTCAATTTGGATTGCCCATGTTGAGAATGTCACTTGTTTTTAAAGTGTCGCTTTGCATCAGTCATCCCTGGCCTTGAACAATTCCGGCACTCCTAGAACTTTGACCCAATCCCACTGGGGAAATTATTATTTTTTTCCCCGAGGGGGTCTATTTTTCCCTGACTCCAAGACCATGAACAACCAAGGGTTGCAGGAAAAGATTCCCTGTAAACGCAGCTTCGTGTACCTATAAAGTTAAGCTTGGCCCTTTGTTCAGATGCTGACAGCAGTCCACATATCTTCCAAGGTGGCCTGATGTCATGTGGCACCTGAGGAGCCTTCAAATAGTTGTGATAAGCAGGACATTCACCTTTGGAAAAGGAGTCTCAGGAGAGGGGTTTGCTTGCTGAGTAAAACACTTGTCAATAGGCTGTGACTGCAATGGCTGTTATTTGATCCACCTATGGGGTGGGTCTCCTCATCTCTTTCAATCTCTCCAATAAAGCAGCTCACTCTGTTTGGACCAATAATAGCATGAATTCCACAGGGTCATGACAGAGGTATTTTAAACGCAGACATTGAAGCAATAGGCTTGATGGACAGAATAAGACTTGTTCTTCCAGCTGTTCAGTGAACAGCAGGAGAGAGAATGGAATCATTTGGAAAGGGTCTCTTCCTCAGTCCCGATCCCCTCATTTGCTTCCTGGAAGCAAGGGGGAAAAGAATACAGTCCCCAGGATACCTTAACACAAAAAAAGAGGGGGGGGAGAGAAATCGACATGATGGCACAGAGTTTGAAGAACAGAAATTAACTTCTACGAGTGAAATCAACCCTTTAAAAAAATTGAGGTAGCAGGGGTTGCATCTCAGGGAGTGGTCAGGTCAGGCATAGAACAGAGGGTCGATGCCCATCTGAAGGTCCACCCACCCAGCCAACCACTGATCCCCTGGCCTTCTTGCAGTGGCAGTAGTGGTGTGAGTTGGCTGGGAGATTCTCAACATGACCACCTTCACCTGCCCCCCCCCATCTGCGTATGGGAGCAATCCCTAGAGGACCCTGCGTCATGGGGACATCTCTTCAGGATAGTCCCATTTGCAAAGGGGGGGAGGGATGCCAGGAAAAGGCATCGGGGACACAATTGAGGCTCATGTGGCTGCTGCTTTGTCCTGCCTTTTTCCAGCAATCAGCTGTCTTTCTTCCCAAGGCTCCTGGGATGATGCCTCAGTGGGAGGAAGTCCATTGGCTGATGGGGATAGTAGGAGGATCCATTGCCAAGGGACTTGGCAGCAGTGACATCCCCTCTTCTTCTCACCCTCCGGATTGCTGAATGGGAGGAACGAATGGCAGCAGTTTCTCCTGCCTTCTAAGGGTGGGAGGAGGAGGACCGCCACCACCAAAGAGGCCCTCTATTTGCTGGTGGGGAAGGAGGTGGGAGGAATTGGTTCTCGCCACCAAGTACCCTCCCCATTTGCTAGTAAGTTTCAGAGGATGCACTAAAGCGGGGCTCAGTGTCATTTGCTCTATAACCTAATGCCAGCTTTGAGAGGTAGGGATGGAGTCTTATGACTGTAGGAGTTTTCTTCACAGTTTGATCCCTGTCGAGGTCTCAGAAGTGTATATGGTGCAGGCTATAGGGTTGCACTGGCTGTCCTGTTCTTTTCTCTCTTCGAAAATGTTTTGCCATATGCATTGGGGAAGCCTTCTGGCTTGCTTGCTCATTTCTTTCCAGGGAGAATGCTCAATCCTCTGTGGGACCCTTTGTACTACCATTCTCCCCCCCATGGGGAAAAAGTGTCCAATTATTAAGTGGGATATGCTGTGCTGATTTGGAGATTTAGAACACAGTATCGCTTTGACCACTGCCCCAGGTTGTTTTTTTCTGATCAGGAGTTTGAAGAAAATCTTCATTGAAATAAACAAGACAGCCGGATTCCCAGTGCAATCCTGTGTAACCTTGCACCGGTGTAACAGTAGATGCACCGGTGTAAGTGCACTTATGTCAGTGTAATTGCACTTACACCAGTGCATCTGCTATTACACCGGTGCATCTACTGTTACGCCACAGTGCAAGGTTACACAGGATTGCACTGTCCTTCATTACTTGCTTCTCATAAGGAGTGAGAGGGACGCAAGGACGCATAGGTCAAACTCTGGCTTCTGCAGTGGTTAACTGACATGCTAGCTACTTAAAAGAGTTACACCAGATTGAGATTTCTGGAGAGCAATGAGCGAAGAAGCTTTTTTCAAGGTGTACATGGAGTAGAGATAGGCTTACCAGATCTCCAACCAAGACAGAGTGCTAGACCTTTAGGAGAAGGAATGTGGGCAGGTGTAGCTTGTTAAACTTTAGAGCACAATCCTAGGCATGTCTACTCAGAAGTAAGCCTCAGTAAACACACACTGTCCCGGTTGGAGATCTGGTAAGCCTAAGTAGAGATGCTTGAATTTCTGCCTCCCTTTATGAAATGCTGATAATAATCAAAACTCTTTTGGCTTTCCTTGATGTTCCCCTGGATGTTTTGTTGTACCTACCACCCACACACACACACACACACACACAGAGAGAGAGAGAGAGAGAGAGAGAGAGAGAGAGAGAGAGAGAGAGCGCACAATCCTGTGTAACTTTGCACCAGTGTAACAGCAGATGCACCGGTATAAGGGCACTTACACCGGCATCAGTGCACTTACACCGGTGCATCTACTGTTACACCGGTGTAAAGTTACACAGGATTGCGCTGCCAGTTATATAGGACTGTCACCTTATTAAAGAAATCATAGTTCATTAATTGCATGAGTTTTACAGCACCATCCTATACATGATTACTCAGAAGTAAGTCCCACTGTGTTTAATGGGGCTTGCTTTCAGCTCAGGAACATGTGCATAGGATTGCAGTTTTACAGCCCAATTCCGGCAGTGGAATCGTTTATTTTCAGGTGATGCCCACATAAGCAGGCTTACCAGATCGCCGACCGGGACGTTCCTTTTTGCCCTTAAGGGCGGCGGGGGGGAGGGGTGATAGGAGACGGAGCGCGCTCTGCCTCCGTCTCCTATCACCCCTCCCCCCCGCCGCCCTTAAGTGCAAAAAGGAACGTCCCGGTCGGCGATCTAGTAAGCCTGCACATAAGTTGCAACAGGCATCACCTCGGAAGAGGGAGAAAGGGGACAGCACTTGCTACTTGCAGTTTTTATATGTACTTATATAAAAAAAATTATCTGATGCCTAATTAATCAGGGGCACCCGTTTAGCTGATTAAAAGGTTTTCAAATCAATTGTTCTAACGGTCCAGGGCTTCTCAAACTGTGGGTCGCGACTCGAGCTGGGCCTACCCACCGTTGCCTGTGTTTGCTCCAAATTGGAGCCAAACGGAAGCAACTGGAGGCCACACCCAGCCGCAACGCACCTCCTGCTGCTGCTCCCAGCCCTGGATGACCTCCGCAGGCTCCGGAAGTTACTTCTGGGCCACTTCCAGTTTCAACAGTCACGTTGGGAGGTCTCTCTGATTAGGCTTACCAGATCTCCAACCGGGACAGAGTGCTAGACCTTTAGGAGAAGGAATGTGGGCAGGTGTAGCTTGTTAAACCTTTGAGCACAATCCTAGGCATGTCTACTCAGAAGCAAGCCCCACTGAACACAATGGGGCTTGCTTCTGGGTAGACATTCTTAGGATTGTGCTCTAAGGTTCAACAAGCTACACCTGCCCACATTCCTTCTCCTAAAGGTCCAGCACTCTGTCCCGGTTGGAGATCTGGTAAGTCTATTTCTGATATATATTTGAATGTCATTTTAGGCAACCGTTTAGTCGCAATCTTATTACAAAGCATTCCCTGACTCACAGAAAAGAACAGGGAAGCCCCCATGCATGCCAAACGCCACATACACCTTGGAATCCCTCGGGGTGCATCAGATCCACTGAACTGAGTCAAAGACTGCAAATGTCAAACCATAAGCTTTGCCCTTGCAATACCCATAGAACCTTTTCATCCTGACAAATTTATTGCATGACCGTTTTCCTCCCACCCCTATTCCAAAGTTCACAAAGTATTCAAAATCAAGATCAGCAGATGAATCATTTTGGTGAACTCACTGTCAACCATCTACTTGTCTGAGGTATGTTAAAATGTTTTTTTTAAAGTGCAGAAAAAATTGATGTGAGAAAAAAAACATTGAAATGACATGCGCAATCTCCCCTCACAGGAAAAAAAAGATTACAGTAAGAAATCAAAATTAGTCAGAGTTAAAAAAAAAAAAAAAAAGAATAGCTCCAACATACGAGGTAATCTTTTGCATCTTAGTCATTTTAAACTCAACTGTTCACCATTTTCAAATAGACATTTTATGTCATTAGAGGATAATCCATACTCAGCAACTGGAAAGCAGAAAGATGAGACTGAAAATTAAGGCAATCCACAAATGCCTTTCTGTTCACTTGAAGTCCTTTGGAGCTCTTTCCCTTCAAGTCGTCGAGGAATTCCACTTCATTTTTAGCTTCGAAAACAGCAATCTGACATTGGGTCCGATCCCAAATGAATATATATGAATCTTCCCAATCGGGTCTCCTGGCGGAGTTGAATGACCCATAGACACCCATCTGCCGTTACATGCCACGGAATCGCATACAAGCAGCAGCTCCTGAGAAAAACAACATTCCTTGGTTAAAGGGTTTAGCTATTACTATCCAAAGCGAAACTTGAGTCTGTATTTGACCGAAGGCGAGTTCTTCCGAGGCACCACCGGCAATGGGACCTTTGGCTTTGCTGAGATGATGACAGGTGGCTTCTTCTTTTCAGGGATGGCAATAGTAAAGGAGAGCTCGGGCTGTTCAGTTTGTCTGAACCTCGGGAGGAAATGAGTTGACACATGTTGGGGTTTTACCCGGGGACTGCATCCTCGTTTTGCTTTGCCCCTTTTGTTCAAAGCCACATACCATTCTCTTCCTGTTTTTTCAGTCCTGTAAATGACTGAGGCATAGGTATTATAGCTGTTTTCTTGAAACCTCTCTCTGAACTTGCAGTCATCTGTAAATTTGGCCTAAGAAAAACATCAACAGAAGTTTACTAAAAGGATGGTCATTATACCAGGTTACAATCTTGATCACCTGGACTAAGCTAGGGGGTACTGAGTCCCCCCCCTTTTCATCCCCAGGGTTCACCATGACAACAGCACAACCAATCTGAGCTGCACAGATAACTTCCCCATGTCGGTGTGAGGATGTTGTGACAGAAAATTCCTTTTCCTTCCAGTAAAGCTTTTTCCATACCCCTGCTATGTACAGGAGGCTATCACATGAACATGCTCCATGACAGTCTTTCTTGTTTTTATAGCAATTGTGTTTTGACATGCAACCATGTTGGCCTAGATGTTGTAGTCTTTTCCTAATCGTGGCACAACCATACCAATTTAGCCTAATTTTATGGTTTATATTCAGTCCACCATTGGTCCACCACCCAGCTGCTTAACAGCAGCTCTCCAATGTCTAAAGTAGAGTTGGTTCCCAGCCACTGCCTGACATCCTTTTAACAAACTGGCAATGCCAGGAATGGAATCTGAGACCTTGTGAATGCAAGTTGTGTGCACTTCATTAGGCTAGCATAGCTCAGTTGAGTCCATTTCAATTTTTATAGCAGGATTTGAGCATTTTAGTCTATAACTGGAAGAGACTGGGACATGTCGGAGAGGTTGCAAAGGAGAATAGGAGCCTGCTATGGGTTGCAAAGGAGAATAGGAGCCTGCTATGTAGCTGGCTGAGAGCAGAATCTTTGCATAACAAGAGTAGAGATTGGTCAGCCCCCTTCTTAGGAAGGGACAAAATGAGCGGAGGGGAAGAATAAGCCCCTCTATCATAGCTCACAGCACCACAGTGTAAGAGTGATGGGGGAGGGGAGCACAGAGGTGCTCTGTGTGTTCAGTTTTGCACTTTATACACACTGCAAGGGGGTTGTACTTTGGGAACTCTTTCTGTGCAATCTGATTTCTTGAAACCAGCAGTGCTGTAGGCCATGCATGGCGAGGCATTGTATAATATGGTGTGTGTGTGTGTGTGTGTGTGTGTGTGTGTGCGTGCGTGTGTGTGTGTGTGTTGGGCAAGACAGGTAAAGAGCGTGAAGTAGCCATGACAAGGGACAGGTGGGAATGTACAAAGAAGTATAATAACCTCTGGACGTTCCACAGGGAACCCAGTACTTTCTTGTTAAACGCTGCTTTTGTACCCTTACAGTGCAATCCTGTGTAAGATGCGGCAACTGGTCTAAGGCCCGGCCGCTGCATCCTGTGCTGTTCATCCCCTTTCCCAGGTGCAAGCCGGCCAGGGCCCTGTGGGCCTCCTCGAATGTATGCCAGCTATGAAACTGACATCCAGGGTGGGGGAGGAAGGCCAGCCAGGCCTGAGAACGGGCTGAGGATATCAGCAGAGCGTGTCGCCGATATCCCCACCCACTATCAGCATGGGCTGGCCAATGACCACCCCCCTGGCTATCCTGTTCCGCCCTCCCCCAGCCCCTGCACTGACCGGTGCAGGACTTACCTCCGCTGGTAGGTGCTGGGTCTGGAGGGGAGTGGAGTGAGGGCTGCCGGCCTCCGCGCCAGCGGTCCTTACTCTAAAGTTGTTGCAAACGTGCTTTACAGCACGTTTGCAATGGCTTACAGCAGCAGAGCATGCACACCGCTGGAGTTAGAATTAGAGAGGATCAGGCTGCCCATCTTATCTTCAAAACCAGAGGCACTAACATATGTGCACATACATCTGCCTACTGAGGATAACACATCATGTGTCTGATGAAATGGACTCTCATCCACACAAGCCTGCACTACAATGAATCTGTCCGTCTTTCGGTGCCATAGACTCCTCTGCAAGCTGCACTTGCTACTGATTTCAGGTGGAACAGCTAGATTCCATACTGGAGAGCACCACCACAATCAGTGTAGATGTCTAGCTTAATTTTTCAAATTGTTCAAATAGATCCTCTCTTGTCCAACCTTACTGACTAGTTTCTCCAAACTTTTTATGCGGCTGCAAAAACAGCATTCTGTGCATGACTAGCAGAATGCAAGAGAAGGAACAGTCACTTAATCAGCCGTAAAGGGCATGCAACGTATACATTTCACAGTACTGATGCTTCAGATCAGCAGTAAAACCAATTTCAGCAATAGATTGTGGCATTTTTTCTTAATGGAAGAATTGATTACAGTGACAAATACTCATTCATCAAACCTGTGTGGCTTGAACTATTAATGTAAATGAAATATAATGTATGCATGAGCACAGTGTAGAGTTGGGCAGCCCAATACTGTGCAAGGATACGCGGCCAGCCCTAGGGCCGGCTGCAGTATCCTGTACCCTTCCCAGGCTGCGTTGGTATGGCCCGGGAACACCTCGGGAGAAGGGAATGTTTGTCCCCTTCCCTGGGTGTACAGTAGGGCTGCCCGGCTCCAATGGGCCTCCTCAAATGGGCCTCCCCGCCTCATTTGGGGCAGTGGGGTAAGGGCCGCCCAGGCCAGGAACGGGCACAGGATATCAGTGGAGCTCGTTGCTGATATCTCCGCCCCCTTCCCGCCCAGTTTGCCCAATGGCCACCCTCCCTTGCTGCCCGGCCCTCCCTCCCCCCACCCCTGCACCGACTGATGCAGGACTTACATACTCCGGTGGGTGCCAGGTCAGTTGGGAGGCAGAGTAACCTTACTCCCCAGGTGTCGAAAATGCACTTTACAGCGCATTTATGACACTCGGTGCCTGCGGAGCGCATGCTTGCTTCTTTACACAGGATCGTGCCATAAGTGACATGCTAATTAAAAAATACAATAGGGTAAAAGCTTCTGAGGTCTAAAAGCTTCCTAGGTTGGCGTTTATAAAAAAAAACATAGTTTACTTGTTTTTATTTATTTACTTTTCTCAGCGGGTGTTGTAAGACAGGGCTTTTCAATTATTCTTTCTTTTTTTTTGCAGGTACCACTTTTGCATGTACCACTACTGTCACCACCAGAGAAGATGGCAGCTGTGCACAGGAGTGTTAGATGTGTTTCACAGTTGGGGCTTTGCACTGCGCCCTCCTTCCCCAAACAGTGCCTTTTTTCAAGGGTCAGGAAGCCGCACAGTCACATCTTGCCCACTGGTGCACCACCACCTCGGCCATCTCCACTTCAGAGGGGTTGAGCCAGGTGGGGCAGCAGTGCCATGTGGTCACTATGGCAGTGGGGCCAAGGACCACCTGCCATATTGTGAAGAACCACTAATGGTCCCAGTCCCGCTGGTTGAATAGCACTACTCTAAGGCTCTATTCACAGGGCTCCCTATATCCTTCTTTATATGTTTAAAGAAGCCTTCTGAGTCTTGGCCTTTTTTTAGTGGTTACAGGTGTGGTGCTGCTGTTCTTGTGTTCTTGTTTTAAATTGTAATAGTGGTCTCTTTTATCGTTTTTAGATTGTTGTTTATAAGTTTTTAATTAACGCTTTTATTGCTTTTAAAGGTGACTGATTTTTGTAACTGTTTTTTCTTGTTATTGTAAGCCGCCTCGGGTCCCTTCGGGGAGAAAGGTGGGATAAAAATATTGTAAATAAATAAATAAATAAATAAATAAATAAATAAACAAACCCTGAGGCAGTACACCATCCTGGGGACAAAGAATAGGGAAGGGTTGTTGCTTTAGCACTTTGCGAAAGTCCCAGAGGCCTCTGTTTGGCTGCTGCTGGTCACACAATGCTGGACAAGGTGGAGCCCCAGCAACCCCTGTCCCCTGTGGTGAAGGAAGCAATGAAGGGTTTCACGTTATCTCATCTGCCCACTAAGAAGATGTATGAACGCCACTTTCACACAAGTTCTAGAAGCTTGGAAGATGGTGTATGACGTACTCTGTGTCAAGTATAAAGCCAACCACAGAGAAACGCATCATCAGCGTGTCCCAAGTTTGATATTGAAACGATGTTATTTATTTAATATACTATAGCATGTGAGTCTCTTCAGCTTCACATGATTGTTTTTAAACTCTGGTTAGAATAAGCCAGGATTTGCCAGGTTTGGACATCACAGTGCATCCAGGCTTGTTTTAAACCAAGAGCAGAAACAGAAGCCTTCCTCCATTCACACATGAAGGGGGTTGGAGGGAGCATTCGAGCCTGAAGGACGTCATGCAGTACCAAGATTAGACTATGGTTCTGTGTGACATCAGAACCGGGCCAGTGTTTGTTGGCTTCCTCAGATAAAAGCTGTATTTTGCTTAAGTTCAAACAATTGGAAAGTTCAAACAATAGCTCCCTTGACCATCAAGTTTTCTTAACAGTCTGGTTTTCATGTAGTTTAATTTGTTGCTTACAGGAGAGAAGAAAAACAATGGTTTTCGCTAAGGACTCCCAAATTTCCATCTCTTAATTGTTAATTGTCTTAATTGGATGGGTCATGCATGAAAGAAAAACCCCACTGTCCGGGGGCTCTGCTCCACCCCATCAAAGGACCGAGCTAAAATAGCTACCAACAATAGAGAGGAGTTGAAACATGATAGCATTGCAATGACTTCCTGTTTCTGACTTGTTCCCCATCAATCTGAGGAGACAATTCCACATGATTGCCTCCCAAAGGAGTTGGGATTGTTTGGCACGGAAACACGTGTGTCTCATCTATCAATAAGACTTCTTCAATCTGGATAGATGGGACAGAGTACTAATGTTGCGGGTCAACTCATTAGGAGAGAGGAGGGGAGAATCCTGGAGCTGTTAGCAACTGGATTTCTTCCTTCCTCCCCGTCCCTTTTTATGATGTGGCTTTGTCTATTGAGACCTTGGCCAAGATTGAATCCTCCTAGCAAGCATTTCCTGCCTTGGTACTTTAGGAATTTTACAATTTGTGACCCAGTGGGTTTTTCCCCAGAGTTCTCCACCCCACGGTGCCATACATCCCTGAGGCCACCTGATGCGGGTTGCATCAGAGGCGGATGGCGAGGGTTCCGAGGGGGCAATGGATGTGAGGTGGAGTGCTTCACCCTGAGTCTGCTGCCGCCGCTGCCTCCAACTGACCTGCCACCAATCCAACCCGCTGCTGCTTGAGTGAGAAGCAGATCATTTCCCTCCTGACTGTGTTCTTTGTGCACTGTATGCGCGGCCCCTATCAATAAAACAGGAAGTGTTTTTAAAGCACACTTCTGGGTTTGACAGCAGCACATGAGGAACACGGTAAGGGTTTGGGGTTTATTTGTAGCCCAGAGGTGGCAGAGCCAAGATGGCATCAGGCAGCGTTCTGGGTCGCACCAGCCCTGCCACCACCCATAATCCACAACGTGCCTCCTTCATACCCAATACATTTGCCCACCTGAAGAGAAAGAGCGCTGCCACTGTCTCTCCATGCCTACTGAATGGGTCTTCTGTCCTGCTGGGGGGAGTGGCGTGGTGTGGGGAAGGAGACTGGGTTACATGGTGTTGCAACCACCTGGCAGCGGAGATGTAGAAAATCAGAAAGCAAAGACCTCCTGTGAAATCCCTGGTGGGGGCAGAAGCGGTGACTTCGCCCTGGGAATTAATAACATCAAAAGGGGTTATGTAGGGCCGGTGCTATCATTAGGCCAACTAGGCAGCCTCCAAGGATGGATGCAGACCTCAGAGGGGCACAAATTTATACAGATTAGTTTTCATGAACTCATGTAAAAAATGCAACTGACAATTTATATATTGTTTTATTTTAAGATAAATACCACAACAGTGCTATGGAATATAATTAATTATAAAGTCTTCTAAAAATGGGGGGGTTTTTTTGCAAGTAGTTAGTCTTGCCTGGGGTGCGACATAGCTTGGCACCAGCCCTGGGTTTAGGCCAGGTCCTGGTCTTTCTATCATGGCAAGGCATAGGTGGTGAGGTATAGTGGGTAGAGCATCGTGTTACCACTGATATACCGTATTAGTCTGAGTATAAGACTCACTTTTTTCTCCTAATTTAAGTTTTTAAACTAGGGGTGCGTCTTATAATCAGGCTGTTGCAATTTAATGCCAGTGATGTAATTGAATTTTTTTAATAGCACCAAACTTTAAGGGTGCGTCTTATAATCAGGTGCATCTTATACTCGGGACAATACGGGTATACACCAAAACAGCCTTTGTTTGAACCTTTGCTTGGCTTCATCAGACAAAAGCTGCTCCGTTGGCCTGCAGAAGGTCCCAGGTTCAACCCATGGCTGCACCCAGTAGGGGTGAGAAAGATCTCCATTTGGAACCCAGAGCAGCTGCTGCCAGCAGTCAGCACAGACAGCATCAAGCTGGATAGACCAATGGTGGACTCCACATAAGGCAGCAGCTTCCCATGACCTCCCTGCAAGACTGCTGTATGTATTGGCTGGCTGGGCATGGAGAAGCCGCACTCAGGCAGGACCCAATCCGCAACAACACCACATCTTGCATTTTGCAGCCATTTGGCCATATGTTCATAACCCAACTTCCTAGAAGTACAGTAGAAGCCCGCATAGCATACTTCTAGCAATAACCTAGGGTAGCCTGGAAATTGCTTTGCATGTTCATCTTATTTGATCTTGAAGCATGCTCTTCCTTGTTCCATGCAACTGTCCTTTATGAACAAACGTTCTGTGACTCACTAGAATTGGGCTTGAAGGGCTGCATATAGTCAGGGGTGAGGAACTGAGAGCGGAGTGGGTCACCTTTGGGGAACCCACTCTCTGTGGAGCTACTGTTCCTATTCTGTTTCTTCTCATAGCCCCTGAAGGTTTCTGTAGTGGGGTGGACAACATCTCAGGGAGTCAAAGCAAGACCACAGGCCAGTCAAGATGGTGTGGGAGAGGCTAAGCGTGCCTGAGCCTGGCTCTCTCCTGCACAGTTCAAGCATGACGCTAGAGTGCGTCAAATAAATGCCCTATTCTTGATCATTTTATACCACCCCTCCCTCCAACTTCAGCTATATACCGGTAATTTGGAGGGAGGTGTCTAGATTTTGCTAAGGTATTTCTAGGCATCAATGAAGCGAGCCCCAAAGAGCCACATCGCTGGGGTTTCTAACACTATTCCAATGTGAGTGAGCAATTCCAAGAGAATATTAAGAGTGGCTACATCCAATACAACAAATGTCTGCTCTGAAGGTCATTTTCCTCCTCTAATCTATGTCTGGCCATCTGGTCTAGAACAAAAGGATGACAAAGTATTGATGTGATCTTGTCGGAGGCTACTGAAGCAAGTCCTCTGATTCCTGCCAGGCTGCCAAGATCTGTGTCAACCAGAAGAGCAAATCCTTTGTCTCTTGGGACATCAATTTTGCTCAGCTGCCTTTACAATCAATGAGAACAGAATTATTAAACTGAATGGTACACACATTGAAAATGTCTCTGTAAATTTTGCTTTTGGAAAGTTGGGAACAACAGCAAGCCAACCCCTTTTTTTGCTCACAGGTATTCCCGCTGAACCATAAGCTGTCGATCGAAAGGTCGGCAGTTCGATTCCCGCGACGGGGTGAGCTCTCGTTGCTTGGCCAGCTCCTGCCAACCTAGCAGTTCCAAAGCATGTCAATGCGAGTAGATAAATAGGTACCGCTTGCGGGAAGGTAAACAGTGCTCCGTGTTCCAGCTGCATGCTACGCGCTGCGGCAAGGAGAGTCATGCCGGCCACATGACCACGGAGGCGTCTTCGGACAACGCTGGCTCTTCGGCTTTGAAATGGGGATGAGCACCACACCCTAGAGTTGGACACGACTGGACTTAATTGTCAGGGGTCACCTTTACCTTTTTGTTCCCTTAGAAGTATGCCAATGAACTTTACTATTGCATTGTAAAACGCTGCTTTTGTACCCTTACAGTGCAATCCTGTGTAAGATGCAGCCCCACTGAATGGCTCCGAAGGCGAGGGCGCGGGGCCACCTCGTGCCAGTGAGTAAGGAAGGGTCAGCGCGCTGCGGAACTTAGTGTTCCGCCCCACCTACAGCGACACCACTGAGGCTGAACACCCCCTCCAAGGCCCCCTCACAGCACCCACACGCCCCCGGCCACTCTCTTACTTTCATTAGCTGCTCTGTGCCTTCATTGCAACAGACACTATAAGCAGCAGCATGCTGCTTCTAGCATCTGTTAAAGGAAGACACGGAGCAGCTAATGAAGGTAAGAGAATGGCCAGGGGGCACAGGGGGGGCATTATTTCACCTTAATTCGTTGCTTCGTGTCTTCCTTTAAACCTCACGCAGGCCGGTCAGGGACACCCAAAGGGCCGGATGTGGCCCTGGGGTCGTACAATGCCCAGGTCTGGTCTTACCAGTGCAATTCGACACATGTCTACTCAGAAGTCCCAATATGTTCAAGAGAGCTTAAGTGTGCACAGATTGCTGCCTAAGGCGATTAAAAATGAGCCACTTTATAATTTAATTAATTGCCACGTAAAAGAAAGGCTGAAGCTCAGATATGAAAGAGGGGAACCTATGAGCTCAAAGAATTTGTTTCAAGCCCTCCTCCACTCCTGAAATAATGGTGAGACGGGCAGCCCAATCCTGCCTAAGATGTGGCAGCCGGTCTAAAGGGCCAGTCGCTGCATCCTAGGCAGATTGCGGGATGTGCCGGCACGGTATGGGCTCACCTCGGGGAAAGGGGACATTCATCCCCTTCCCCTGGTGTAAGAGCAGCGGGCCCCGATGGGTCTCCTTGGAAGCATGCCAGAAGTCTCTGTGCAGGCCGGCAATGGTGAGAAATGTCGTCCCCCCCCCCCCCCGCCCAGCCTCCAGGAACATTTTTGCGCCATGTGACGTCACTTGGGGGCAGGGCGAGTGATTCACAGGGGGTAGCTATGCCTCTGGCGCTGGCGCTGCTTACTCCAAACGAGCCGCAAACGTGCTTTATGGCACGTTTGCGACATCTTAGGCCGGTGGAGTGCTTGCTCCGCCAGCCTATTTTCAAGCAGGATTGCGCTGTTAGTTTTATCTCTAGTTCAGCTAGAAGTAACCAGAATGCTGTTGAAATCAAAAACCTTCACTGAGTGACAGGCACAACACTTGCTTGTGCCCCTTCAAACTCATTAGTCCACGAAATACCTTCTTCCTGCCAAAGCTGGAAAGAACAACAGATGCTGTTTTTGCATTTGGCATTCTTTAGCCTAGTGATCTTCAGATCTTTGGCATGGGTTTCGACTAATTTCTTGCATTGATCTGACTGAAGAATTGCATCTGCAAGGAGCTTACACAGTGCATAGGAGCTTGCTCTGTGCAATCAGGAACTCTGGAAAACCGGGTTCCCAATTGTGCCGAGAGGATCGTACATGACTATAGGCACACAGGCTCCGGAATGCATCTACATTGGGGCAACGCTTGCTGCTGCAATCCTCTCCCCTCCCATTTGCATTCTCTCACCATTACATTCAATCTCATGTACCGTATTGTCCCGAGTATAAGACGCACCTGATTATAAGACGCACCCTTAAAGTTTGGTGCTATTTAAAAAATTTAATTAAACCACTGGCATTAAAGTGAGTCTTATACTCAGACCAATATGGTAATTAAGAGTTTATGATATGATTCAATGCAAATATGAAAATATACACCCTGGCTTCTTTGCGTTTATTTGCATCCAAGGTTAAAAGGTTGGAGAGGGGCTGGGGCTGGCCTGCTCAACTTGCAACTTTGCGTTCAAGCCAAACATAGCTTATATCAGTCATGTATTGTGATTTGTCAGGACGAAGCTTGGCAACAAACAACCCTCCCACTGTAACGTTTAGGATGGATCCATTTTTTGATCCCAGCCAGAATTCTAGAAGACCCTGGTTGAATGTGAATCAATTCTAGGTTATTCTATTGAGTAGTAGGAGAGAGGGGAACTCAGTGGCTTTTGTTTCTAACCACTCCAGTGCACTGAGGCACAACCCTCCCTTCTATTTTTCAGTCCTAGACAGGCAGCAAAATTAGAAGGTTTCTTGAATCCTTGGTGGATCTCCATCCACGGTTGGTAAGCCAAATCAGGCGAAACAAGTAGCAAATGATGACACCCTTGACAAGGAACACCCTTGGAGTCTCCCTGCATTTGTTAAATTGTTTAAATATCTTACAGCACAATCCTATACATGTTTACTCAAACATCTCATTGAATACTGTGGGACGTACTCTCAGGTAAGTGTGTATAGGATTGCAGCCTTGCAATCCGATCCTGCCTAAGATGCGGCGGCTGACCTAAAGGGCCGGCTGCTACATCCTAGGCAGATTGCGGGCCGTGCTGGTGGGCCTGGGCTCACCTTGGGGGAAGGCTCTGCACGTTGCTTTCACCGCCTTGAATGGGTCCGAAGGTGAGGGGGCGGGGCCACTTCGTGCACCGGTGTAACGGAGAGTCGGACCGCGGCGGAACTTAGAGCTACTCCCCCCCTGCAGCGACACCAGTGGGTGGGTGACATACAGCACCATGGATCAGAAGTGATGCAGCAAGCCTGAAACGAGGCATTTAAGCTCAAAGCACTTTCTGCTTTCTCCTCTGGGTTTTCACTAGGAGCTAAATCTGCAGCATCAAATTTCATAGGGGAAAAAGCTCTCTCTTTAGTGTGCAGCTGAAGTTGCAGCATTTTTTTTTAGCAAATCACAGAAACAATTTCACATATCCTAGAAATGCAGGGTGTTTTTTTTTTTTTTTTTACTTACACTTGCATGGAGTTTTCCTTTTTTTGACATCGCTAAAAATTTGTTGCTGAAAACTCCTCGTATTCCTACAATCCCCTGAGACACAGCAAATATTTCCAAAATACCTAGGACGACAGAAATCCCAAAATAAAACACAATTCGTTTTTCATAGCACTGCAAAGAAAAAAAAGAGAAAGAAATCTTATGCTCTGTCTTTCCTTTAAAAAACAGAAAGAAAGAAAGAAAGAAAAAAAAAACCCTAGCTTTGTCATTTTAGGCTTAACCAGTGATTTCATGGTTGAGTGCTTCTTGCTTGCTGCTTGGGTTATCTGAATATTTATTTATTTATTTATAGACATCCTGAGGTTTTAAAGGACATGACCGATGTGGGATTCTGGGGTGGACTAGAAGGACTGCTTACACTGATGCCATCCAAGTGCCCTCAATGCAAAGGCATCAGTAGAGAGAGTCTTTAGGGAAGAGGAGAAAGACGAAGAAGATATCAGAAAGGGCACCTGGAGCCACAATCCTTCCCTTCCCAAGGCTGAATCCTGAAACGTATGGTTTTGGCTCACAAGGAAACAGCTAGAAACTGTTTTCAATGTCTCAACTTACCCCTGGAACATTTACAGCGAAATCCACACTAAACTTCCGGCACCGGAAGCCATCACAAATGTGCTGTAAGGCACGTTTGTGCCGACGGGAGTAAGCGAGGCCGGCGCAAGGCCGGCCACCCTCACTCTGGCGCCGGAACGTCCATGCGGCCGGTGGCGGAAGGTGAGTCTCCAGTGCTGGCTGCATGGGCGGTTCAGGCGGCGAGGGAGGGGGCCATTGGGCGAGCCAGCCTGGGAGGGGGTGGGGATGGCGTCGGCCATATCCCCGTCCCCGCTGGGCCGGCTCGGCAGTTACACAGCCTCCTCCTACTTCCGCCAGCTAAATCCGAGGAGGCCGATAGGGTCTGCCCCAGTTTACACCCGGGGAAGGGGACGTTCCGAGTAGACCTCCGGGCATTACACAGGATTTCACTGTTAATGTAGTAATGCAGATGAGCAGGCCTCTGATTGTGTTCAGAGTGCATTTTTCTTACCAGCAAAGAGACAGAGCCCACTCTGTGTATCTAGGATGGGGAGCAGGGCTTTCGAAGTGGAAAGTATTTATCCTGACAAATAAATCTGAATCAGACCATGAGGTGGAAGCAGAGCTCCAGGTCTTTCTAGCCCCACTAACCGAGATCCCCTTTTTTCCTTCTTCAGGGTAGGGATGCAAGGAATTGAGCCCAAGACCTTCTGACGGCAAAGCACTTGCTCTGCTATGCTCAAGGGCTGCCGGCTTGAGCACTAGGCTTCTTCGCATCATTGACTCATGCTCCAATTAATTTTTCTTCATCAATTGCAAGTGATTTTAACACCTCCTTCACACACATCATGCACATTCACTAGAACTCAGAGAAAGCCTAGTGGCATTGCACAGTGCGGAGGAGGAATACTGTACTGCTGTCCACAGGATACAGGAATGCTCTCTGACTGGGAGCTGGGATCAGTTTCCGTCAACCGTGGTCCTCCAACACTGCTCTTCCCACTTGGTCTACTTGCTCTTTCCTTGAGGAGGACAGGCCACAGATGGAAGAGCTGTTGTGGGAGCTGCTCTACCCAATCCAGAGCCTTTTCAGGTGGCAGCTTTCAGGTCTGTTTTGCCAACTAACTCCATACAAGTCCAGAATCTCCTGATCAGAGCAACCTTGTTGTCATAATGTCAATAACAACTGAGACAGGGAGAGAAGTAACTGCCAAGATCTCCCCCCAAGCCTATGAAGCCAAACAACTGCTGCAGCTAGAGCGGTGTGGATCCTTCAGAGAGGGAAAGATTCTTCTCTCTGACTGTCCTGCTCCTCCCTTCACCCGGCGACTGACATGATAATGGATCCACAAAGTAAGCCTTGGGAGGTACTTACCGTGCTGGTCGAGAAATGAATAAAGTACACAAATATAGAACAAATTTACAGTTTGTAAAAACAACAACCCAGAAACTTGAAAAAAGAAACAAATCTCAGATAAATTCAGGCTGCAATCTTTGGAAGCTCCCTAGCTATTGGCTACAGAGGCCTGGCTTCTCAAATATGATGTGTATATATATATATATTTTAATTCATATTATGCACATTGGTCACCACCACTGAACTTGATGCATGTGTCTGAGGAAGATCAGGATGCACCCCCCCCCCCAAGACCACGTTGCACGCTTGAAAGCACAACTAGAGCTGGATCAGGGCTTTTGCATCTAACAGCACAATCCTATCCAGCTCCCCCACTGGTGCACCCTTTGGAAGGCTTTGGAAGGGAAATGGGATTTAAATCCCATTTCCCTTCCAAAGCCTCCCATTCTGCCCTCCCCCCCCCCCCACTGGTGCAGCTGAATAGGATTGCGCTGCAGTTACTACTACAGTATTTCTTCTCGTATTTTAGTCAAGCTTTGACTTGGGAGAGTCTCCCAAAAGGCTCTCATAGGCATGACGGAGAGGTAGCTGAATGGACTGTAACAGCAGTAAGGTAAGAGGCCCATCTCTGTTTTTCAGCGCTGTGAATTTTTATAAGCACCTTATCCTCCTGTTCTCACTTTATCCTGCCTCCCAGTTCTTTTGGCAATTTGCTTTTGAAGAGAATGAATTTTGCACTCATCTTTTGCTGCACTGGTTCAGAGAGCTATCAAGAGTAGACGGAAAATAGGAACAGATTTACTTTGTGTTGAAGGTGAACAAAGGTGATTCTGAAACCGCATAAGGAGCTGTTCTCTTTACAGGGAAAGAGCGAGGAAGAGAGCAGCAGGTACTATTTTTACATAGCTGTGCTGCATTTTGGATTACCCCTGTAGTGCTGCTATGAAGCAATGGAAGGAACAATCTAAGTGCTTGTTATTATGAGGTCATCATAATAGGAGAGAGAAAAGGCAGCAGCAAAAGAAAATGGCTGAGACAGGTAAAATGTATCATTAGTTGATGTAGAAAGTTCAGAAGCAAAGCTGGGTATGTGACCTCTTCTGAGCCACATTTCTGCTATCTTTGAAGTAGCAGGACAATGCCATAATCCCAATATGTATTCTTGTTTATTTCACGAATACAGGTCTCTGCAAAATCTATGGGCAAAATTTGCAGTGCAAGAATGTCCACTGGAAAAATGCATGTGGGAGCCATGGTAGAGTTTGCTGCTCATCTCTCTCGTGTTGTGAGAGGTCACCTATGCACTTCTTGTGCGAGTTGTCTGTTTCACCTTTGTACCATAGTGTCTCCTGTAACCATCCAGTGTGTATAGAAAATTCCTATGGGATGGGCCAGTACATGGCAATGCTTATTTTACAACAGCTTTGTTGGTCAGCTGATAATTATGCCCACGTTGGATAAGAATGAGAAACTGATGTAGTGGAACACTGGAGGGTGCTTGCACCTACCTTTTAAAACCTCAGAAGTTTACACCAGCAGTAAAGTACTTCATTGCCACTTCAAGAAGAAGCTTCAAGGAGAAGCTGTCCCTCTCTGTTGTCCCTAGGCTGAGAAGAAAATGTAGCTACTGTTGATCAACCGTGAACTCACAGCAGTAGAAAATCAGCACTGAACTGCCAATGCAAACACACTCCGTGATGATGCGGCCCTGTGACTTTCCCAGCCCTGACTGCCCAGGCCAGAGACGGATCTTCTGCATGCAAAGCAGGGACCCAGCCTGCCACTGAGCCGAGCCCATCCCCTGCTCTGGCTTTCTCTAAGCCACTAAGGATATAAGACCCATACAAATCTAAATGAAAACAAAAACATAAATGAGGAATGATTTGCATTCATTATTCTCTGGCAGGGGGGGGGACCAAATAGATGCTGGTGTTTGTGAATGCCTGCTCCTTGTTACAGCTAATGTTCATCGTGTAAATATTTATGGAGACTGTAAAGAAATCAGCGGATAAAATAAAAAGAAAGATTTGACATCGAACAGCTGGAGGTAGATGGATAATTCAAACGAGGCATCTGAGGAGGGGAGAACAATGCTGTGAAATGAAAGAGGGGAGAGAAAAGCGGAGTGAATAGCAGTAAATTGCTGACACAAGAAGCTTCTTCAGCAGGACAGCGCTCAGCAGTGGCGTGGACATGTTCGCAGTCTGGCTGTGTAAATAAGAGACTTGGTGAAACAGCATCAATACCTGTGCAGTGCAGCAGGATGCTGCTGTAGCAGGAAGAAAAGTTGTCTGGCGGGTGTGTCACCCTAAAAGCCAACGATCCCAGACCCATTCCACTGTCTGCAGCCTCAGGCTGCGTTCCTAATGTGAATGGACTCCAACCCTCTTCCTGAAGACCAGACCAATGTGTTACATATTCACCCTAACCACACTGCATGCTGCTGCATATTAACCCCACATGCCAGGACCATGTTCGTGCAACCTGACCCTACGTACATTTACTCAGAAGGAAGTTCCACTGAAGTCCATAGAACTTACTTCTAAGTCACTATGCACAGGGTTGCAGTCTTCATTTTTAAGGCCTTGTAAACACACAACCCGCCCCCCCTTCTTTGGCTCATCATCACTGCTCTTTTGACCCACTCTATATTGTGTCAAATGCACGGGACCAAAGCTAGCACATAGGCAATGCAGGGCAATAGCCAAAACTGCTCAGGTCATTGGTCAAACTAGACTTGACAATAGGTAAAGGTGAAGGTGACCCCTGACAATTAAGTACAGTTGTGTCCGACTCTAGGGTGTGGTGCTTATCCCCATTTCAAAGCCAAAGAGCCAGCATTGTCCGAAGACGCCTCCGTGGTCATGTGGCCGGCATGACTCTCCTTGCCGCAGCGCGTAGCATGCGGCTGGAACACGGAGCGCTGTTTACCTTCCCGCAAGCGGTACCTATTTATCTACTCGCATTGACATGCTTTGGAACTGCTAGGTTGGCAGGAGCTGGCCAAGCAACGAGAGCTCGACAGCTCATGGTTCAGCGGTTTAACCCACTGCGCCACCCGCTGGCGCAGACTTGATAATACAGATGCATAAAAGCATCTTCAACTTTCAAACTTTTTTCAAATAGCTGTCATGGTGGGCATCCAAATCTGTCCTGGAACTGCAGCATGGTGTAGGGGGGGGGGAAATGTTCACCCTTTTCCCCATGCCATTTTCCAATTAAAAGCACCCCCTCACCAAGGTGCTCTTTGTCCTGATAGGAAAAGATACATGTGCACACATGTTTCTCTTTTTCCCTACTGGGAAAGTTCAGCTGCAAGCAGCTTCATCTTAGGTTCTCAATGAAGTGGTTTTAGCTTGAAAACACCCAATGTTTCAGTTCTACAAAGAATTGCAAAGTAGCTGATATTCTCTTTAATTTTGTCTTTCCCCATGCTTTTCTCAACTAGCATCAGTTTATATATTCAGTTGAATCAAATGGTAAAGGTTTTCCTAAATTGCACCATCTTAGAATGCAAATTGGGGGACTGAATATTTAAGGACTTTCCCATGGGAAAAAGCCCTCCCTGTAGAAAAAGAGCACACCTAGAAAGACTAGTCTGAGCCTTTCTCCCTGACATGCTAGTTTTAAATGTGCAAGGCATTTTTAGGGGGAGCTGGGTCTGGACATGCAGCAGCAGCAGCAGCAGCAGCAGCTAGTAGAATCCTGCGGTGGTAGACTGGCAGGGACCTCTACCAGTGACAGGATGCCATTTGGGTGTGTTCTCCCCTCCCACATAAAAGAACCTTCTGCAAGACAAAATCTTACACACCAGGTGGGAATGTTCTACTACAGTCCACCCCCTGATCAGCCCGTTTGCGGAGGTTCTTGTGTTTTGTGATCATCCACCTGTCATCTGAAGGGGTACAGCAGCCCATTCTACCACCCAAGGAAATGGCCACCTGACCTCATTTCTAGCTCATGCTGTTGCATATGGAGGCCAAGCCTGAAACAGTCCAGTGCAGGAAATGTTTCATGTTCACGCCGCTTTAGTGCTTTCCACCATCCAAACACTAAAGGGATTAGACAAGTGATGGAAAGGAACCCATCCATCCATGACAATGGGACATCATGACTATATGCAACCTCCAAGTTCAGTGGCAGTACCATGCACCTGACGAGTACCAGTCTCTGGGGAGCACCAGCAGAGGGGGGGGGCTATTGCTTTTCTGACCTTTTTGAGGCACCTGACTGGCCACTGTTGGAATCAGGACGCTGGACTAGATGCACTTTTGGTCTCATCCATCAGGTCACTTTTTATGTTCTCAAGAAGTGACTTGTTTGCATTTGGAATCTTTGGTCCCATCAGGTGGTTTGCATTGGCAGGACACTGCAGGAAATATTTCCATGCTGTTGTGATTGTTCTGAAGCTCAGACTGGTGTGTTTTGCTTCTTAATCATATGCAACTATTTAAATATGATGACTCAGAAGTAAGTTCAGTGGGACTTACTCAAGTAAACAAGCAAGCAAGCAAGCATGCATAAGAAAGGGTGTGCAGCGCAGCCTTAATCTGGAGTACAAATGGTGCAGGGATTGGTGAGGGTTGGAGTGAGAGTGGAAAGGGCTGCAAAGACAAAGAGGTCAACAGAACATCAATTTGTAGGAAGTTAAAGTGGCTGATTCAAACTATCGTTATTAGTTTATTATTTTTATTCCTAAAAGTATTGTTGTTGTTGTTGTTGTTGTTGTTGTTGTTGTTGTTGTTGTTGTTGTTATTATTATTATTATCTGACACTTCTCAGTGTGCCAGTGCTCTCTCTCTCTCTCTCTCTCCCCCCACACTGGATTATAACCTCAGACTATTCCACAGGTATAGTGTGACTTCCATTGCCAGCTCTACTCCCACACCAGGGTGTTGTATCTGGAGAGGAGTGAACACTCTAAAGAAGAAGCTAAAGGATCCTGGCTTGCTTCTCTGAAATCCTCCAACACAGCTTGTTCAGCCCAAATGTTGCTAAACCCAGATTCGTCGGAGTTCTATGGGCTGTGGGTGCAAACCATTGAAATCACTGGCAACATCCCCATTTCTGCAGACTTTAGTGTGACCATCATAACCAAGTCGATGATTGTTCTTCTTAGCCTGCCTGTCCAGAGGGATTGGGCTGGGACGCTACACTAAAAGCGCTCCTCTAAATAAAATAAAATACAGTAAAATAAGAGGTGTATTCGGAATTAAGAACCATGTATAAAGTGCTCTCTCTCTCTCTCTCTCTCTCTCTCTCTCTCTCTCTCTCTCTCTCTCTCTCTCTCTCTCTCTCCCCCCCCCCCTATAAAAGCAATAAGTAAAATACCGTTTAGAAACATCCTAAAATGTCACATTGAGTTCCATGCGCCCCCCCCCCCCAGGGAGTCCCGTTTCCCTACACCAAAGCAAGGGGTGGCAAGAAGGACTCGGAGCAAAAGGCACTTACTTAGGAGACTGGCGTGGTGGGAGCCGTTGACTGTCCCATCGGGGTGGATTTGGAGATGGAACCCGATGCCTACCCTGCAGTAGAGGCTGCCGGTCCTGCGCCCAGACGGGCTCCAGTGAAAACTGCTCCTTTCGGAGCCGCTACCTTGAGCTCCCAAAGAGGGGGAAAAATAAGAGGAAGGTGCTGAGGAGGAGGAGGAGGAGGAGGAGGAGGTATTCCTGCTTCCAAGGCTGTCGCTGCTGCCGCTGCCGCCGCCGCCGCCGCTTCTGCTGCTTTCTTTGGCACGGAGAGCCGCGTCTCCAAGTTGCGCCCTGGGGGGCAGCGTCGTCTCCTTGTGTGCCAAAGCGAAGAGGATCAGGTGGCTGAGGAAGACGAGGCAGAGGAAGAAGGACAAGCTCATTCTTCCAGCGGGAGGGACGCGCCGCAGGGCATTTTGCAGAGGCGACGGCTGCTGCTGCTGCTGCTGCTGCTGCACCTTTTGGGCGACCGGGCGTGCGGTCCGCCGGCCTGGGAAGGCATCGGCCCGCTGGAGGGAGAGCGCGATCCGAGAGCGCGACGCTGGCACGGAGATATTTATAACTCGGGTGATCTCACAGCTCTCCCTACATGCCTAGAGTCTAAAGGAGGCTCGCTTCGCCAGCCCTTCCGAGGCTGGGGGCGCCTCGCAGGACCCCCAGCGGGAGGAGGGGGGAGAGGAAGCAGAAGAGGGCGGAGAGGCGAGGCGAGGGTCACCCCTGGCCACACGGGAAGGCGCAGAGCGCACCAGGGACGCGCGGCCGTAGGCGCCAGCAGCGCTTTTACGCACCGGCGGGTTGATTTCTCCCTAGCCAAGGCTCACGGGTTGCGAATAATTCATAAAGCGAGACAGACTGACAAAATGGGCTCCCCGGGGAGAGGGGGCGTAGGAGAAGAAGAGGAAGGAAATGGGGCGCTCTTCTACTTTAGAGAGGGTATTCTCCCCTCCCCCCGCTTTGAGGTCGATTGATGACAACTCGGATTGGGACTGACTGATTCAAAAGGTCTTCCAAATTGTGGGATTCTAGGAAAACGACCCTCCCAATCCGATTCACAAGCTACGAACGAACATCTGGATATAAGTCGATGCATGCACTCCTATGGAATCGTTGCCATAAGATGTGGCGATGGCCATTAGTGGGGGCCGGACAGATTTAATGGAGAAGGAAAGGTCTATGATCAACGCGCTACTAATGGCTACACTACACTGAACTTCCTTGTTCAGGGGCAGTACACCTCCAAATGCCTGCTGCTGAGGACAAACAAGAGGTGGAGGAGTTGCGTTCCTCCCTTGCGTGTGGGGGGCAAGGCTTGTCCGCACGCCAAGCAACCCTACGTTTCTACGTTTCATTGACACCGGCGGCCTACCCGGCTTGTGGAACTGCAGAATGCGAAAGAGAGCGAGGTGGGCGGCGTGTGAGACGCGTGAGCTTCGTTAAGGAGTGGATCTGGTGGCAGTCTCGAAACAAGAGGCGCAGATGTGGGGGGGGGGGGTCACGCAGGCTGAGAGCATGGCAGAGACTTTTCGACTTGTCCAGTTCGGAAAGCGCTGGAAGGGCTAAATTCAGGTGGGAAACGTGATTTCGGGACTGGGAATGAGCCCCCAAGGAACGCTGATGACAAACTGAACCATGAACCAAAATAAGGCGAAATGTTTGGACGGAATCAGCGAAGCCCATCCATGTTGTCTCACAGGCACCCTGATCCCTGCAGAGTGATCTATACACGTTTACTCGGAACAAGTCCCATTTCAGTTGAAGTTATTTGAAAGCAGAGAGATTCGTGAAGAGGTGTAGGGGCTCAAGCTTCCTGGGTATGGCCTCCGACCTGGAAATCCCAAATGTGTAGGGGTTGTCTGTGTTTGGCCACATGAGATAGAGTGCCACTCTGAACATGCTCAGATGCACGCTCGCCTTATCATTGCTCCCGATGGAAAAAGGAATGGCATTGCAAGGGCTGAACCAGAGCGACTCTAACAGTACAATCATATATGATATGTATATGCTTCCTTGGAAGTAAGTTCCATTGCGTTAATGGCGATTACTTCCTAGTAAGTATATTAGGAGTGCATCGAAAACTGCCAGTTTGAGTTTTATACAACTTCCTCTCCCATTTTGGATTGGGTAACCGTTTGAGAGCAAATAGGCGTTTTACAGCCCAATCCCTATGCATTTTACTCAGACGAAATTCCCACTGTAGTCAAAAGGGCTGGCTGATTCACACTAGCCCTTTCCGTGCGCGTTTTGGCTTAAAGTTTGGTCTTTTCGTGCGTTTTTCATGCTTGCGTCAGACGCAGCATGAGCTTACGACACAGCCAGGAGAGATGGTTTCGGTTTATCTTTTTGCTGCGCTCGCGTTTAAGCTAGCGTTTATGCTCCCGGTGCTAGGCAGCTCACCAATCAGAGAAGCGCATTTCTCTTCACCCAATCACAGCTGCTCTTTCTTCAAGAAGGCGGGCAAACGTTCAGAGAACGGCTAGACGCACGTACAGACGCTAGAGTAGAGCAAACGTGCACGGAAGGGCTAGTGTGAATCAGCCTCCTCCTAAACACGACAGCGTCACGGCTCCGCCGTCGCCTCTGCCTGGCGCCTCCGCACTGGAAGCGGGGGAGTGTCTTCAAGCCTGTTGCCCCTCATGTTGTCCCGCCTTCCTAAGAAAGCGCAGTTGTGATTGGTTAAACTCTCCCCCCTCTCCTGTGATTGGTAGGCCGCAGCAGCTCCGCGAGCCACCTCCAAGCTCTGCCGTCACGCCCCCTAAAAAACAGAACACTCGACTTGGAGTACGCGCAGTGGGGCGGAGGTCCGGCGGATCCGCCGGATTACAAAAACGCTCCGCGACGCTGTCGTGTAGATCAGCCTTAAGTGCATTGGATTGCAGTCTTAAAAACCAAGCCACTTCCAGTTAACTGAGCGGGGGGAAACCGAAGTTGTTTGATGTTCACCGACAATGAACCCGGCCTGATCCCCGGGAAGCCAGGTCGGTCGAGAGCTGAAAACCCACCAATGAATGAGGATTTCGAGGGCCCTGGTTTTGTGGGTCGGGCTGGGCAGAAGCGGGCGCAACGCGCCCCACTGAACTCCGCAAGGCTTCCTCCCGAGTAATATACGCGCCGAACTTGGCTGCAAGCAACAGACTCGGTGCCGAAGGAGGGTTGCTTGGCGTTGGCGCCGCGTGCGGGCCCGCCTCTACCTGGCTGGGCAATGGGTCCTGCCGGCAGGCAGCCAGGGAGGGGGGGCAGCCCTGTTGTGCGCGAGCGAGTCCTTGGCTGCCTCCTCGCGCAGGACGGGTTGTTTCTCTCTCTCTCTCTCTCTCTCTCTCTCTCTCTCTCTCTCTCTCTCTCTTTCTCTCTCTCTCTCTCTCTCTCTCTCTCTCTCTCTCTCTCTTCCCAGGAAGGAGCTCAATGCATGATTCATAAAGTTGCCTCCTCAACAACCTTAAAAAACCTCAGCGTGGCGAATTTTCCCCAGATGCCAGACGAGGATCAAACCGCCTGTCACGGATCGCACAAGATCTACCTTGCCGCATTCTTGGAATAGCTGCTGCTCGGGGAAAGAAACACTGAAGGCTGATTCACACTAGCCCTTCCGTGCACGTTTGCTCTACTCTAGCGTCTGTACGTGCGTCTAGCCGTTCTCTGAACGTTTGCCCGCCTTCTTGAAGAAAGCGCAGCTGTGATTGGGTGAAGAGAAATGCGCTTCTCTGATTGGTGAGCTGCCTAGCACCGGGAGCATAAACGCTAGCTTAAACGCGAGCGCAGCAAAAAGATAAACCGAAACCATCTTTCCTGGCTGCGTCGTAAGCTCATGCTGCGTCTGACGCAAGCATGAAAAACGCACGAAAAGACCAAACGTTAAGCCAAAACACGCACGGAAAGGGCTAGTGTGAATCAGCCTTAAGTCTTGTCACCACCCATCTGGTTTGGGAAAAACAAGCATGTCTACATTCATACCATGTACGTAGAGGCAGCCCTCCACGTACTCCCTGCCCCCTCCCCTTGCTGAGCCAAGCATCCCTTGGGCTCAGAGTTTTGGCCAATGAGGAGGAACCGCTGCGGCAGGTTCGCCTTCCCTTACCCCTCCCCACCCCTCGCGCTCAGAGTTATGGTCAATGGCGGACAGATGGCAAAAAAGGGGAAAAAAACTCCAAGCTAGGCTTGCTTTTCCACCCCTTCGAAAACCCTTCCTCCCTGTTGCCCTCCTCCTCCGAGGTCTCCACTGTGCCTGCCTGCCTGCCTGCCTGCGTTGATGCACATTAAAGGAAAATGACTCGGAAATGGCAAGTCGTTACCCCCATGAGTGCGTGTCAAGTGCGTGTCCTGTGAGTCGCGAGTCCAAGTGTGAGTCAGTGGGTCACGAGTCCGAGTCCAGGAAAAAAGTGACTCAATCACACTTGCGAGTCAAGTCATTTGACTGGAGTCCCCATCCCTGGCTACTTCAACAGGCGGACTGGGGGAGGTAGTGAATTGGCAGTGGTGGTGCCTTGTCCCTGGGTGCTGCCTCCCTTGACTGAGAGAAGAGGATTGGAGCCCCAGGGACTCACCTCTTCCTCCAGTGCCGCAGCCAGGAGCAAACAATCACGACAGCGGTGCAGGAGGAGAAAGCGCGGAGCAGCTGCGCCTGCAATCCTGTTCTGAGTGCGCCATTGCGCGGCCAGGTCCTTTCCTCAAAACAGGTGAGGTGAGCATACTGGGAGTGAAGCAGGGCTCCTCCTTCCAGTCCCAGTATGCTCCACCCAGCCTGCTTTTTTGAGGAAGGGGCCAGGCAGTCAAGGAGGAGAAGATGGCAATGATGGGGGCATGCTGACATTGGCACGACATTTTATGAAGGGAGGGCAGACAATTTGGGCACCACTTCAGACATCAGCCCACTTTGGGTTGGCCCTATGTTGAACTGTGTTTTTTAAAAAACATTTGCTTTTCAAGGGGTGTCCAAAGTGGCTTATAGCAAATATTTAAAAACAATCTCAATGAAATAAAACAAGCTCATCTGACATGCATCTGTTGAAATGACAGACAGTGCAATCCTATCCAACTAACACCACCGGTGTAACCAGCGGGGGAGGGCAGGGTGGGAGGCTTTGGAGGGGAGGGGGCACCATCAGAGCCAGGATGGTGTAGTGGTTTGGGAGTCGGACTTAGACCTGGAAGATCCAAGTTCAAATCCCCGCTCAGCCACGAAGCTTCCTGGGTGACCTTGGGCCAGTCACTATCTCTCAGCCCCACCTACCTCACAGGGTTGTTGTGAGGACAAAAAGGAGGGGAGGAAATATGTACACCACTCTGAGCTCCTTGGAGGAAGGGCGGTATAAAATGTGAAAAATAAATAAATAAATAAATAAATAAATAATTTAAATTCCCTTTGGAGAGGATTTGAATCCCCTTTCCATTCTGGGACCTCCCGTTCTCGCTGCACCGGTGGTGTAAGTTGGATAGGAATGCGCTGAGAGTCTTCTGTGGTTGCTGGAACACTGTCAGGAGGGAACCAGTCTCACAACCAGAGGAAGGGAGTTCCACAGGGTTAGGGGGCACAACAGAGAAAGTCCTGACCAGACAAGTCTCAGGAGGCAAGAGAAAAGGCCTCCCCCAGAGATTTTAAGAGGTGGGCAGACCCACAACAGAGAGAGGCAGCCCTCTTCGTACTTTGGTCCTGAGAAGTTTAGAACTTTAAAAGTAATGACCTCTGATTATGATGTTTAACTTTATGTCTGTGTATTTATGCATATTATACATAGTCCCTAGAAGATGGTAACACAGTCAGTACGGTGTAGCCTGCAGGAGGCCTTATTTAATACAGTATATAAATACTGTATATTGTTGTTGTTGTTGTTTGTTTGTTATCCTGTGTTGCTACATTCAAGGAGGCCTACAGTGATCCAATTAAAAACACCACCATAATGTAAGCAAACAGTTAACCATTCTTAAACACACCAAGGAATCAAGGCTACACTACAGCAAATTAAAACCGACAACCCAAAATGAAATCCTGACTCAAGAACCAAATTCTGAAAGGGGCCAACTTAAACAAATTAACCCTGTATTTCCCACTGTGGGCGCAATCCTGTTTAAGTTTGGAACAGCGGAGCGAGTGCTTCGCTGTTCCAAGCCATCGCGAACGTGCCGTAAAGCACGTTCGTGATGACTTTAGAGTAAGGGCGGCTGGCGCAGAGGCCGGTTATCGTCACTCTGCTGCCAGATCGTCTCCGTGGCCGCCAGAGAAGGTAAGTGATCCCCCAGGAGGCACGGGGGCGGTCCAGGCGGCGAGGGAGGGGGGCATTGGCTGAGTCGACCCTGGGGGGCGGGGATCGCAGCCGCCATATCCTCGGTCCCTTCCTGGGCCGGATCCGCCATTACACGGCCTCCAATTTCCACCAGTAAAATAGCTGGCGGAAATTCGAGGAGGCATGGAGAGTGGTGGGCGGCTAGACTGCCTTGGCTCTTGCTCCACAATGTCTTTGGCAAAATGTTCCTGAATCCTTTGTAGCCTATGAGAGTTCCTTGAAAACACAGTACCAACAATTCAGGTTGAATACATCAATTCTGTCACTTCTCTGAATCATGAATCCAAAAATGTTGGCAGCTATTAAGAGGAATCCACCATCCTTTGGGTAAATCCACTTATAAGGCAGGCTTACAAGAACAAGCATTGTGTGTTCTTGCAATATCTGCATTGTCGCAATATTTCTCAACATTTTTGCACCAAGCCATCTGCACGCTCTTGCTATTTTAACCTCTTTTGTGCCAAACCATCTGTGTTGGTATGATTTTTAACCCTTTCGTGCCAAACAGTCATGAGCAAAACACATGCAAGGATGACTGTTTAAGCAGCCTTAAGACTACAAAACCCATGATTCAATGCAATGGTAAGTGAATTGTTCAAAAACATCTTCAGCTGAAGTGAGAAATTGACATATTGAAGGGAAAGTGCACAAATGAAAGCACCTAATATAGGCAGATGGATTTTCATGAAACTTCATTGCTTGACACTTCAAAAAAGAAAAAAAGAAAAAAAAAGAACTGAATGCAGATTTCCTCATGGAGATCTCTCATATTGCAATATTAAGTAACCTTACCTACACTGAGTTCTCCACTGCCACCTGGCTCTCCCCTACTCCCATCTCCTTTTCTAATTTGCCTTTCACTGACCTTTCCCCTGCATTACACACACACACACACACACACACACACACACACACACACACACACACACACACACACACACACACTTAAATTAAAGTAACATCCAAAACCATTACCAATTGCATTTAAACTGAAATATCACTCAACGTCACAACATTGATCGTTCTTGTGGACATAAATTTTTCATAAGCATTGTTATTCTTATTCCAGTACAGAATGGGTTTTTTTGAGTCATCCATTAAATGCATCAAGATTTTGTCATTACCTTGTTGCCTCTTCATAATAGCAGATAATGGACACATGATCATTATATTTCCCTGCATGATTCATTCAGAGTTCTTTTTCCTCCAATTTTTACACACACGCACGCGCGCGCGCGCGCACACACACACACACACAGAATAGTTTTGCATCTCTTGCCCACATTCTTGATGTGTTCTTGATGTATCTACAGCTAGCAAACACTCTGGGCAGAGACCCTGATGCATTTTGTTCTCTTCAGCATCTAACATAGGTGGTGCCAGATGGGGTTTGCTGGGGGGGGGACAAACACCCCTAAGAAGAAGCTTATTATGAGATATGACTCAAATTTGTGAAGGCAGCATTCAGCCCCACCTGAGAAAGGAGCCTGTTTCCACCTTCTATGCTGCTAGCCAATGAGGAAAGGCAGAAATAAGACTGACACCTATGTGAAGCAGTAGCATTGTGCTTTCTATACCCCTTGCAAATATGAACCACAGAACTAGGAAAAGGCTATGGTCGCAGCTCAGCTGTCTGAGAATGGAAGCTAGTATGTTGTTGTTTTTTCCTGCCCTGGAGAGGAAGTGAGAGCTGTCTAGAGAATACAAGGGAGTAGACCAGGACTTTCACTGAGCTACACCAGTTTCAGGTCCAGTTCAAGTCTTATTTCATTTTTTATAATGTGATTCTTTAAAAAGTTTTAAAATGTTTGAAAGTGCATTATGAAAGTGAATCATGCAGGTTAATGGAGCACAAGGTTTCTGCATGCACCTGAGTGCTAGATTTGGCCTGGGAAGGAGTGTGAGGGGGCATTTAAGTAGATTTGCTTATGACCTTTGCTGCAGCTTGAAGAATGTTCTGTAGGGGTGGTTTTTGGCTGGAAATTTAAACCAGCTCTACCTCTAACTGGCATATTAACAGTGTACCACATTGCCAGGGCTATTGTAAACCACTTTCTGTAACCACAGGCTCCCAAACCTACAATGCTGACAAAATTGTGCATTGCAATGGCAATTTTAAAATGGTTAAAACAAAAGCAGTAGTACCTCCAAACGGGGTAATTGCATGCATAAATAACACTGAAATATTTGCATTAAAATATGCTCACAAAAATCCAAGTTGAAATGTATTATTAATTATCCGGATGCATTATAGTTTTAAACTTAAAACACAAGCAAACTCCTGCAATGTATACTTTTAAAAACCCAAACCACTTTCGCCAGTGTTGCATTGACATTTTCTGCTTGGCCTTAGTTTTGTTTCATTTGTAGATTTAACACTAAGCCTTATAATAACCAATTTCACAAATTGCGTATTCTCTGACTGCTAAATAAAAGGGCTTAGGGATTTCAACTTAATTAGGAGAGTCTAACAGTTTTCCCACTAAAAAATCACCCCGGTGGGCCCCACTATCTGCCCCCCAAAGCAGCTGTTTCATATTTTCTCTTCTGTCATCTGTAGCTAATGAGTTTCTAAGTGAGGAAAAACTGCTTATTTCTGGCCATCATCTGTTTAATGACATCACTTCCTGCTTTAATGACATCACTTCCAGCTCTCAGGAGGTGCTGTTAATGCTACTTGGCCCAGTGTCTGAAATGAGTTTGACACCCCTGTACTAGACTGTTCAGAGTGCAACCAGCCCCCTTAGAAAGGCTTGACACTGAGCATGCTCCTAGTGACTACTGGAAGGAATGGGGGGGGGGGAGTTGCCTCACCCTCTGCTGGTAACAGCAGGCATAGCCGTCTTCTTCTTTGTGATAGATCTGGTATTTATAGAGTTCTCAGTATGATTATAAAAATAATTTCCCCCTATAATTCTTAGTAGTAGTTTAATTACAGTAGTTGATTACCAATATCATGAAACAGTGTTGCCTGCACTACTTTTCATAAAGTTGCAATTACCATTCAGCGATATGAAAAGTAGTTTTTCTATTACATATCACTGAGGAGCAGGAGCTGATAAAAAGAAGCTGACCCCCTGCCTAACAAACTTGACAGGCCTTCAGCTAGTTAACAATAAGTGGCTGGCAGTGACAGCTTTTTCATGAAACGCAGGCATTGCACTTGCTACGGAAGTTACCAGGGGAGTAATTGCTCCAGGAGAAAAGATATGGGCATGAATACGCTCTGTGCAGATACAGTTTCAGTCTGGCATCACCCCTGCTAAGACCTTGTAATAACTGGATTGCCATTGTGATTTCTGACATGCAAAAAGCTTACGACAGGATCATTAGGAACAGATGGAAAATAGGCCTATATCCATTTTAGGATGAGGGCGAAAACAACCCAGCCAACCACGAGAATTTCTTCCTCCTTTAAAGCCATCTATTACACTTAAAAGCAAGTTTGTGTCTAGAGGGTCCCACCTTGGAGGGAAAATATGCCACAGTGTAATCTGTGGCCAATAAGTCTTCTCACTTCTATTCACCCCTCTTTTCCCTTTCATAGCATGAATTGTCTGCACCTTTTAATTACAGCAGTCAGTTTTAGAAAATGGGCTTTGTTTTTCACCGAGTCTTTCTTGTTTTTGGCAGGAGATGAAAAGCGAACACCTGTTGTCTGGTTATAGAGAGAAACACCTGTCAAATGGAAGCAGTAAGTGGTAACATGGGGACCATCAATAGCAGGATCTTAGAAGATTTTGCTAGCGAGATGGAGAGAAGGAGAACACACCTGTTTGGGACTGCTGAAGACCCAGTGACAGTTTATTGACTTCTGGCAGAAGATGTCAATAAAGGACAACTCTGCCCTCCCCTACCCAAGGGACCAGCAGCCCGTGGCTGCAACATCTGCTAACAGGGGAATGAGTGTTGTCAGATTGGAGACATTCCTTTTGGAAGAGAATAGAGCGGAACGGATTTGAGGATTGCCAGTCATCTAGCAGTTCATATGCTTTGCGGATTATGACTAGATTTTTTAAGGGAGTGTTGGGGGGGGGGGATGAAGGAGGCCTAGAGGCACTAAACGAAGAAAGCTGCATTTTAAAAAATCCACTATTGGGGGGGGGCTGCAAGCCTTAATTGCTGAGATTAATCAGCTCAAGGTTTCAATGCAATTCATGCTAAAATTTGCCTAATGGTTAATTCCTTGACAGGGGTCACAAGCAAAGACTCTAGGACTGTGATCCTCTGAAGGGCTAGCTACTGCTGAGGTCTGTGTTGCTCTCAGTCTCTTCCAGTTCCCTGCATTCAGTGCGATGAAAGAAAAGACACCAAGATGGTGTTTCTTTCCAGACTGTATGCAAAACTAGCAAATAGTTCAGGGTGAAGATGAGAAAGACAGTAGCCTAGCCAGTTAAAATTAACCTTGACTAACTCACATGGAAGTCAATGGAACAAATTAGTCATGGCTAACTTAAGACCTGTTGCTGTCAGTGAGAGTCAATCTTGACTAACTTTAGCTGGATCAGGGCCTATGGCTTTACCTCTTTCTAACAATAGGAAGGATAGGCAACTGAGAGTGCAGTCCAGTGCAACTTTAGAACGGCGGAGCGAGCCGTAAAGAATGTTTGCGACGGAGGCTGGCAGCCCTCACTCCGGCGCCAGATCGTCCCTGCGGCCGCGCCCGCCGGAGAAGGTAAGGGATCCATCAGTGCGCGGGCGCAGGGGCAATCTGGGCAGTGAGGGAGGGGGCCATTGGCCGAGCTGGCCTGGGGGGGCAGGGATGGCAGCCGCCAAATCCTCGTCCTGTTCCAGGGCCGACGTGGCCTTTACACGGCCTCCTCGGACTTCCGCCAGCTAAATAGCTGGCGGAAATCCGAGGAGGCCCATTGGGGCCTCCCTGCATTACACCGAGGGAAGGGGACATTCGTAGACCTCTGGGCCGATCACGATCAGCCCAGAACAGGGATAGGATCCGGCAGGCGACCCTGGGGCCGCCCCCAGAATACTTACGGTGGATTGTGCTGCCCAAGAAATCCTGTGTTCAGGGATGCAGAGAGTGGCGCCGCACCTACCAGTCCACATGTTTGGTGTTTGTCTTCAAGGAACAGAGCAAAATGCACAGATGGTTTCTTCATGCAGTTTGGAACCCTGGGTGATCAGGGTCTCCAAACTGCATGGAGATACCCTCTATAATATGTTCAGTTCTGCCCCAGACAAATGTTGGTTACTAAGGGGTATAGCCAAACAGGTGTGTTGGTACTGATGTGGTGGTCCAATGAGTGTGTTCGGCCCCTGCTGAAGCATCCATAGCAGCATCAAAGGTGGTGCAATAAAGGAATATGGTAACCTCCACTATAAGACGTCTTTCTCTGTGATAGCTTTTTCATCAGGTATAAGTAATACTCATCAGGACATACCTATGCAAAAGCTACCCACATACCTGTGCGATGCTGCAATATACAGTCTGGACTATATACATCAAGTGCCAGTCATACAAATTGCACCTGAAATGAAAAACCATGCCCCACTGCCCTTCTCTCTAGACTAGAATTGACACAGAAATGGAGACTAGTGGCAGGAAAGGGCATGAATTGTAATCTGCTGCCCAAAGCCACTGCTTCATGGTAAAGGTAAAGGTGACCCCTGACAATTAAGTCCAGTCGTGTCCGACTCTAGGGTGTGGTGCTCATCCCCATTTCAAAGCCGAAGAGCCAGCGTTGTCCGAAGACGCCTCCGTGGTCATGTGGCCGGCATGACTCTCCTTGCCGCAGCGTGTAGCATGCGGCTGGAACACAGAGCGCTGTTTACCTTCCCGCAAGCGGTACCTATTTATCTACTCGCATTAACATGCTTTGGAACTGCTAGGTTGGCAGGAGCTGGCCAAGCAACGAGAGCTAACCCCATCGCGGATTCGAACTGCCAACCTTTCGATCGACAGCTCATGGTTCAGCAGTTTAACCCACTGCGCCACCCGTTGGCTTCTGCTTCATGTTACTTCATAGTAAAGCTGATCTTGACGATGTGCCTGGAAAATGGCAAGTGTCCTGTCCTCTGTCACCCTGCCACGGAGGTGGTAAGCCTGTGTCCAGGCTGAACCACTTCAAACTGCAGGGGGGCGGGGCGGCTCACATCATTGTATTCTCCTGTATATATAAAAAATCCCTGCACACAGAAAGTGAGAAAACAGGGGGATGGGTTCCAGCCTTATTGGGTTCCTGACATATTGTTTTTCTGTGTGCAGAGATGTTTTCTTTTTAATGGGAGAACATTTAATTAGGCAAGTCTCCACCTGCAGTCCAAAGTGGTACAACCCACATACAGGTTTACCACCGCAGCGAGAACTAGGCTGGCATCTAGGAGGATGCAAGTGGTGCATGCATGCTGCATAACTCATGAAGGACCTGCAATGGTCGCCATTCGATTTCATGGGAAGGGAACCCCCGAGGAACCAGAGAGACACCATTCCCATCATTGCTGCAAGATGAATGCACTGAAATAGCAAAACCCAGATGGAGAGCTCTAGAAAATGGCTCTGAAACGCTGCTGCCCAGACCAGCTGCAAGGGCTTTCAACTGGAGTGCAGAGCCTGCTCTGGTTGTTGGACTCTTCAGTGCTCTGAAGGTCGGACACAGAAGATATGCCTTCCAGGATGCTAGAATGTGGATCAAGTTGCACAGGCTTCCCAGTGCACCTTTCCCTAGCCACAGCAGCAGCAGCTGATGCTTTAAGGAAGCGGAGCTGCAAATCCTTGGGTAAATCCTATCTCCGGACAGCCTGAGTTAACCACAGACCCTCCCCCCTAACCTCAGAGTTTTCTGTGCTCGTGTGTCAGTGGTGCAAAAATAATTGAATACACACCTCCTCCCTTCTCAAGATCACTTGACCCCAGGACACCCGTTAAACACCCTATTACGGTAAGAATCGGAATGGCAGAACAGAACCTGATCTTTCAATGTGTGGAGTATGAAATCATACTAGTCTGAAGGTAGCCAGGAGAGTTGGCAGTCAGGATAGATGCACAGTCCCAGGACTAGGACCCAGGTAGGATAGGGATAACCATCAGTGCTGATGGTTGCCAAACCAGATCAAGGTAAACCAAAGGGCAGCCTGGGAAGGTGGAGTCACTCTGGACCCTGAGAAGACTTCATAGCCCTGGGAAACTGAAGCCCTGTGCAACTCACCATTAGGGGGAGCAGCAGAGCACAAATTCTGCAGATTTCTGGTTCTAGCCTTGGTGACACCTGACAGCAGGACTATCAATGAAGGGGATGTGCAGGATTCTCAGTCGTCAGGGACTAGGATCTCTTGGAAGCTTCCTGTCCCCCTGCAAACTGGCCTGGGGACTTTGCTCTACATCAGAGACCTTCCTCCTCTTTTACCTTCTCCCTCCAGTCCCTGCATTGATAGAGGTGTGGTGCATGGTAGGAGGGATAGGTCGACAAGCAGCACCCAGATTATGGGATGGCTTCGCAAGAGAGGCAGCACCTTCATTGCCTGCTTTTCGGTGGCAGAAACAATTTTATTTCAGTGGGCATTCTTTCATTCTAGCTCTTACTGGTTTTTCAAATCAACTGCTAATCTTAGACACAACCTGTTGATTTTACGTCAGCATTTTTTTTGTTCCTTTCTTGTATTGTTTTTGGATCTCTTGTGAACTGCTCTGAACATACAGTATCTTGAAACAGATAGGTGGGATATAAATTACGGAACTCATCATCATCTGCATTTGTGATAGTGAATACTGAACTGTGGGGGGATTTTTCCTCCAAATTAATTGTAGCTGGATAGGAGTCTAATCTTGGGTCTGTGACAACGGCAGTGGTGCTCCATGCACACTCCAGTAGCTACCAGTTCAGAATTAGGAACAAGGAAGATTTCAAGAGAGCTTCATTTAACTCCCACGGATGGAAAAAAAGGGGGGTAGGAGTAAAAAAAGTCATGGAGACATTTCATCCTGGTTTTCTGGTGATGGATTCAGACCAGCGTCGTTTGGTTGCTAATCATCAGTTGTGCAACTAGGATGGGAATGACAGAGGAACCTTCACTGGACACAACAGGCATCAAAATGGCTAAATAAAATAATTATTGTTACTGTATTGATTTTATTTAAATTCCTATATCGCACTGTTAGCCAAATTGCCTTTGTTGTTCTGGGGAATAGCTTAAACATGGCAATTTGGTATATACAGGGATCTTTAGACCAGCTATACCAGAGTCCAGCCAAAGAATTCCGCTTTAAATAATATTGAGGACACACGTGGTTACTTTCCAATATTTACTAGATAGTCAGATCCATACAAAAATACAATCATACACATCATACAGAGAACTAGGAAACTTAGATAGAACGTACAAAGGTTTAGCAGGTTTCCTTGGTTTATACATGGGTGATATTTACCCTATCCTGGAGAGTTGAACTTGGCTGCAGTGCTGTAATACTGGCACAACAGTGAATGAAAAAGGAGAAAGAAACAAACTGGCTCTGAACTGGAAGGCTCAGCAGTCTGTAGAGTGACTGAGAAGTCAAGTTAAGAGTGGGGGGGAGGGGGAAGAGGGAGGGGGTTGGTGCCAGAGGGCACGCAGAGAAGTTCAGGAGGCAAGGGGGTCCAGAGAGAGAGAGAGCAAAACTGGCAGCTTGCCTTTTTATGCCTACGCAAGAGAGGAGGAGCTGGTCGCTCTTACGCTGCAAAAGGAAATACCTTACTTGGGCTGGAGGTACACCTGGGGGTGGAGACTCACACACTGGGGAAGGGGGAAGAGGTGTTGGCTGCCATTGGTGCATGAGATGTGGATTGGCCTGCTCTGGGCCAGACATTTGTGTTAGCATCTCTTTTGTGGATTTTCTCCTTCCTGGCAGACTGGCCACTTCACAAGTCTTTAGAGAGGGGGAAGGTAATGGAATGTGCCTACGTGCTTGGGAGCCTTGGTTCATGGCACCAGAAATGCTGAATGCTGATCAGATACCTCCCTCATGACCTGGCTGGGGAAAATCTTTTGCAGCATGGCTTACACATCCAGGTTTGAGACAGAGATGTGGCATGGGCTTCGCGTTCTTCCTTGATACAGTCCTGGTCATGCACATGTTCCATTCTAGCTCACAAGTCTTTGGCCACTTTCTCATTTTAAAAAGGTCATGTGGCAACACCACTTTTCAATCTTATTCTTGATATGTCCAAAGAGACTTACCAGGCACTTAAAAAAAGAAAAGAAATAATTTTATACAGTAAAAAAGAGTAAATCAACAAAACATGAAATACATAATAGCAAAAAAGAAAAGAAAAAAAGATTAAAAATACACATCTAAACATGTAAATAAGGTAACTGTGAAAATCTTTTAAAATAAACATGGATATTTAAGCTATCAAGTTCTTGCACAGAATTGTAACCTTCACACAGTTATAGGTATTCTTTAAGGAATGGCTTCCAGATAGATTCAAATATATCCAGTCGCAATTGACGTTGATATAGCAGTTTTTGCAACGGTCCGGACTCCTAGGACGGCGTAGTTGTCCTATGCCGGCCTAGCGCCAGATAGGATTGGGTGGTAATTTCAGTAAAGCATCAGTCCATTGAGACAGTAGCATAGCCAGAGCGGGGTGGCATGGTAAGTGCTACAAGGCATTACACGGAGGTGCAAAATGGCCCCTCCCACTTGCCGTCGGAACCAGTTACCTTGCAGCACTTACCGCACACACACACCCCCGGCTATACTACTGCATTGAGAAATTGTGGGTGGGCTTTTTTCCTTCCAATTTTGTAGTATCAATCTTTAGTCATTGTTAAGGCACAGAGAGCCCACTTCCGTTCAGCCATAGTTAGTCTCCAAGTTTGTTGTTGTTCAGTCGTTAAGTCGTGTCCGACCCTTCGTGATCCCATGAACCATATCCTGCCAGGTCCTCTCTTCGCATTAGGTGGCCAAAATATTTGAGCTTCAGCCACAGTTACAGGTAAATAATTCAACATAACATATGTATCAGTAAATATCAAAGTTTGATGTAACACAGTGTTTATAATATTAATGACTTCTCCCCAAAAACCAGCTATTACTGAACATGTCAAAAACACGTGCGAAAGAGAAGCATCTTCTTCTTCTTTAGATTGTGAGCCCCTGTGGAACACGGAGCTGTCTTTTAATTTGTCAAACTGTTTTGTCAACTTTTTTGGGGCCAAAAGTGTCATATAGGTACCTTAAAATGTTGATAAAGGAAAACTATGACCTGCAGATTACTCCTGAAGTATGAAGCCATGTTAAGTGACCCATGGCACCAAATTGTCCAACCTGGTCCTATTATACCTTAGCAGTACCCAAAGGTTTATCTAGGATGGTGCAAGGCATATGAGTTTCAGCGCAATCCTGTGTAACCTTGCACTGGTGTAACAGCAGATGCACCAGTGTAACAGCAGATGCACCAGTGTAAGTGCAATTACACTGGCATAAGTGCACTTACACCGGAGCATCTACTGTTACACCGGTGCAAGGTTACACAGGATTGTGCTGCCAATCAGGCATAGACATCTGACAGCTTTTAGTATAAAACTGGGATCTCAGACTGCTTCCCTTTTTCTTTCCTTCCACAGACAAAAAGGTATCTGGCTCTTTGCTCATCAAATATATCTCTGCAGCTACAAGATAGACTCCCATTCTAGGAGCAGAACTATCAGCTTTTATATAACATCCACCCTCTGTCCTGTGGAGAAAATAAAATCCCATTGTCCTTATAGCACTGTAGTTGTAATGGCTGCTGCAGAAATTTTGCCTAAGGGCAGCAGGTTCAGTCTCCTCAACAAAGCCTTGCTTTGAAATGCTAGACACAGGTTTGCTTTTCATCGATTTTCTCCGACCCGTGATTCCAGGCATTGCTGAGAGTATTTAAAAAGAACAGGAGTCACTGAAGAGCTGTTTCATCTCTTCTGACTCCTAACAGGTGCTCTGGGGGCTTTCAGGGTGTATAAATCTGAAGCATTAAGTTGTCCATCCTTCTAAAACAAATTAACGAGGTAGTGGATTCAGGTTACCATCACTGGATACCTATGAACGGTTTGCATCAGATCAGTTCAGCCACTGCTGCATCGATGGTCAACTGTTTGGCCTGGCTGAGTAGAAGCTCCAGGGCTTTGTAGGGCCTAAACAAAACATTCAAGAGAAGAGGAAAAATAAGAGATTGGGTTGCACATCTCTAGGCTATAGGAAAGGGAGCTGCTGGGCAGAACAGATGACAACCAGCAGCTGCAAAAGAAGACTGTGTGAGTTCCCTTTATAAACCACCAAAGTTCTCAAGACTAGGCAGAGTCCCACATGACATGATGGGCCTGCATTTGCAAATGTCACTTGACAAGAGGCCAGCTGAACTAAAAAGTGTGATTCAGGTTGCCATCTTTTGAAGTGGTCCCTGTAACACCATTTTGATCTGCAGCAATTAGCAGATGATCATTGTTGAGTTCCAGGCGGTGAGAAGCTTCACCCTGCTGGTTTCTCAAACCTCTGTCTGTTAATTAGCAATTCTGGGGAGGAGCTGTAGTGGTTGAGTGCATGCTTTTCATGCAGAAAGTCCCAGGTTCTTCAATCCTTGGTAAATCCAGGTAGGGCTCAGAACCCCCCCCCCACCCTGGAGAACTGCTGCCAGTCTATGCAGAGCTAGATGGTCCTATAAACTAAGACAATTTCATATGTTCATTTCAAGGCTTCCCTCCACCCCCCAACATGTTATTCTTGGTTGCTCCTTGAACACAAGACTCTTTTCAGGCAAGTTCCAACATATTAAGAACATATTAAGAACCACCATATTAAGAATAAGGTAAAGGTATCCCTTGACATTTAAGTCCAGTCGTGTCCGACTCTAGGGAGTGGTGCTCATCTCCGTTCCAAAGCCGAAGAGCCAGCACTGTCCGAAGACGTTTACATGGTCATGTGGCCGGCGTGAGTCAACACCGAGGCGCATGGAATGCTGTTACCATCCCGCTGACGTGGTTCCTATTAATCTACTTGCAATTTCTTGCTTTCGAACTGCTAGGTTGGCAGGAGCTGTTGCACGGATTCGAACTGCCGACCTTTTGATCGACAGCTCATGGTTCAGTGGTTTAACCCACTGCGCCACCCGCTGGCTCTATAAATTCAGTAGAGAAACTAATACTCTCTGTCCTGGTTGAAATACCATGAGGGAGGGATTCTCCAGGAAGAAAGCAAGAGGTGAGCTCGGTAAGGAGATATGTCTACAGCACCACAGTTCCTAAGGTGACCGGGAGACCTCCTGGTGCCTGAGGCAATGTGCCAAATGCTGCCCCTGCATTTACTAGGTGATGCTCCAGCCTCTGCTCCCCCTAGTGGACACAAGTGAGGTGCAGCAGGGATGGGCACCCCCTGCTGCCAAAGGTGACTGCTTCAGTTGGCCTCATCAATGGGCCAGCCCTGGCTCCAAAGGTTTCCCTGGGAGAGGGTGTCGGTGTTAAACCACTTGAAGTCTGTAGTGTACATATGCCTATATCTACAATGGCATGGATGTTTGGATAAGCTTCTTCAAAGTAATGGCTGTCTCTCATCCCCTTGTTACTGAAATAATCATTCAGGTTCTCCCATCATAAACGCCACCAATGATAACAGCCATATTTCTTACAGGCAACAAAGGCAGTTGTCATGTATGCTACTGGGGGGAGGATGAGACCTTGGAGTGACACCCCATTTGTCAAGTTGCTAGAGCACAAAGCATATTCTTCCCTCTTCCAGGCTGCTTGCCGGTCCCTTTCAAGCTATTGAAGCCGTTGCAGAAAGCTGAACTTGCCCTGTGACAGTCCAAACAAGAACCCCTCAGGTGCAAAAGGTGCTGGGCAAAAAGAAAAATTTCAAACTGCTCATGTCCTTAATCTGCAGCATGTAGTGTCATTTAATCCTGCTTGTCTTTGCTGGTCATAAATCATCTTTGCAGCTTCTTCATTTGGGGGAAGACAAATAGTCTAGCGCTGACTCCAGGTTGCTGGGGGCCCTGGGTCAAAACTTTGTACTGGGGCCCTCATGGCACCCGCATCTATCCCTGATGGGTGCTTTCAACTATACCTGTGCTACCTAGGCCTTCTCTTAGCTGATCTTAAGCTTTGGGGAAGTTAAGCAGCACTCCTCCCAAAAGGATCCTTACCCAGGCCCATCAGGTTAGAGTGCAGAGAGCTGAGCAGGCTGTGTGCATGCAACAATTTAATGGAGTACCACTGATAAATGTAATATAACCTATCAATTCATGTGTCTTTGTTATGGTGGATGTAACGTAAGGAGAGGATCGGAACTTGGATGGGAACCAAGGGGCATCTTGGAGCTCTTCCAAGCAGTGTTCCAAGCAGTTCTGCTGAAGATTTTGCCCTGGAACATTATCCCAGACTTTTGCCAGAGGGGCTGCTGTTTATCAAATGTAATTTGTCTTTAATTAAGTAGAAGTACTGCAGGTGGAATCCATGTTAGGACTGGATGCTGTCTATTAATAGCGGTGGGGAGCAATCGCTAGAATGTCACAAAATGTATTCCATTTACAGTAGAGTTGCTCATGGCAGGCCTCTAATTGCCAAAATAGAACAGTTATACTTTTGTACAAGAACACACATTATCATTTTATTATTTTTTTTGCACATGGCAAAGTGAAACTTATGTAAGGGTAATTAATAGTTGCTATAGAAATAGCTATGAATTATTAATTTAATCAGAACTTATTGCAAAGCTGCGGCATCACTGGTTTTAAAAATACAAGCATGGAACCTGCTTTTAAGTTCCCGCTTCCCTTTCCTGCTTGCATTATACTGTGCGGTTAAGAAGGTTTAGTGGCTAGGACTTGTGGTTAAAATAAGTTCCATGATTGGCCACAAGTGGCTCCAAAATGTATGCCATTTTTATCTTCACAATTTAAGATAATCTCCTCTGCTAACTGGGCACCTTTTAAAGCGTTCTGCTTAGCAAGAGGAGAGCAATTATCCCTCTCCTCCCTCCCAGTGGCTGTTGCTTATGCTTACCTTGTCCATCTTTTTAGATTGTGACTGGAGCCCAGAACAAATGTGCAAAAACCCACGTGGAAATGGGCATTTGCTTCTAAGCAAATCAGCATCGATACAGTTAGGATACATCTTACTTAATCGTTGAAGTGTTACGTTGAGCAACACCTGTACCTGCTGATCAACTGTTACACCGGTGCAAGAGTTACAAAGGATTGCGCTGTACATCCCATTGAACTCAATGGGGCTTACTTGTGAGTAGGCATGCCTAGGCTTGCTCTACAATTGGAGGATCTTTTTAGTTGAATAAATGCTTTTTAGTTTATCAGTCTCACTGATTATCTGCTAAATGTTGCAACCCTAACTGAAATAAAATCTAACCAGGTATCAAATATTCTACAAACATTCAGCAAGTGTCCAGAGACTATCTAGTTAATATACATTAGCATTGACCAGCAGGAAGAATCCCGAGGAGAATTTTTGAAAGCAAATTCATTTCAGCTTGACTAAGACCCCACAAAAGAAGTTGATAGCTAAACCGTGTGTGCTTTTAGAGGTCACAACACTGGCTCAAAATAGCCACTTTCCTCTTGCTAAAGACAAGTTTCTCTTACCTTTGCCATTATAAATAACAAGGCTCGGCAAATCTAGTTGCACATACACAGTGGATATTTTTATACAGTGGGTATATTTAGGCTTGGGGTGTGTAATCAGAAACTGTGGTCTGCAACATGAATCACCCCAGAGTTAAGTTCAGCCAAGGAAATAGGCAAGGGATGCTCCGATAATCCCCACTTCCTTCTCAGCCTGCATACATGTCAGTTACGATTTTGTCAGAAGTAATAGCTGTTTCACTGTGTACAAACAGAGCATGTTCCATTGGAAAACACCATCAACACACAGACACAGAACATAGACTCACCCAGGCTAATGTCAGTCCCTGGGGTTTCAGTGAACAGCCTACATTTAAAGGCTTGTCCAAGGTTTTTTACATTTCTTTCCCAGACAAGGTCACCCAATTTCTGTAATGTAAATAATGTTGGCTAATGGGATTAGGTTTTCATTCCACTTCTTCTGGCATGGAGGAGCATCTTGCCCCCAAACCACCTGAAGCCCATCTCTGGCTTAGTTACAGACAGAGGACTCCCCCAATAGTTTTTTTTTTTCACGGCAGTTCACATAAAGAAATACAGGTGGGCCCCCATATCCGCTGGGGATATGTTCCAGGCCCCTCCGTGGATACGTGAAACCATGGATAAGAGCGAACACCCTCTCCATGGTTTCCTGAGGGCCCCCACCCTGCCTCCCCTGCAGGCAGGCATGCGCCCCCCCCAGCTCTTATTTTTCTTTCAGCAAGCTTTGTTTCTTCCTTAAAACAAACAGAGAAGCAGCCTCCATTGCAGGCAAGTAGAATGAGACTAAGTCCTAGAGAGGCTCTGCAAGGTTTCTGTTAACCTTGCAGAGCCTCTCTAGGACTTAGTCTCATTCTACTTGCCTGCAGTAAGCAGCCAGAGGCTGCTTCTCCTGTTTCTTTAAGGAAGAAATGAAGCTTACTGGGAAAAAAGTAAAAGCCTGGGGGGGGGGGGTCCCCACGATCCGTGGATAACTGAAACCGTGGATAGCGAATCAGTGGATATGGGGGCCCACCTGTGTTGTGAAAACTATGTCTTTATAAATATGTAGCAGAATCACAGCAATTCTCATGAGAAGAGCAGGGACAGTTCTCTTCAGGAAGAGAGAAAGAGGTACAATTTGCCTTCCAGTGCTAGTTAGTAAAGACTGCGTCACTTCTGTATTCTCAGCAGTCTCTAGCACACAGCTGGCTTTGAAGTACTGCAAAGTCGTAGTTTTAAGGTACATGTTTGACGGAGCCATGTGGGTTGTTTACGCAATAATAAAGCAGGCAAGAGCCAGGGTGTTCCCAACCCAATTTTAATATAGCATGGAAGTTTTCATGGCTTGGCACAATTTTCAACGATACAGGAGTTATGGGATTATCAGCCATGTCCAAATTCATAGTTGAAGAAATAAAGAAATTTTTACTAGTACTGTTTGTCTGGAAATTCTTTTAAGGCACATACCATCCGTCTATACACATACAAGGATTATCCAGTTTACAGACAAGCAAGGGCTTTAGATCTTCTGCCAACGTTTCCTCCCTCACGTGGGACTTTGTCAAGGCAAGCACAGCTGACAGCTGTTAGATGACAATATTTGGACATTTCCTGCTTAGCTGAGCAATTTGTTGTTGTTGTTCAGTCGTTAAGTCATGTCCAACCCTTCGTGATCCCATGAACCATATCCCGCCAGGCCTTCCTGTCCTCCACTATCTTTCTGAGTTCGCTCATTTTCATGTTCGTTGCATCGGTGATGCTGTCTAACCATCTCATCCTTTGCCTTCCCCTTCTCCTTTTGCCTTCAGTCTTTCCCAGCATCAGAGTCTTCTCCAGAGAGTCCTCTCTTCACATTAGGTGGCTAAAATATTTGAGCTTCAGCCTCAGTACCTGTCCTTCTCTCTCTTGGTTTTAATCTCCCCTCCATGGTGACGTGGAGTGTGTGTATAAACGCATCAAATATTTGTGATTGTTTTGTTCTCGACTAGAAGCCACAGCAGACATGAGATTAGGATCTTCACCCTGACTTCCAGCTGGCTCTCCTGGGAGGACCGGTTGCCATGTGGCTCCTCTTCTCCCAGAACAGCAGACATTCCACCAGCAGCAGCCATTATTCCACCCGGCTGTAGCAGAAGGAAAGAGGAGGCAGCATGACTCCTTCCATCAGCTGGGCTCAGACCAACAGCCCTCGTTTGGCTTCTCCTCAGAACGACTGTCTTCTCAGTGGCCATTCCCCCTGGTCATTAGTACATAAGTTGAAAGATTTGGTACATGAATTGGCCTGTTTTCCTCTTTTCTCAGTTCTCACTGTCATTTTTTTTCTTTTCACATTGTGCTTTTTACTTTGCAAGCTTGCAGGCAGGGTATGAGTAGTTATGTAAGTAAAGCACTTAGAAAGTTGTAGGTGCAATAATAATAATAATAATAATATACAGTCTTAGATTTTCATGGCTCATGAATATCAATGAATTAAAATCAAAAAGGTCCGGGTTATACGGCCATTAAATAAAAGGATTAAAATCAGGCAATACAATCAAGAATTGCCTGATTTTAATCCTTTTAATCATTGACGATGATGATGATGATGGTATCTATGTACTGTATATGGTGCTTTCTAATAATAATAATAATAAAGTGCAAAACAGAGGAAGAAAGCCTCATGAGACACAGTCTAGAATCTTAGCTCAGACATAATCTCACCAAGTGGCCCTGGGCTAGTTCACTATTCCTCAGCCTAATTCTCCAGCTGAACAACCGACTTCCTCAGGCCTGAGCAACTCATGAGCAACCAAGCAATCTACTGTAGTCCACCACCATTGTTATTACTATAGCACCATCAATCTACATGGTGCTTTACACAGAGCAAAAAGACACGTCTTACGATCATCACCTGCCAAATATTGACAGCCCCCTGTTTATTTCAGTCTTAGGCAGTCCTCAAAACCAGGAGATTTTTGAACCTTGTGCACCCTCCTGTACATTGTGGCTAGCTTGGCAGGTCACAAGCAGTCCAGGCTTATCATTAGAAGCACTGAAGACAAAAAGGAGTTCAACAGCACAACCCCCTTTGCACGCTTTCAACAGCACAACCCCCTTTGCACACTTAAATTGCTTGATAAGGATTTGATAATGACTCCTGCAACATTCAACATTTGCTTCACAAATATTAACTGGGGCCGCCGTTATTTTTTATGTCTACAAATTGATGCAGTCACAATCTTTTTTGTGAAATACAGTATACATGCTGATGATGACAAACTGATAGCAAAGGAGAGGAGACAATGTCAGCAGAATTCCACTAGATGGGGTTGCATCAATTTCTTTTGAAATCAGGTTCTTGCTTGATGCTGGCCTCTCTTCTCCACAAAAATTCCTTTGACGGAGTAGAGGCCATGAGGAACAGGGAGTGAATCCCACCAGTATTATGATGGATTGTCTTCTCTTCCTAGTTTATCATTTTTAAAAGGGCTTTGTTGCGCATAATAACAGATATATTCTTTCCCACTATATCTCCATTTTCTGAAACACAGAGCTAACTAAAGGCACTATGCATGTTCTGTGTAGCCACATGTCAAAAATAACTCTAGTTAAATTGCATGATTATGTATCAAAACAATTTGGATCTTTTTTTCTCAGGTCATGCAGACAAAGAGACCAATATACTCAGTGACCATTTTGAACATCTCTTTATTGCGATATGCATATGGTAGTTGTTTGCATTATAAGCTGCCTTGGTATGTTCCCAGGATGTAAACACTGGGAATAGAAGAACAGAAGCAAGAGGCAGTGCATCAGGGGCAGAAATTTTGCTCACTGTGCGTGTATCTGACGAGGCAGCTTATCAACTGTAGCAGTGTCCTCACTCCTTGGGAGCTTGTAGACCTGAAGGACTGGGCTGGTGTACAAGGACAGAGATTTTCTGGGTCAGGAACACCGTGCTCCATAAGAATGAGAGCCAGACTGAGACTTTTGAAATAGAGTGAATGACTTTCATTTTTTTTAAATGAGGAATAGGTACAACTTGGACATCAAGACTGTCAGGGAAGGTAGTCAGAGAAGGCAAGCTGACCGAGAGTTGTACCTAAGTGGTTAGCGCCCATGCACCCCTTCTTGCTCTCTGCGTCCCCTTTTTACTGGGTCAGCAGCTGAATAGGGAAGGAACCTGGTAGTTCTATCCATGGCCACCATCAAAGGCTGAGACCAGGCAGAGGGGGGCATTTGGGACCCCCCAGGAGAGCATGGAACCCTAGGCTTCTTATTTAAAATCAAACCACTGTAGCACTCACGACTGATCAGACATGACAACCCATTGAATTACCCATGAACATGGACTAGGCAGGCACGTAACTACAACATAGCTGGTTTATTAAAAGTCCAAAAAGAAAAAAGGAATTAAACAAATAAACAAAAAAAGGATGGAAAAACCATATAAACAGGCTGATGGAAAATGTCTGACTCAGCTGAATAGATATGAAGCAAAACGCTTGACCAAATGACTATAACAACCAGAAATGCCCAGCAGAGGGAGCCAGGTTGATACTCAAGAGCAAGTCACACAAGGCTCGCTAAACCTAGATGTTTGCAGGTTGGCTTGAAGCCAATGGAGCAAATAAAACAAATTAATTCCTTGAATGCATCAAGCTAGGATTAATGTCCCTATCACTAGCTATTTACATTTTCCCAGGAATCCTGCTCCCTGCACTTAATGGAGAGTAGCATTAGATTTCACAGCAGAGCTGGTGTGTGTGTGTGTGCTAGGTTTGATGACTGTATAGAATTACCTGATTGGATAATGGAATCCACCTGGCCTCTCTATCCCACCACTTTAACTGGACAGACAGGTTTGACTGCCCAAGCAGTAGGCATATTCCAATCTCAATAGGAGGCTTGACAAGTCCAGTCATGAAAAACAAAAAGACTACTGTAGGAATATGTCCCCAGCATGTTTAAGCTGTCTAGCCAGCACAGAAGCTTCTGGGGGTTAAAAGTGTCTAAAAATAAAGGAAGAAATAGGGAGAAAACAGGTCATTCATCACAAAGGCATATCAAAGTTTTCATATATTTTAGTGCTAACAGACATTCTGTATAATTTCTGGCTAAGTGTATTCTATGGGTCTTATGGCTGCCTGTAATTTTATGCAGGCTTTTCAGGGGTTTTCTGTGTTTGGGTAGGTTTGTACTGTGTGAGTATTGATGAATGAATTGTTGTGAGTGGATGAGATGCTAGATAGACGTGTGTGTGCGTGTGTAGAGGGATTGACAGCCCAATCCTATTCATACACCCCTCCTGACATTGCAGTGACACAAAAAAGGCAGCCGCTGCATCCTGTGCGGGGGGCAGGGGCGGGACTGGGAGGCTTCTGCAGAGAAAGGGGATGTTTACCTCTTACCGCTGCGTAAGTCTCATAGCCCCCATGGGTCTCCTTGGACCTACACTAGCAATTTTAAAAAATGTTAGTTTTTGTTTGTAAGTAATTTAACTCTTACATTTTCATTGCACTCATAGGATCCTGTTCTGTCTTTGGACAGTAAATCTTGTGCCTTACTTGGATGTATAGGGTAGTATGTTATTTTTTGCAGATAATTTATAATCTAATACTATACTTTGGTTGAACTTATAAGTTTTTGCTTTCAAACAATTTAAAGCTTGCACATTAGTTGGATTTAGGATTTGGTTGTATTAGTAGCCAATTTCAATTCATACTTTGAATTTATAAGCTTATGATTTGGTTTGTAAGTTATCTAAATTTTGTAAGAGAATAAATTTATTTTTAAAAAATTAAATAAACACTGACCATGAATACTTAAAATTACTACAGTATATGCCCAAAGGACACCTGTTCACCATCTAAGACCTCTATTCACTACCATCCAAGGTCTCTTGGACCATATCTCGGTCGGGGTAGGGCATCAAATGTGCCTGAAGAAGAATTCTTTGTAACTCGGAGGCTTGCACACTGTTGCATTGGCTGGCCCTAATAAAAGGTATTCTTTTAATTACACCCTACGGTAGGAGTTGCCCAAACCACATGGTGATGATCCTGCTTTCTATAAGTCTACAATGAACTTGTTTACTGAAGAATCAAGAGTTGAATATGCTGCTTTCATAAAGATCCTTAAGGAATAGTCATAGATTTAAAAACCAAGCATGCATGCCCTGGCCAGGGGCAACTCTAAGCTGAACCAATCATCTTTCTTTCTCTCCTTTTATTTGCACAAATGAATTTTACTGATAGGATGACTTCACACATAGGAAGGAACACTTAAGACTATTTATATTATGATATATGTATGTGACACTGAGCTTTTAAACACGAGTGAGCTATTTTTAGGCTGGTGTATAATTTTTCACATGCATCAGGAAATGGAATGCGATCAAAAAAGACTGATGTATACCATCATTCCAAACCTTACGGCCAAAGAAGAGAACAGGAAGACACAATTACCGGTATATGTTGTTTTGTTTTTTATATAGGCTGTACAAATATCCTAGAAGGTCAAAGGAAAAGTTGTGTTGCCACTTTAATGATGCCAACATATGACGCAAAGGAAAGAAGGAAGGAAATACAATTTCTTCTTATTCAGGTAGGGGCTTTTTAGTACACACTGTGAAACAACCTTCATATTTACTCCTGAGTGTGTGTGCATACATTTGCAGGCAAACTTGAGATCCCCATCTCAAATTCTTTTATTTCACTTGTCCTTTTAATGAAAGGTGGGAGCCTCAATTAAGATGCCTCCCCTATCCTCCCCTTCCCAATCTTCCCCCTGTGCACTCTCCAAGAGACATAGTCAAGCAAGCTTTTCTAGTGAAAGTATTCCATAAGAAGGGTGCCATAGTAGAAAACGTCCTAGTTCTTAAGGTGACCTGCCTTTAGAAGGAGCTTGGAGAAGAACCTTCCATGGAGACCTAACATAAGAAGAGCCCTGTTGGATCAGGCCAAAGGCCCATCTAGTCCGGCTTCCTGTATCACACAGTGGCCCCACCAGATGCCTCAGGGAGCACAAGACAACAAGATACTTGTATCCTGTGTCGTCACTCCCTCGCATCTGGCATTCACAGATAGCCTACTTCTAAAATCAGGAGGTTGCATATACCCATCATGGTTTGTAACCTGTGATGGACTTTTCCTCCATAAATCTGTCCAACCCCCTTTTAAAGGCATCCAGACCAGGAGTCATCACCACATACTTGAGTATTTTAAGAGGTTTGTGCGGGCAAAAAGGTACTTGGAACAGCTTACAGGTGGCTCCAGCTGGTTCTGGCTGCTGCATCCCAGACCAAATGAAGGTTCTAACACTTCTCGATGGCAGAATGCATAGCGATAGTCCAATCCAGAAGTGACTGAACATCCAGCTCATCATTCCTCAAAGGAGGATAAGCTGGTGCCTGGCAAACTCACTAAGAGCACAATCCTCCGTAACGTTAGAATGGCAAAGCATGTGCTCTGCCGTTCTAACGTGTCGCGAAGGTGCCGTAAAGCACATGCGCAACTACTTCAGAGTAAGGGAGGGCGGCGGAAGGCTGGTCTCACTCCATTGCCGAACCAGGATGCGGCTGCCGGCAGAAGGTAAGAGCTCCCGCAGGCAGAGGCGTCGCCTGATATGGGGTGGTGGGGCGGTGGGTCCCAGGGCGTAGGGGCGGAAGGGCTCCGGGGGGGGGGCGCGAGGCTCCTTGAGTTTTTTTTGGTCTTTTTCTGGTTTTTTTAAAGCTTTTTACGGGGTTTTTTTAGCGCTAGCAGGGCTTGTAAACGTTAGTGTATGCTTTGCTGCAACTTATCTTGTTTATAGGACCCTCCCGCGACGATCAGGGGCGACGCTCTCTCCAGGGGGCGCAGATCGCTCCTCTGCTCCGAGCGCTTTGCAGAGTTCACGCACGCACAGACCGTCGATTGGAAACATCGTCGCTCTGCGCGTGCGTGAACTCTGCAAAGCGCTCCTGGGCACTTTACAGAGTTCGCGCCCGGAGCAGAGGAGCGATCTGCGCCCCCTGGAGAGAGCGTCGCCCCTGATCGTCACGGGAGGGTCCTATAAACAAGATAAGTTGCAGTAAAGCATACACTAACGTTTACAAGCCCCGCTAGCGCTAAAAAACCCCGTAAAAAGCTTTAAAAAAACCCCGGAAAAATGCAAAAAAATAGCATAAATTATGCTAATTAGTTTGGGGCGTCGGGGTTTTCCGCCCCAGTAGCAGGGGCGCCTGGCTACCCCTCTGCCCGCAGGCGGCCACATGGGCGGTCTGGCGGGCGAGGAAGGGGGGCTATTGGCCTAGCCGGCCCGGGAGGGGGCGGGGATGGCATCCGCCATATCCCCGTCCCCACCGGGCCAGCTAGGCCGTTACATGGCCTCCTCTACTTCTGCTAGCCTATTTAGCTGGCGGAAATCTGAGGAGGCCTATCAGACTGGTTCCGGTTTACACCCAGGGAACGCGACTAGCGTCCCCTTCCCCGAATAGACCTCTGGCCCGCTGGTTTACGGGCAGCCCGGGCTCAGGATCCAGCGGGCAGCCCTGGGCTGCCGGCCGTATCCTTATTGCGCTGCCCAGATGATAAAAGCAAAGCTGAATCTAGAAGTACACCCCCCAAAAAATTTTTTTGTGTAACTGTAACCCCACCCAGAACTGGCAATGCATCCTCTCCAATAGTGATTGGACTTCTCACCATCAACGGATTTCAAATGAAACTGAATTCCATATTAGAAGGACTGGTTAGAGCAGCATTTCCTAAGTTTTGATAGTCCTCGTACTGTAACTAAGCCCAAGTATATGTTACAAATAATTACATATTTCCCCCCTGTTTATCCCCTGCCTCCATTTCCTTCCCTTCATCTGTTGTCTCACTTGAGCATAGTAGCCTAAGAGACTGGGCTACAAATTCGGACACCTCTGGTTTGAATCTTTTCTCTTCCATTAATTTATCAGGTGGCCTTAGGCAACCCACTTCTTCCCTGCCTCAGTTTCCCAGCAGCAGCAGCAACAACAACAAAATTACCTTACAGGGTAGTTGGAAGTGTTATATCAAACAGTACAGCTAAAGTGCTTTGTGCACTCACAGTGCTATACAAATATTTGAGTATTATTGTCTAGCTTGCAAGCCCCCAGCGGGCAGGGATCCATCCCCTTATCTTTTGCAAGTGCCATGTATATGGATGGTGCTTTATTTAATGCATTTTTATCCTGCCTTTCCTCCACATGGTGCATGCTCAAGGCGGCTAACATTATTTATAAAACATTAAAATCCATACAATAACAATAGAATAAAACATTACACAATTAAGAAAACCCACAGCATAAAACCCTACACACACCAGCAATAAGACAATGGAGGAGAGAGTCACAGTAAAATGCCCAGTGGCATAAAACATCATAAAATCCTTAGCAACATAAGCAACAGCAATGAATAATACAGTAGTGCAAGTTAAAAGGCACATTAAAATGGCAAGCAGGGAGACATAACAACCAAGGGGCATGAGACAATCAGTGATAAATGAACAAAACAACCCTCCCACCTACCCTAACTACCCAAAAGCCAATCAAAACAAAAAATATTTTCAATCGCTGTTCCCACATCTCCAGGGAGGAACTTCCATATCTGTGGTGCTACCTCCGAGAAGGCCCTACCTCTTGTCGCTGCCCCGTCCCAACCTCTGTCCAGGTTGGCAACTGAAGGAGGGTCCTCTCAGATGATCTAAGACAGGGGTGGCCAACCTTTCAACATAAGTGCTCCTGGCCTTTTAATGGTTGTATAGGTGAGGGCATTTCAGCAGGTGCAGCTGCTTAGCAGCACCATCAGCAATTGCAGCTGCCAAGGTTCTGTCTTCAACACAACTCTTAAGAATGCAGAGTCCCTAATGGAGGAAGGGTTAGCCACCCTTGCAATAGACCATGTCAGGGAATCCTCCTTACTCCACTCAAGATTTCATTGTCCATATCGCTGGCCCAACACTGTAGATGCTCTCTCCAGAATATTTTACAAAAAGAAGAGTTCATTCAAATAATTGGCGGGAGCTTCTAAATGTTTTAAAGGTGAGGATATATAGCTAGAGACAAAAGGACTAAACTCAGTTTTGTCCTTTTCCCAGGTCACAGTAACATTTCCCAAACCATACCCCACTCCCTCCCCCCATCACCCTCACTTCAGCCCCTGCTTGGCTGGTAATCTGAGCACAGTCAAGCTCTTGTATTTAGCCAGGAGGAGGAGTTCCCCAGCTGAGTGAGCTTCACATTTTTCTGTGCTGGGTGTCGCTGTTTGGCTATTTTTGGTTCTCTTTCCCTTGAGGTTCTTCTCCCCCCCCCTCTTTGTCACTTAAAACCAGACAAGTATTTGTTTTGCCCTAGGAAATAAAGTGAGGGGGGTTGGGCCAGAGAGAAATTTCCACATGGTGACAAGAAATTAATAAGGAAAGGTCAATCCCATTTCAGTGAATTGAGGTCACTGTGTGTCATTACCCTCTCTACTCCAGTTCCTTCTCAAGGATGGATCCTGCATTCAAGTTACACCAAGGTGAACCCATCATTCCATGTCCAATGCTAGCTTAAGCATGTTTACTCAGAAGTATGTCCCACACTGACTTTAATTGGATTGACTCCCTAGTACCAATGCAATCCTAACCAACTTTCCAGCGCCGGTGTAGCTGGAATGCAGCCCCAAGGTAAGGGAACAAATGTTCCCTCACTTTGAAGAGGCCTCCATGACTGCCCCTGCACTGCAAAATACAGTGTGCGCTGTATGTGTGTTTAGGATTACAACTTAAAACACCAACAGTGCAAGCCTACACATGCTTACTCAGAATTAAGTCCCACCATGGGACTTGCTCTCAGGTAAGTGTGTATACTAGAATTGCAACCAGGGAGTCAGAGATGCCTTTAGGGGGGGACGGTGGGCCCCCGGCAGCGGGGGTGTCAAGAGGCAGGTGCGAAAGCAACCCCCCAGTACATTTTGAGTGTTTGTAGGCTGTATGGAGCCTGGAAGAGTGGGAAGATTGGCCCTCCTGCCCTCCATAGGGCCCCAAAACAGTCAAAAAAGTGCCAGGGGGTGCTTTCGTGCTGCACCATCACTAAAATTTGGCGACGGCACAGCGAAAGTGCACCACCACCCCACCACTTGACACCCCCGCCGCCTGGGGGGTGGGGCTTGTGGCATCACATGGGGGTGTCACATCAATGGCTCCCCCCATGGGGGACTTAAGTGCGTGTGTGAGTGCACACAAACTCACGTGTGTGAGTGCACACACACACGTAGGTTAATGGAAGGCATTTTCCCTCTTGCCCCAATCTCATTCATGCTAAACTGGGAGTTAGTCACATTGCACTTGATGAAATTTATTTCAGAGTAAAGGTGCATAGACTCAAGCTGTCAATGAGAGCTAAGCCAAAATAGGGAAATTGTTTCACAGAACTGTTCATCTTCTGCGAAAAGGGGCTCTTATCTTGGTGATCTTTTCGAGGAGTACACAAACAGGTGTGAAAAGGTTCAGCTCCTTTGAAGAGATTCTCAGTAGCATGATCATAAAGACGACCTCTCCTCCCCCTCTTTTGGAAAAGTACGTGGCAAGAGAGGAGGATAAATGTGGACCGTCATCCTTCAGAGGGCCACTAAAATCAGGGATCTGCCTGCAGCACAATGCACAGCCTGTTTCGAATCCACAGCACTTGCCAAGGAAGGGGAAGGGTCTGTGCTGCATTGACAACATCAACAATGTTTTTGCACTCTTTTGATCAGGGCTTCCTGAAATGGCAACTTTTGCACTGAAAATTGAACCCCGTGAAAACCCCACTTCCTGCCTGGTAGACAAGTGAGGATTCAGTCCTGTACTGGGGAATAAGTGCTGGAATAAGCAAGTAGTTAAACCGCTGAACCATGAGCTGTCGATCGAAAGGTCGGCAGTTCAAATCCGCGACAGGGTGAGCTCTCGTTGCTTGACCAGCTCCTGCCAACCTAGCAGTTCCAAAGCATGTTAATGCGAGTAGATAAATACTTGCGGGAAGGTAAACAGCGCCCTGTGTTCCAGCTGCATGTTACGCGCTGCAGCAAGGAGAGTCATGCCGGCCACATGACCACAGAGGCGTCTTCGGATAACGCTGCCTTGTCTCTTCGGCTTTAAAATGGGGATGAGCACCACACCCTAGAGTTGGACACGACTGGACTTAATTGTCAGGGGTCACCTTTACCTTTTTTACCTTTGTTTATTTGCGCCACCATGAAGGGAATTGTTTGGGTTTTCTTCCTCAAGCACCAAAATGTCTTGGGTCATCAGTGTGGAACTTACTTTGGGATGAACGTGTATGTGGGATGATTGGGCTACTACGTGTCTGCCTAGCTCACACGGTATAGTACGTGAGATCTCTAAAAAGAGGCTTGAGGCAGCAAGAGCTCTTTCTTGTGGTCTGCTGCTCACAGGGCGCCACACTGAAGAGGACGTTTTCCTCCGCAGGGAACGAACCAACCATTCCAAAGGATCTAAGTTGAGACCCGTAGAGTGCTGACCTTCTGGCAGAGATGTTTAGTAGTAGAGCGACAGTTCCTGAGCAGCAGCAAGCAACAGCTGCTAAACTACTTTAAATCTGGGGTGCAGCAGGTAGGCTCAAAAAGCGAGGAATAGCAGCACAGTTCATCCGGTCCAGAGGGGTTTGTGCTTTGCCGGGGAGAACCTGAGCCTCCTCAGGATATTCTTGTTGGGCAGAAGAGGGCGCTGTAGGCTTCTTTCTGACTTAGGAAAGCAAACCAGGATGAAGGTTTACTACTCCATGAATCCAGCTGAGGGATCTTAGCTGCTTCTGTAACTGTGAGGTCTTCTTTCCACAACCTGACTCCCCTGTTTCGTTTCTGGCACTTTTTAGTCACTCTGGTTTTGCTGCTCACACTCATGTCCCTCTGCAGGCACACGCCAAGCGGGAAGGGATTCAGTATGTGGACGCATCTCTAGTCCACCTGACTACAGACGGCAGAAAGTTTGCATAAGGCACATCTCTAACCATATCGTTTTGAGAAGGAAAGGTGCAAAGGCAAGGACCCAGAAATTAAGAAGCTGCAGTAGCCTTATCGCTCCCACCCAGGTAGGAATTGAATGTCCTACTGCAACATCATCCCCGACGTCTTTTGTAAGTTGTAAGTAGAAGCAATGCCTGCTGGAGACGCTTCCTTCACCTGGAAACAAAGGGGAGGTTAGTTTGTGGGAAAGGGACGCTAAAATGCTGCAGCTTGGGGTGGGGGAGACACGGGTAAGATACATTTATCCGGACCGGATTAATAATCTTTTAATACCTTTAAAGTCACAGCGAAGTGCTAAAAGATCGCTAAGGTTATTGCTTGTGAGGATGGAACTAGGTGGCAGGAGGTATCTACCGCATGAATGGTGATATGTACTACTACACGACGTGTACGTACGCTCTCGTACAGGCTACTTTTTATGGACTTTTCACTCAAGCAGAGTTGAACACAGGGCTCGCGTGGAGTCTGTTACAAGGATGCTGTTATAAATCCGTTCTAGGTCCTGGCTGTACATCGTTGGTGTAGAACTAGAAAGATACCACAGGCTATCCTGACTAACGAACCTGGAAGCCAGACTGGTCACCTCGTTCGGTCCACCGTCCACAAAGCAATATACGTCAAACAGAACCGGAGTGATAATGCGATAAACACACATCATTTTGGAAGTACAGTACTGTATATTTAGGTGGTGATCCGCGTTCCGATCCCAAACCAATTACTTTGAGTTAACTCCATTACATATCAGTACAACCTGTTTCACACGCATGATGAACTCACCACACACGCACTTGGGAGTAAATCTCACTGGACTTGGAAGGGGCGTGCAAGCACAAGCACTTTGTAACAGCAGTCAAATTCAAAGAATTGAATTTAAGCAGGCTTACTGCCCAACCCAGCACTTTGTACTGGGTTGGGCAGTAAGCCTGCTTAAATTCAATTCTTTGGTTTAAGCGGATTCAAGTCGAATCTAGAACATGAATGGGGGAAAGGAAAGCAGACTTCATCAGGAGGAAGAGATGCCTGGCCTGGCGCGTCCAAATGTTTTTACGTCTTGGTTAAAAATGTACCGTTTAATAATTAGCACTTGAATAGCACTCTTTGGGTATTCAAAGAGCTTCACGTATGTTATCTTGATAGAGTCACATAACAACCCTGTATTAAGTAAATATTATGCCCATTTTGCAGCCAGGAACACTGGTTGGAGAAAGCTTGCCTAGGTCACTTCATGAGTTCATGGCAGAGGCGAGATTCAGGGGACTCCTGGGTCGCATTCCGGTCTTGCAGCCACTGCGCTTCTTTTCCCTAGCTCAGGAGGGGCCAACCTTTCAACATGAATGCTCCTGGCCCTTTAATGGTTGTAGAGGTGAGGGCATTTCGGCTGCTGCAACTGCTTTAGCAGCACCATCAGCAATTGCAGCTGCCAAGATTCTGTCTTCTACACAACTCTTAAAAACGCAGAGGCCCCAATAGGTTGGCCACAAAGTTGGCCACAATACGCAGAGGTTGGCCACCCCATCTACCCCCCCCCTTCAAGATGTTTCAGTTTTCACATCCCAACGACTTTCCGTAAAAGTGAATGCAGATCATGACAACATCATTTACTTGTATGGTACCGGAAAAGGGGCTGACAAATCCAGGGACACACACACACACACACACTAAATTGTGATCCTCCCCTACTGCAGGGTTCTTCTTCCCGGTTAGCCTAGCCTGGTGCTCCTGTAATTCTGTCTAAGCGCCCATTCGGCTGGGTCAGCTCTGTGTATGCGTCGTTCCTTATAGCCTCTTCTGCGCACCGATAAGCAAATCGTACTTGCAACAATAATGGGAAAATATCGAGCTTTAGAAAAATACTGTATAAAACTTCCTTCACATTTAAGCGAGGCTGAGGAGGAACGCTAGATGCATTTCATGTGCCCGTGTGTTGCGGGGAAGGAGTGAGGGAGAATGCATCAACACCTCTTCCTTATTTGGCTAGTATTGACAAGTGATTCGAGTTAGCTGCAGTCGACTTTCCATCATTAACGACAATGGGGACACGCGGCAGTCAAAATTGCAGGAAGTATCTATTTAACAGCGCAATCCTAACCAACTTTCCAGCGCCAGTGTAGCCATGCCAACAACAGGGTGCACTGCACATTGCAGTTCAGGGGGGGCAGTCGTGGAGGCCTCTTCAAGGTGAGGGAACATTTGTTCCCTTACCCCAGGTCTGCATTGTGGCTGCACCGGCACTGGAAAGTTGGTTAGGATTCATTGCGCTGTAAGTGTCGGTTCGGACTCCATATTCTCCCCCTAAAATGCATTCTTGCAGACTGTCCAACTTTCTACCACTGGTGGTGGTATTGTCCCTCCCGTTCATTCGAAGCCGGGATGAGAACGGTCGGAGACAACAGATCTGGTCCTCTGGACACGCGGAACAGGCAAGCAGCTGTGCTGAGACCATTCCAACGGGAGTCCAGGAACAGAGGTTACTCGATCGCTGGAATCCTCTCCCTACCCCGCCACCAGACTCGTTCTTGGTATCGAGGAAAGGTCGACTTTCTTCACCACCACCCCCTCCCTCCTCTTCCTCGGAAATGCGGAGGAATTCCATATGGTCCTTCATCTCCCAACTACATGATCCGACACAAGATAGCTGCTCAGAAGCCTTGGCCGACCTCGTGGGTGCTTGGAAGCGGCTGACGGAGTCTCCTCCCCTTCTGAAACAGCCCTCCTCCACGACCTGTAGCTCGCTCAGTTTCATCTTTTAAATTTTCTAATAACCTTTCTTTTCTAACTTAGACATTGATCCCGAAACCCGCTTACTCTGGAGGGACATTGCGAGCCGCGCAATCCATTCTTGCGCACGTTTCTTCAAGAACGTATGTCCCACTGAGTTCAATGGAGTTTACCTGAGAGTAAGTGTTCACTTAGGATTACAGCCTAGCAGTACAATCCTAGACAGGTTTACTCAGAAGTAATTCCAGTTAATTTCATTGGGATTTACTCCCAGGAAAGTAGGATCGTCGTAGCCTTAATCTGACCGATTCAGCACCGGAATGAAGGAGTGGCGGGGTGTGTGGAATCACCCTCGTTCATCATGTCCATTTTCCACCAGGACCCACCCGGCTCACTCAGTCAGTGCACCGTTCTGACGGCTGCCGTGCATGGATGGTGCGGAAGACCTAGATGGTTCCTCATGAATTCATAGAACTGTAGCCCTATGTACTGTGTACGTTGATCTGTTCAGTTCCACAGATCCAGCATCTGCCAATAACAACTCCACTAAAACGGGCGCAAACACTGGAGAGGACCGGGGCTCGGGGGCCGTGGTTCTTCTTCGTCATCCTCGGTTGCAAACCTGCGGACCTAGCTTAGGGGCGCCAGCAGGGCAGGTTTGGGGGAGGAAGAAGGAATTGACAGCTCTGCTCCTCAAAGGGCCGCTCTTCGATACATTCATGCTCAAACTACCGAAGAGCTGCGGTGGTCTCTGTTGGGGTTACTTTTAAATATACCTAATAAGAACAGAGAGAAGTGCGACAAAGAGAGAATAATCGTCACACGTGATCTGAAACAGGGGGGAGGGACGGGTGCCTTCTCTTCCGCCCCTCCGCCGAAATTTGGCTTAAGAACGGCCGCTGCCGATCATATGAATCAGGCTGGGCGGGTGCCACTTGGGGAGGGCTTCTGAGCAGCACGGCACCACCATGTGATTTTGGGAACGACAGTCGTTTGTTCCTAGAAGTGCTAAGCCAGGCGGCCGCGGCACCCACCTGCCCAGCCTTAGAGGCTGCGTGCGATCTACAACTGGTTTACTTCAGAGTAAATGCTTGCTTGCTCTGCGTTCTAAATTGCAGCTGAATTAATTTTCTCTGCATCGTGAACTTCCGCGAGCAAGAGGATACCTCATCAGTCTCACCCGGAGTCTAAAATTACTTCCGCTAACTTATCGGGCAAAGCTCAGTTTACATTAAAAAAAAAAAACCACCAACCTGTTGATTTCAGCCTTGGTGACCCCTACATAATGTGGAGCGGAGCCCCTTTACTCCTCTCTCTTTTGCGGAGATGATGAAATGAATATTCTTCTGTTCCCGAGATATCTGTCTGGCTGGCGTTAAACTCCAAAGTCCTCGTATTCGCCCTAGCCTACTGACTTCCACGTGGCTGATCCACAGACCAAACGTTGACTCACTTCAACGATGTTTACGCTCGAACACGTGTGCCTGAAATAATAGACGGCATCTAATAACAAAGGCAAAATTACGTGAAATTTCTGGGCTCTTGTATCAGCGTTAGGTAAAATGAAGATTTTGACTTCCCAGTCCGACCCGCAAAGGTAGGGGACATTTACATTCAAAGCAGTTTAGAAGTCAGTAGAATCCTAATATCCCCATATCCTAATCCTAAACTGTTCTCTCGCAGAAAAAGGCTGATCAGCCTTACATGGAAGTCAGTGCCGTCCCGGTTCCGAGTTCCGACAGAACGTAGTTTCCCGAAAGGGACATAGGGGCTCAAGCTTTCGAGAACCACCACTTAATAGAAGCACAATCCTTGGAAATCAACGAGATGTTCCCAAACATTAACATATATATTTTAATAGCGGATTGGCAAGTACATGCCAGGTTTAGCCGGCTTGTACTCCCGAGCCCTCCTCTGAACCCATTAGATGGAATTCAAGTCCCACCGCCGCCGGATCCAACTGTGTTTGACTAAGAGCACAATCTATGCATGTCTACTCGGAACTTAGTAAGCCCCATTAGTTCAATGGGACTTACTCCCTTGTAAATGTGTATAGGATTTTAGCCTAAAGCAAGTTTACTCATTCAGATCGTGGCTTGTGAATTACCTAGGAGTAAACGACACTGAACACAATGGGACTCACCCTAGCAAACATGCAGCATAGGATTTCCTTGTTAGTTCCACAGAGTCCAGCAGGATTTATTACCAAGCAGACGCGCAAAACATTACTTGACATTAATAAGTCCCACTGTGTTTAATACAGTGTACACAGGAGTGTAGGCTAACTAAGGACCAAAATACACGTCTGTAATATAGTACAGTATAAACTAGTATTACAATCAGTCCCCGGCATTCAAAAACACTGGGAGAGCCAATCACTGACCTCTCGCGTAACATGTATTTCTCAGTTGGGGGGGGGGGAGGTAACCTACCCCCATTATAGTACGGAAGCGGTTTCATTAACGCCAGTTTGATGCTCCCGGTGTTAATGAAGTCTGTCCTATTGGATTGAATGGGACTTCTTCCCAAGGAAGCAAGTATGCATGCATGATAAGGTTGCAGCGATGCATGCAGTCAGCTCCTATGTTTCAATGCGTATAGTCAGAACAGTGGTTAACAGTAACGTTTGCTGTGTTGTATCCAGGACCATCTAAGAAGAATGTGAGGTTTATACCCCAATGCCTTGCTCTGGAGAACCTCCATAATGCTTAGGTAGCAGCACTCTTATATGGAGCAACTGTTTGAGCTCTGGCTCTCAAACACCAGGGCTTGGATTATCTTTCCCTTTTATACATCAAGTTATAGAATTGATACGTCTGAAGATGCGAATTACAGTGAGATGAATAAAAGGAGGATTGTCAGGGAAGGGTAAAAGGCAGGTGAATTTGTATGACAGTTCTGTACACTGCATATGAGAATAACATTTTCCCACACTCTGCAGAATAAACAAAATGCAGTCTTCAGATCTCCCCTCCAACCCCCATCTTTTTTTGAAGAAGACATTAGCAACAACACCCAAGTGCTTTTGAAGAAAATAAAGTCATTTATTGTCAAAGCATCCAACATACCCAGATAAACTATAAAGTTTAATAAATCTTTTTCAAGAAAAAGAAAAGAAACACATAACTATTCAGACTTCATTTCACTGGCACAAAATTACACTTTGTATCTGTATCCGTAGGAAATCCGTATTTACAGAACTGATGACATTCTGCACTGAAGTCCATAGTCTTTTAATGTGGAACATGCACTCTTCCCGCTGAAAACGTAAAATGAATTCAAGTCTTTGTGGATTTTTATTACTATTATTTTTGCAGAGAGAAAAGAAACTGTCATCAAGTAATGCAGAAAAGCAGTGTATCTTCTTCAGTTTTTTTTAAATTTTGCTTTATATCTAAAATAAAATTTTTACCCTTACATATAGTTATTATTACAGCTAAACCATAAGTGCTTAATAATTTAAGTAGAAACGTATGACAAATGCATCAATATGTTGCAATATATGACATTTTAAAAATGTACTTTTTAAAGTTATTTACTTTTTTGGAAAGTGAAAATGCGTGCATTTCGAACAAAAGGAGAAAAAAATAAACCCACCCCACCACCTTTACATTTTTTTTAATTGCAAGGTAAACATATGCACAGGCATCAGATTCTTAGCAGTGGCTGGGGTGCTTCACTTCACTTGTGACTGGCCACAATGCCCCAGACAGATGCTTTGAAAGGGGTTCAATAGAGAGAGACAGGGACCGTAGTAGCCCTAAATGTACACACAGCCTGAGCCTACGTGTGTTTACTCTGAAGTAAGCCCCACTCAGTTCAATGGAACTTTCTCCCAAGTAAGCATGCATAAGATTTCAGCCTTAAACTCACAAGGAATCCCAGTGAAAAGAACAAGACAGAGTTGATGACCATTTATAGACTAATAGAAGGCAAGAGTTACTCCTGTTCTGCAAACAATTGGTGCTGTTTGATCAGGTTTGATCAATGGATGCTCAGGACGATCAATCCCTTTCAGAGTTAGGGACATTTTCTCCTTTTCTTTTCCTTTAAGGTTTCTCAAGCAATATCATCCCCCCCCTTTTAAATGGGGAATTGTCAATTCTGTTTTAGGTTTCAATGTCCTTGGCTTGGCCTTTTCATCTGCTCTAACCTCATCTCTTTTCTACCTGTATTGTATCAAATATTCAGTGGCTTCATATACCAACTTATGGGTGAGATCACCTTGGTGTTGTCTGCTGTGGCTCTGGGGTTTCCTCACAGCCATGACTGAAGATATGAGAACTTGAACCTGGGACCTTCTGCATGCAAAGCGGATGTTCTACCACTGAATTCTGGCCTTTTATTCTCTCCCTCCATTTGTTCTCCCTTATTTGGAAAGGACAGAATGGCTGTCTGTGGCTGAAGGTTCACCTTCACATATCTGAAGACAAATATAGGTTTGGGACATAATCCATGATGCAGTGAGATGACAATATTATCACCCAAGTCCCAAGGGCGTATGTTCAATTCACTACTTTCTATGACTTCTATTAGTGAAAGGCAACAGGTGTGCAAGCCTTGGTTCCATGATTCAATTTATCTTAGGCTTAAGTGATGGTTAGGATCACATTATGCCCATGCATGGCCTTATCAGAGAAAGCTTTGAAAGATTACAGCCCTCACATCACTAGCTCTGAACCACCCTATTTACAGTCAGACCCTCTGCATATTTACTAGAAATGCTAACAAAGTTCAGTAGAGCTTCTCCACCAAGCACGTATAGGATGGCAACCATGCAGCCCAACCCTACTAGTATTTTCTCAGATCCAAGGAGCCTGAAAGTCCCATTTCAGAACATATTGTTAGATGAATCTTAGAGCTACTCCAAAACCAAATTCAGAGAAAGTATAACTACAGTAGGTTTTTCTGCAAGTTCTTTCACCTGAAGTCTATCAAGTAGTGCTAGAATGAAACGGTTGGTGGAGTATTCTGGAGCTATCCAGTTAAAATGAAGGGGTAACAACCAAGGGCCGTTTAGCATTTTGTGGAAGCATCAGTGGATAACAAGGAGGCCACTCCAGAACTACTCCGGAAAGTGTGATTTGTCCTGTCACCTTCTTTTCTGACGGTGCAATGGTGCTTTGCATTTTGTGCGAGTGACTGTGTGTGTACATCTAACCCAGGGCCCAGAGATGTGGGCTTACTGGCGTGTGCACTTGTATGTACTGCATCCCTCACTCCCCCCTCTCTTTAGCACACGTCTACACTATAAATTTAAACAACCAGTTTGGATCTAGTTGTTTAACCATCATGGCAACCCCTCCCACCCGAACTGTGGGAAACTGCACTTTTGTAAAGCTGCTAAGAAATTCTTCCCCAGGGATTCCTAGGCCTTTCTCGAAAACAAAACCACCCCACAAACCCGTCGATTCCCAGAGTTCCCGTGGAGGGCGGGCGGGGAACGTGTAAGCTGAAGAGCGTCTGGGAAGCCCCGCTTTCCGCGCGCAAGAGCCAGGGCCTTGTTCAGTTGTGCGAGGTCATGTGCCTGGAGAGGTGATGGCGCTCCCGGAAGGACTCGTTGCATATGGGGCACTTCAGCTTCTCCTCGCGCCGCCTCTTGACGAGGGGCTCGAGCGCGTACTCCTTTTTGTGGTGCGAGCGCATGTGGTACACCAGGTCAGAGGTCATGCGGAAGGAGGCGTTGCACTTGGCGCACCAGTTCTGCGCCGGGAGGCACAGCGACGTGAAGGACGGCGGTAGCAGCGTCAGAGCCGAAGGCAGCTGCAGCTGGAGGGGCCCCGCTGCCGCCGCCGCCGCCGCCACAGCCGCTGCCGAGCTCTTGGGCCAGAAGGTGGTGGCGTATAGGAAAGGGTTCTGCTTGGGCAGGCCGCCCCCGCCTGCAGCGCCCCCTCCACCGCCGGCCGGCCCGCCTCCGCCGGCCGGCCCGCTACCGTTCAGCTCTCCCGGCGAGTTTTGCAGCTTGACCGCCAGCGAGTCCGGCGCGTAAAGCCGCGCGCTTCCCTCTGCGCCTGCGTGGCAGCCGGCCTCCACGAGGGCGCTCAGCTTCTGGCCCAGCACGAGTTGCGTCACGTGCGCCGAGGAGGACGAGGAAGCGGAGAAAGTGGAGCGCGCGGGCTGCGAAAAGGCGCTTTTTCTCTCCTCGGGGCTTCCCACGCTGGACGGCTGCGAGGAGGGCACCGTGGAGAAGGCGCTGCCTCCCGAGCGCGCGCCCAGCAGCTGCGGCGGGGGCTGCTTGTCCGCCGCGCCCCCGGCTTGCGCGCTGCCAGGGGAGCCTCGCTCTTTCTCCTCGTCGCCTCCTTCCAGCCCCCGCGAGGCTTTCTTCACCTCCACGAAGGCGCTCCTCTTGGCTTCGCCCGTCTCGGGGCTGGGGGGCCCGAAGAGGCGGCTGCTCTCTTCCAAGCCGAAATAGCTCCCCGCCGACCTGTATTGCTGCTGTGGGGTGCACACGAGCTCCTCTTTCGGCGAAGAAGGAACGGGCCTCTCCAAACGCCCCCTCGCGGCCGCCGCTCCCCTCTCCGCCAGCTGCTCGCCAGCCGGGTATTTCCTCTTCGCTTTGCCGCCGCCGCCGCCGCCGTGGTGGCTCTGATTAGCGTCCGGACTGCCCTCCTGTTGCTCCCGGCCACTGGGAGAGCCGCTGCTGGCTCGCGAGTTTTCCAGCTCTCGCGCCAGGTTGTGAAAGTCCGTGGAAGGTTTAGTGGCGCCTCCCCCATTTCTGCTGCTTTTAGAGTCCTGAAGGCCGGGGTAGTGGTGGCGCTGGTGAAGCGGCGGGTGGTGGTGCTGCTGCTGCAGGTGGATCTGCTGCGTACCTCCATTGGGCTTGTCATGGTACTTATTGGCTCCAGACCCCAACGTGCCCTCCTGGTCCTTGGTGTTGCTGTCCTTGGTGCTGGATTCGTCGGAGGGGCTGCTGTCTGAACCGTGCAATCTCTTGGGGCAGCGGAAGCGTAAGTGGGCCACGTAAGGAAACTCGAATTGGAAGCGCTGGCTGCACTCCAGGCAAGTGTGAGGGGGTGACCCTGGATCGATCGAGGAAACAAGACAGACGCGCAAGAAAGCCCATTAGTTATTTCGTCCAGCTAGCACATTCGCCAAATCGCGCCTTCCAAGCTAAAGAACTATTTTGCAATGCTCAGTAGAATCAAAGGTCTAAAATGCACAGCCTTGAAACAATACTGCAGAACCCTCAAGCAGTTCGCAAAAGGCACTGAATCTAAAACAACCACACCTTGGGAATCCACACAACTCCTAGCGTCATAGCCTCTCGCCTTGGGAGGATGTTTGCACTTAAGCACAGTAGTCCTGGCACCAGTTCCTTCCGCAGAAGGAAAGGAACAGATAACTTTCTGAGGTATCTCTGAGAGATTATGATATTATTTTGTCAACCTTTTGATGAAGTTTGTATATATATGGTCTGTTGCTTAATTTTAAAAAATTCTATTAGATTTTATGGAATACCCTCCACACCTGAAAATGTATTGGTAACGATGAACTTCCAAGGCATTCAGAGCCTCTTTTAGCCTTACAAAGTCACTGTAAGGTAGGCTAGGCTGAGACCATTGTTTGCTGTATGCTTATATTTGAAGCTCAGTTTCTCAAAGCCAAGTCCATCAAGCAGGTCATTACATCACACCTGATCATTTAGTAATTAAGGAGGAAGAAGGAAGGGCAACTATATACAGGAGTATTGATTGTTTAAGTGAACTTTTTAAACTACCAAGTTTGTTTAAGTGATCTTGAGTAATCCACATTGCTTAAGAACCTATGAGGTATTCTGCTGGATTACATGGAGCAACAAGCAGACACTCAATGTTTCACTGGAAATTAGCCAGTGGATCACTGGATCCCAATCCAGCTACTACCTGCTCCTTACTTCAAACAATAACATAAGCTTCCTGATCCAAGTTGCGTACAAGCTAAATTTCAGTGGGACATGGTAAGGGAAGACAAGAAAGGAGAGACTTGTGTAACTATAACAGAGAAAGACAAGGAATATGAACTTTCTCTTTTCTGGCAGAGTGCCATAAAAATATTGCTGCTGCTACTGCTAATATAATCAGTTAAAATCCATCGTTCAATGTTCTGGAATGTTTAAGAGCCTCTACTATTGTCCCTGTTTCCTTTTACATAAAACAGGAGATTTTGCATATGAACAGATTTTGTCGCCTTTCAATGAATGTAAAGTTCCCAAAAGGTTTACTGTACATTCAGATTCTGTGGAGTGCAGTAAATAACCTCAATTTGTGCCCACTAAATTTGCTCAACCCAACCTCTTTCCTTTTTTCCACTCTAACATCTTCCCTTCTCATCTGAAACCTCTCTCTTTAGTATAAGCCTCATGACAACTCTTGTTTGAAATACCTCCAGACAAACCTAGAAGCAATGACATCCACCCCACAACACACACACACACACACACACACACACACACACACACACACACACACACACACACACACACACGACCACCATATGCACATACACATATACACCCTAACACACATCCCGAATGAAGCTTTATCTACCATTCATTTTGCTGTGGGACCTGGCGCTGCTCAGCAAGAGTAACTCGGTCAGTTCTTTCCCGTACCAAACCAGTAGTTCTTCGTCTTTGGCAATCCTTCGCAGGGAGCGATAAAACAATTGTCCATTTTTAATGTATGCTTCAAGGTTCTGTTCCTCTTTGTCTCTTGCTGACTGGACGAGGCGCAGCCACATTAACCCTTCTGAGGAGCCATTGGCTGCTGAGGTGTCCACCTAGAGTTAAAAAAAAAAAGGGCGAGAGCGAGATTAAGAGAAAAGCAAGCAGCTTACTCTCAACACATTGTTCTCAAATCCATTCCAGACATGAAAGTGCTCCGATTAAAAACAACAACAAAAACACTTGGCTTGCTGAAGCTGAGTTACCTTACTGATTGGAGTTTAAGAAAGAGAGGCGTTATTCCTGTCACACCATAACAAACAGGATGTGCATGTTTACTCTCTAAACCCACGGAGTTTAGCCTGAGGGAAATCCTATGCAGACTTACCTGGGAATAACTATCATTGAGCACAGTGGGACTTACTTCCAAGCAGACACACACTGACTGCTGCTTGAGCTGCATCATGCCTCCTAACAGGCTGGTTATTATTATTATTATTATTATTATTATTATTATTATTATTTTATTATTAACAGTATTTCTATACCGCTTTTCAACAAAACATTCACAAAGCAGTTTACAGACAAAATCAAATGATTAAATGGCTCCTAGAGTCGGACACGACTGGACTTAATTGTCAGGGGATACCTTTACCTTTACTGCCAGAAAAGGGTTCACAATCTAAAAAGATGCAGAACACCACCAGCAACAGCCACCAGAAAAGACATCCGCTTTCCTAGGCAAGAGATGTATTTCATGGGCTCAGGAGGCAGGAAGTGCTGCCGGGGCCCACATGGGCCGAGGACAGGAGAGGGGGGGGGATAAGGGACAGGATGGTAAAGCAAGCAAACAAGATGAAAATGGAAGATGTGAGGAATTAACTGTGCTTCAAATCTGCCCAAGAAAGCGCTGATCCACAAATGTACCATGGCAAACGCCCTTGTAGGCTGTAGCAGTTTTCCATGTTGGAGAACACAGACAAAAGCAACGCTGGCCAATAAGCCTTTTCAAAACAATCTCCTTTCATTCAACTTTGCAGTTGTTCTTGCTTTTGTTGGTGATGTAAAACTGGGCTACAATCCAGAACACTTGCTGATCTTCCTTTTGAAACCTGGTATAACCTGGTATAACTATGTAGGGAGAGATTAGTCTAAAATGGGTTTTAATTGTATTAGTGTTTTGTTTTGTATGTTGTACACCGCTTTGAGTTTTTAGAAAAGTGGTATATAAATCTTTTAAATAATAATAAATAAATCCCAGTCTATGTGTGTTTTTAATTGTTGAATAAGATTAAATCTAAACAATACGCCTAAGGTGATTAAGGAGAAACTCAGCTTTATTATGGTACCCAACTCAGATTTGTCCAATTTGCACGCAGGCTCTAACATATTCCCTGGAAATTGTCCTCCTTGTAGTCAACACGGTTTTCACTTTGGTCCCATTTATACAATTTCTTTGGAAAGGAGTCATTTTTATTTCTGTTTGAAATTCACTACTAAGAAAGCCTGATTTAGGACCTCGGTCTCAAAGGACTTAATCCAAGTTTTGGATTAGCTCAGATGTTGGATTGGGCTGGTCCCTTCACCTAATTTTCAGAGGAATTGTGTGTCGCTCGAAGGAGCAGCTGATGGAGACCAAAGTCCCAGGGGTTTTAATAATCCTACAAATTCTTTTCTTTGAACTCTACAATGGCAGGTGGTGCATGGACCAAAAGCCAGCAGGACTGCTCTCTCTCTCTCTCTCTCTCTCTCTCTCTCTCTCTCTCTCTCTCTCTCTCTCTCCCCCCCCCCCCCAGCGCTTGGAGGGACTAAAAAGATGTTGGAAGGAAATTTCCTTTTGAAAAAGTGGCAAAATGTTCACATAATAATTCTTTTTTATTCATTCACTGCATTACTTCCCCGAAGTTTGTTAAATTAAGATTTTTTTAAAACGTTTTTTAGAGAACATACGGTTCCTGATCCCCAACTGGAATGAACCCAAATCGCGATTGGCAGCCTGATTTTGAACGTATGATTGAAAGTAAATCTGATTGTTTTCAGTTCGCAGCACTAAGTTCGCTCTAGTTTTAAACACATCTACTGGGAAAAATAAGTCTTGCTAGTTGAATTCAACTCTCGCATAAGAAAGGTAGGACTGGAATGGTCGCGTTCACCTCCGCCACCTCTATGCACATACTTAATTGCAATCGGATTTGCTTCCGAATTATGGATTAGAAAGGGATGGAGATTTGCGGTTCCATTAAGCTCCCTTACTTGGAAATATGTTTAGGAACGGGGTGTTAGTTGCGGAGTTGTGACTTTTAGTGCCTATAGCGAACAGAACCAACAAGAGATAAATTTTCCTTACCCGGAAAATATAAGGAACGGTTCTCTTGTCTGTGGATTTGAGTGCGATGAAAGCGATGCTGTCATAGAGCGAGGTATGGCTGAGCACGCAGGGGCCGAAGATGGCGTTTTCCGGGATGTCGCAAGTGGTGTAAACGCTGGTGAAAATGTCCGTCAAACACTGCTGGACAGCTTTGGCGTCTCCATCCCATATCCCCCTGTGCATGCCCGTGTCCACCTCCATCACTGGAAACGGGCGATAAGAAAAAACGGAGGGAAGGAAATCTCAGTCACAGAAACTGGTGGGAGGAACGGCAAATCGCGTTGGGAAGCTGTGTGTGTGTGTGTGTGTGTGTGTGTGTGTGTGTGTGTGTGTGTGTGTGTGTGTGTGTGTGTGTGTGTGTGTGTGTGTGAGAGAGAGAGAGAGAGAGAGAGAGAGAGAGAGAGATGACAAAAGCAATAGGAAAAGGGGAGGTCTAGCCGGCACCTTGAATGTAATAGTAATAGTAATGATGAATTCACCCAAAATTAAGCAAGCTGAAGTTCCATTGCTTTCCAAAGCAGAAATATAAGCACGCTTATATTTGTGATCCTGTGGATGGTTAAGGGAACAAGCCAAATTGAGGTGCTTATCTCCTCCGAGTACACTTGCGTAGGATTGGTCTGTATCTCGTATCTCTCTCATTGAAATCAACAGGATTTAAAAATATTTTAACTTTGGCTGGATAATAATAATAATAATAATAATAATAATAATAATAATAATAATAATAATAATAATAATAATAATAATAAAATCCTTTCCAACCCCTCCAAAACACACTTCAACAATCCTATACACACTTTCCTGGGAGTAAGCTCTATTGAACACAATGGAATTTACTTTTGAGTAGGCATGCATAGGATTGCGCTGCAAGCCCTGTACTGAGAACTCAAGTTCTTCCGATTTAAATGAAACTTATTTCCAAGTAGGAATGTTCTTAGATTGCAAAACAGGAGTTATATATCACTTTATATGAAGGAACTGAGAAATTGGAAATGAGGTATAATTTTAATTAAGAAAAGAAAAACAGGTAGCACTCAGTATACAGGGAACCTTGGATACATACAGAGGTGGAATTAATCTCTCTCTCTCTCTCTCTCTCTCTCTCTCTCTCTCTCTCTCTCTCTCACACACACACACACACACACACACACACACACACACACACACACACAAAGTCCCCAAATCTGAATTCCAAAATGAATTGCAACGCTTCCCCGACGCTTCCCAGATTTTTAGTAGATTCCTCTTGGAGGTTTTTACAACACAACAAGGCGAAACTCCGCACCTCACCATCTCCGAAGTTTTTATCCGCGCAAACCTGAGATGCTCGCTGCGGCGTCTCCTCCTTCTCGTTCTTGTAAGGTCCGGAGTGGGTCCCCCCCGCCTCCCCCCTCGCCCCGTGCAGGGCTTATGACGGACCGGCATAGCAAATGGATTTCGAGCGCCTTGTCAGTGTCGCTGATTTGATGTCAGCTAACCTTTCGCGGGAGTCTACAAGAGGGAACGTATGTCTGCTCATTACCATAATCCAGCACTTTCCCTCCGAGACTTTAATTAAAAGCAGCGAGCAGAGGTAATTATTTCTTACCTCGACACGCTTATTTATGGGAGGAGGGCGAATCCCAGTTACCTTGTTATACACGCGGATACAGTCAAGTCAAATGTGAGAACTGTATCCGGAGAGACATTTATTATTGATACAATTGATAAGGAAAATAATAATGGCAAGCTAACTTTTTAAAAAATGTGGGTTTTTTTTGTTTTGTTTTTTTAAACACCACGATACTAGAAAGAGAACTGAGGATGTCCTACTGTCCCCCAGACCTGCCTTGTATTCATTTATTCTTCTGCAAAGGAAAGGCTACAGGGAAATGAATCAGCTTCAGTAATAAACGGTGCCAGGAGGATTGCTTCCAGAGGCTCCGGGGAAAGATCTTTGGCGGAAAAGACTCCCTTCTTTCGGCAAGACCACCTGAAATGGGAGCTGCATGCAGATCGAACTCTTGCTCAGCCCCGCTCGTTTCGGCGAGGTTTGCGCAGGAGACTTTCCCGCTGGATCGGGGCCACAGGCAGAGAAAGGATTGCCCAATTAATTGACCATCTCTTTTCATGTTGAAGACCGCGGCTGGTGGTATTGTCAAATTTACCAATTTACATTTTAGCATTTCCAAAACTTTCAGATCTCAGACGCAAAATCCTTGCACAAGTGCAGCGTCTCTCTCTCTGTCCTGCCCCTCATTATCAACCGGGCACCGTTAGAGCGCCTGGAAAATTGTTCCTTTGCAAACCAGCGTTGGCCGGTGGCGGGCGGGGGAGGAAAAAAAAAAGAGGGCGCAGGAATCAGCAGCTTCGAATAATTCAGCGAATATGGATGAGAACTGGAGAGAGAGAGAGAATAATGTCATGACGGTGTTTGCTATCTCGCTGTTTATAACCCAAACAGAGCCGCATTCATTCATTCCAATGAAACGTTTTCTTAAAATATTAAAAAGCAACTCAAGCGACCACACTCGGTTCTAAATCTGAAACTTTTCAAAGGGAATAAATCAAGCGCTGTTATACCTCCCGCCCTGGTCAATCTCACATTTACAGGTTTACGATGGGGAAAGTTCGCCGTTGCCAAGTTCAGTGCAGAAGAGGCTACAAGATTGTAGTTTATTATGGGTGGCAATTCTGTTTTCCGGGTTAAACAAAAATAAAGCACCCCCCCCCCAACTCCACTCCACCCTTTCTTTGGTGGAATAGATCTGTGTATTCAACGCTGTGTATTTTCTATGCACCATGCATGTTTCTTTGGAAGTGAGTCTGGCTGCGTTCAATAGGGTTTACTCCATAGTAAGTGTGTTTGGGATTGCGCCCAGAATTGGCTCTTATTTAGATTGTCTTGCTTGTCTCTTCCTCTGTTTAGCAATTACATACGTGTATGCATGTGTGTGTATCTATATCTGTATATATAAGTATTCGCACACGCACATCTGCGCACACACATACACACCCCCTCTCCACGGTCTACAGGGCTCCTTTTTAAATAATTGTGTTGGAGGTCGTCGCGTTACAACGGGCAACAGCGGGGACACGACCATTGAAATGCAATTCTATCGAACAATACAAGGGAGTTATGGGGGGGCAGTCCACGCAACTCAAAGAAGGGGAGTTTTGTTTTTAAGGAATATAACCTATTCTGGTGTTCTCTATTGGGCTTCTTCTGTGAAAGCCCCCATGAGCTCACAAACCCCAAAGGACCAGAGTAGCAACCAGCAATGTCCAGACGATTTTCTCTCCTCCCCTCTCTCTAGCTGCGCTCCAGCCCTTTTGCTAAAAATCAAATGCACATGCTACTTCCAGTCATTGTCTGATTATCTCGCTCACCAAATCAATACAGAAAAAATTCTGCAATCCCCCCCTTTGCCGTGACATCTCCCCGTCACCTCTGCCCCCCTCTTTTTTTTTCTTTTCTTTTTTGGTGCCAGGATATAAAATCAAAAAGACGAGGGGCGGGTGAGAGGAAAGAAGAGAGGGAGAAAATAATCCTAAAACAATTCGTTCGCTCTCATTGGATGCATGCATCTTTACTTACCAGAAATAAGGTCAGGAGGAATTATAATCCTAAAGACCGAAAGGGAGAGGGACTGAAAAAACAAAAAAGCAAAAAAAAAATAAAAAAATTAAAATAATCCCCAGCAGAAAGTGGCAAAAAAGACAGACGATTTGAGGTCGATCCCCTTGTTCTTTTTTGGGGGGAAGGGGGCACCCGTGTCTATTGTATCAGTGTATTTTCCATGGCAATGGGGAGATGCCGGGAGCGCTTCTCTTCTCTCGTGTGCTCCGTGCAAAAGAGCTGCCTGGAGGAAGGGCGAGGGAGAGGCAGAAAAGGGAGACTTGTACAGATGGACCCGATGCAGTGACTGACTGGCACCCAGACACACCGTTTTTGTTTGCTGCACATAATCTGCTCAATGACGCGTGACAGCCCCACCTCCCCTCCCTTTTAACTCTTTCCTAGGCTCGGCCGGCTGCGCATCTCCCGCCTGCCTCTTCTTCCCCTCTCGGTGGGAGCGCTGCTGGAGGAGGTGATTCCCCCCCCCCCACACACACACACACACAACCAATCTCTCTCTCCTCGCGCCTCAAGTCCTACAATGCCAAAAAGTGACACTGAACCTTTGGTTTCAAGGTCTGTATAAAAGTAAAAGGGGGAGGAGAGGCTGGGGGGGGGGGTGAGGGAGAGCTTAAAAATGAAACATGGCCCCATTCGGTAAAAACCAGCACTGTACGTGTTTCACTGATGTCAATGAGAAAGAGTTACGGAAGTAACTCTCCCGCTGAAACCCATGGTGGTGCACTTGGGCAAGGATCGTACCCAGGGGGTATAACCCATCGGGATGTTCCCCCCTGAGCACGTTCTACGTAAAGAAATGGGAGAACTTCCTAGTGCCTTGTGCCCCCCCCCCCTCTCTGCCCATTTCTTACTGAAGACATTCATTTGCCGCTGGTGATGTCCGCTTGTTGCGCAAACAGATTCGATAGACCCACCTGGCTTTAAAGCCACAGCGTCCTTGTGGGGCCGGATCCCATTCATGTAAGCGGAGACGACAAGAGAACTTCCCCGGATCTGCACAGCCACAGACTGAGCGCGTTTATTTAGGAGTTCAATGGAGCTTACTCCCAAGTAAGTGTGTAGAAAGCCTGCAGCCTTCTTGGCATTTCCAAAGAAGAGAAACCAAAGAAGAAGAAGAGAGACTTTTATGATGACTCCCCATTCATGATTTGCCTTAGAAGAAAACCGTGAGCAGCAATCTGCAACCCAAAGAGGCACACGGTGGTCTCAGTGCGGACAAGTCTCTATTTGGTGCCGGGGCTTATGGGAGAAGAAGGGGGTTTATTGTAAGAAAGTTTCTTCTAGAAAAGGACAGGTAAAAACGTCTCCAGTGGGGCTGTTATGAATGAGGTGTACAAGTGTTAGACTTGTCTGTGTCAAGGTGGAAGAACATGCTGGGTGGGTGGAAACAGATTCTTGACATATACGCTGCTTTCTGCGGCGTCCATCTGAGTCCTACCATTGGTCTATCTAGGCCACTATTGTCTGCTCTGAGTGGCAGTGGCTCTACCAGTGTGTGTGTGTGTGGGGGGGCTTTCCCAGCTCTGCCACCTGAGACCCTTTAACAGCCAGGAGTTCAGCCTGGGACCCTTTGCATCCAAAGTAGGCGCTCTTCTGTCCCCTATATGCATGTAGAAACCTGCCCATTACAGACTTCCTTCTCTGTCTCATTCTCCGCTTCCCTCCCCATTTTACTAGTCATTTGACTAAACGAAGCCGGTGAATTTGACAGCTTTACTCTCCAAATGTCATATTTAATGAACAACCAACTCTGTATGTCCAGTTGCAAGAGGAACACAACACACACTCTGGTCCCAAACGGTCGCGATTCCCAAACAGAGACAGTTAGAGGCGCGTTAGGGAGGCGAGTTAATGGAATGTGCAGCCCGATCCTGCTGCATGTCTACTGAAACCAAGTCCCCATTCAACTCAAACGGGCTTACTCCCAAGTAATCATGTATCAGATTTCAGCCGTTAAGGTTACAAGGGCTTAACCCCATTGCAGTGGAACGTGGTGGTAGGACTGAGCTGCAGAATGCAGAGTGTGATTAGCTTTCTTTGGACTGACTGAGGCCTTGAAACTAAATTCCACGAGACTGATGACTGTTACTCCCTTAGTAATGCAAGAGGTCTCATTACTGCAAACATGCTTATTAGGGAGGTTGTAGTAGGGGAACCTGCTTCTAATCTGAATAGACAGGCTTAGGATGGCGCTGTACGTTCCGTAATGCAAACATGTGTCGAGCCATGTGTAACAATGGAGTCAAACTGAACAGTTCAACACAGAACTCAGAGCAAAAACCCCAATTAGGAAAATATACGTTCTCCTCCTTTACGTAAGTTGTACGTAAATGGATCCTAGAGTAATCCTTGCCTTTCTTTTTAAAGTGAGAGATAATTGTTTAAAATATGGAAGGGAGTATCAGACAATGATTCCTACCTAAATTTTCCTGGTCGTTTAGATGATGAGGAATTTGATGTTAATTATTGTCCTGCTTTATGAATTACTGGGAGGGAGGTAGTCCGGGAAAAGGACTGTCTCCTTAGCACTGTATTCACAAGTTTTCTAAGGTCCATTGTAGTTTTTGAAGAGTGTTGGTAACTGAAAATTCTTAACAATGTACGGCCTGCAGAAATCATTTCTGCTCCTAGACTTTGGCCTCAGATGGGGCCAGAAAGCCTACTCCTCCTCGCTGCATCCGCAGAGTATTTATTTTATTCCTACAGTGCATGATTCAGCTAACGTCTAGCTAGCACGTCGCTCCATGGGCTAAAAGGGGGCCAATGCATAGGTAGGGAATTCTACTGGGGCTCACCTGTCCTGGACTCTAGTGGTATTGAGTGGACAGAGGAACATTCTCTCTCTCTCTCTCTCTCTCTCTCTCTCTCTCTCTCTCTCTCTCTCTCTCTCTCTCTCTCTCTCTCTCTCTCTGTGTGTGTGTGTGTGTGTGTGTGTGTGTGTGTGTGCATCAATGGGCAAGTGTAGTGGAAGAAGATCCAGAAGACTGGCAGGAGCCAAGTGTGGTGTCAGCAGTGGACCCTTGTTGACAGATCCGGGCAGCAAGGAGTTAACAGATGAAGACTTGGACTTTGACAGGACTGGACAGCAAAGGGTAAACACCCAGGACTGTGTGGGTGGAAGCACACCTGAAAGCAATTAGGCATGGCCCACAGGTGTTGCTACTAAGTAGGAAGAAGCTGGGACTTTGAGTGCAATGGGTGTGGCTCGCAGCTGCACCCCATTAGCACTAATTGGAACTTAAGGATATAAAAGCAGCAAGATTGCAGCAGGACTCTCATCTTGCTGAGGACTCTCTCTCATTCTGGCTTGCTGAGGGCTTGCTCTCGCTGCGGTCTGATCCTAGCTTGCTGAAGGACTTCACCAAAGGACGGGACGCTGCTCCCATGCTGGAAGGAGCTGGAGGAGCTATGGGATGCTCTGCGAAGCCGAAGGACTGCTGAGCTGGTGACCTTGGACCAGAGACTGGAGGAAGCCAATGGAGAAAGGAAGAAACCAGCCTGATGTCTGCCTGGACGCCAGCTGAAAGAGCCCGGTTTGGGGGAGAGAGACTGTTGTTTCTGTTTTGCTGAAGGGTTTCTGCTTTGGGAGAATTTATGGTGTTAGGGTTGCTGTAAAGCAATAAATTTTGTTAATTGTCCAAAAGAGTTCAGCTGTCGTTTTTGCACATAGCATCAGAGGAAAGGAGAGGTGTTTATCAGTCGAAGCGGGCATTTAAGGGAGACGAAGCGGGCATTTAAGGGAGACAATTTCAGATAGAAATTGTATTAAAAGGGAGTGGGGTGATGCCCAATTGGAATTGAATTAAATAATTTAAGACAATTTGGTACCCAGGGTGGGGTAACTAAGTCTAATTATTTAAAGGGAGCAAACTTGCTCCTAGAAGGAGAAGTTGGCTCAAGACAAATTGGTTGGCTCAAGACAGCAAGGGAGGCTGTGCAGTCGTGGACACATAAAGAGCTCGACGAGAACTGGACAGCACGCTCGAATCTCAGTTCAGCTGTAAAGGTCACTCAGTAGCCTTACCTACCTGACCTACCCAAAGGATTGGTGTGAAAATAAAAATGGGGAAGAAAAACAATGTACGGCTGTTTCCGGAACAACTTGAGGGGACAGGAGGGAAAAAATGTGACAGATGAAAGACTCGGGGACACTCAGTGAAACTGGCAGCAGACAAAACAACAACAACAACAGTCCTTATTCACCCCATGAGTTATTAAGGAATTCATCACCACAAGATGAAGAGAGAGAGGAGGGGGGGTGTCCCTCTGTCAGCCAAACAGAACCTCCCTGATCAGAGGCGATCTACCTCAGAGGCGATCTACCTCAGAGTAGCGGTTCCTAGAATGGCTGGTCGCTCTTCAAGAGTCCGGGATTTCAGGATGCTGTACCACTGAAATGAACTGCAGGTGCTTCCAAGTATTTAGGACGACTCTAGCAATTTACCTAAATCCTGGTTCTTTGGCCTAATAGACTCACTTGCGTGCACACTGGCCTGATCTGACCCTTGGTCTGATCCAGTAGGACTGCCCTTACATCCCCTAGAAGTTTTCATCACCAGTTTGATGTAAGTCCCTTGCCAGGTTAAGAGGATGGATGCACGAGCTCTACGGAATAGAAAAGCCAAAGATTTCGGTTTCTGCCCCCTCGGAGAAATTTGCTATCACTGACGTAAGACAAGGCATATTCTTGTTGCAGAGCTTTCTGTGCCAAGTTCCCATGCGGTGGCTGGCCCAGGTCTACATAGTTCAGATCATTCAATAAAAGTTCAGAGCCTCTTCCCCAGGGATAGTAGATATCTATGGCTGCATCCCTAATACACACGGACTAAGGGGTAAGCTCTATATAATTGGACAGCGTCACCACAAGACTTTACTTTCGAGTAAACAGGCTGATTGCGCTGCGCATTACTTGATGCCACAGCCTAGTTTGACTGGAGAATAATGGAATTTCTATTGATTGCACTATAAATCCAGAGACATTATTGTTGGAGATGGGCAGCATTTGGCTGCTGGACACTGGGGGGCAGTGTGTCGCCTGAAAGGCCTTTTACTTTGACCTCTCTGTGTTCCAAGGAAGGGGTGTGGCCCCTGACTCTATTTCCTCCTTCCCCTTCCCAGTCTAGCCCTCTTCTTCTTCTGACTGCTAACGAGGGAAGACGTGCCATGCTGGGCTGGAGCCCAGCGGCCATCTTCCAGCATACCGCATGCAGGGAGCGCCAGCTATAGGGGCACTCCATCCTAAGTTAGAGTAACCTGTGGTCTTAACCAGATGCTGTATATATGAACTGAACCGTGAGTAAACTATTTCTTCTTTTGCAACTTCACTCAGCCTATGCCTCGTGTGTTTATTTAGCTAAGTAAAGCAATCTGCCTGGGTGTAAGGGGGAACAAAACTCAAATAACCCCAATGGGCCCAGTCCACACAAATGCTGTGCGTAAAGAATTGACTCTAATCAGAGAGAGAGAGAGAGAGAGAGAGAGAGAGAGAGAGAATTTTCCCCACCCATTTTAAAAAGGCTAGACTTGCTTAAAAGCTAACGATGGCAGCAGGGCTGAGAATACAAGATGTGGCTGTGATGAAGTTAGACCCCAAAGCTTTCCAAGACTGGAAACGCATGATAGAAGGGGAATTAAAGGTGAATAAAGTCTTCTTTGTGTTGTCAAAAACGGTCAAGGCAGCACAGCCAAAGCAAAGGAGGAATGGGATTATGCAGATAATGTAGCTCAACATCTGATCTTCAGAACGCTAACTAATCAAGGCCATACGCAACAGGGGCCAGGACAGCAACTGACATGATGGAATCTCTTAAGGAAAGATACCAGAAAGTAGGCGTGAAAGAACAATGCAGCTTGATCGATGGGTTATGCAGACTCAAGCTTTCCAAGAAGGAGGACTATGAAAATCACTGCAGTAAACTGACCCAAATGTTTAATGACATAATGGGGCTTAATTTTGATGAGGATCAGAGAACTGCATTTTTATTGGGCTCTCTGGATGATAGAATTTTTAGTCCATTCAGAAGTGTGGTCATTGGAAGGGAGAAAAAGGAGTATTCAAAAATCCTAACAGAACTAGGCAGTGAATGTGCTCCCTCAAAGCAGTACTCTGGATCAAGTTACAGAATGCAAAGCAATTCCCGAAACAAAGGGAAACCCCTAATCTGTTTTGCATGTGGATTGGAGGGCCACATGGCGAGACATTATGAGACAGATAGGAGAGGGAAGAATTCACACCTTTCCTCAGCGGGCTCAAACAACCCAGCTGAAGACAAAAGAAAGGATTACAACAAGAAAGGGGGCGATTACAGCCCGCAGGATTCTTCAGGGAAGAATCAAAAGTACAGAGAGCAATTTTTCCCTCAGAGAGCAGAAGGCCCTAGGTCTGGTACATTTTCAGAATCAAAACAAAGTCTCTCATTGGCTTATAGATTCCGGCTGTTCGAGCCATACGACTTCACAAATAGAATTTTTCCAGGAATTGGACAATAATTTTACAGGAGACATCTCAGTTGCAGATGGCAGAAAGATAGACATTCATGGAAAGGGATGAGGAAAAATTACATGCCTTGCAGATGATGAAACAAATGAAGTCATAGCAAATGAAGTGATTTGGCCCCAGAAGTGCACCAAAACATGTTGAGTGTGTCTGCTCTAAACAAACAAGGGCTAACAGTTATATTTAAAGAGGGCAAATGCAAAATATTAAAGGATGATATACTAATTGCTCAGGGATCTGAGTAGGAAGGAGTTTTTGTTTTAGATACGCCAGAGCAACATGAAGAGCGAATTATGTCTGCACAGCAATGTTGCACCAAAGAATGCGCTGACTTGTGGCAAAGAAGGCATGAACACAGGGATATCAAAGTCATACTCGAGCTGCAGAACAGAAACCTTGCAGAAGGTCCACAGGTAACACGCTGTGGGAATCACCCAGACAGGTGCGTAACTTGTGTAAAAGCCAAAGGCACAAGACCTTTTCCAGAGAGAACTGAGAAGCGCACAAGCAGAGTGCTAGAACTTGTTCACCTGTGTGGCCCAATTCAAACGCCCTCCATCGGGCAGAATAAATACTTACTGACTTTTATTGATTATTATTCAAAGTATACTGTGATTTACCTACTCAAAGAAAGAAGTGAGACTCTTGACATGCTCAAGAAATACGTGGCAGCTGTGAGCAACAGGTTTGGAAGGAAACCTCAGGAGCTGCAGAGTGACAATGGTGGTGAGTACTTGTCACACCAGACACAAACATACCTTGAAGAGCAAGGAATAGCACACAAACTAACAGTGCCATACACTCCACAACAAAATGGGGTGGCAGAAAGAAAGAAGTATTTTAGAGATGACAAGATCAATGCTTGCAGATGCAGAACTACCTAATAGATTTTGGGGTGATGCAGTGGTTACAGCTAACTATCTGCAAAATAGATTACCCACCAAAGGTGCAAGCAAAACCCCATATGAACTGTGGCATGGGAAAGCACCAAGCACAAAACATCTGAGAGGTTTTGGGTGCAGAGTTTATGCTTATGTGCCATGAGAAAAGAGGTCCAAACTAGACCTTAGAGCTGAAGAAGGGATCTTTATTGGCTATCCATGAGGATCCACTGGCTATAGAATAATGGATTTAAAGACTGGACATGTGTCAGTTCATCATAGGCTTTACTTTAAAGAGCACAAACAGGCTGACAAGCACCAGACCTTCATAGAGGAACCACCAGTAGCAGATGATGAGTTAATATATGCGCCAGCTTACTATCCATAGGTCAGTATGCCAGCAGAAGGGGACACAGTTGGGGAAGATGAGCTGGAGGAGATAGACATCGCCAATGCAGACCAGGTTCCAGATCAGCAACCCACACGTTTGTCCAGAGAAAACAGAGGCGTACCATCTGCACGGCTTGGAGTAACCTACCTCGCAAAGTTGTCGTTGCAGTGCAAGCCGGAGTCGTGGGAAGAACTGAAAGGGATGCCCACAGATGAAGTAAGTAAGTGGAAAGATGCTGCACAACACGAAATAAAAGGGGGACTAGAATGCCACAGAACGAGACTAGTTGCCAAAGCTTTTTTCACAAAAATACATGTGAACTATGAAGAAACTTTTACCAAGAGACTAATTCCAGGATTTGCGAGCAAGAGAGATAAGCATCGTGGATTCAAGCATCCGACGCTGAGAAGTGGTGTTGGAGATGGGCAGCGTTCGGCTGCTGGACACTGGGGGGCAGTGTGTCGTCTGGTCTCTGTGTTCCAAGGAAAGGGTGTGGCCCCTGACTCTATTTCCTCCTTCCCCTTCCCAGTCTAGCCCTCTTCTTCTTCTGACTGCTAATGAGGGAAGACGTGCCATGCTGGGCTGGAGCCCAGTGGCCATCTTCCAGCATACCTCATGCAGGGAGGGAGCGCCAGCTGAAGGGGCGCTCCATCCTAAGTTAGAGTAACCTCTGGTCTTAACCAGATGCTGTATATATGAACTGAACCGTGAGTAAACTATTCTAAAGAGTCTGGAATCTTTACTTAAAAGTAAGACCAAGCCTCAGCATTCATTCCAGTTGAGTTTATTTCCTGGTAAGTGTTTTTAGGAATACAACTGTACTTAGCAAGGTCAAATCCCTTTGATTTCATGGAATTTGTTTTTGCAAATGAACTCCTGAGAATGATCTCACATATAGTGTATACTGGTGGTAGGCTAAGACGAAGTCCTCCTAAGCGTTTTTACACATGATGAGTCATCACAGCCGATGCTGTTTGTAAAGATATAGTGAACAACTTTAGATTTACAAAAACTCAAAGCTCTGCAACTATCACACTTATTTGCAGCCCTTTCACACAAGCTAGTTAAACCCCTATCAGGCTTCTGAAGAGACAAAAGACTGCGATGCAAAGCCCCGTTTACTTGGAGGTGATTCTCATTGAAATTGACAGCACCTACTTAGGTCAAAGCATTTCAGACTGAGCTTCCACTTTATTTAAATCCTGGTCCTTTGACTTAACAGACTTGTGTGAATACTGTGAACAATGACCTAATAAACGACAAGATGTATACTTTGCAGCCCAGTCCTAAATATGGGCCCTATTCAGTCAAAGTTAATGTCCCCCACTGATTTCAACAGAACAGAGTTAAGCGCATGCATAACTTCCTCATTGAAATCAATGGAATTTATAAATGCTTATCTTGACTGGATTGTGCCCAAAGTTTATTCAGAAGTGTACATCACTGATTTAAGTTCTGTCCAGGACTGGAGTGTAATAATGACCAGGGTGAAATGTATTCTCAACTGAGTACAGTATAGCAGTTAAAGGTAGAAAAATATGCAGCTAGGACTGCAACTTGTTTGGGAGTAAACACCGCTGAGCTCAGTTACATTTGTTTTTGAGTAAATATGTAAAGACTGAGGCAGCAGCAAAGTGATGCTTAGATTGTTCACCGTCAAAATATATGGCAAAATGTTCTTCTGTTGCCAAAAAGTTGCTGGAAGTTACGTTAGAAACCTGATAATCCAGCCAAAAATTTTATTCAGCTGTAGTGGATGGCTTCTGAAGATAACGCTGTAGTCCTAAGGTGATTCTTCAGTAGACTTCCCTTGTCAAAATATATGATTCATCTTCAAAGATATGTAACTTCTACTTTGCATAGAGAAAAGGCCATATATCCATGTCAGAACAGAGGGGTGTGTGTGTGTGTGTGTGTGTGTGTGTGTGTGTGTGTGTGTGTGTCAAACGCATAAGTGTGTGTCACACTTCATATTTTCTAAGTGTGCACCAAATATGTTTTTAATGTGTATACCTACACATTAAAGGTAAAGGTGACCCCTGACAATTAAGTCCAGTCGTGTCCGACTCTAGGGTGTGGTGCTCATCCATCCCCATTTCAAAGCTGAAGAGCCAGCATTGTCCGAAGACGCTTCCGTGGTCATGTGGCCGGCATGACTCTCCTTGCCGCAGCGCATAGCATGCAGCTGGAACATGGAGCGCTGTTTACCTTCCTGCAAGTGGTACCTATTTATCTACTCGCATTAACATGCTTTGGAACTGCTAGGTTGGCAGGAGCTGGCCAAGCAACAAGAGCTCACCCCGTCGCGGATTCGAACTGCCGACCTTTCGATCGACAGTTCATGGTTCAGCGGTTTAACCCACTGTGCATTAGGTGCTACTAATATTTGTTTGCAAAGATGTGCATCATACAGGTACACTCTTCAAAGAGCCAGGATTGGCTCTCTGTGAAGTGTGTATTCAGTGGCATACCCAGGTTTGCAGCTCCCTAACGTAGGAAATGGCCCAAAGGCTACATCTGAATAGCAACCCGGACTGTGAAGCATGCTGGTATACTAAGCCAGGACCATGGAGAGTTCCTGTACAGCTATGGGGGGGTAGTCTGTGGAGCTCAGAATACAGTAGTGGGGTGGGATGGGAGGAGGGTGAAAGAAGGTCAGATGAAGGAAGGGCTGAGTGAGGGGGACTGCCAGGAAGGAAGCAGGGGTTGTCCAAACCCTGAGCCTATAGGTTTGTTTCCCTGGCCTGCCTCTATAGTCCTTGCTGCTTGCCATGGCCTTCTGGCCCTCCTGCTCCTCTGCGTATAGCTTGTGTGTTGTTGACTTCATTCTTTCCTATGAACCGACCCATCTGTTGAGCTCTGGGAGGAAGCCTCCTTCCACCTCCCCAGTTCAGTTGGTCTTCTCATTCGCCTGTTTCCTATCTGCTAGATCTCAGCGAACGTATGTGGGTCCCAGAGTTTTCCCCTGGTTGCTGACCAGGACCCTGGTTCTCTTGTTATATCTGGCTCGGCACAGCAGCCACTGCTCCTCATTAGGGCTTTCGTCGTCTGTGAGGGCAACACATAAGTGCCAAGTCTTCAAAACATCAGCTTTCATTTGAAAAGAAAGCACATTTATTTGTATATATGCAGCACCAGGTACCTCTTCGCACCTGCTCTTTGCTCTGTATTTCCAGTGAGTCAACCTGTGTGAACCAGCACTTTGTCTTCCTCCTGTTCCTCCTTCCTCTTTGTGTTCTTCTCCTCTTTCACAGATTAGAGGCACTCCGTAGAAACTGAGCAGGTCCATGTCTTCTCAGTGCCCAGATGGGACCCCATGTATGTATGCCAGCTTATTTCTATGCTGGCAGAAAGACGAGCTATAAGTACAACTTCTCTCTTCTTTCTCATTGACATTTGTTAATCCTTTTTAAATGGATTGTTTGACCCACAGCACTGAGCAGACCTAGAATGGTTTCTAAGCATGGTGCCAGAGCTCAACCCGGATAGTGTGGTGTAGTGGTTAGAAGAGTGCAGCAGTTGGACCAAGGAGACCTGGGTTTGAATTCCTGCTCAGCTATGAATCGCACCTTGGGTCAGCCATGCTCTCTTAGCCTAACCTATACCTCACAGGGTTGCTTTGAAAACACAGCTAACCCTTCAGTTAACAGACTGAGGCAACAACAGACATTTTTAATCTGCTCCATTAAAAACTAGTCACCTACGTTTTGCACACGTGGGTTTTTCCATCGACTTCAATGCATTTGGATTTAACAGACTTTCGGCATGAGCGGACTGGGACACCCCTTCCACGCGTTAGTCCAGTCCTGTAGTGAGCTTTGACTCAACCCCCCCCCCCCCATGTCATTCTGGAATACAGTAAATGCTATGGGGGGGAGGCATTCTGCACATACTCAGATGCATTGTCGCGTTTCTGTCTGTTACACATGACGCTGAAAAAATGTTCCATGGGGCTAGAGGTGGTGTGAGCCCCACAACAGATTAAACTCTACTACTTCACGACGGTCTGCAGCTAACGTTTCCGCCCGAGCAGCTGCTTGGCAAGAAGCCAACTCTTCCCTTCTGTCCCCCGCCCCCCACATCGTCTAGGGACGGCCCAGAGCGAGGCTAATTCCTTAATGGAAACTTTGTTCCGGTTTGTGGAAGACTTGGCCACGTGACTCCTCCCCGGCCGGAAAGTCCCATTTGCAACGCCTGCAAGCGCGGAGGAGAGGCTGTATATATATGGGCGGCCTTCGTGGACGGGGGGAGAGAGACGGGGCTGGATGGGATCCCCCCCTCTTCGAAGGGCTGGCGATGCTTAGGATGGAAGGAACAGAGCGGTGGGGGAAGAGCGATTGTTGTTGCCCGCCACGCTGGTAAACCGCACGTGCTATAAGCAGCCGCCAAATAAGGCGGGACTCGACGGGTCTTCTTTGCCGAAGAGGCAAACGTGGCCTCCGGGAGGCAAAGTGAGTCGCGAGCACGTGGCTGGACAGCGGCGAGCCCAGCTCAAACTCAGGAGCGCTGGCGCATCCTCGCCTTGTGCGCGTCCTTCAGCATCGTAGCCCGGGCCACTGTGTGGGCGGAGAATGGATGATTGATGGGTGAAATGGGTTGGCAGTACCTAGACACACACGCATGGATGCCATGGCAGGGCACGTTGGGGCTAAGGATAGTGGGCCTGGCAAGCACACCCTTTCATACTGGACAGACCCTTTCCTGATCAAAACGAGTAGTACTCCTAGCAATATCCTCCCATACTGAGCTGCCCCAGAATTTGGTTCTAAGAACATAAGAACCTAAGAAGAGCCCTGCTGGATCAGGCCAAAAGCCCATCTAGTCCAGCTTCCTGTGTCACACAGTGGCCCCACCAGATGCCTCAGGGAGTACACAAGACAACAAGATACCTGTGTCCAGTCGCCACTCCCTTGCACCTGGCACAGAGAAAACCCACTTCTAAAAAACAAACAAACAAACAAACAAAAAAAAAACAGGAGGTTGCTTATGGCTTGTAACCTGTGATGGTCTTTTCCTCCATGAATCTGTCCAAACCTCTTTTAAAGGCATCTAGGCCAGGTGCCATCACCACATCCTGTGGCAAGGAGTTCCACAGATGAATCACACGCTGGGTAAAGAAATATTTTCTTTATCTAAGAACATATTTTCTATGTCTAAGGCCTTCTCTCTTTCCCCCTCATCTCCAGAGGCATCAGTAGGGTTTACTCACCTGGTGTAAGAGCTCATTGCGTGGCCCCCACATGAACACACTCTTGTTATTTGTATAACACAGCACTCTGATGTACTCATAATGATCATGATCATCTTTCATTTTTATACGGCTTTTCTATACTCTACTGAGGTGCACTCCAAGCAGTCACCCCCTCCCAGGAATGTGCTATAGATGGACAGAAAGTGCCTTTTTGGTGGTGGCCCAGATGTTGGACTGGCCTCCGGAGGCAGATGTGCCTGGCCCTTTACTTTTAGGTGAACTCTGCCAACAATTTCATTTTATGGACATTTTCTAATTCTTGCTGTTAGTACTTTTAAAGATGAACTCTTTTTGAAGCCTGGTGCTTTTGACCTGGTGCTTGAAGCCTTGAAATCAGTTGTGTTCCAATGGATGTTTTGAAGATCTGGTGCTTCCTGAACCAATTTTGTTCTGCTGTTGGGTTTAACTTGCTGTGCCTGTTAATGCTTTCTGATTGTTTCATTTTTACTTTTAACTTTCATATTAGCTTTTGACAGTCATTGAGTGTATTTTTAGTATAGGAAGATGGGGTATAAATTTATTTTTATTTATTTTATTTTATTTTTCACATTTTTATACCGCCCTTCCTCCAAGGAGCTCAGAGTGGTGTACATATTTCCTCCCTTCCTTTTTGTCCTCACAACAACCCTGTGAGGTAGGTGGGGCTGAGAGACAGTGACTGGCCCAAGGTCACCCAGGAAGCTTCATGGCTGAGCGGGGATTTGAACCTGGATCTTCCAGGTCTAAGTCCGACTCCCAAACCACTATACCATCGGATCACTCCGTAAATAAAAATAATAGCAGTATGTGGTGCATTGTTAAAATGAAGCAGTTCTCCTTTTGGTCAGTGTGTCAGGCAAGGAGACCAGACAGAGTCAAGGTGCGATTCTCTGCCTTCCAAGGAGAATATGGAGAAACTGTGCGATACTCTGCCTTCATATGGAGAAGACGTGTTGCCGCTGCTGCAGATGGTAGCCCCGCATATGGTCTTCCCCCTTTCGCCAGCAATGTCTAGCAATACAAAACGTGTGACATTATTTTAGGGCTATGGCTAAAAATGTAGTGAGAGCTTTGAGAAGGTTGAGAGACATACAAGCGATGACCTGCTTTCTCTCTCTGGGGACCCAGAGCTTGCCAGAAAATCCAAATGAGGCTTGAAGATTATTTGGAAATGGGGCATAAAAAGACAACTTCCAATGAATGTTTGAGTAAAAGTAAGTGAGTCCTTGCAAATTGGGTATTAAGATGAAGTGGATTTCAGAAGCTGACATTGCCAAACCAGAGGAGGTACCCGTGTGCTTCTTTGGTACAGTATCAAATCAAATGCAGGCACTTGAACTATCATAGCTCTGAATTTAAATGCCCTTGCTTAACTAATGAAGATGTTATAGGAGACTGAAATGCCCTGCCCCCCCCCCCTCCGGCACAATTGCAGTATTCTTGCTCAAATGATAAACACGAACACACTAGGGCAAGCATGGCTTCTGCCTTTGAATGACTCAGCAACCCCATCAGGATGCTGAACTATCACAACAGCCTCTGAGATGGTAGAAAGATCAAATATAATGTGAAACAGGAGAAATAGGGATTTTCACCACAAGAAGAGAAGAGAAAGAGAAAGAATTCTCTGTCTCTCCCCCCCCCCCCCCCCGGTTTTGGTTGCTTTAAAAAATAACTCGGGCAGCCCAATCCTGCCGAAAACTCTGGCGCCTGAATGAGCATTCCGGCACTGGGAGTAGTTGCAAACGTGCCGTAAAGTACTTTGTGACTACTTTTCGAGCAGGGAAGGCCGGCGGAGCGGCCGGCTGGCCTCCCCTGCTCTGACAACAGAGCTCCCCGCTGATGCCGGACCTGGCAGGTATGGATCCAGAGGGGGGGGGTTTCGCCAGGCGGGGGAGGGTGGCCATTGGCCCAGGCAGCCCGGGTATCCTGACCCCCGCTGGGTGCCGGGGCCTTTACACGGCCTCCTCTACTTCCGCCAGCAAAATAGCTGGCGGAAATCAGAAGAGGCCGATAGGGCCTGGCCCCGGTTACACTTGGGGAAGGAGACGAGTGTCCCCTTCCCCGAGTAGACCTCCCACCCGGCGGCCATGCTGGTTGCCGGTGCACAGGATCCGGTGGGCGGTCATGGGCCGCCGGCCGGATCCTAGGCAGGATTGCGCTGTGAATGTAAGAAGAGCCCTGCTGGATGAGACCAAAGATGAATCTATTCCAGCATCCTGCTTTGCAAAGAGGCCAACCAGGTGCCTATAGGAAACTCCAAGCGGAATGTTTCTGCTCTTGCTCTCCAGCGGCTGGTACATTCAGTAGGTGTGGCATAGTGACTCTCATGGGCAGCCACCCCATGAGGCCACCTAAGGCAGGTTGCAGCAGCAGCAAATTACAAGGCGTTCGAGGGGGTGGTGGACTTAGGGTGCCTTTCAGCCCGAGTCTGCCACCGCAGCCTCCCTTCAACCTGCCACCAACGCAAGCCAGCCACAATGGTCTGCTTCCCACTGGCTTGACCAAGAAGCAGATCACTGATCACTCCCCTCCTTACTCAAGACTCAAGTGTGGGTCTTCCAGGTTCATTTACAGGGACAGTGTGAACTGCGCTGTCCCTGTAAATGAAACTAGAAGCCCCACACGAAAGAATTTTTGTAATGCAGAGGCTGCAGTCCTGAGTTGGCATCAGGCGGTGTTCCAGGTCACGCTGCCCCCTTGACTAAGACAGTGGTGGTTCCGTCTTGCTGTCATAACTAATACGGAGCCCTCCTCCTTCATGAATATGTCTAATCCCCTTGTAGCCATCACCACATCTTAGGGCAGTGAATGTCATAGATGCATAGGGCAGGAGGTCTGGCTCAGTTGGTAGAGTTGCTGCCTCATAAGCCTGAAGATCAGTAAACAGCCAGTTCGAGACACACCGCTGACAAAAAGCTGTGAAAGCCTCTGGGAGGAGAGATAAGAGCTGCCAGCTGCATCGGCCGAACGTGAGAGGTTGCGGCCAGGGAGAGGCCAGACTGCAAAGGATACCATCTGGAATGCAGTTGTTCATGAAAGATTGAACATTTATATATATGATTGTAAAGCCCCCCATTAAGGGGGTTGGGAAAGCCTGCCCATGTAAACCGCCTTGGATTAAAGTCAGAGCAGAAATCCAATGACCAAGAAAGGCGGTATATAAATACTACTACTACTACTACTACTACTACTACTACTACTACTACTACTACTACTACTACTACTACTACTACTACTACTACTACTAGTAGTAGTAGTAGTAGTAGTAGTAGTAGTAAACCGCCTTGGATTAAAGTCAGAGCAGAAATCCAATGACCAAGAAAGGCGGTATATAAATACTACTACTACTACTACTACTACTACTACTACTACTACTACTAGTAGTAGTAGTAGTAGTAGTAGTAGTAGTAGTAGTAGTAGTAGTAGTATTTATATACCGCCTTTCTTGATCATATTACATTTTTCTTTCTTTCCATTTTACACCAGCATAGACATAGTTGGGTTCTTTGTGCATGGCTGAAGTTAAGTAGCACACAAGTGTGTCAAATATCCAGTTGCTTGTTGCTGTTCCAACTGGCAGATCAAGGACAAACCAAAGAAACTGCTCCTTCTTACAATATATTGTTGTTGTTAAATAATAATAATAAAATAATAATAATAATAGAAGTACTACTACTACTACTACTACTACTACTACTACTACTAGTAGTAGTAGTAGTAGTAGTAGTAGTAGTACTAGTAAACCGCCTTGGATTAAAGTCAGAGCAGAAATCCAATGACCAAGAAAGGCGGTATATAAATACTACTACTACTACTACTACTACTACTACTACTACTACTACTACTAGTAGTAGTAGTAGTAGTAGTAGTACTAGTACTAGTACTAGTACTTCTATTATTATTATTATTTTATTATTATTATTTAACAACAACAATATATTGTAAGAAGGAGCAGTTTCTTTGGTTTGTCCTTGATCTGCCAGTTGGAACAGCAACAAGCAACTGGATATTTGACACACTTGTGTGCTACTTAACTTCAGCCATGCACAAAGAACCCAACTATGTCTATGCTGGTGTAAAATGGAGCTCCCTTGGCAAATATAAAGACAGTCCTGTGTACTGTAAGAACTCCCAGGTCCCTTGCAAGGTAGAGAGAGCAGAGGTAGCAGTGGAGCTGTGGCTACAGGCAGAAATGGTTCTACACACTCCTTATACTGCCTTTACTTTTGCAAAACATAATGGAAACATGAGCTTGTTGTAGTTCATTTGTTTGCTTAAACACATATGTGCCTATCAATCATATCTGTGAAAGTTCACCATATGAATCAAAACACTGCAGGGGGAGAGTGAAGGGAGAGGAGGAGATACAATCACAATTCTGAAATGGTGGAGCTCCCTTGCAATACATGTGAATGCCATTAGCCAGAGACATCACTAAAGTTTGTGTCACCCAGTGTGAGAGCTCATCATGCCACCCCAGTGGTGTCACTAGGGTTGGTTTCACCCGGTGCAGTAACTCATGGTCTCGACTCCATTAATTTTATTTATTTTAATATATAGTAGTAGAAGTCACCCAACAAGTCAGTAACCAACAAAAAGCCAGTGGCCAACTTGCCGGTAATGACACAACTGAATAAGAATTTTAGTATTAGCTAGAAATGAGAGCTGACTCATACCAACACCTTATTGGTTCCATACTGTATCATACTAACACCTCACTGGCTCTCAGAACAATCAGTCTTATTCATCAGTTTTGAGTTAAGGAAGTCCACTTTTTATATTATTTAAGGCAGTTGTGTTTTCTTTTTCCACTTTTTTGTCCATAACATTTGATAGTATACAGATAATTCAACACGGTTTGTTTTATTACATTCTGTATTAAATTACCTTTCCAATTATTTATGACACGATGATATTCTTAAATACAAGGTTTCTACAATTTTAGTCACTAGCGGTGTCACTATCAACCCCCCCCCGGTGTCACCCAGTGCGGTCCGCAACCCCCCCCCCCCACAACACCCTATTGATGCTGCTGCCATTAGTTTAACCTCTGTATCGCAGAGGGCTATTTGAACATTCAGAAGAATGAGGCAAGGGGGTGCAGTAGTTCAACACATGCTTGCATGCAGCAGGTCCCACATTCTGTCCCTGACATCATCAAGTAGGGCTGATGGAAGGCCTCATTCTGAAGCCCTGCAGAACCATCACCAGTCAATGTAAAGTTGACAATACTGGCCTAGCTGGACCAACAGTCTTACTAAGTATATGTTCAAATGGTAAAACTTGTCCTGGACCATATGACTTCAGGCTATAGATGGTAGACATTCCCATTGCACTAGTGCATGCTGGGTGCCTTGTGGGTGGGTCAATGCCATAGGCACCTAACGGGTAGTGCCTGAGAAGTCTTTGATGATGACCTACAACTCCTCCCCCGAACCTACAGCATTGACGGCGCTGTTCTGGGTAAGTCTAGAGTGGTGGTGCGTGTGCTCCACTGCTCTAGAGTGTCACAAACACGCTGTAAAATGCATTGATGACTACTTTGGAGTAAGGGCTGTTGGTGCAAAGGCTGGCAGCCCTCACTCCACTGGTGAACCATCCCTGTGCCCGCCGGAGAAGGTAAGCCCTGCACTAGCCAGTGCAGGGGTGGGGGAAGGGCGGACTGGGCGGCGAGGGAGGGTGGCCAAAGTAAACCGGGTGGGGTGGAGATATTGGCGATGTGGTCCGCCGATATCCCAAGCCCTATCCCGGCCCAGTTCTGCCTACCTCCCCAAGCTCGATTGTACACCAGCTTCAGAACTGTTGTATATTTGAGTAGGCCCATAGGGCCTTGGCTGGCTTGCACGCGGGGAAGGGGACAAGCTTCTCCTGAAATCCTCCCGGGCTGCCCCAGGGCAGCCCGGGATGGCCAAAGGATACCGAGGCCGGCCCTTTAGGCCTACCGGGTATCCCTACAAAGGATTGGGCTGCCTGTGAATTTTGCAGTCTGATGTTATTTTAACATTTAAAAAGATGTTTAGGGTTAAAATGCTTCTGTGCTAGAATATAAAGTTTGGGTATTCTTTTGCCATTTTAAGTCATGGTTTCAAATATAAACAAGCAATGTCCTCTTCCCCAAAAGCAATACACTGACATTTCAGGAACATTTCTTGTTGCTACTTTTTGAAAGTTGTGCATTTGTCCATGTTCGTGCTGAAGTGCATGGGCTGAACGCAGTCCTCCACTACTCCACTCAGCAGAGCCACATTGCAGCAAAGCATTGGATGCCCCCTATTCACCTGACAAGTATATTATTGTCAGTGGGACAATGTGATGGGGAGAGGCTCTCTTTAACTTATTAAAGCTGGAGATCTGGTCTGAGCTCTCTCCCAAGTTAACTTTCATTTCTGAACAGGGATGTTAGCCTGGGTCCACTGGCATCGCTATAATGGGGCCGGGGGAGCCAGTGCCCTGGGTGACAACTGCTGTCTCCTTGTGAGGAGGAGCTGCGGCAGGTTGTTTTTAGCTCTGTGGCTGCTTTTCTGCAGCCAGAGGGCTGTGTTTGTAGCCACGGAGCTGAAACGTGCCAAAATTGGTGCGATTTTTCAGCCTTCCCACCCAGACTGGCTCTTGGAAGTCTTCAGATGAAGCCTTCCGGGAGCACAGGGGGCGGGGCAATGACGCAAAATGCGTAATCGGCCCCCCATGTGACCCTGCTAGCAATACAATAGCCTGGGTCTCCCAAAGGCTGCATCAGAGTTTGTCCAGGTCAGTCACTGGCCGAGGACCCATGCCATGCCCATCAGATGTGCCACCTGGCCAGGCTGACCTCTGAACCCTCACTCGTAGCACCAAAGCACCATCAGGGTATGGGGCAATGATGCCATGGAGGCCCCATGCTGGGCTCTGTTCCAGGGCCCCCAGCAACCTGGAGTTGGCACTGGTCTCTTAGAACTAAAATGCAACATGATTCCCAAATAATATCACATTCTTTACAAATAAACTGCACATACTGTACATTGTGTAGCTAATTCAGTTGTCAACAGAAGTTGCCCTGCTTGAATGCACCGCTGTGTAATTTTCAACATCCATGCTTGCAGGCACGCACCTAACACAGGCATTCTGGGCTTATTTCTGTGCCCAATAACTTAATATTAAGAGCCCTGCTGGACTGGACCATCTAGCCCAGCATCTAGCCCAGCAAATACCCCGGGAGGTTTGCAGGCAGGCAGGGCAGTAGCAGGGCTTCCGCCCTGTTGTTTGCCCCAACATCTAGTGTTCAGGTGGTTCTATTTTGCTATCAGAGCAATCGATAGACCTCTACTCCATGAGTTTATCTAACTGTTAAAAATCAGTCTAAATGAGGGGGTGTTGCGCATCCTGCAGGAGTGAATTCTTTAAATGAACTTAAAAAGCAGACATATCACCATGCCAACAAAAGTTCGTATAGTCAGGGCGATGGTGTTCCCAGTAGCAATGTATGGTTGCGAGAGTTGGACCATAAGGAAGGCTGAGCGCCGAAGAATAGATGCTTTCGAACTGTGGTGCTGGAGAAGACTCCTGAGAGTCCCTTGGACTGCTAGGAGATCAAATCAGTCAATCCTAAATGAAATCAACCCTTACTGTACCCTGGAAGGACAGGTCCTGAGGCTGACACTCAAATATTTTGGACACCTAATGCGAAGAGAGGACTCTCTGGAGAAGACTCTGATGCTGGGAAAGATTGAAGGCAAAAGGAGAAGGGGAAGGCAAAGGATGAGATGGTTAGACAGCATCACCGATGCAACGAACATGAAAATGAGCGAACTCAGGAAGATAGTGGAGGACAGGAAGGCCTGGTGGGACGTGGTTCATGGGATCATGAAGGGTCGGACACGACTTAACAACTGAACAACAACAACAAAAGTGTTATGAAATAGTTCTCCCTTTTGGCTCCTCGCAACCTACTGCCAATCAACATCATGAGGAGACCTGAGTGCTAGCATGAGACTGAGATGCTTTCTCTCTCTCTCCCCCCTCTCTCATACTGTGTTGTGTGTGTGTGTGTGTGTGGGGGGGGGTGTTGATCTTTTTCTCTCTCTAAACTAAAATGCTTCACACTTGAGCCTTTCCTAGCTTCACTATAAAAGAGGGGCTTATTTGTTGGGAGTTTACTTTCCAGTGCAGCCCAGAGGGCTGAGAAAACTGAGGCAGCTGCAGCAGAAGAAGTCTGGCTGGCTGGCAAGCTCCACATGAGAGAGAGAGAGAGAGAGAGAGAGAGAGAGAGAGAGAGAGAGAGAGAGAGAGAGAGAGAGAGAGAGAGAACTGGGAGGTTTTGGATCTGGCCTTGCTAGAGAAAGTGGAAGGAACTTGAAACTTTTTTTAAAAAAAAGAAAGATTTATTTTCTCCAGTCGTAAATCTTGGCTCCTTGTTCCTCTGCCCAATGAAGCGTGATAAAGTCCTTTTCCATAAAGTATTCAGCATTGAAGCCACAAAGCTCACCCAATCAGTAGCCATCTGCTACTACCGTAACAGCAGCTCCAAAAGCAGGAGGGGGAAAGGAGCCTGCAGAGAAAGAAGGCCACTGTTAGGGCTGGGGGGGACAAATGAGGAGGCTCTGAATAGCAGTGGAAACCCTTTAGTTTTCCTTGTAAATCTGTATCTATAGAGGCAGGGAAAGAAAGAAAGAAAGAAAGCATTATATTGATACAACAATTGTAAAACAAAAAACAAAAAAAAAACACCCCAAAGGGAGGAGGCATCTAAAGGGCAACAGGAGCAAGCATCAGAGGTCCCCTGCATGAAAGGGGGGACTAACAGATTTATAGAAACCTTTAATTGGTTTTCAATCGCAAGATAAAGAGGTTGAAGCAAAACAGAGAAGAGTGGCAAAATGTTTCTCATTCGTCTGCACAGTACGAGTTCCATTCAAGCAGGGCCCAATAATTTTTTTTGTAAGTGCCCCTTGTCTGATTTGGAGTGGGCTCTCCCCCCCCCCATTTTTGTCATCTCAAATTTGCATAAGATCCAAGAGGACTTTTTTAAAGGGAAAGAAAGAGTCTGGTGGGCACCTTAAAGACCAACAACTGTGTTGTGGCATGAGCTTTTGTAGGCAATAGCCTACTGCATCAGATGCATGAAGTGGACCGTGAAGGCTTTGGAAACACACACACATGAACGAGTGAGCACATGCGCATGTGCGTGCACACACACACACACACACACACACACACTCACAGAGTATATGGGGGAAATCAGTTTTAAAATGTGAGATTTTTAAACAGATGAATACACACATCCTGAAGGCAGAGATGACATACATGGATTGGTCAATAGTCATTAGTGATTAGGTTTATTATTATTATTATTATTATTATTATTATTATTATTATTATTATTATTATTATTAACAGTATTTATATACCGCTTTTCAACAAAAGTTCACAAAGCGGTTTACTGACAAAATGATGAAATGGCTCCCTGTCCCAAAAGGGCTCACAATCTAAAAACGTTGCAGAAGAACATCTGAAAACAGCCACCAGAAAAGACACTGTGCTGGGGTGAAAGGGGGGGGGACAGTTACTCTCCCCCTGCTAAATATAAGACGAACACCCATTGAAAAAGTGCCTCTTGCCCAGTTTGCAGGGGAGGGAGTTTACCAGAGAGGGCTACTCCAGTGGCGTAACTAGCCACTGTGGTACCCGGGGCAAATGTCATCCCTGGAGGTGATGTGGTGTGACGTCACTTCCGGGTGTGATGTCAACCCCCCCACATTAAAAAAATAAAATAAAAAAAATTGAAAGCAAGGAGCAAGGGGCGGCGATGGGATTCAGGCCTTGTGGTTGCGTTTGCAGCCGCGGAGCATTTTCACACTGTTTCGGTGCTGTTTTTGGGCCCTCCTGCCCACTCTGGGTCCTAGAAGGCTCCTAATGAAGCCTTCCGAATGTGCAGGGGGCGGGGCGATGATGCAAAACGTGTCATCGCCCTGCACCCCAGGGTGCACTAGCTACACCACTGGCTGGAAGGTAATGCTTTTTAAGAAGAATTTAAAAAGTCCTGTGGGATAAAACCAGAGGTGCATCCTGTCCAGCATCAGTGGACAGCCAGATGCCATGAGTAGCATGAAGTTTAGATGTCCCCAACCATCATGAAAACTTGTGGCAACAAAGTCCAGGAGATAGTGATGCATGATGTGAAGAAAGACTTCCTCTTGTCCATCCGGAATTTGTCAGGTGGCCTGTCTTGCTTGCACGAGTTGTCTAGCAGAAGTCTCTTGGGTGTGCTCAGTTTGCCTACCCAGTTCCGTCGCTTCACCCGCTGCTTGCCAGGGAAGCCCAAGGATGGTCTCTTGCCTGCTCATTCTCCACAGTCTGAGGCTTCATTCCAAAGAACCCCCAGAGTGCTATCATTACTATCTAGTGTACTCAGACAACCCAATGCATACAAAGACACCACGCAACAGACAATGCAAACAATACACTCAATATCAGCCTTGTGCAATTATACAGGATTAAGTGTTGAGCTATCCCTTTCCATAAGAGAAAATTGTTTGGTGGAAAACACACATCAGATTATGTTAATAGTCTTTCCTTGTTTTACCTCCCCCCTGCCTCTTTTGCATATGAATATTTCCCTAACGAGTTGACAATCAGACTTAAAAGACCTGCTAACATAAATGTAGTGGGTCAGAAAAGGCATTTGTTCGTGTAAGGGATTAATGGGGGCATTGTATAATGCTGCTTTTCAGAATTACTCTCAGGATTAAAAGGCAGATATAGCAAAGGGACATATTTTGCATTCACTATCCATTTTGATTAATGTTTACTGGAGGAATCAGGATGGAGGGGGGATGAAAACTTACTGGACTAGCTTCAGGAATACCATTTAGGGAGGACAGGGAACCTCTCTCTCTCTCTCTCTCTCTCTCTCTCTCTCTCTCTCTCTCTCACACACACACACACACACACACACACACACACACACACACACACACACACACGGTTTTGCATGTGGATGTTTTGTGACATTGTACATTAAGGGTTTTGAACACTCAAAAGTGCTACAGCAATTCTGCACCAAGAAATGCTAAACAGGTGCTTAGAGTGCTGGATTGAGACCTGGATTTCATCCCCCACTCACAGCCCAACCCTACCTAAATCCTCCCCCCCCCCCCCGTGCGGTGCTCCAGCGGCTCCAGCGTGACTTCCGCTGCATCCTGCGGGGGATTTTCGGCAGCTGGAGGTCTCCTTGGGGTAAGGGTTAATTTACCCCCTCGCTCTGGGGTAAGTCCCAGCAGCTGCTATGGGGCAACTCAGACCTATGCAAGTTCAATTGCTGGCTTAAGTCTGCATTGCTCTGTGAAGGCAGATCAGGCCTGGGAAAGGGCTTGGGATTCAGCGTACACCACTGCAGCCGATCGCGGCCCCTTCTTCCGCCTGATCTGCCCTCCTTCCCACCCGGTCACCACCCCGTTCTGTCCTCCCCATCACGTTCAACCCCCTCACCGCCTTCCTCCAACCCCCTGCATGGGCTTACCTGATCCGGTGAGTGTCCGTGGGCCCGCGGATGCACAGCAGGTCACTGCAGAGGCTGCTTTGTGATGCCTTAAAGTAGCCTCCGCCTGCGCAATGCTAGTTACGTCGGCAGGGGAGTGGGTTAGGATTGGGCCTTCAGTCATGAAGCTCACCGGGTGACTTTGGGCCAGTCTCACTCTCAGCCTAACCTCCCTCACAGGACTGCTGTGAAGAATAATGTGCACTACCCTGAGCTTCCTAGAGGAAAGCTGGGGTATAAATTCAGGAAATAAATTCTGTGACCCACATAAGTCAACATTGCAAAATCTCTTTCTTTGCATATTTTATACTGCCATTTGTATTGTTTTGGATACTTTTGGAAAACTTATTCTATTGTTTTGCTAGACATTGGGTGGGGAGGATGCCAAAATGATCTGCAGGGTACTGAATTCTGCCTTGAATCTTTGGAGATTCTATTCAGTCACCCTGCTGGTCTCTGAAATTAAGCAGGAATTGTTCACTCACTTTGAAGCATGCTTCTGCACTCACAAGAGCTAGAAACTTGGTTTTCTTTTTACAAATGCTGAAATTCTAGAAAGCTGAACCATTGCAAATTTAGGTTCTGTTCTGGTTTAAAGTCATTAGTATTTTGTAGCTCTCTGGTTAGAGTCTGGTTCAGATCTTCACGTTAAAAAGTGGTTTGGTGAACAGTTCAGACACATTCAGTTGATTTAGGGCGCAATCCTATCCTACTTACGCCACCGGTGTAACCAGCGGCACAGCGAAAATGGAAGTCCCCAGAACGGAAAGGGGATTCAAATCCCCTTTGAATTCCCCTTTTGGAGGGGATTTGAATCCCCTTTACGTTCTGGGGCCTCCCGTTCTCGCTGCGCCGCTGGTTACACCGGTGGCGTAAGTAGGATAGGATTGTGCCCTTAGATACATTACATGCAAAATAATATCAAACTCTCTTCCTTGCAATGCAAAACAAATACCATGATATTTGATTTGAGAAAATATTTTTAACTGTTTTGTGTTTTTAAGAGGATTTTACAAACAAAATACATACAAGAGGATAAAAAGCAAGAAAAATAAAGCCCAATTCGCACAATTGCAAGCCAAGTGCCTGATTTCTGAGCCACTTTTTTTTGTACTTTTGACCAGTACCTTTTGTACTGGTCATAGTTTTTTCTCTGTAGGGGTTCGGTTCTGGTTCAGATACAGTTCTGGTTCTTTTAAAAAAATCCCCTTTGAAGCAGTTTGGATTGGGGTTCAGGTTTGATTTGATATCCTGTGTGACTCTCAGGAAGCAGAATTCTGCGATTGTATTACATCAAGTGGATTTTCTGTGCTCCTGAGTAATCATGAACCTCCACGACCCCTTCCTATAAACAAGTAACCCAAGCAAATAGTCTCAAAGTACGTTGTTTGCAGTTCAGTCTTCAAAGTTTTGAAGAGTGGTATGTTTAAACCTTGCTGGGAATATTGCTCCTCCCCTGCTGAAATCTGAAATGGCTCTCCCTTTGAAGGGCCCTGGGGAAGGTGTTTTGCCAGCAAAGAAGCATCACTCAGAATAGCAGCCAACTGAGTGAGGGAGGGTGCTTGAGGTAGTGTTGCCACACTAGGCCAGCTTTGCATGTGTGTTCCCATTTGACGGAGTGTTGTTTTTTTTGAGAGTCAATTGGTATATGCGGCAGTGACACTGATATGATTTATTCAGAGCATTAAATTATGGGCAAGAGATGCGAGGGGATAGAGTTGTCGCTTTATTGCTGTGCCTTTGGTCCCTGTTCTCCCTCCCCACCTGCAGAGATTTTGAGCTACATTGAAATTTGCATTCAAGGTGGAAAACTGCCATAGCTTTCCTCAAGCTGCCTGGTGTCCAGCTGTGTTCTAGTGTGTCAAAGATTTGGAATGTCACACAGTGGCACATCTGCTAGGTGTGGGTGGTGTTCATTAGCCAAGGGTTTTTTTTGCTCGGTGAGATGCCAACATCCTGACAGCCGTGCCTAACGCCAATCATTCATTTGTTGCCAGTCCAAACGCAGATCCATTCGGGGATGGCTTCTTGCCACACCTTGGCTCTGGCAACACAGGAAAGGCAGGCAACGTGTTCCCCTACTGGGATCGTTTCCTGTTTATGGCCCTATAAGGGATGGCCCATTGATGACTTTGCCAGTCAGGAAGTCAACTGCATAGGGGGCCTAGGGCTGCAAACCAATACACACGTTCCTGGGGGGGGGGGAACAAGCCCCATTGAACATAATGTGACTTACTTTTCCAAAGAGACATGCACAGGATTGCTCTGTGGGAAGAAGGCAAATGTCCAGAGATGCAGGGGAGGTGCACGCATGCATGTTCGTCACCTGATGATGATTGCAACCTGCAATAGCTTAGGTATATGTGTAAATGCCTGGGGCACCTAACACCACACAGCACCAGATAGAACGTCCAGCATAGATTTCTGATGCTATTTTTAAAGGGTTCTTGGGAGCCCCATCAGTGTGTGAAAATGTGTGGGAAGATAGATTAATACGTGTCATGCATGTGCCCCACTTCTCCAAGTGCTGCTACGTTTCAGGAGCTGCAGCACAATCCAGGTTTGGACTCGGTTTGGATGACAGAGCCCTAGAGCAGTGTTTCTCAAAGTTCTCTCCGTGAGTAGGGGAGAACTTTGAGTGCTTGTGGGCACTGACGTTGCTTCGGTAGGGGCGGGGCTGTAAGTAACGCTCCGTCGAGCAAGCAGGAGGCAGCCCCGCCCCCTCACTGTCGGAGCCTTTCCCCTGCGGAGAAAGCAGCAGGCAAGAGACCCTGCCTGCTGCTTTCTCCGCAGGGGACTGGCTCTGACAGTGAGGGGGCGGGGCTGCCTCCTGCTCGCTCGGTAAAGAGACTACGACGGAGCGATACTTACAGCCCCGCCCCTACCGAAGCGACGCCACTGCTTGTGGGGATGGGACAAAGGGGGCAGCAGCAACCCCAGGATCGCACTGCCTCCGGGGATAAAAGGGGTATTTTTAGACTTACCAGGGGTCACGCCGCCCGCCGGAGATTGCGGGGGGGGGCTGTGGTCTCCCCAGCGGGCCTCCCCAAGCCCCCGATCAACTTCTGGAGGTGATTAAAGCCCACTTGTGTTTCTTGGGGAAAACAGGAAGTAAACCAGAAGTAGGCTTTAATCGCCTCCAGGAACGGCCCCAGGAGCTGGGGGGGGCGCACCCGCACCCTCTGGAGTGCAGTGTGACCCCCCCCCCGGTAAGTCTAAAAATATCCCTTTTGTCCCCGGTGCCCACCCAGATCCTAGGATCGCTGCCCCTGCCATTGGGGATCACAACACCCCTTAAAGTGGCAGCGCCAGGTAGGGGTATGGTCTGCAAGGTACTGACGTACTCCTAAACTGCAGCTTTGGCTAATTCCCCAACTGGAATAATTGAAATTAGTCACAGGTATCCATGTATTGATCAGGTCCAGGCTAGACTACTGCAATGTGCACTACATGAAACTGCATTTAAAAAGGTGCAGAAACCTCTATTGGTACAGAACGTGGGGGGACGGAGGTTTTTTGGTGGTCATTCCTCATCTCTAAGGGAGCATCCTTATTCATTGCTTTGAAAAAGAAACCAAAACCCTTCTCTATTGTAAAACCTTCTTCAGGCTGCAATGTCAATGCTGTCATGGTTCCTACTGCCACTATATTTAGGATTATTGTTGCTAACATGTATACGAGAATTGATTATCAATGGCTTTGATTTTTTTTACAAAGGCAGGATAAAAATATCTTAAACAATGACTTCATTTTTTAGGAGTTATGGATTTTGAAAGAGGTGTGCAGAATATCCATATGGAGGAAGGAGCATGAAATTCAGAGAGCAGCCTGGGATTCTGTTAAAGTGTTTGGATACGGATCTAGAGTCGTCAGCTTTTCAACTGGCTGTAGTGGCTTGATGTGCAGACTTTTGCAGGTGATAATGTTTATCTCCATGCTGTAAAAAGCTTGAGCTGCTGATTTCTGCACATCCAACAGCTGTTAAAAACACAAGAGCCAGGCAAGGTCATTCTTTTTCCTGGTCCGCTAGTTATCCTAGCTGGATCACGCAAAGAACAGATCTACAGCCCAATCCACTGTAACTCCCTGTGGTGGGTCAGGCCCAGGAAGGGGGTTAGGAGTTGATGGGCACTGCTGCTGCTGTACCCGCCCCCTTCCTGGGCCTGATCGTCCACCCTCTGCCCTGTTCCACCCCCTCCCCACCCTCCTCCCGATCCCTGCACAGGCTTACCTGCACTGGTGGGTGTCCTCAGTCTGTCTTTCACTTGTAGCAGCCAAACTGCATGCTTTGGTGGTGTTGCGTTTGTGACAGTCAGTCACAAAACGTGTTATGCTGGCAGAACAAGTGTGTATATAGGATTGCAGCCTGAGACACTTTCTAGGCTAAGCAAGGCCAACCAATGGCTTAATGGCTGGGTGAAGACTTGAGCCAGGGACACCACCCCGGGCCATAGTCTTACAGAATCGTTAATGTAGGCAGAAATCTCCCTTTTACCATTCTGATCTTTGCTATTTTTGGAACATTAAGGGTAAAGGTGACCCCTGAAAATTAAATCCAGTCGTGTCCGACTCTAGGGTGTGGTGCTCATCCCCATTTCAAAGCCAAAGAGCCAGCGTTGTCTGAAGACGCCTCCGTGGTCATGTGGCCGGCATGACTCTCCTTGCCGCAGCGCGCAGCATGCGGCTGGAACACAGAGCGCTGATTACCTTCCCGCAAGCGGTACCTATTTATCTACTTGCATTAACATGCTTTGGAACTGCTAGGTTGGCAGGAGCTGGCCAAGCAACAAGCGCTCACCCCGTCGCGGGAATCGAACTGCCGACCTTTCGATCGACAGCTTATGGTTCAGCGGTTTAACCCGCTGCGCCACCCGCTGGCCTTACTTTTGGAACACTGCCCAAAATCAATTACTACCCCTCCTGCAAAGGGGCTTACTTCCTTTCAGCATCTTTCCCCAAGCCACATTTCAAACTCCCAGATGCACAGCCCAAACTCTTAGCCGCCATGATCCAGCAACTCAGGGCACACACAGTCCCACGACCCGCATGCTGGCAAGGTTTATATGCACTGGATAGGTAGAGCAGCAGAGGGTATCAGAAGAGTCAGTTTTTAATTTTTCAAACCCAACCTGCAGCAATCAAGACCCAAATCCAACAGCTGCCATTGGTGAGTGTGCTGAAAGCTCTTAGATACACAAAGTGAGCCCTGCTGGATCAGATGAAAGGTCCATTTAGTCCAACATCTGGCTTTCCACAGTGGTCAAGCAGATGCCTTCGGAAAGTCTATAAGCAGGACATGAAGGCGAATAGCCTTCTCTAGCTGTTTGTCTCCCCACCAACTGGAGTTCAGAAGCATTCTTTCCCCCCTCTGCAGTTTCCTGAACCACAGTTTCTAGAGTACCTGGACATTGGGGCTGTGGCTGGGTGGTAGAGTTCATGCTTTGCAAGAAGAAGGTGTAATTCAGAACATCTCCTTGTAAAGCAGAAGCAGTCTCTGAGAGCCATGGCCTGCCTGAGTGGACAATAGACAGCTAGCTGGACCAATGGTCTGACTCAGTACAAGGCAGCTTCCTACTTTCAAGAGGAGCATAGTCTGTGGTGCAGATAACGGAGTGGGTTTTCTGATGTGCAGGTGGTCGGACTTCTGTAGCCTGCATTGTTGCTCCTAGCTGCGACTAGCAAAAACGGAATAAATTATGGAAAGCAAGCCAGCTCCCTCACATTTGCATGATGTATACAAGAAACAAAATTCTGCTTTTCTTGGAACAAAGTTTGGGGTTTTGTGGTACAGAGCACAGATCTAGAGGAGCTCCCTTGGAATAAAAGCAGCTGTAGGAAGGGAAGTTTCTGGGAAAAGTGATTGGTTGGGATGGGTTAAGCCCTTTCTTCCCTCCCACCCCTTCTCTGATGCAAATCACCTTCCCTCTCTCTTTTTCTTTCTCTGTCTCTCTCAAAAGGGGGGTTATTTTGGCTTTGCTATATGTGGCTGCTGTGTTACCTGTATTTTACTCCCCAAGAAATGGATTTCTATAGCAGAGCTCAAGAACGGCTACTGAATTTTCCCAAGATTTTGAGTGCTAATTTCAGTTTGCACATGGCATTCTGCTAAGAGATAGATAGATAGATAGATAGATAGATAGATAGATAGATAGATAGATAGATAGATAGAGAGAGAGAGAGAGAGAGAGAGAGAGAGAGAGAGAGAGAGAGACGTTTGCAATAGCAGAGCTGCTATTCCTAGCATGAAACATTTAGTGTTTAGTACAATTGTTGGCACTCGTGTGTCCTAATTCATAAAACTCTCCTGCCTTTGGGCCTTCTAAGTACATAGCAAATACTTTGGCTATTTACTGCCTGCTCAGTAATATTCTTTGTTCAGAACTGCAAACACAGTCTAAATAAAGACTATAACCCACTGCAGCAGTAGCAGCATTAGGCATCAGCTAACATTTTCGAGGGCATATGGTACTTCAGAAGCCATATGTAGAGCTGTTTAGCGATTCTGGCAGAGAGGCGTGGAATGGCGAAATCCAACTGCCAGCATTGCTGAAAACAAATATGTAAATGCTTCAGTGCTTTTGTTATTCATAACATACCTCTAACACAGCACATACAATATGCTGTCCATTCTGTAGCTAGCATAGCTACTAAACCACAGTTGTTTCAGATCTGCTTTTGAAAAAGTTTCTTTTATTAAACACTGGCATTTCCTGTCATTTGCAGTTTTTTCCCACCTGTGTCAAAGATTTCGCTGAGGCGAGATTTGAACTGGGGCATCCTGGCTCACAGCTAGCACACGAATCTGTACTCGCGCGAATGGCCAGCCCTGGACCAAGCAGACTTCCATCTTTTGCTATGGCTGCACCCGGCATTTCCAGGCAAGCTCTTTGATGATCCAAGTGCTTATCGCAGGTACTCTCCACATGACCCCTGAGTTATAATGTTATGAGAGAGGGAGAAACATTTTTCTCTCTCCTCACCAGGTCTCATTTTATAACATGAGGTTCAAATGAGATCTTACTTTAGCACATGATTGGTGCTAACATGGCTTGTTTTTTATTCAGTAAAGGACAGACAGGTTGGATCCCTCCAGGAGTCAGGACCGAGACGGGGACCTGTAATTCTCTGCCCCCACCACAGTCCTTGTCTCAATAGTGCTCACCCCCAGCTGCTATTTTCCTGGGGGAAAAGCACCCTTTGGTACATTTACTTTGCAATGGCCTGCCTTGCAGTGATTTAAGGGTGCTTGTTTTGGGGTTAAAGGGATACTAGAAAAATATCTTTGCCTGACAATAGGTTATCAGCAAATCAAAAGATAGCATGGTAGCTACAAGGTGTCAAATGGCAGGCTGTGCAATTCATGGTGCCTCCGTGTTAATGTGCATGCATGCATGGTTGCGCATGCATGCACGTTGCATGCATGCATGGTTCATGTGCATGTATGCACCAACATGAATGCTAGGGATGAGACACACCCAGGGCCATGACGCCAACTGAAGTGGTCGCCTCAAGCAGCAGATTGGTGGGGGGGGGGGCTCCCATCTCTGTCTGCCTACTTGCCTCCACTGTTGCTCCTCCACCTTCCACTCCCTGGATTGCAAAAAGACGAGGGGGACAGAGAGGAAATGTGGAGAGTGCTGAGGTAGAACATGGGAGAGTGGGAGAAGCAGAGGCTGGCAGATCATCAGGTCGGGGGGGGGGAGCGTTTGGCAGGCTGCCTCGGGTGTCAGGAGATCTTGGGCTGCCCTGGATGCACCTACTCCAAAATATGACTTCTAGAGATCTGGAGACCATGAGTGGGAAGCTGAACCCTGAAGAATGACAACTTCAATGTTTTGTTATTGCACTATTCTATATGATTATCTTACTATTATTGCATTGATTAAAAAGGTTGGTTAATTGACAGTCTATTTGACTGACAGCTCTGTACAGGCAATTTTGTAGAAGCATTTTGTCTTGCAAAGGTGAGAAAACTTCATTTGTTTGTCATGACCTGGCTCCCAGACCACTATGACAGTGGCCTTGAGAGAGAGAGAGAGAGAGAGAGAGAGAGAGAGAGAGAGAGAGAGAGAGAGAGAGAATCCACACCAGAACTTCTTCAGCACTCAAAGCCGCCTGAAACAGTACTGAGAAGCAAGCAACCTTCTGAAGGCCTCTGTGTGGAGAGGATGGAGGATGACAGCAGGTTGTCAGCTGGAGGTTCTGACTTTTAAGGTGAGGATGACCACTTCCCCTGGAGGTCCCAAAACTGATGAGACACCTGCCACTTGGGACCACCCTATTGTATGCCACATCGCTGCCCCTTTAAAAGTTTTGCATCTTCAATTTAGGGGTGAGACCATCATCCATCCTCTTAAGGGTACAGACAGATTCATTTGTAGTTGTAATCACCGGAAGTAAGCGGTTCGACTCAGGCAGGCCGCTGCTCCGGCGGCTGCACTGGCTGCCAATTCGTTTCTGGGCCCAATTCAAGGTGCTGGTTTTGACCTTTAAAGCCCTATACGGCTCAGGACCAAGCTATTTGAGAGATTGCCTACTTCCGTACAATCTGGCTCGCCCCCTCAGGTCGTCAGAGAAGGCACTTCTAAAAGTGCCCTCGCCTTCAGAGGTGAGAGGGGCGGCGGCAAGTAATAGGGCCTTCTCTGCAGTGGCACCGACCTTATGGAATTCCCTCCCTCTACACTTGCGAACTGCTCCCTCCTTGGAGGCCTTCCGGTGGGGCCTAAAGACATTCCTTTTTAAACAAGCCCTCTGAGTTAGCTATCCAGCCTAACTATTTTAGTGGTCCAGCCCTTTTTACTCCTTTTTTTAACTTTTTTACTCCTGCTTTTATATTTTGTATTGTGGTTTCAGATTTTACTAATGTTTAAAGAGTTTTATATTGTTGGAAGCCGCTTTGAGTCCCCCCCCCCATGGGGAGAGAAAGCGGGATAAAAATCTAATAAATAAAAATAATAAATAAATAAATACAATATTGGTCTGAGTATAAGACTCACTTTTTTCTCCTAATTTAAGTTTTTAAACTAGGGGTGCGTCTTATAATCAGGCTGTTGCAATTTAATGCCAGTGATTTAATTAATTTTTTTTAATAGCACCAAACTTTAAGGGTGCGTCTTATAATCAGGTGCATCTTATACTCGGGACAATACGGTAGTTTTGCCCTTGTGGAAGCAGCCTTGCTCCTGTATTTGGAGCTGGCCAGTCCTGTAATGTTTACTTCAGACTGTCTCCTGCAACTTTGATTGTTAGTGTGGTGATATCATGTTTCCCTGCTGTGTCAACCTAGGCACTGTCCATTGACAGGTTTTCTGCACCCCCTGTTACTTTGCTACCTTCATGGGCTATTTGAGGTTCTGTCCAATACTTGTGGACTTCTGCTGCTGCCCCACTGCCAAAATTCTTTCCTCTGTACAACTATGGATTCTGTGCAAGTGGCCACCTCTCTAATTTAGCGTGCGTGTGCGTGTGCGTGTGCGTGTGCGTGTGCGTGTGCGTGTGCGTGTGCGTGCGTGCGTGGGCGGGCTAATTGGTTACTTCATTTATGTCTGTATTTATTTATCTTTACATTTTTATCTGGCAACAGTCAACCCACACAAGGGGCTCCTACTGCTGCTTACAAACGCAAAAAAAAATTGCACAAATAAAAAGCCAATTAAAATAACCTAAAAAAAACAAATATGTAAAATATCTCAAAGCAAGAAAGTCTAAAAATTGCAACTTGAATAATTCGATGATAAACCCCCCAACAATCCCAGAATGCTTGAAAACCCAAAGTTGTATAAACAGCATCTCAAGTTACCTTCATTTAGTTATTAAAATGGGGCTCCTTGGTGTTCAAAGACGTAGGTATTGCTGCTTCGATTGTGTGGATCTGTTTAATAATTTTTGTGTGTGTGGGGGGGGAATATACTACCCCCCCACATAGAACCCAAAAGTAGAAGACTGGCCACACTTTGTTCACCTACAAGTAATTTTATCCAATGCACACACATGGCACCAGAAAAGTAAAGAGAGCTGGTCACAAACAACCAGTGGTCCCTGACATGCAGTTCTCTATAAATAGCAGCAGGTGGAGTGAGATGAAAGTTTGAAAGTTCTCTCCCAGCACCCGATTGGCTGAAAAGTTGTTCCAGTCAGCAAATTCAAAGAGTGCTACTGCTAGGTTGGTTTTGCTATTCCTTGATCCTAGAGGAGTGCACACACACTGTCGTTCTTTTCACCACTTTATCAAGGAGGAGGATTGGATCCTGGCAGGGAACACTGCATCCATTTTAGGAGATTCTGTATAAGTTCTCAGCTTCAGTATATTGATCATATTACAGTTTTGAAACATTCACCAAATTGTGGTGTATAGCTATGCTATATGCCCACAGTCATTCTTGATCCTTTGCTTTGAGACTTACTGAGCATGTCTTTTGTCACTTTTCTTACTGTAAGGTTGTTGGACATACAAATAGGTCTGAGATGAAGCCTGGGGTTCAGGCTTTTAATGGCTGTAGGTAGCTGGCACACTCGCATGCGGCTGTATCCTGTCTCCCTTCCCTCTCCCTTACTCTCTTCAGTTCTGTGCCACCTGGTGCAGAATCGAGAAGACCCAGAGGGAGCAGAGGCTTCCCCCAAAGGAACAAAAGTTCCCTGCCTTCAGGAGACCTCTGAGACTGTCCCTCCCCCCTCCCCATAGGATACAATGCTCGCCTTGCCTCCTTGGTGTGCATGCATTGGCCAGGTGGGATTTCGTTAGGATTGGGGCCTTAGTTGCCTTGAGGTAAGAGAACACTGGAGACTTTGAGATTCTTTGTATTGTTTGTTTAATTTGCAAATATGAAAGCTGGACATAGTGAAGTTGAATAGAATCCTGTCACCAGACAGCATAGTCTGCATCAGATTCCAGGACAACTTCTGTAGCATCCCCTAATGCTGCCTCCTCGTTTCAGCTAACTTCAGACAACAACTCTCAGCTCTCTCTGCCTTCCTCTCTGAGTCTGTTGAAACTACAAATTGATTGTTTTTCTCTCCCCCCACACCTACCTGCAGAGCAGTCATTTAAGACTCACCCCTGCAGGTGAGTTGTCCACAGTTGTCCAACTTTCAATGCTATTTTGTCGGCTCCCTGATCACTCATTCATAGTGATCAAGCTGGTTAAGCCCACAAAAGATATACAGTATTATGCAAAGCCATTGCTTCTGTTTGACAAATGCATGGAACTTGATTACCCAGACATCTGCCCCTGAACTATTTGTTCAGCCCAACATGACAAAATTTAGCAGGTGGAGCTTTTCCTGAAGTGGAGGAAACAAAACATTATTTATGTTCAAGCACACAGGAAACTTGAGGCAATTGCCGTGGCTTCCTAGCTTGGTAGGCCTAGAGTGTACCCTGTTTCTCAGAAGAAATCCCTTCCAAATGGCTGTCTTAACACTCACTACACATGGAGGTGTATAGTGGTCTTAACGCTACACATGGTGGAGCATGATTGGTTGAAGAGTCTCTTTCAAAGGCCCTGTTCATGCTTACTGCTGGCAGATGAGCACTTTGATCTGCAAGACATCTAGGAAGTGGTTTTTCGTTTCCTATAACAGGCCCTTAAGAATTACCATTTCCTCACTGTGTGTGTGTGTGTGTGTGTGTGTGTGTGTGTGTGTGTGAGAGAGAGAGAGAGAGAGAGAGAGAGAGAGAGAGAGAGAGAGAGAGAGATTTGCCCCTATTTTAGGTAAGCTGTGTGAGTGTTGGTTCACTCAACCACAGTGGTGTGCTGGGTATGCTTTAGGGCTTACTCTCAATTTGGCCAGAGTGACAAGTAGGTTGGCCACTACTCTCTGTGATTTGCGAGTGCATCCTAGACAGAAAGAAAATAGGTAAAGACAAGGTAAAGACTCCCCCATCAACACATTTCCAAGCCTGAAACACACTACTTGTGTGGGCAGAGGGGTCTGGCTCAGTCGCCGCCGCCTTGCAAGCCCGAAGATCGGTGAAATGGCAAGTTCGAGCCACGCCACCGACAAAAAGCTGTGAAAGCCTCCGTGAGGAGAGAAAAATGCTCCCAGATGCATCGGTCGAGGGTGGGAGGCGACGGCCAGTGGAAAAAAGCCAGACTGCAAAAGGATACCACCTGGAATGTAGCTGTTCACGAAAGATTGGACATTTATAAAACCCATTAGGGGAGTTAGGAAAGCCTGCCCATGTACACCACCTTGGATTAAAGTCAGAGGAGAAATCCAATGACCAAGAAAGGCAGTATATAAATACTGTATATTATATTATTATTATTAGCCATCCTGAAAGGTGGCGACCTTATTTACATGCCCTTGTGAAGACATTTTCTCCAAGTTTGCTGGAATCTTTTTGATTTGCTGCTTTTGTGCGTTTGTGTGCATGTGCGCGTGTGCGCGTGCAATTAAACTAATAGGCAGGTCTTTGTGGCAAAGCTGCTTCATGATTTAGAAGCAGTGTAATTAGTTCACGCTCCTCATCACATCTGTTAACATCCTGTCGAATTGTTTTCAAGACACTGTTTACAGATCAGATGTATTCAGTGACTAGAGCAAGATGCTATATGCAGTTGAGCTAAACACTTAAACTTTGAGGCAGGGCCATAGCTCAGTCATAGAACACATGACATGTTTGGCATTTGGAAGAACTGAAGTTTAATCTCTGGCATCTCTACCTAAAAGGATCTCTGGTAGCAGGTGATGGGGAAGGTTTTCTTTCCCCGAGACCCTGGAAAGCCTCTGCTAGTCACAGTGGGCATAACTGGGCTAGATCAGAGGTTCTCAACCTGTGATACGTGTACCCCTAGGGGTACGCAGACCATGTGCTGGGGGTATGTGAAGCCCTGGTCCTTATCTGCCCCATCAGTGGCTAATTATTTCTTAATTACCGTTAATTACCGTAGCCACTAGACAGACCAATGGTCTCACTCAGCACAAGCTGGCCACATATGTAAAGGCTTTATAGACTCTTTGGAGAGAATTGCTAGGGCAATTATCTTCAACCTTTTCATACCAAGGTCCCTTTCAAACTATGACCTGCACGATGGAATCCACTTAAGTTTTTCACCTTACATATTCATACATTTGCTTTGGTCTATAGGGTGATGAGATAACAGAGAAGAGGGAGCCTGTGTGCCTGTAACAGCTTCATCAAACAAGGATGGTTGGTGCAGCTTGTCATTCAGCAGTGGAAAAAGCAGTCATTGCCTCTTCTACTTGACTAGTCAAGGGTGTAGGCATCTCCTCCTCCTTTGCAATTGGTCACTCCAAGCATCTTTCTCTTAAAAAACACAACACAACTACTAAAGGGGGGGGGCTTTACAAAGTATCTGTGACCCGCTTTTTGCCAGGACTTGACCCAGTGGGGCTTCTCAACCCTCCAGTTGAAGACCAACTGCCTAGACTGAGTTTCCAACCTGTGGTACTAATATCACCAGTGAACCACTGGAACCCCACTCCAACACAGCACTTTTGGTGGCGCATTTTTGCTCCCAAGAAGCTCCTGCCTTTGGCCGAACCCCTCAGAAACACTGAGAAGGGACCACCCACTTGACCAGAGCCTCCTCCCTGCATTTTCTTTTCTGGCCTCTGAAAACCCATAAGTAACTGGTGATGATGTCATCGCCAGTCACTTCTGGTGATACTCGGGAGAGTGGCTCCGGCGGTGGTACTCAGTTGGGAAGGGGTTGGGAACCCCTCACCCAGAGAATCAAACAGTCTATAAGAAACAGATGATTGCACCACTACAATGATTGCACCAGTCATTTAAAAATATAAGGACATAAGAGCCCTGCTAGATCCGGCCATGGGCCCATCTAGTTCAGCTTTCTGTATCTCACAGTGGCCCATCAGATGCCTCTGGGAACACACAAGACAAATGTGTGTTCTGGGAACACATACCTGTATCCTGTTGCCAGTGGCATGCCACATGCCACTTTGGTGTCACCCCAGTGCTGGAATCACAGTGTCACACCTGCAGTGCTCAGATCCGGAAGCAATTTGACTGTGACGTGATTATGTCATCACATCACTGCCAATTAGTTCCAGCTTGCTGAGCCTCTGCTCGCTCCGGGTTGAGTTCTCCGTGTTCAGGAGCGACTTGACTCAGAGCTGCTGATGGCTGCTGAGGAAAGGCTCCAGCAGTAGGCAGGGGCGTTGGTGCCTTTAGCAGCTCTGAACGGAGTTGCTGAGGAAAGGCTCCAGTGGTGGGCAGAGGATGGCACCCTCGGTAGCCTTTGGCAGCTCCAAGCCAAGTCACTGAAGGCCGCCAAGGAAAGGGTCCGGTGGGGGTGGCACTCCCTCATTTGGTGTCACCCTGTGTGGTCTGCACCCCCTGCACCCCCTAGTGACGCCACTGCCTGTTGCCACTCCCTTGCATCTGGCATTCAGAGATAGGCTATCTCTAAAACCCAGAGGTTGCTTATGGTGATCATGGCTTTTCTTGTTTTGCGGAACTCAAGCTAGCATACATGACATTTTCAGGAAGTTTCCCATCCAGACATTGAGCAGATCTAGACCTGCTTGGCTTCAGCAAGGTAGCAACAGGACTGGCCCATCCACGAGGCCAACTAAAGTGGTTGCCTCAGGTAGCAGACTGGCAGGGGGTACTCACTTCTGTTCACCTGCTTGTTTCCTCTGATCATCCTCCCACTTCCCGGATTGGAAAAGGAAGAGCGGGACAAAGCAGAAGCATGGAGGAAAGGAGAGTGGTGGGCTAGAGTATTGGAGGAGCAGAGGCTGGCACATCACCAAGTAAGGGGGGGCAGCATCCCAGGAGCAGAAGATCTTGGGGCGGCCCTGGGTAGCAGTATCACATGCCCTGGGACCAATCCCAGAACAGGCCGGGTTCTTTGTTAAACTGATTGTGCAGGACTGCACTGTCCTGTTTATCCACTGCAGAGTTTCCCAATCTTTTCAGCAGCCGAGGAATACTTTTTTCCTTAATAAAAAATTGCCGGGATGAGTATGTCACCCAATTAAAATAGTTGATTAATCAGATGAGCTTGACTGATTAGCCAATTAAATCTGCACACATTCCATAAGAGAAAAAAAAAAACTAGTTCTTAAGCAAAAACTACACTTCGTTGTTTTTAGGTTATCATGCATCTTTGTAGCCAGCATAAACAAGAGGTATTCCTCTTTCTCTTTCACATAGGAGGGAATGCCTCTCCTAAGATGGAGCTTGCCGTATACAGTTTCCCATAAGTATTTTTTTTTAAATTTTGATAACAGCTGTTGTCCAATTGATTGTGGGGATCTTTTTAGTCAATTAAAATGTTGTTACTCGGTCTAAATCAGGGGCATCAAACTCTTTTCATACAGTGAGCTGAATAGCATTTATGGTGCTATTAAGCAAGAAGTGATGTCATTATACAGATGATGGCCAGAAATAAGCACTTTGTTCTCAAGAAGGAACTCAGATGCAAATTACAGAAGAGAAAATATGCAAATCTTGGCCCTATTTTCAAGATATGGGTGTTCCATTAACCCTATTGGTTCTGACCCAAACCCCACTCCTAGGAGCTACTTTTGTTCCCTTTAACAATTTACCTCTGAAATTCTTTCCAAATGCCCGCTTAGACTGATTAGCACCTCTCCCTTCTCAAATAGTTATAACACTGCATGCAAAAAGGCTACTTTACTCCGGACAGGAAATTAACAAAATTTATTGCTTTACAAGCAACCCTTATCTCTAACACCCATAAATTCTCCCCAAAGCAGAAACCCTTCTGCAAAGTAGTCCAGGCAACAGAAATAGTCTCCCTCCAAAAGTCCCCCTAAACCAGTCTTTTCCAGCAAGTGTCCAGCTGAGTTTTCTCCATGGCTGGTGGTAGACTTCCTCTGGCTCCTTTCTCCAGTCCAAGGTCCTTGGCTCTGTAGTCAATCCAGCAGAGTTTCCCCATCTGAGCAGAGTTGTTGTTGTCGTTGTTGTCATCGCCGCCGCCGCCGCTCAACAATCCGGCAGCATGTCCCCGTGGCGAGCTGGCAAAGTGCCTTACTGCTCCTACTGGTGCTGCTTTTATACTCTTAAGCCCCAATCAACTCTTTATTGATTGCCGCTGTGGGCTTGCAATCACTGCCCTCATTACCCACAGCTGTGAAAGTCCTAATTAGTGCTAATGGGGTGCAGCTGCGAGCCACACCCACTGCACTCAAAGTCCCAGCTTCTTCCTAATTATCAGCAACACCTGTGGGACACACCCTGCGTGGGCGGTAGGTGTGCCTCCACCCATGCAGTCCTGGGTGTTAACCCCTTGCTGTCCAGTCCTGTCAAAAGTCCAAGTCTTCATCTGTTAACTCCTCGCTGCCAGGATCTGTCAACAAGGGTCCACTGCTGACACCACACTCGGCTCCTGCCAGTTTTCTGGATCTTCTTCCACTACAATGGAAAAGCCCAATTATCATCCAGGAGAGCCCAATTATCACGCAGTTACAGAAGAGAAAATATGCAAATCTTGGCCATATTTTGAAGAAATGGGAGAACCCAATTATTACGCCCTTTCAGCATTGCCACGTCTGCTGAGACATCAATTTGCAGAGAACCTCTCAGCTGCTGAGCTGCAAAGTGATGCCTCAGCAGAAACGGCGCAGTGAAAGGGTGGCCCATGTGATAATTGGGCTCTCCCAGCACCTTGGCAGCGTCTCCCTCTCTCACCCCTCTTGGTCTGCCCCTTCCCTCAAAGCGTCTCTCGCCTTCTGAGGCCTCCTTCCATCTCTCCCTCTCAGGGCCTCAGCAGAAGTGGCGGTGCTGAAACGGTGGTCCTGGAAGAGCCCAATTATCACATTGACCAGATAAAGAGCTTCTGCACACCGTATCTTGCCCACAGGCCTTATGTCTGACACCCCTGGTCTAAATGATTGATTTCAGACTGCAATCCTATGCACCGTTATCTGGAGGTAAGCCCCAATGAGACTGATTTCTGAGGAAAGATACATGGCATTGCACTACACAAGCTGCAGCCCTAATACAGTATTCATTAAAGTGATAATATTTCTCCTATGCTCACTTGTTAGTGTTTTGTAGATTAGTACATTTTTAAGGCAAGGGCATTAACAATAACTAATAGTTTCCCAAACTTTTCAGCAGCTGAGGAATACTTTTTTTCTTAATTAAAATTTGCCAGGATGAGTATGTATCACCCAATTGAAATGGAACATTACTGAAATGTTGTTGCTTTTTGTTTTTTTATCAAGCCGTCCTTCATTGGTTGCTCTCTGGCTTTGTATCAGCCCAATCCTAATGGGCCACTGTGCCACTGGAATTCATGTTCCAGCAGCACACTGTGCGTTATGGCTGTTGCAAACGGTGACATGCCAGACAGTGCAGCCTGGCCACACAGTGCAGTCCGTGTGCCAGCTGCCTCCCAACAAGTTCCAGTGCAGATATATCAGCAAGGGAGGCAGGCAGGAGGCAGGGGTGGAATGGGGAGGAGAGGGGGAGGAACGGGGAGGGATGGGGGGAGATTGAGGCTGGGAAGGGGGTGGTATCAATGGTAGCAGACCCATCGATATCCTATGTTCCTGGCCTCAATCCTCCGACCTGGGTTCACTTGGACTTGCACCAGCAAAGTAGCTGGTGCAGGTCCAAGGAGACCCAGCATGGCAGCAAGGGCTTAATACTGCTTACCTTGAGGAGGACTTCATAGCCTGAAACTTCCCCGTGGGATGCAGCACACGCCCTGTTGGCATGGATGCATTGGCATGCAGGGAGTTAGGTAGTACCGGGCTGTATGTGTTGTATTTTAAATTTCTATGCTTTATTTTTTGAAGTTGAATGTTCTTAAAACTTATTTTTATCTTAATTTTGTATTTTTAGATCAATTTTATTTATCATTGTAAGCTGTCTTATGGGTATGTATAAATAAATAAATAAAATAAACAAATCGAATCAATTGCAAATGAATCTTTTTACATTTTCAGGCTGTTATGGGCATTTGAGTCCATCCTGCTCCAACATCCATGGGAAAAATAGACTTGTGCCTTGATTGTAAAATGAATTCTGTGGGGAGGCTCGGAGCACAACAGACACTGTCTCTAAGGCTTGGGGGCAATCTATTTTTTGCAGGCCTTTTCCACCCCTCCCCTGTCTCCTCTAAACCTGTATACTTGCTATTATTTTTAGCACAACACGCATTCCTGAATGCACACACACACCCACACACTCCTGTCATACTTTCTCTGCTCAGATGGGAGGTAGTGCCTGGAAGTTGGGAGTCCTGGTGTGTTGTGGAAAATTAATATGCACTGTCTCCACAAAATGGAAATGAAGGCATAACACTTATTTCCATGGTAAGTTAGACAAACGTTTCTCCATGTGTTAGTCTGTGGTAGTGCTGCAGGATATCCTGCTATACTTTGTGCAACTTTTCTCCATATTGCTTACAGCTTGTTTGCACTGCATCCCTTGCTCCTTTCCTAAAGCGTAACCCTATGCATGTCTACTCAGAAGTAAGACTCCCATTGTTTTCAGTGGAGCTTACTCCCAGGAAAGGGTTTTAGGAATGCAGCCTATATTGCACCCTCTTGTTATCATTTCCCTTTGTGGTACCTTCAGGGGCTAGTACCTTGCTTTTTAATACTATTGTTTGTTTTTCAGGGAGCCGACTATGAAAAATTTGGGTTCCGTTCAATTTCAGGGTCATAAGCATTTTAAATTTATGGTTCAGGCACTTTGACCTGGTTTTGAATGTTAGCAAAATAATATCAAGCTGTTTTGCTTGCAATGTAATTCTATAAAATGAACACAATTATGACTACGTAACTTGAGAAAGGTATTTTATATTTTAGTGGCTTGTTTTTGAATTTTGCAAACTTTTTTTTTTTACAAACAGAATACATAAAACCGGTTAACAACAAGAAAAATAAACCGTGAACAGCACAGTTGCAAGCAGAGCTCCAGATAATTGAACGCCTTATTTTTTTGAATCACTTACCTCTGTGTGGGTTTGTGCTGGATCAGGTCCAAGGCAGCCAAGAGATTTTAGGTTTGGGTTCAGTTTTGGTTCACCTCCATGATTTCTTGATAGATTAATTGCATGTACACCACTCTGAGCTCCTTGGAGGAAGGGCGGTATAAAAATGTGAAATAAATAAATAAATAAATAAATAAATAAGAAAGCTGAGCGCTACGGGGGGATCAAGGCTTAGGCCATGGGGGGGGGGCTTTGAGATATGGGCCAGGATCTTGTGCTGGATCTGGGAGCAGGCACCTCTGTCTGTGACCTTCCACAGACAGGGCCACAATGGGAAACCACTCAGAAATATAGGGCAAGGTTAAGATGTGGAATGTGTGCTAGCTAGGGGGAATGATGAATATAAATAAGGATGTGCAGAAGGGCATTATATTTACTCTGAACAACTGGTGAGGTCAATGATTTTGCTGCAGGGTTTTGGAGAAAGATGAAAGATGTGACCAAAAAATGCCAGAGTGAGAAAGGTTGCCACAGTTATGGTAGAAGCATGGACCAGAACAGAGCATGGTCCAGGATTTACTGAGTTGCCATGACATGAAACCAGCCCTCTCTGCAGTCAGTCACACACAAGTCTTACTTTCTGAAGTAGGGGAATCGAAAAAGGAAGAAACAGGAGAGGAAAGCAAGAAAGAAGTACGCAGCTGAGCAAAGAAATCTGAAGATCAAACAAATCCACAGCTTCATTGAGCTAGGGAAGTGGTTTTCAATCCTTCTGCCTTCAGGTTTTCCCTTTCACCTTGATTTGTCTGCCGAGCAACCCTCGCACGTTGCAGAGGATTCTGGGGCTTGGTTCAGGGTACACGGTCAGTTCACACAGCACTCTAGCTAGGAAACTTCAGCCTTATCAATGTTGCACATTAACTGAAAGTGTACATTCATTGGCATATATATAGTACCAAACATTCCCCTCTGGCTGTGCATTTCAGAGGAAACCTGAGGAGCTAGCTGTCTCTGAGGGAAGCATGTCTGCCATTATTGATCTTCGCACTGAAAAATCCGCAATAGGCTTCCAAGGAACTCTCGGAAAGCTCAATCCTTACTAAGGATCCGGTGGGTGGCCCAGGGCCACCCACCGGATCCTGAGCCCAGGCTGCCGTTGCACTGTCGGGCCGGAGGTCTACTCGGGGCTCGTCCCCTTCCCCGGGTGTAAACCGGGGCCGGCCCAATAGGCCGACCCAAAATAGCTGGCAGTAGTCGGAGGAGGCCGTATAACAGCCTAGCCACCCGGTGGGGACGGGGATATGGTGGGCACCATCCCTTGCCACCCTCCCGTGCCGGATAGGTCAATGGCCCCCCTCCCTCACCCGCTGGACTGCCCACGAGGCGGGAGAGCTTAGCTTCCTCCGGGGGCTGCGTCCTGGTCCGGTGTTGGAGTGAGGGAGGCCGGCCTTGCACTGGCCTCCCTTACTCTAGAGTCGTTGCAAAGTGCTTTATGGCACATTCGCGACGGCTTCCGGCAACGGAGCGCTCACTCTGGCACCAGTTATTTCCGGTGGATTGCGCCCTGAAGCATAGTTTGAAAGTGACTGAGCTGATTGAGTGTTGTTTTTTGGGGTGGGGTGGGAGAATAAATAACTACAGGTTGATTATCCCTTATCCGGACCGCTTGGGACAGGAAGTTGTCTGGATTTCAGATTTGTCTGTATTTTGGAACATTTGTATAAATATAACGAGATATTTGGGGATTGAACCCAAGTCTAAACATGAAATTCATTTATGTCTCATATACACCTTACACACACATAGCCTGAAGTTAATTTTATACAATATTTTTAATAATGTTGTGCCCCAGCATGTCTTGTGCTATACCAGCTAGGTGCTGGAAAAAGTTAAAAAAAAAAAAGTCATAGCCCCCAAAATGTCTGGATTTCGGATGTCCGGATAAGGGGTAATCAACCTGTATTGCATTTTAATCATGTCATTGGCCCTGGCATAGTTGCTTTTACCTGTGAAACATCCGAGGGGAGGGAGAGCAAATGCTGGGTCTATGTTGAGGGGGCTTTACGCTTACCCCACACTGCAGTTCGAATCTGGATTCCCCCCCCCCTTTATCTATGCTGTTTGCCCATGGGAAATATTTTCTCCATTGGCTCCCACGAGAGAGCCCCCCCCCGCAACTAACAGTGGCAGGGGTACCTTTAAAGCTCCCCTATGCCAGACAGGGCATGTTATGGAATTTACATAAGAACAAGGCTGCATACTGGGGCCACTGTGTGATACAGGAAGCTGGACTAGATGGGCCTTTGGCCTGATCCAGCAGGGCTCTTCTTATGTTCTTATGATTAACGTTGCATCTACTGTAGTTTGGCCCTGAATGCCTGAGCCTGTGTGATCTCCTGAACAATTCTGGGCCCAAATGGATCAATAAAGTCCTCAGAGAAGTCAGTGAAATCACAAGTACAATTCTAAGAGGTTAAAGTTTGGACCTGGGCCTATCTAGTGCGTTGTTAGTAACAGATAATTGAGTTACTGGAAGGAATCTGGTATGTGCTGCAGTTCTCACTTACACAATAACCATGTAATATAAACAAACCCTGAACGATTTTTTCTCTCTCTTTTAGTGCGGCCCTGATGTAGGAGGTTCTCTATCCATTCAAGAGTTATCTTTCAGTACAGGAAGTTCCCCATAAATTCAGCCCTGATTGCACCAATAACACAGAGTGGAAGAAGATGAGGAGACCTACAAGGAAAGGACGTTGCCACAGCTCCGGTGTAATTAGGAATCATCATAATCAAATACAGGAAATTGGCACATCTGCTTTTCAGGCTGTTGATCCAACTGTGTTGCTGAATGCGCACCCTGGCAAGGAGAGGCAGCTTGATGTGCTCGGCAAAGATGTCTCTGAATAAATATTTACATAATTTTTCTCCAGACAGCAACGCTAGAAGCAGTTGTTTTTAACACTTCTCTTCCCATGTGCAATTTTCTCTCCCCTTCCCTGATCCTGAGAAAGAGGAGCTGACTTGGCATTCTAATATTTGCCTTGTCTCCTGCTTCCTCTCCCTAAGAATAGAGCCTAATTATACATTGGTTAATTTTTAACTAAGATAACTTAAAGCAAACAGGGCTGTGGAGTGTACACCAATGTTTCCACTAGGAAACACGTTAACTATGGATGACATACCCATGTCATTTTAAACAACATACACACATCTGATCTCTCATTAGGACAAAGTTTCATGCATATCCATCATGTGCCTTTAAAGATGCATTAGTGTGCACAAGGTTTAGGGGGAGGGGTACATCAATGTTGGGGTACATTGCTGAAAGCCACAAATCTGATCCTTGGACTCCTCATTTTAGTCAAATCAAGGCCCTCCCTATACAGGTGTCCCCTGCTTAATGACGGGTCGCTTAACAACATGGTCCTCTGCCCTTTCATGTCACTCTTGTGGACTCAGTTTGCCAACTTTTCATCCAGCTGCTGCTGCTGTGCCTTAATAGCAGTTTGGTGTGGAGGCATTCATTGGAGATAAATATTTATCTCCATTCTATGAAAAGCCTCAATTGATGACTTCTGCAGATTAAGTTGTTGTTATTAAGGCACAAGAGCCAGTCTAGTCACTTTTTCTTATCCGTTAGCAACCCTAATGTGGACCAGTGAATGACCTGCTTGGGCAAACCTCCCCATGTCTGGGATTAAGCCTTGAAACAGCATAGTAGATTCCTAAAGTAAAAGCTGAGCTGCTTAGCTATGCTCTAAGGCAGGGGTCGGCAACCTTCTTCTCCATAGGGGCCAAACATCGGGTCCGTCAATAGTAAGAATGCATGAGTGTTTGATATGCATGTGCGAACCTCCCGATTAGGCCATAGAGCTAAGAAAAAAGAGATGGGCACGGCGTGGAGATGCATGCCCAGAAAGGGAATGATGCTCAAACGAAGTTTCTGCCCTTGGTCTGCTTACACTGTAAGCCTTACAGAGATAGAATGACAAACTTGAATTCTTTTTAGAACTGCCACAGGTCGGAGTGATACTATATATCTTTTTGGGACTACGGGCCAGATTATTATGGATGGCGGGCTGGATTTGGCCCATGGTCCATAGGTTGCTTACCCCTGCCCTAAGGTTAGTGCAAAATCCCAAAGACCTCAAAAATCCAAGCATACATCTTTAATCAACGACACCTCCAACCTCCCATTCCCTGTCATTTAACTCTACAGTGTGGTGATTAGAGCTGTATTGCTTCTGATCGTGGAGGTTCTGTTTTTAGCAACTTGCCAGAATCCAGCTTGGCGATACACATACAGAAGCTGACTTCCATAAGTGTCTGCTTATGTGGACTAGGAACTGGAAATGCAAAGGAGCTAGCATATGTGATGGCTGGTCCAATCCTTCTGAAGCTGCCTTGTACCAAGTCACACCATGGGTCCATATGGCCTATAGGTACGCTGATGGAAGATCTTCTTGTACTGAATTTCTGTTCTTGTACTGAATTTCACAGGAGCCCTGCCATATCCTGGTTACTTGCTTGTTGGCTGTTACTAAGCACACAACCCTCCCCTTCCCTCAGCTCTCAAAGCTTGTGGTTATCGTACGAAAACACACAAGAAGTGTGTTCTGAAATTCACATCCGGCAACCTTGAACTGCAGTCATCTGTCCAAGCTACCTGAAGTGCATCTGGTGACCCCAAACTGTATTAAATAACGGAAAAGCTTGTTTTACAGCATTTGTCTAGTAATGATACTGACAACTTCAAATGTCCTGTCATTTTATGGTTTACTGTTTTTTGTTTCCAGATATAGCCCACTAGCCACATGTGGTTAGCTGTAACCAGATGTGGCTTGACACATCTTCAATGGTGAAATAAAACAGTACATGTGTAATACAAAATATCTTCTGGCTGGGCATGTGATTTCTGTACATTCAGGTATATGTGCTGCTGTACTACAATAAGAACATACTGTAAGAAGAGCCCTGCTGGATCAGGCCAAGGGCAAGACTTCCATTTGTGGTATACATTTCAGCTGGGCTTCTGTTACTGTTGTACTCCATGCACTCCGGCGAGATTGGACTCTTTTTACCTTCCTTCAACTTCTTTCTAACTAGTCTTCCCCTTTGGGGGAATTCCGCTCTTTGAAAATCAAGGGTTTTCATGTCTGATTTGCATGGCACACAGTGAATAAGAACATGAGCTATGAGAGCTTTCTGGCTCATCGATGAGCACATCACAGCAATGAGGTCACTTAGGAAGCCTCAGGCAAGCAAGATCCTTTTTCTTAGCCACAGCCCATTTCGTCTGCGATATGGGGATAATAATACAGGGCGGCCTACCTCATTGTTGTTTTATATACAGTACCAATGTACCAATTATACCCAGTAGCAATGTATGGCTGCGAGAGTTGGACCATAAGGAAGGCTGAGCGCCGAAGAATAGATGCTTTGAACTGTGGTGCTGGAGAAGACTCCTGAGAGTCCCTTGGACTGCTAGGAGATCAAATCAGTCAATCCTAAATGAAATCAAGCCTGACTGTTCCCTGGAAGGACAGGTACTGAGGCTGAAACTCAAATATTTTGGCCACCTAATGCGAAGAGAAGAGAAGTCTCTGGAGAAGACTCTGATGCTGGGAAAGATTGAAGGCAAAAGGAGAAGGGGAAGGCAAAGGATGAGATGGTTAGACAGCATCACCGATGCAATGAACGTGAAAATGAGCAAACTCAGGAAGATAGTGGAGGACAGGAAGGCCTGGCGGGATATGGTTCATGGGATCATGAAGGGTTGGACACGACTTAACGACTGAACAACAACAAACCAATGTAAATAGCACTTTTCATTCTTCTTGCGCTGTCACTGTGCTTTAAATATTTTTATTGCCTTAGAAATATTTATTTATTTAAGTGGCACACTCAAGATTATCTACATAAAATGTGGCACATGGCGTGCCTGCCACGGGTTGGCCACCACTGGTCTAGATATACAAACAAGGGGAAAGGTGACTGGGCTCAGTGATGGAAAAGTATGTGGGAGAACAAGTTGAATTTGAATTCAGACAAGACAGAGGTGTTCCTGGTCAGTAGGAGAGCCAATCTGGGAATCCAGGCTGTTCTGGATAAGGCAGCACCAGCTCCAAAGTTTGGGGGAACTCCTGGATCTGGCTTTGGGTGATCAAGTGTTGGCAGTGACCAGGAATGTCTTTGTACAACTTTGGCTGGTGCTCAAATGGTACCCCTTTCTATTCTAATGAATGCAGAGACCTGGCCATGTAAAATATATCTAAGGCTCAATCCAATCCTACTTAGGCTGACGTTGTAACCAGCGGCGCAGCAAAAACGGGAGGCCCCAGAACGGAAAGGGGATTCAAATCCCCTTTGAATTCCCCTTTTGGAGGGGATTTGAATCCCCTTTCCGTTCTGGGGCCTCCCATTTTCGCTGCGCCGCTGGTTACAATGGCGGCCTAAGTAGGATCGGATTGCGCCCTAAATCACATCTAGACTGGACTACTGTAACACACTCTATGGGGGAAACCCTTAAAACTGTTTGGAAGTATCACTGAGACCAGAATGCGGCAGCACGGTTCCTCGTTGGGGCCTGTGGCATCCATTTTATATCTTCTGTGGTGGCTCCCAGGGTGCTCCCAGGCTCAGTTCAGGCTGTTGCTTCGGACCTTTACATTCCTAAATGGCTTGGGACCAGGTTACCTGAGAGAGAAGTTCCCTTCTTTTGAACTGGCTGCTGACCAGGTTCTGCTCTGCATTTCCCTGCTATCAGAATTGCAGGGGGGGGGGATGGGCAAAAGGCCCTATTTGTAGAGGGGTGTTTTTTCTGGTGAGCAGGATAGGATTACAGCCTAAGTCTTACTGAACATAATGGGCTTACTTCTGAGTAAGATAAATAACACCATTTTCAAACACCTCTACCTATTTGGTTATGGCTCCTAGGTTATGGAACTCCCTGCCACTGGAAGTTAGTTTGCCTCCCTCACTGTTTCATTTGGTGTCTGACCTAGATATTTCTTTTCGCCAGATGTTTCAGTAACAAATATTGTCCCAAGTATTGAGTGAGTGAGTGACAATGATTTGTTCCCTTGACTCTTCCTACTTGTTTTGTTGGGTTAGGCACAAGCCTAACCAGACCCTTAGTGCTGTTTACACTGACTGGCAGCAGCTCTGAGGCAGAGATCTTCTTTCCCAGCCCTACCTGGAGTGGAGGTGCCAGGCGCTGAACCCGGGACCTTCTGCATGCAAAGCAGGAACCCAGCCTCCTCGTTGAACAGATATGACGTGTGCAAGGGAGAGAGTGAAGCAACAGTGGTCAAATGAGTGTTGTCTGTTAAGCCCAGCTAACGGATCTCTTTTTTGAGTACTCGAAAATGGCAGTGCAGGAGTGTCCCATCAGCTAGACTGGCAGTGCTGGCAAAGTGACCGATGTGTTATTCTTTCCAGTCGTCTGTCTGTGAATCAATAAGGAGTGGAGTCAAGGTATTAGGCTCGTTCACCATAAATCTTGAGAGTGTCAGGAAATGGAGAGGAACTTGGTATGCACAACGGCTGCCCTCCCCACTTCCTGTCCGTCAGCTTCTTCACATCCTGGCTTAATGCGATTTCCTTTAGCGTCATGATGTGGATAGAGCAATTTCTAGACTTGCAGGCTGGGGAGCAGGTACCCAGCATTTCTGCTTGCATGGCTGTGAAGGGGGAAGAATGATACTGAATTTCTCTAGAGAAAGTTTATACTAGTTGAATAGACTGCCGGGAATGGGAAGAGCTGAGGGTAAGAAATTACTACAGCAAAAGGCAGCAGCAATTCCCTTTACCCTGTCTCCTATTTAGGCATCTCTGCCCATGGATGTCAGATGAAAGTTGGTACCCTGGTTTTATGTGAGGCTAGAGAGCAGCTTCTTCAAACTGGAGTGCAAAGTAACCCACTTGAACAAACCCTTCTGTGGGGTTTGGAGACAAGCGCATTGCAGTTACAGATGCTGCCAAAATGGGGGGGGGAGGAGAGACAGAACGAAAGTTGGGGTTCTGTCACTTCCAAAAACTGGACCTGAACATTCAAACAGCCACCCCCCAAATCTGCCCTACTTTTGATGAATCAGCTTATCAGCCCCATTACATGAACAGATACCATGCATATTCACAATACCTTTCTCCTCTCCATATAGCGATCCTTTTGGCCAAACCTTATCCATCCTCATGATTCAAAACAAAACAAAACAATTAATTCTGCATCATTGGTACCTTTTCGAACACAGGAAGTGATGTTATATTGAGTCAGTCCATCTCTAGGCCCGTATTACCAGAACTGACTGGAAGCAGATCTCCAGGGTGTCAGGCGGGGATCTTTTCCCAGCCCTATCGGAGAATTCAATCCCATTCCTATGGATTGAATTGGAGGCCTTATGCATGCAAAACATATGTTTTCGAGTGGAAACTGTTATAACCAGCAACAATCTTTATAGAAGAAGCTAGCACGGGTAGTGCGGTCATAGTTGTAAAAGTAGCGATCCAGCCGATCAGAAACAATGACAATTTTGTCCGGATGTAACGTAGTAGTTCAACCACAGACAAACCGAAATTCTTTAAAATCAAAACTGGAGCTTGAGATGTCATTGTCATTGTTTCTGATCGGCTGGATCGCTACTTTTACAACTATGACCGCACTACCCGTGCTAGCTTCTTCTATAAAAAAACATATGTTCTACCACTGAGCTTCAGCTCTTCTCCTAAAGTGCGCTCCATCAGGGTGGCCACCATTTTTACAGGTTTTGCTCCTGTGACTTTAACAGCGGCCTGACACACAAAAATTAGGCAGGTGGAAGTAAGTGATGCAAAAAGCAACACTAGTTTATGGTCCAATCCTATCTGGGCCGGGCGATGGCAGCACTCTTCCGCAGGTACCGACTGCCATAAAGCAGTCAGCGTCAGGCGTAAAAGATGCTCCAGCAGCGCACAAAGCTGCGCACTGCTGGAGTGCCAGAGGGAAGGCTGGAGCCTTTCCATGTGCTGGTGAAAACAAAGGTAAGGTGGCAGGGAGGGGGGGGAGGGAGGAACCGGGGCAGGGTGGAACGGGGCAGAGGGAGGGCAGAATGGGGCAGCGATGGGGGTTCGGGGATGGGTGGATCGGGTCCGGGAAAGGGGCAGGTTTGGTGGCAGCGGCTGCTGAATCCTAGCCCCCTTCCTGGACCTAATTCTGTGGCATAGGTCCACACGGACCTGCACCAGCTATTTAGCTAGTGGTGGAGGCTTATCCCGGGTAAGGGAACAACTGTTGCCATTTTGCCCCTGTGTCTTACCCAGAGGAAACCTCCACAATTGTCCCCCCCCTGGTGCATCAGTAGCCATTTTGGCACCGCTGCATCGATGGGAGGGGGAAAACAATGGGACTGGACAGTGGACTCTTAATTTCTGTGTCATGCAGATGTAAAAGACACAGGGGCAAAATGGCAACCCTACTTGTGACAAACTTTTTCATGTCAAGCCATCTGCAGTCCTGCAAGAAAAACATTCATGAATGAAGACAACTAACTGCTAAAGCAATCATAACACCACAGAATCCATGAAGCAGTGCAGCAGTAAGCAGAGTACACACACATGAAAAACCAACATCCAGGGCCTTTTTATCTGAAATGAACAGTTAACACTACTGAAGCAAAAGCAGTGCAAACAGAATGAGCTGAGATTCAAACACAGTAGGGCAGCAGATAGATTTTGTGTGGAAATGCACTGGTTGGGGACAGGAAAACAGAATTGCACCTATGGTTTTTTTGCTATGGAATTGGCCTAATACCAGGAGAAGTTTTGGAAACCTCAGCTCAAATCCACTTCTTTTTCTGCCACCCAGAAAACATTTATCTATCACAAATCTGTGCATTTGTAAATATTCTTATCTTACTCCTTAATGCTACAATTTGCAGAGTTTCAGAAGCTCATTATGTATTAGCAAGGTTTATAGATCTGGCAGCTACAAGCTAGCAAGTAGGTATTTTATGAGCCAAGCAGGCACTGTTGGATGGCTTAAATGGCATTTTCTGTAAAGTAAAATAGGCACAGATTTGTTGTATACCAACAACAGGTACATGCAGTGAAAAAAAAGTGCTTTACCTATGAATCAGGGACAGGATGTATCCCCGGTTTATCTTCTGCATTCGAATCCATAGCAGTGTCATTCATTTGTGGTACAAATAGCATGAGAGAAGTTTAGAAAAAATACTTTTTTCTGTAACACATGAAAACTGTCTATTTCTTAATTTTGGAGAGCTTTGCTTACCGAAGAGCCAGTAACGGCCACCACTGTGACTTCAACCATTTCTTACCATGTACCTGCTGGGTCCGAGTGCCTCACTGTCTCAGCATCTCATCCTCAGCCTGTCAATAATAAATAAATAAGAAAGATCTCAAATAGCATGATTTCTTACGAAGATAAAGTAGTCAGGGATAGTAAGGAAATCTGAACAATGCTAATAACAATGGCAAATTAAAAGTAACAATCAATACAAAATAAACACTGACGTTATGGAGCATGAAAGGGTATTAAGAACAGATTGGCTTGTCACTAAAGAAAAAGAGTGTTATGCAAATATAGAAGTGGATTTTGCAAATCTGTTCAGCACAAGAAATGAGTCTGTGAGGCTAGTTTTCAAGACATCTGTAAACCAGTGGTTCTCAAACTGGTGGGTTGTGACCCACCACCCCACCCGGAAGCAGTCGCTACCCCTTTAAGGGGTGTGGTGACATGTGACGACGGCACTTTCATGGACTGACACATGTGACGACGGCACTGTAGCAGAAAAAGGGGTATTTTTACTTACTGGGGGTTGCACTGGCCCTCTGGAGCCCTCTACAGACCCCCCCCCCACGCTTCAGACGAGCTTCCAACAGCGTTTGGTAGCTACTTCCGGTTTTCGGTGAAAACTGGAAGTAGGTTCTGAGTGCGATTGGAATCTCTTTTGGGGTGTGGGAGGTCCGTAGAGGGGACCACAGCCCCCCACAAACCCCAGAAGGCCGGTATGACCCCAGTAAGTGTAAAATCCCATTTTTTCTGCGGCTGTGGTGGGACCCTGGAAGTGCCGTTGCTGATGTTGCCACCACATCTGCACCCACTTACAGGTTCCCTTACTCCCCTTGAGAACCACTGCTATAGAAGATCTGGCCACAGAGCCCCAGTCTGGAATTCCATCTTTGATCTCCATTTGGTCTGTCCCTATAGTGCTGCATCACAGCAGTCCAGCCTTTTGGTCTAGTCTAGCCATCTGTCTATGGAACAACGTCCTCCTGCTACCCTCGTCCTTTCTCTCTCCCATCTTCTTCTCTTCTGAAGTGCAAAGCATAGGCACCCGGCTATGGAGCCACCTGCAACCCCCCTCTGGTCTGCTTTTCTGCTCTCCTTTCTGGAATCAGCTGATCTGATTCCCATCATGAAGCACCACATTGCCCATATCGTAGCTGAGAGAAAGCTCACATAAGGTTGACCTAAAGGAAGACTGCTATAAAGCCAAAATCGTGACAAGGATGAAATAAAGAAGGGGTGGCCACAACCTTCCACCATTAGAGCCTCTGTGTCCTTAAGAGTTGTGCAGAAGACAGAATCTTTGCAGCTGCAATTGCTGATGGTGCTGCTAAAGCAGCTGCACCTGCTGAAGTGCCCTCACCTAGACAACCATTAAAGGGCCAGGAGCATTCATGGCCACCAGTTGGCCACCCTGGAGATAAAGCCAAGATCACACACAATCGGGACTCAGCGTTTTGGCTGGTCCTCTTTCTCTGCACTCTCTTTCTCCCCCCCCCCTCTCTCCCCTGGATATTCCTGGTCATTGGTCTGGTGTTTCACTCAGCTGTATTGGCCTGAGCAACAGAACTCAGCTCTCCAGATACCAACCTGTCTCAGCAGATTGGGAGACGTAAAATCTCCTGGCCATTGGCCTCTCTGTGAACTGTCTCCCTCTGTGTCTGTGTGCAGATGTTAACCACATGGCCTTTTACCTTCTATCCTTCTTCTAGTGTTTTTTTCCTTTCTTTTTTAAGACATATGTAAGCGAGAACCTGAAGAATCAACCTCCAGGCTCTCTAGAACAGAAGTCCTTTGACCTATCACCAAGCATACGAAGACTGTCTGTATTGAACAAACTCTTTGTGGCTGTATCTCGGTTCCCTCAGAAGAACAGAAGCATTGCGACATCGGTTAAGAGTCCTTGTCATCAACAGCAAGCTCCCGTACCACCAGTGAATAGTGAGAGGCCCTCTAGACCCAGCTTCCTCCCTGTTCATCTTCGCGCTCCAATTCATTGTTCACATCGAGCCACTGCTGTGCCCTTGTGTCTTGCGCCTTGGCCGTGGTCTCCCTTTCTTTGCACTTCACGCCTGTTTCGCTCTTTCACTCGCTCCAAAGCCCATTTTTCCTAAAGTACCACTTGCCCTCCTGGGTAAACCATCTAACAAGTATAACATGCTAGCAACTCAGTATGATCTCGGACCTCCTTCTCTTCCCTCCTCCTTCCTCCATAGAAACCAAGCACACTTCTCCTTTCTCTCTGTTCTAAGTACTGTACTGTATCAAGCTTCTTTTAGGATAATTCTTTACTCTCTCTCTCTCTCTCTCTCTCTCTCTCTCTCTCTCTCTCACACACACACACACACACACACAGATTAATATACGTTTGCTTATTTATTTTACCTCTCATTTGCATCGTTTTTTGCCTCTCACCTCATTATTTTGCCTCTTTCATTGCATTTATTTTGATTCCTCCTATTATGATTGTAAATAATCCTCAATAAACTAGGTATTGTAATTTGAACCCTTTGGACTCATTCTCTCTCTCCCCCCCCCCCGCTAAAATACCAGTTCATCCCCCAAGTGCACCCTAACTAAACGCCAAAGATCCTTTAAATATTGTCAAAAAAATACTGTAATAAAAACAATTCCAGTATTTATATACAGTACTGCCTTTCTTGATCATTGGATTTCTCCTCTGACTTTAATTCAAGGCGGTTTACAACAGGCAGACAATTCTAAACCAAACGGTTTGTACATTAAACAAAAGTCCTAATCTTTCATAAGATGCTTCTTTCCAGGTGTTTCCTTTCACGGTCTGGCCTCTTTGCTGGCATTCACCTTCCACGCGTTGACTGACAGGCAACTCCCTCTCACGGAGCACCGGATGCAGCTTCCTCTCTCTCACACACAGAGGGCTTCTGCAGCTTTGTCAGTGGTGATGGAGTCTCAAACTGCCGTCCTTGATCTTCAGATGTAAGGCTGTAGCTCTCTCAACTGAGCCAGACCTCCTGCCCCTTTAATGTGCTTGTTTGGGGGGGGGCACAGATAGGCCCACTCTTACATGTTCCTATGCAGGTATGTCAGTACAGTAATAGAGTATTCTTGTCAAACTCCTGTTCTTCCTCCTCCAAACTGTATTCCTAGTAATGCCAGGATTCTCAGAAGCTTCAAGAGGTTCTTCAATGAAGGGCAAATTGCTTGGAAGACTTGCCTGCCTTTATTTATCTTTTTCTCCAATACACAACTACAGGGCACATTCCCAGCAGATCTGGTCTGTGCCCTATGGAAACCAAGTGTGATTCCATGTTCAAATTGCTCTTGCTAGGTAAGTAGGGAAGTGAGTTCATTAGAGTTCATTGCACAGGACCTTGTAACAGTTACATTGGTAATATTCCTGTCTTCCTCAGGGGCATATCAAGCCTTCTGTTTTTAATGGCATTTAAGGATGCTTTTATCTGCCAGGTTGAACTATTATGTGGGGAGTGGGGAACACGCACGCACGCACGCACGCACGCACGCACGCACACACACACACGAGTGGCATATTACCAAATCCAAATCTGACTTCAATTGATTCTCTATGCAGTTTATAGGATTCTGAGACTCTTGGAGTTGCAACAGTTGTTGTTGTTGTTGTTCAGTTGTTAAGTCGTGTCCGACCCTTCGTGATCCCATGAACCATATCCCGCCAGGCCTTCCTGTCCTCCACTATCTTCCTGAGTTCGCTCATTTTCATGTTCGTTGGATCGGTGATGCTGTCTAACCATCTCATCCTTTGCCTTCCCCTTCTCCTTTTGCCTTCAATCTTTCCCAGCATCAGAGACTTCTCCAGAGAGTCCTCTCTTCGCATTAGGTGGCCAAAATATTTGAGCTTCAGCCTCAGTACCTGTCCTTCCAGGGAACAGTCTGGGTTGATTTCATTTAGGATTGACTGATTTGATCTCCTAGCAGTCCAAGGGACTCTCAGGAGTCTTCTCCAGCACCACAGTTCGAAAGCATCTATTCTTCGGCGCTCAGCCTTCCTTATGGTCCAACTCTCGCAACCATACAGTACACTGTCTTTTGATTTTGACTTTCTTTGGGTCTAAGTTCATTTGTCTTTTCTAGTTTCTTAACTTTTTATTCTTTATAACTGCAGATTTGGCTAGGCAGATCCTCGTTTTAGCGATGTGTCATCATTACAAATATTGTTTGCTCTGAACACTGAAACCTGAAGAAAAGTTCTGTATAACTTGAAAGCTTGCTTTCAGTGTTCTAAGGGCATGTGACTGCTTTAAAAGGTATCGTCTCAGTAGACTTTACGTTTCTTGTTAAACGGTTAATTTTACTCATAAGGCTACATCAGGGAAAACAAAAATGATGTGTTTGATCTCACAAGAGTGGAATTGTGTTCAGCCCACTGAACAAGCTCATCATTTAAAATTCTGTGTGAAGTCCCATGGTGTTTTCCTCCCCCCCCCCATCAAGTAAGTGCCGGGAAAGCATTTTGTTAGAAGTGTCAAGGAAATGATGTATGTTAATGATATCAACTTTGCTGGCTTATCAATGGTGTGACTGCTGCATGATTCTTGTGTTTTATCATGTATGAACAAAAAAGATGTTAATTCAAAGAGTGGAGGTTTAACGAGGGTAAAAAAAATATTAATCCGTTTGGCAATATAGTTGTCTGAAATAACCTATTGTGGTGACATTCATCTCAGACTGTCAGAACTCTCTTGAATTATATCTCACCGTCTCGACTTCGATGTGGATGAAGGTTTGTTAAGACATCCTGCAGTAAGCTGCCCTTTTGTGATAGCCAAGTTGCTTTAAATTTGAAAGATGGATTTGCAAAGCTTGTAGGAATACAGAGTACAGAGTAAAGGATGAGGTTTTTCCCCCTTTGAAAAATGCTTTGGTATTGAAAGAGGTGCGCTATCATTCATTGCTATCACAAAGGTTCATTCCTCTTAAGAGGCACTGTGTATTCCAGCTGGCCGTCATAGAGGTCTAGAGAGAGACATGGCATGTTGCCAGTTATTTATATGCGTAACGCATGTTATTACAGTGAACTCTCGAATGAACGGATTAATGGGGGAGGGGTGTCCATTAATGCTGAGGGTCCGTTAAATCTGAATGCATTTATGACAATGTACATGCTGCATGTCAACAGATGCACAAAAACATATATGATTAGTTTTAAAGAAGCAGACAACATCTGTTATTTCCGAAGTCCGTTAAATCAAGGGTACACTGTACAGTACACCATGAAGTTACTTGATGACAAGGTGGAATGATCACTGTAAGGAGCTAAAGAGCCACTGGTTACAGCTGAGATGGACGGGGTTTCACTGCTTCACCTCCCCTCCCTCTATGGAACAACAATGTACAGGTGGGCCCCCATATCCACTGATTCGCTATCCACGGTTTCAGTTATCCACGGATCGTGGGGACCCCCCCAGCTTTTACTTTTTTCCCAGTAAGCTTAATTTCTTCCTTAAACAAACAGGAGAAGCAGCCTCTGGCTGCTTACTGCAGGCAAGTAGAACGAGACTAAATCCTAGAGAGACTCTGCAAGGTTAACAGAAACCTTGCAGAGCCTCTCTAGGACTTAGTCTCGTTCTACTTGCCTGCAATGGAGGCTGCTTCTCTGTTTGTTTTAAGGAAGAAACAAAGCTTGCTGAAAGAAAAATAAGAGCTGGGGGGGGGCGCATGCCTGCCCTGCAGGGGAGGCAGGGCGGGGGGCCCTCAGGAAACCATGGAGGGGGTATTCGCTCCTATGCATGGTTTCAAGTATCCACGGAGGGGCCTGGAACATATCCCCAGCGGATATGGAGGGGGGAGTATTGTAGTTTGTGGTTAGGAACTAATTTTTAACAGAGGCAGTGACCATATGTTCATCTAAGAGAGAGTGAAGGACCAACAACACTGGCTCCACCTACTGGTGTAGTCACCAGTTAAGACACAAGCAAAGGGCTCTTTAACCTCTTCTTGTCCAGTATGAACAGCAATGGAGGCTTTGGCATGGGCCTCTTTTTTAGGTAACACATGACCCCGATCCTGTCCTCTCTTTCCACTGATGGAACAGGTGTTCTGCCGTCGGAAGTGAAATGATGCCAACAGACATGACTTTCCGCCAGCAAATGATATGAGGCCACCAGCAGAATGGCTGGCGACTGTGTGTGCGTGGGCTGGTGGAGAGGCCACCCCCTCGCCAACACCAGTGAGTTAGTGGTTGGGGTAGGCAGAACGGGGTGGCGGGGAAACGGGGGAGTGTCTTGGCAGATGGAGCAGGGTGGGAGGGGCTGGTTACTGGTGGCGTAGATGTGTGCTTGTACCCTTTGCTCCTTTCACCTCCCCTTCCCTTACTCACTTTGGTTCTGCACCAGCAAAATGGCTGGCACAAATCTAAGTGGGGAAGTAGTCCAGCACAGATCTGAGTGGGGAAGTGGAGGCTGTCCCCAGGGTAAGAGAACAAAGGTTCCCTTATGGAGACCTCTGTGACTGCACCCTCCACCATAAGATGCAGCGTGCGCTCCGCTGGTGTGGCTGCATTGGTGGGGTGATAGGATTGGACTGTCAATTGCTCAGTATGGCTCCCTCTTGGCTGGTGTATAGGAGTGAGTAGTGAAGGTGCATAATAAGGAGAGAACTTTGACATACATAGCCTTGGTTGCGGTTCTCAGTGGGAGAGAGGGAGTTAAAGAGCACTTTGCCTGAGTGTGCCCTTGGCCTAAAGTGTGCATGAAGTGTGTGTGCTGGGTGGGGTTCTTCAGATCAGGGACCAGGGATCAGATGAAAAGTCTTTGGGGGCTGGATTTGGGCCCTAGGTCTCCAGTTGCCGGTCCCTATCATAGGCAAAACAAAGTGCACACACCCAGCAGGAGAAAAGTGGCTCCAGATAATCATCACATTTCTGAGTCTGATTACCAGAGGTCATTATCAATGACCTCATGCAACTGGTAGTACAAGGTTGTGATGTTTTCCTCCAGTTCACAGCTTATGGACCAGTAATCCATTCCAGCCAGGTTGTTAACTCTCTCTCTCTCTCTCTCTCTCTCTCTCTCTCTCTCTCTCTCTCTCACACACACACACACACACACACACACAGGTTCTGAATTCCAGTGGCCAAGATTTCCTGACATGCACATTAAATTCCCACCAGTTTTATTTTTTTCCATTTTGCCCCCCCATTATGTACCTCCCCCTTTGTTGTTCCTTGTATTCACTTTCACCCATTGCCTCATTTCCTTCTGCTCCTGTTGCTTATGAGCATAGGGTTCCGACAGGAACATGATGTAAGCGCTGGTGTGTGTATGTGTTCGTGCGTGACACACACCAGGCCACCCAGCACTTTATCTCCTGACCCACTGATGCTCCACCTCCCCTGCAGCCTGGCTTACAGCTCAATCCTACCTAACCTTTCCACGCACTGATGTAGCAGCACTGGTACAGGCTACACTGCATCTTGCAGGGGAATTTAGGAGGTCTCCTTGAAGTAAGGGGACATTTATCCCCTTGCCCTGGGGAAAGCCCCAGCCGGCGCCATGGGTCTATTTGGACCTGTGCCTGCTATATGGCTGGCGCAAGTCCATGAGCACCCATGTTGGTGGATCGTGCCTGGAAACGGGGTTAGGAAACAGTAGCACATGCCAGTGCCACTGATCCTGCCCCTGGGCCCAATCCACCCACCCCCACTGCCGCTCCATTCCACCCCCTCCCCAACCCTGTTCCACCCCCTAGGATAAATTACCTGCTCCGGTGCGCATCCCTGGAAGTGCAACTGGGAAGTTGCACCACTGGTGCTGCAATCTGGTGCGCTGTCGCAACATGCTTTATTATGGCATGTTTGCGCCAGCTTTTTAGTGTTGCAGTGCTAAGGTACCATGCATGCTGTGTAAATTGTCAGCTGACCACACAGACCAATCCCAGCTCATCTATAAAACCCTGGCCTCAGAACTGGCCCATCGTCTGAATCACAGCAGCAGCCAATGATGACTCACCTCCCCTGACTGTCTTTACTGGGACTTGGCCCAGCCTGGATTACGTGTCTGCCTCTTGGCGCTGATCTGCTTGTTCCAGCCTTGACCGAGCCTCGGCGCTCGACAACCGAGAGCAGATCCCGGCTGAGGCCTCATATGGAGAAATGCCATCTACAACGGCTCCCCACTTGCATCAATGCAAGAAATGCGCAAAGGTGCAGGATTACTCCACTGAAGGGAACGGGGGAGCATTGTGCATTGCAATCCTTGGGGGAATTCGGATCACAGCAGGTGGCCCCAACCCACTGTGCAGTTAAGCACAGTTTAGTCCCATGGGAAACTATGGGCATCTACCCTTCAAACCTAGGGCCCAATCCTATCTGCAGGATATGGTGGCAGATCTTGCGATCCACAAGTGCATCTTGTGGGCTGTTGGTGTGGCAGCCGCTCCACCGTTCTGCAGAGCGCTGCCGCCAGTGCAAAGCCCAGAAAGTTGCACACAGGCAACAGCGGTATGCAGATTGGCCGCCGAGCCAGGTAAGTTGGTGGCGGGGGTGGACTGGGGCAGGGACTGAGCTCAGCTGGGGGCAGATCCCAGGCAGGACAAGGTGGATCTCAGCAGCAGCGGCATCTGTGAGATTCAGGCCCCCCCCCTCCCGTTCCAGGCCTGACATACTCCCTTGGACCTAACAGATTTACGTCAGCAAAAGTGCCAAAAGCTTCACAGAAAAGGTGGGTTTTGACAAGGGACTGGAAGAAAGTAATATTTATATACCGCTTTTCAACAGAAAGTTCACAAAAGCGGTTTACAGAGAAAATCAAATAACTAAATGGCTCCCTGACCCAAAAGGGCTCACTATCTAAACACACACACACACACACACCAACAAATAGCCACTACACTGTGCTGGGGTGAAGAGGGTCAGACAGTGACTCTCCCCCTGTTAAATATAGGAGGCCCACCACCACTTGAAAAAGTGCCTCTTTGCCCAGTGCCTGGACGAGTGGCCACCTAGAAACCCTGCAGATGCCACCTTGAGTTTTGTCATAGAAGTGGGATAGAAATGAAATACCGTATTGGTCTGAGTATAAGACTCACTTTTTTCTCCTAATTTAAGTTTTTAAACTAGGGGTGCGTCTTATAATCAGGCTGTTGCAATTTCATGCCAGTGATTTAATTAAATTTTTTTAATAGCACCAAACTTTAAGGGTGCGTCTTATAATCAGGTGCGTCTTATACTTGGGACAATACGGTATATAAAATGCACATAAGATTACTGCATTTAATAAACAAGGTGTTGACAGAATGTGTGTGCATGCATGCATGCATGTAGCAATTAGTAGTGGATGGTGAAAATTATTCAACTTGTCCAGTTGGCCAGGTTCCCTTTTTGGATAGCTTCACCACTGAAAATTCCATTGGAGTCCTTCTAGTTATCTGATTCTATGGTAATCCTCAAGGTCCATCCAGCAGTAGTCAGAGATAGACTTCTGCACATTTGCTTTTCCATAGCCTTCCCTGCCCCTTCCCATAAAAAGGACCCACCAAAGTCCTAGCTTGAGCAGCTTTGAGTTGGTGGTGTTTGAAAGGTCTAGTGCTGCCTAGTGCTGTCTCATCTGTCAAAGTAAGAGTTTTGTTTAAGTCTGAATCTTAATTGGTTATTTTATACACAGTTTCAAACTGGTAACTCCCCCTCCCCCAGAAACCCTGGGACACCGTGAGTCAGAAAAATCTTCATCAATGAATATACCGGAATATAGTATAAATAATACAGACCCCCGGGGAAAAAAAAAACCACCCCAAATTGTCTGAATACAGGCCGTTAAAGTAATCCCTATTCAGGCCTAAAGTTTGGCTGCTTGCAAGTCTAAGATCAGGCAAGGCTCGTAAACAGAAAACCCCGCCTCCAGGGGCTGACCCAAGAAAGAGCCGGGGAAAGAGTTAGGCTTCGCTAGCTTAGGGGAACCGTTTTCTCTGACTCTCGCAATCATCAATCACTGAATATTACTCAGAGAACATCTTCCTGATGCCATAAAAGGTCAGACAGAGATCACAAAACTCGGAGGCGTGGAAGGGGAGAACGGGAAGAAAGGAAAGAAAAAAAAAGAGCACCCAAGTTTGCTCCCTTTCTTTTTGGGAGAAAGCTGCTTGCTGAGCCTTCGGGTCGCCATTGGCAGTTTCGCGTGACAACCAACCAATACTTTGCAGAGCGAAGGAAGCAACAAGCAGCGAGAGAGAAGCTGGTAGCCAAAGGGAAAGCGAGCGCAGCCAGGGCTCCATTGGCAGCAAGACATCGGCTCTCGTGCCGCGATCCAGCGCCCATTGTTTGCCCGGCGGACTCGAGGGGGCTGGCGGGGATTCCTCTTCCTTCGGCATTTGCCCAGAGTTTGCAGCGGTCCCCCTTTGTCCTCTGCTCGCTCTAGCTCTGCCTCCTCCCGCCCCGCTCTCAGCCTCTCTCTGATCCCTCCCTTCGGTTCCTCTATCTCTTTTTTCCTTTGCAACGAAAACTCCAGCCGTTGCACAGAGAGCGCGAGAGCGGGGAGAAGAAAAAATGGGGGTCCAGCCGAGGCTGAGCGAGGTGCGAGTTGGGCCAGGCAAGAGCTGCAGTAGAGCCTGGCTCCTGGAGTCGCTGGGCCGGGCAGTGCTGCCTTGGCTTCTGCTGTTGCCGTTGCTGCTGCTGGTGCCGCCGCCGCCCGCTCTGGCCAGCGAGGAGGACTCTGCGTGCCACGGCGCCTTCGATCTGTACTTCGTCCTGGACAAGTGAGTGAAGTGGCGAACCTTACCTGGCGCGCCGCGGAGGGTGGGTGGAGAGCTCCCGCGCGGGCGGCCACACAAGGGGCTTGATTGAAGCGTGCTCACCCAATTCTCCCAATCACATTGCAAGCTACTACCCTTAAACCCCCCCCCCCACGCTACCAACTCGATCACTGGTTAGTTACTGTAATTAAAAAGCAACAGCGTGTACGAGAGGTGCTTGTGTTCAAGCCTGTGTGCCTTTGGAGCCTATCTTAGATGCGTCGAGGACAGCTGTGTTTATTTAGTAGTGCAAGAAAAGCCCTTTGTGCATGCTCCGAGGTACCCTTTTGCGAGGGCTCCCAGAGGAGTAGCTGTGTTAGTTGGAGCAAAAGCAACCTGTGGCACCCGAGTCTGTCCATCAGATGTGATACAATCTATACCTGGTGCATTTCATAGCCATTTTCACCTCATTGTTTTTTTCCCCCTATATCTGGCAACTGAGGGCGACAGTGACACTTCATGCATTTTGTGAAGTGAATTGTTGTCCCTGAATATGTTGAAAGAAAATTTTATTTTGGGGGGGAATTACTCAAGTATTTAAAAAAAAATACTTTTATTTAAAAAAAATGAGTTTTCAGGGTTAAAGCCCACAAGTTCTGGGACTGAGTCCCACTGAGGCTTGTTGCTAATGGAGCCTTGATTGTTTCCCTGTCCCTCCCTTTCCTGCACCAGTTAAACCAGGAATGGGTAACAGCCAAATCCATCTTTTATTTTTTAAGATGTATTTATTACTGATACTGTATTAAATATTTATTAATTTAAAACACTTATACCCCACTTTTTTGTTACCAAACCTTCAGGGTGGCATATAAAACAACAGCAATAAAATCATCCAGCAGACACACACAGCACAATCCTGCCTAAAGATCTGCGGGCGGCCCTAGGGCCGCCCGTTGGATCATATCCCCATTCTGGGCGGATCTGGAGCGGTCCGGAGGTCTCCTCAGGGGATGAACATCCCCTTCCCCTGGTGCAGCACCCCAATGGGCCTCCTTGGATTTCCGCAAGCTCTTGAGCTGGCGTAACTCTGAGGTGGCCATGTAATGACCGCCGAGCCTGGGACGGGGATACGGCGGCCAACATACCTGCCCCTCCCCCAGGCTGGCTTGGCTAACTGCCGCCCTCCCTTGCCACCCGGCCCACCCCTGCTCCCACTGGCGGGAGCCTTACCTTCCTCTGGTGGCCACAACTGGGTTCTGCGGTGGAGCGCTGGCGGGCCTTACTCAAAAGTAGGTGCAAACGTGGTTTATGGCACATTTGCGATAGTTTAGAATGGCAGAGCGCATGCTCCGCTGCTCTAAATTTACACAGACTTGCACCCACAATCTAGTAAAAGAAGTGCTTGCAACAATAAGATAGGGTTGGGATGGTATAGCTCTCGCTTTGCATGCAGAAGGTCCCAGATTCAATCCCCTGGCATCTTATTTATTTATTTATCTACAACATTTCTATCCCGCCTTTCTCCCCAAAGGGACCCAAGGCGGCTTACAACAAAACAGAAAATACAAAAAATACATATAGATAATTACCTTTTAAAACAGTAAAAAACAATTAACAAAACTAATAAAAACATCTAAAAATTCATTAAAAAAGATCTTCGGGCAGGACAGGGAAAAGATCCCTGTTTGAAACCCTGCAGAGCCCTTGTTAGCCAGCATAACACATCTTCGGTTAGTGAAGACAACTTTGTATGTTTTTACGTTATTTCTATAATCAGAGCTGGCCTATCCATGCAGCCAGCTGAAGCAGGTTGCATTGGCAGCAGATTGCGAGGGGTCTGAGGGGGCAGCAGATTCGAGGTCAGAGGTGTCCTTAAGGGGTCAAGGCCCCCCAGGGGGCGACACGCGGGGTGTGTGTGTTTGCACGAGCCACCGATTCGGTGGCAATTCGGCAGTGCAGGGGCAGCGTCAGCAAAAATCAGCATTTTCACTGCGACGCTGGTAACAGGATTTGCCTGCCCGCGCCGCAGATGGCCTAAAAAGAGCCCCAAAAAGCATGTGTGCTTTTTTTATTCTTTCCGGCACGGGGCTTGTGACATCATGCCCCTGGGCGGGGCTTGTGATGTCACATGGGGGTGTCCCGGCGCCCCCCCCCCCCGGGGTAGCTATGCCTCTGTTAGGGATGCCTTTCACTTTGAGTCTGTTGCTGCCACCACCACCTTCCTCCAACTGCCACCAATCTGAGCTGCACTTGGATTCCTCCCCTTACCATGCTCCTTTTGTGCTGGGGTGAAACCCGGATGTGCTGGACTTCTGGTCTAATTTGCAACAAAACCAAAAGTCCCACACTTCTGAGTTTCAGTACAATGTGTGAGGAGCATGGTAAGAGGTTTGGTTTATTTTATTTTTTTAGTGTAGAGGTGGTGGACCAAGGTGGCATCAGGCATGGACATCGCTGGGGGTGGGTGGGTTTGCAGGCCGCACTGAACGACACCAATTTTGGGGGTAACACCACGGCCGCGGCTGCCCAGGATCAGTGATCTTCTTTGGCCACTCCGCCGCTTCTTTCTGTTCTTGGGAACATTGGAAGGTGACACCCCCCTTGGTGAGTGGTGACACCCCCTTAGCTTGCCTGTTTTTGACGTCTCCGCCTCTAAGCCGAAGCCGAGTCGTGTCATCGCGAAGACGTGACTTGACTTCAGCTCAGAGGCAGAGCCGCCGAGGACAGCTGAGGGCATCACCTTCCCTCAGAACAGTTGTCGGAGCCTTTTAGAAAGGCTCCAGCAGCTGCTATGAGTTGACTCAGTCGGAGTGACAATTACTTCTGGGTCAAGCAGAACTCGGCAAGCTGGAAGTAGTTGGCGGTGACGTGATGATGTCATCACATCACTGCAGATTACTGCCGGCTTCTGGGTCTGCAGTGTGCCTTCCTGCACCGGGTGACAAACAGGTAAGTGGTGCCACTGGCATCAGGTGACATTCCAGGTTGCGCCACCCTGTCTATAATGATAAGGAAAAAAATGATTCACTGAATGTTCTAGAAAATAAGACAATTTTGATTATGTTTCATGGATAGAAGAGTAGGTGTCAAATAAATATTTCTTGGGAGGTTATTCCATAATCAGAGGCCACCATAGAAAAGGCCTTATCCCTGCATATGCACTGCCTAACTTCTGAAGGCAAGGACACCTGGAATAGGCCTTCAGATGATGACCTTAAGGAACAGGCACCTTCATGTGGGAGAAGATGGCCTTCAGAAACCCAAATCCTAAATTAGTTTCATTTAGTTAGAACCAGCACTTTGAGTTACACCCAGAAACAAACTTGGAAGCCAGTGCAGATCTTAACTATGGCAAAATACAGTATTTCAGTTTGTGACCTGGTTTCAGTACTCTCGCATGAAGCTGCTTTCTCTGGAGTCAGACCATCAGTCCATCCATGTAGTCAAGTATTACACCAACTGGCAGTGTTCCTTCAGGGTATCGGCTACCTCACTTTGAGCTGGAGAGACTGAGGATTGAACCAGGGGTCTGCATGAAAAGCATGAGCTGTAGAACTGAGCTATAGCTCTTTCCCAGACCAGTTCATAACCGACTGAAGTTAATGTTCTTCAGAGGCAGTCCTACACAGCACATGATGATGATGTTAGCCAGTCTTAGATGTTGTTCCCAGGACATGGATAGCTGTGGTAAGGTTGAATCTATTCACGGCGAGGTGGGTGGTGCAGCAACCAAAATTAGCGGAAGATGCTTTGTGCCACAAGTGCCCATTGGGCCTCCACTGTCTGGTCTGGATCTAGTCAGGGAGAGTGCAAGCCTGCCCAGAGGTGGCTGAACACCACCCCTGTGGTCAGCTGAACCAAGCACCAACAGCACGTCCTTCATGTCTGGATTGAAGGTGGGTTGGTCACCCTTGCAAATCAGTCCAGAAAAGCGACCCCACAGGTAATCAGGAGAGTAGTTAGTCTCTAGTCAGTTTTAAAATTCTGCTACTGTATATAGGAAATCAATTTGCAGCAGTGCTGTTTCCCATTTATTTTGTGCCACAGAAGTTACATCTCAGTTTTTTTAGGAGAAATCTTAACAACTACTAGACTGAGGGAGCAAGCTGAGTGGATGAGAGACATGCATCTCACCTCCCCCCCCCCGTGGGAAATGGGCGGGTCTTGTGAATCATCATCATCACAGGACGATTTAGTCCAGATTAAAAAGGTAAAGGTGACCCCTGACAATTAAGTCCAGTCGTGTCCGACTCTAGGGTGTGGTGCTCATCCCCATTTCAAAGCCGAAGATCCAGCGTTGTCCGAAGACGCCTCTGTGGTCATGTGGCCGGCATGACTCTCCTTGCCGCAGTGCGTAGCATGCGGCTGGAACCTTCCCGCAAGCGCTGTTTACCTTCCCGCAAGCGGTACCTATTTATCTACTTGCATTAACATGCTTTGGAACTGCTAGGTTGGCAGGAGCTGGCCAAGCAACGAGAGTTCACCCCATCGCGGATTCGAACTGCCGACCTTTCGATTGACAGCTCATGCTTCAGCGGTTTAACCCACTGCGCCACAGTTACCCCTTAACACACTTTTGCTAGTAACTCTGCTGTATTTGCCAATAGAATCATCAAAGCGATAAAAGAGTTTATATTTTTTCCGTGATGTGAACATTTAGCTTTTTGAAGATGTTACTGAATGTGCTTATAGTGGTGAGAGGTGGGGCAAAGTGTAGCTGTGACTGCCTCCAGACCCTGGACTTGAGTTAACAGAATGCAGAATGTTAATTGTAATCTGCTTTACAGCACAATCCTGTATAACTCTTGCACTGGTGGGGCCACTGTGAGATACAGGAAGCTGGACTAGATGGCACTTTGGCCTGATCCAGCAAGGCTCTTCTTATGTTCTTATGTCTCACACAGACAACGTTCCTTCATATCAACAATATCTAATTAACAGCTCAATCCTGTGTAACTCTTGCACCGGTGTAAACCGGTGTAAGTGCACTTATGCCAGTGTAACTTGCTGTACGCCAGTGGACGCAAAACGTAAACCAGCGTAACCCCTCTCGGACGCCGTGCATGCGCAGTTCGGATGCAGGACTGACACCAGCACAACTCTGCTGGTGCAAGGGGCATTCTGGGGGTGTCTGAATGCCTCCTGCACCAGCGGAGTTGCGCTGGCATCTTTCCTGCGTCTGAACTGAGTCTAAGAGGGGTTATGCTGGTGTCCGTCCTGTGTTCATCGACATACGGCAAGTTACACTGGCATAAGTTCACTTACACCAGTGGATCGGACACGACTTAACGACTGAACAACAAAATGGAAATTAATGCCCTTTTGTGAGAATGCCAATGTTCTTTTCTTCCCATTAGGGTCCCTTTTGACTATGGAGAGTAAATATTGTTTGTTTGTTTTTCACATGTATCCTGCATGATACCAAAGAAATATGTTCTTTTATGCCAGAGGCTGATGATTTGATATAGAGAACTACCACTACCACATCTTTGGGGGTGGGGGAGAGGATCACCTGTAATGTGCATTCCTGCACCCACATTGATCAGCTCTTCAACAGCAGTGTCCTAGGAATCTTGCTGCTGATCTGCAAGTGCCCCGCTGGAAAATTTGAATTGCATAGAAGCACTTCAGTAGATTAAGAACTACCGGTATTTACAGGTGCAGCCCTAATCATGATTCATACCGTGTTCCTCTGAAGTACCAGACTAGATCCACAGGCTCTTTTCAGACTTCCTGCTTATGGAGAACCCTCACCATTTGGATGTACATACGGTATTTCTTCAATTCTAAGACGCATGTTTTTTCCCAATTAAGCAGTTCAAAAAATGGGGTGCGTCTTAGAATCGAAGGTCTCCAAAAAGCACCCCAAAATGCTATCTTCTTACTTACTGGGGCTTGGGGGAGCTTCAGGGAGACCCTCTTCAGGCCTCCCCAATCTTCAGTTCAGCAAAACCCGGTGATTTTCAGCCATTTCCGGTTTTCGCGAAAACCAGAAATGGCCAAAAATCGCTGTTTTTCGCCGAACTGAAGATCAGGGAGGCCTGCAGAGGGTTGCGCAGGCCTCCCTGAAGCTCCCCCAAGCCCAGGTAACGAAGGAAATGGCACTTTCTGGCAGGGCCAGAAATACTATGCAAAGGCAGTGCACTCAGCCATCCTCAGCTGCAGGAGACATGCTGGGGAGAGTTGGTGCTGAGCGGGTAGATTCAATGAAGGGACGTGAGTCTTACAATCAATTTATTTATTTTTTCCCCTGCTGGTGGTACTGAAAGTAAAGGTGCGCCTTAGAATCGATGGCGCCTTAGAATCGAAGAAATATGGTATTTTCATTGCATGAAATTCTGCGGTATGTTAAGAGTGTGCACACAAGCACAGAGCAGGCCTGTTAAAGCTCATTGTTGCCCTGTATGAATTGAGAAAGCACTCTGGGACACTCGAATGCACTCCTGCAGCTGTGCATTGCAGAAGAACACTGGTCATTGTGGGCACGCTGTCCATAAGGGAAATGGTTGAGGAACACAGATTGCAGCTCAAAAACTCTTTGAGTGCATAGCTGGTGTTTGTGCTGTTGCAGAAGACTCTGAAGTAGAGCCAGGTAGAGAGAAAGAAGGTGTAGGATATGAGAATGTTGTTGGTATTTGTGGGGCAACATGTTGTGTATCTCTGCCAGCAGATTGCAGCAGATGGGATGTGACGTTAGGGGGCCCTTGTATGGCAAAGTGGGAAGAAGCATTTGTGGTTGGTGCTGCTTGTGATGAGAGTATATGGTGAATGAACAGAGGAGTTGTGCCTTGCTGTTGTGGGGTTATGGTGTATCAGGGCATGTGGGGAACTTGCTCAGGGAGAATATTTCATTCAACTGTACCTGGAATACTGTAGTGGTGAGGATGAGGTTTCTTGCACAGCACCCTCAGGAAGACAAGCCTTGAGCTAGGAAGCCATTTTATAGCAAGGGAAGACCTGCTTCGGGCACGACATTATCCCCAAGCAGGAGTATCCTTCCTAAAGGAAAACGCCATATTCTTATTGTCAGAAAGCTATGCAAATGTCGGGTTCCCTCAGGATGTATACATGTGGCTGCCTGCCCAGAAATCCAGTGTGTTCATTCCCTGGACTGTCAAACATGGCTGACTTTTTATTAGTGAATAACAGGGATGTGGATCAAGTCTCTGACTCCAAGTCTCGAGTCAAGTCTCAAATCTCGGGTCCAAGTCTCAAGTCACGACCCAAGTCTTTGACTCCAAGTCTTCGGTTGCAAGTCCCTATCTATTTAATGGGGGAAACGTGTTGAAACCTGAATAAACTTTGACTTGTAAAAGGCTCGAGTCTTTTACAATCGCCGAGTCATGTCCGAGTCAAGTCATTGACGCGACTTGAGTCTGACTCGAGTCCGAGTCAATAGACTCAAGTCTACATCACTGGTGAATAATGTGCTGGAATATGAACATTCTGATATCAATTGTATTAGTCTGAGAGGTTGCTATTAGAAAAGCAGCTAGGTATACCTTTGCTATCACAATACCGCCACGACAACATAGCTATGCTATTCCTCTCGCCTCCCACACCCCTGATTCCTTTAATGAGGCTGTGCCTGGTATGCCAACACCACATGGGGAGACAACTGTAGCTGCCAGAAGAAGGGCCTTTGTAGCGATTGCCCCGAGCCTGTGCAGTGAATTTTATCCTGAAATTAGGAGTTCCTTGTCCTAACTCACCTTTTGAGAAAAGGCTACAAGGCACAACGTTTTCACTTGGCTTTTGGAGTAGGAGGATAGGTACTGGAGAATTCAATAGGCAATTTGGAGCCCAACCCTATCCTTCCCCCCCTCCCACTGGTGCAGCCATGCCAAAAAGGTGCGCTGTATCCAGTGGGGGTGGCAGATTGGGAGGCTTCTGAGGGGAAAGGGGTTTTAAATCCCTGGAGCAAGTCCAAGGAGAAAAAGGGGGTGGGGAGGCTGCCAAAAGGGAGGATAGGATCTGGCGTGCACCATTGTCACTGGATCCCGCTCCACTCCCCCCTCCCCCTCCACCCCTCCCGCTCCACCCTCCGTCAGCAGCCATTTTGCGACAGTGGAACTCAGTTCTGCTGTCGCAAAGCACTATGGCCTGCAGCCCAGTCCAGCATAGGATTGGTCTGCCGGTATTGCTCCTTTTTAATTGATTTTTAAAGCATGAAATGTTATATGTGTTATTTCTGTATGCTACTTTGAGTTGAGGAAAAGCAGCACAAACATTAAATAAATACATAACTTGGAAATAAGGGAATGCCTTTGAAAGAAAGAACTAAACCAAACAAAAAAGCACGTGAAGGAAAAGTGTACATTTCATGCAAGTATTAAACCATGATAGGCTATTTGCTTTGATCTCTTTGATAAAGTGATGTTCATCTTTTTTCCTTTGCAGATCAACGAGTGTAAGAGACCACTGGGGTGATATCTATAACTTCGTAAAGCAGCTGAGCGAGAGATTTGTGAAGTAGGTGACTCTACTTGTGGTTTTCAGGCTTAATTTAACTGGTTAAGATTGCAAAACAAATCCTTCTGCATTTAATGTTCAGCTGTAAACTGTTCATGAAAGAATTAGACATATGTATCCTTTTGCTCAGATAAGGGTACTTGTCTGGTAGCATGACGTTCTCTAAATATATTTGGAATGTCACATGTGGCTAACAGGCATGCGTTCTTCAGTGTTGTTTTTTTCAGATACTTTCTTTGTGCTTAGATTTTGGATTTGGTTTGGTTTTTGGATTGAATAAAATATGTTTTTTAGGGGTCAAGCTAAAACAGAGATTGGGACATATTTATGGTGGGTCACTAATCCAACACCTGCTATTAGTGTGCCAGCACAGAGCTGTTACTAAGGCCAAGGCATGTCTAGCCCAGCATTCTGTTTCCAACGATGGACACCAATCTTCATCAGACTGAAAGCCATTTGGACTTGACAAAACATGGAAGAATAGGATGCACAAATGACTTGCTATACCTGTCTCTTATGATTTCCCTTCTCACCCAAAGCGGATGATTTGAATCTATTTTCCTATTTTGAAATTTAACTCATATATTTCCTAACTTACAGCACGATCCTGCCTAAGATGCGGCGGCCGGCCTAAAAGGCCAGGCACTGCATCCTAGTCCGGATGGGGGCCACCTCGGGGGAAGGGGATGTTCATCCTCTTCCTCTGGTGTAAGCGCCGGAGGCTCCAATGGGCCTCCTCAGATGTGCGCAAGCTCTTTAGCTGGCGTGCGTCTGAGGAGGCCGTGTAAGGCCAACCTGGCCTGGGAAGGGGCATTGGATATTGGCGCAACCCAGTGCCAATATCCCCTCCCCCTCCCAGGCCAGGCCGACCAGTGGCCCCATCCCTCGCCACCCTGGCCTGCCCTTCCCACGCCCTCCCGCCGACCAGCCTAGGACTTACCTGGGTCGGCCTGCACAGGTCCTGGGCGATAGCGAAGTGAGCGGCTCTAAGCGCTTGCTCTGTTGGCCTATGTTTGCACAGGATTGCAAACATGCTAACTCATGCTAACGCATGGCTAACTCATGGCTATAACAATTAAAGTTTATTGCTTTCGTCTTAGGAGCATAATCCAAAACCTTTGGCCATGCAGCTTACATGCCTTGCACTGCAGAGCTATGTCTACTTGGAGATAACCGGAAGATGCCTGTTTGTTGCTCTCTGTACACACATGGCAGGATACTAAGCAAGATCACTGACCTGAAGTCTAAGGATGCAGTTCTGTGCAATCCTCACTTATTTGGAAATAAGTCTCTTTGAAAAAAGTGGGACTGTCTTAACATTCTGATCTGATGCATATTTACATGGAAGCAACAAGTGTCCAGAACTTTTCAGAAGCAAGATACGGTAGTTTCGGGAAGAAAAAAAATGTTTCCTTCATGAGATGGAAGGTACATGTCCATGCTGATTGGTCTGGAGTATTAGTATGAATACTATAAGTATTCATAATTTGAGAATTGAAATCATCGCAACACTCAGGTTTTTGAAATTCATAAAATAGGTGTGTGAAACTACCCATATGGCATCAGTGGATGATCCTGATAAGATACAGGGTGGCATCTCCTGGATTTTAACACCTGTGATGTCTTGCTGTTCCCTGGGTCCAGTAGTAAGCCCACAATAAGTAAGCCCATATAATTAATGACTGACTGTATCGTTGTTAACCTCAGGATTCAGATATTTGTCCCAGTAGTTCTCTTTTTCACATGGAAATTCAGCCTTTAACTCATAATCTCTTAAAACTGAACCATGACCATATACTGGTACTAAATGCTGAGTTGAAGCAGGTTTTCAATGTGAATGAGAGAACTAGGCAGAACAATATCTGACTCTAGGCACTAGCGTTGCCGGGGGTGGGGGTGGTGACGGCGTGGTAAGTGCTCCATGGCATTACACGAAGGTGCAAAGTGGCCCCTTCCACTTGCCGTCGGAGCCAGTGTGGCAGTGAAGGCAGCATTGCCTTCGCTGCCGGACTCCGACAGTGAGTGGAAGGGGCCACTTTGCACCTTCGTGTAACGCTGTGCAGCACTTATTGCACACCCCCCCCCCCGGGTATGCTGACTCTAGGCTTTATTAGGTTTATATTACATGAGTGCATTTTGGTGCAGAAAAGTAAGGCATTCATTAATAAACTAAATTTAAGATTTCATTTTAAACCACAAAATTTTATTTTTATAAAGAGGTGTTTAGTGTTTTTTTTTACAGTAGATTTAAATAAAAAATGTGATTATAAAATAATAACCAATTGTTTTCTACCAGACTTTCACCAAGTGAAATGTGTATGTTCTTTACTGGACAAATTATGAAGCACAATTATGAAGTCAGTCTCACTTCCTGTTTCTCAGTCACACTTCCTTCCTTTCACAGTTTCCAAAGTAGCTCTGGTGAAGAATATATATATGTCTGTTTTCTGCTGGAACTAGAATGGAGGGGTAAATGGAATTCAGTTCCATCCAGCTAGGCAATTTATTTATTTAAATATTTGTATCCTGCCCTGCCCTTCAGGAAGGCACACAAAGTGGCTAACAACACATTAAAAGAACTTTAAATAAAAATAAATTCAACATTAGCAAAAAGACAATGTTAAGCAATGTACAGCACTATAATGCAATATCAAAACAGCAGAACGAATAGAAAACAGAATAGATCCATATAAACATAGTCCTCAAATACTAAAATACTAAATGGAACAAAAAAATTTCAACTGCTTTTGGGACAGAGGAAGTGATGACACCAGCCTTACAACCAATGACAATGAGTTCCGTATCTCCTTACCCCGAGAGCCGCCCTACCCACCCAAATGGGTCTACACAAATGTATGCCATCTATTTTGCTGGTGTATATTCAAGCCGGCCGTGTAACGCTGGCCAGGCCCGGGAAGAGGGATAGGATATGGCGGAGCGTGCCACCGCTGATCCTTCCCCCACCCCAGGCCTGTGGACCAATGTGGCCTCCCGGAACGCCCCCTTCCCACCCTCCCTCCGCCACGCATTGGGGACTCTGCCATGGTGCTCTACTGTTCTGTGGCACTGGCGGAGTAGTGCAGGCCTCTCTGCCGGTGCCACTTACTCGTCGGGTGCTGCAAATGTGCTAAAATTAGACAGGATTGCGCTGACAGTGTGTAAATTGGAGTCCATGTGGCAGAAAGATTCCCCAGAACCCCACATGGTGTAGTGCCTTTTATTCCCTCAGTGCAGCTTCTTGCATTTCCGATTCTGTATTGAAGGCCAGGCTGTGTGTATTCCATGCGCCTGTGATTGCATTGCATAAGAAAGGAGTTAAGTGAATGGTGCAGAATTTTGCAAGCTTTCATTTTTGCTTTTGTGAAAAGGCATGTTGTGACTTGTGGCTATAAATTTGTCAATGTGTGAGAGGTGAACATAGGTGAAATTTCAAGCTAAGGCTTCAGCAGGCCTTGAATGACCTATGTATCTCCTTGTCTGTCTTTGTGGCTAGTGGAAGCAAAATAAAGTATGCAATCCAAGCAAATATGTGCAAAATCTGCTTTATTTGCGCAATTTATTCAGGCTGCAGAATTTTGCTTTTTATGGTACTGAATTTGGATTGCCCTTACACAGAGTTTAGATTCAAATAAAATTGCATAGCCCTGGAAGTGTGGGAAATTACTTCGTAAACGTTATTGTGAACCCAATCTTTATTCTCCCCCCCCCCGCCGATGCAGCTGCACCAAAAACGAGCACGCTTTATCTGGGGGGGGGCAGATTGGGAGGCTTCGGAGGGGAAAGGGGAATGATCCCTTTCCCCTCTGTAAGTCTACCGTTCTGCGGTGGGTCTGCACGGACCTGCGCCAGCGGAGACAAAGGGGGCGGGGAGGCTTGCAAAACAGGTGATAGGTTTTGGTGTGTGCCATCACCTCAGCCTCCCCATCCCCTGTTGCTTCCCGCTCCCCAACCAGTTTCATCCCTCCCAGAGGCGTCACTAGGACGCGCGTCACCCCAAGGTGACTAAGCCCCCCCAACTAAGCCCCGACTAAGCCCCCCCAATATAACTAATGAATTTTTGGGGGGCGACCCGGCTGCACCCTGCCCCGGGTGCCCCCCCGCCCCTTCGCGTCACCCTCCGGACGCTCCGAGGCCGGCCTGGGAGCCGGCCTCGGAGCGTCCGGCCCGGCCGGCGCTCCAGGGCCTTCTGAAAGAAGGCCCAATGCGTCAATACGGGTACTTTTACTTGTTTCGCGCATGCGCAGACCGTTTTCGTCTCTGTGCATGCGCGAAACAAGTAAAAGTACCCGTATTGATGCATTGGGCCTTCTTTCAGAAGGCCCTGGAGCACCGGCTGGGCCGGACGCTCCTAGGCCGGCTCCCGGGCCAGCCTCAGAGCGTCCGGAGGGCAACGTGCGTCGCGGGGGTGCGCGTGTCACCCCTTTGCGCGCGTCACCCCGTGGTGGCCCGCTCCCGTCGCTTGACGGGAGCGACGCCATTGATCCCTCCCCACCCACCCCGCTGCCTTACCTTCTCCGGCGGAGGCTGTGGTGTCCAGTGGCGGTGCTGCCGCTTCTTACGCCTTTTACGACAGCGGAAGTCTCTTCTGCTGTTGTAAGAGGCTCCACATGACAGCCCAGTCCGCAATAGGATCGGGCTGTGTAGCTAATTGTTTACCATGGAAATGTGAGTTTGGCCAGCTGGTGAGAGTCGTATGAAGAAGGCAGACCTAATTGCATATTCCTTCCATCCATCTTCCTATGACCTCAAACAAGTTTTCTATAGAACAAGGAAAGAAACCTAGTTGAAGCCCTTTCTGTAGCTTAATAAAAAGGTTCTAATCAGCTGTTCTGAAGAGGCCACGTGGTCTAGCCTTTCAGTTACTGGCAAAAGAGATGTTTATCTCTTCGCAACATGATCTGATTGGCCATTCCAAAGCCTTTCGGTCATCTTTTATTTCAGCAAAAAAAAATCCCACCCTTCCCTTTTTTTGGTTTGAATTGACTGAAATAAAAGTGATTTGGCTGAATTATGTGATGAACAGTTCTTAACAGCTTATTAGAGAACACCCCCCCTCTCTTTTTTTTTTTAAGCAAAAGAGGACAGCTTAATGGTTGACAAATGCTGTTCAGCACAGCATATGGTGAAAACGCAGAGCCGGTTTCATTATAAGAATTAGATCATTCTGGTATGAGTTGTACATCTGTTTCCCATTTTGCTGGGTCTGAGAGATGTAGGTCTTCAGTAGCAACATAACACACTCGTTTTATTCCTTTTTAAAGATCCTTGAACTTTCTTGAAAGTTCACCATCCTGAAAGTAGGACTTTTAAAGCACTCCTGTACTTTCCACCACAATAGAGTTTCTTAAAAGTGGCATTTAAAAAAAAAAGGGGGGGATTTGGCATATTTCCTGTATCTTTAAAAAAGAAAAGGAAAATCAGATTCATTCCATGAAAGACACTACAGTATTTAAGATTGACACCTCAACTTACAGCCCAATCCTGTGTAACTCTTGCACCGGTGTAACAGTAGATCCACCAGTGTAAGTGCACTTATTCCAGTGTAACTTGCCGTACGGTGACGGACACAGGCGTAATCCCCATCGGACGCCGCACACGTGCAGTTTGGATGCAGGACGGACAACAGCGCAACTCCGCCGGCGCAGGGGGCATTCCGTGGGCATCTGAATACCCCCGGAATGCCCCCTGCGCCGGCGAAGTTGCAGCGGTGTCCGTTCCGCATCTGAACTGCGCATGTGCGGTGTCTGAAGGGGGTGTCTGAAGGGGGGTCCATTCTGCGTCCGTCGGCGTATGGCAAGTTACACTGGCATAAGTGCACTTACACCGGTGGATCTACTGTTACACCGGTGCAAGAGTTACACAGTATTGGGCTGTTAAAATATTTTTCTGTCTACATCAAATCATGTAAAGCCATGTCCAGAGCTGGACTCAGGACATCACATCACACCCTTGGACAGCTGCTGGGGGCCCCAGCCTGGGGCCAAGCTTCTTTGGGAGGGGAGCATTATGGATATGCCCTGGCTCCCAGTGGAGAATTGGAACTAGTCAGCCAACGGCTAGCTGGCCCACCTCCCTTGATCCTGGCAGTGGGTGTGACAGCTGAGCTAACACAAGAAAAATAGAAACTGGTATCTGCTGCCGGACCTGCTGCCACCATGATAAGGGGAAGAGGCCCACTAAAGTGGGGGGTCCCCACTGAACGGCCTCTTGCTGTGTACATGTGGAAAGGCAAATGCAGTTCTAATGAAGAGGAGGGATCATAGCTGAACGGGCACCAAGAAAGACCCTAGGCTCACCTCTTCAGCAAAATACCTCTGCTTGAATCTCTTGTCCATCCTACCCTCTTCTCTTGAGCTTGGGGTGGGGCCAGGGATGTGTAGGGGGGGGAGGTGAAGTTGGTCTCTAGCTGACAAGGACTGTGCCTAATAGTTGCTCAAGCCTGTAAGTAACCGTGACCTGAAAGTCTCTTCTCTGTAGGGATCAGGGTGTGTCTAATGTGACCTATATTCAGGCTTACCAGATCGTCACCGGGACGGGAGCGGTCTAACCTTAAGGGGGCGGGGCGTGGGGGGCCCAGAACGTTCTGGCCCCCCCACGCCCCGCCCCCTTAAGGGTAGACCGTTCCCATCCCGGCGATGATCTGGTAAGCCCCCCCACGCCACGCCCCCTTAAGGGTAGACCGCTCCCGTCCCGGCGACGATCTGGTAAGCCTGCCTATATTGGTATACCATCTGCTTTGCTGGTACGCATCTCTCCTGGAAGTTCTTTAGCTAAAACTGGAGGGTGGTGCAGAGGCCCCAAACAGGCTCCACTTTCAGTATTAGCAGCTGCCAGTCAGACTAGAAAGTACAACCGATGTACAGGACAACGTAAGGTAAAGGTAAAGGTGACCCCTGACAATTAAGTCCAGTCGTGTCCGACTCTAGGGTGTGGTGCTCATCCCCATTTCAAAGCCGAAGAGCCAGCGTTGTCCGAAGACGCCTCCGTGGTCATGTGGCCGGCATGACTCTCCTTGCCGCAGCGCGTAGCATGCGGCTGGAACACGGAGCGCTGTTTACCTTCCCACAAGCGGTACCTATATCTACTCACATTAACATGCTTTGGAACTGCTAGGTTGGCAGGAGCTGGCCAAGCAACGAGAGCTCACCCCGTCGCGGATTCGAACTGCCGACCTTTCGATCGGCAGCTCATGGGTAATGTGAGTGAAAGCAAACAGTGCATTCAGCTTTTGAAACATTGCAGATTTGGGATCATGTTGTACATCACCTGAAATTCAGAATGACTGAATTGCTCTGGAGACCTCCAGAATCGGGTTTTTGTGTTTTCTTGGATTCTGTCTCAAAGGTCAATGAAGAGAGATCCTCTGAGTCTTGCCGTGGCAAAGATCCCAGTGAAATGCGTGTGGGGGCTGCTTCTGCTGTCTGCAACAGTCTAATTGATGTGTTTTCTTTTTTCTTTTTGTCTTTAAAAGCCCCCGGATGAGATTATGCTTCATAGCATTTTCCTCAAAAGCTGAGGTCATCATGCCATTAACAGGAGACAGGTGAGTAAATGGCATTGTTGCTTGTATCTTTTAGAGCCCAGATACTGGCAAAGTGATAATACCGTATTTCTTCGAGTCTAAGGCGCCATCGATTCTAAGGCGCACCTTTACTTTCAGTACCACCAGCAGGGAAAAAAAAATCCATCAATTGTAAGACTCGCCTCCCTTCATTAAATCTACCCGCTCAGCACCAACTCTCCCCAGCATGTCTCCTGCAGCTGAGGATGACTGAGTGCACTGCCTTTGCATAGCATTTTTGGCCCCGTCAGAAAGTGCCATTTCCTTCATTACCTGGGCTTGGGGGAGCTTCAGGGAGGCCTGCGCGACCCTCTGCAGGCCTCCCTGATCTTCAGTTCGGCGAAAAACAGCGATTTTTGGGCATTTCTGGTTTTCGCGAAAACCAGAAATGGCTGAAAATCACCGGTTTTTGCCGAACTGAAGATCAGGGAGGCCTGCAGAGGCTTGCGCAGGCCTCCCTGAAGCTCCCACAAGCCCCAGTAAGTAAGAAGATAGCATTTTGGGGTGCTTTTTGGAGACCTTCGATTCTAAGACACACCCCATTTTTTGAACTGCTTAATTGGAAAAAAACATGCGTCTTAGAATTGAAGAAATACAGTACTTCTTTAACAGCACAATCCTGTGTAACTTTGCACCGGTGTAACAGTAGATGCACCGATGTAAGTGCACTTATGCTGGTGTAAGTGAACTTACGCCGGTGCATCTGCTGTTACACTGGTGCATCTACTTTTACACCGGTGCAAAGTTACGCAGGATTGTGCTCACTGTCACAATATGGAACTCTACAGGTGATGAAAAACCCTGCAATTTACTATTGGCAGGGAATTAGCCTTAGGCCTAACTCCGTGTCCAATACCATGATTTCCTATCTCGGTGTAATAGGGAATAGCCTGCCTGCCTGCCGGAGGAACAGTTATGCTGTGCTGCTGTTGCAAGAGTGTAAAATGCATTATATATAAGGGGCCAAACTGCATGTGACATTTAAAGCATTATTAGCACTGACTGATGGACTTAATTTGTCTTGAACTGGGACTAGGGTGAGAAGGTAGGGCAATCTGTAGGGCCCCCGATCCAGCTGCTACTTACCCAGAAAAAAGCTCTCATTGGCGCCCATTCCAGCTGCTGTTTACTAAGAAAAATTAAGCTTATCAGTACTAATAAAATTTTAAATGTTATGTATATATATTTATGAAGTGTCAAAGTAGAAATGCCTTGGCTTTGTTCAAGGAATCATTACAAATATACCCAGTGTTAGGGAGAGAGCCGCAAATTGCTGCCTCCAACATAGCCCAGAGCATATTTTACTTTTTTCCTTCTGGTTGGCTAATTGAAAACAACTAGTTGAAAGTAGAAACCATCAGTGTTGTAGAAAACAAAAGGAAGCTTTTTTTTGAGCTTAGAAAAAGTCTCCTCTCTATAGAACCAGCATTATCCAGGAACAGATGACACAGGCCAAAACCTGCTTACCAGAGGTAACAGTGGGGTGGGCATATGAACTATAAGTAGTGATTCCTCTTCCATCTTGTTTCTAATTCGTCTGCAGGAAAAACAGCCCTAGTGTCTGTCTGTAGCCTAATGGACCACAGTATTCAGGAGTATCAGTAAATCTGGGTAGTAAGTTAAACGTTGTGCATTTGTTCACTGAATGATGCTTTTGCTTCAAGATGCAAGAAACGGCCTCATTCCGAGTCACGTAAGCAGTCGAGCTTGCCTGGTGTGGTCTGTCTTTGACTGGAAGCAGCTCTTTATGGTCCTGGGGAAAGCTTTTTCTCAGCCTTGTTACCTGGGATCTTTAATCTGAGAGCTAGTGTAGTGTACTGTTCAAGAGTCTGAGCGGTGAACTTGGACATCACCAGTTCAAATGTTCCTTCTATCGTGAAGGAGCCCACTAAGTGGGTTTAAGCAAGCCCTTTGTCTCTTTGCCTCATTGCCTGTCTGCAAATGCTTGGTACTAAATGTTTGGTATCCAGCCTGTCTGGATACTAAAGCTTGGTATGTGGCAGAATGAGCTAATAGGGTGAGCTATAGCCTATAACTTCAGCAGTATGTGGACCGAGAACTACCAGACGTACAAGCTGGGTTTCGAAGAGGCAGAGGAACTAGAGATCAAATTGCCAACATGCGCTGGATCGTGGAAAAAGCCCGAGAGTTCCAAAAAACCACCTACTTCTGCTTCATTGACTACGCAAAAGCCTTTGATTGTGTGGATCACAACAAACTGTGGCAAATTCTTAAAGAGATGGGGGTACCAGACCACCTTACCTGTCTCCTGAGAAACCTGTATGCGGGTCAAGAAGCAACAGTTCGGACCGACCATGGAACAACCGACTGGTTCAAAATTGGGAAGGGAGTCTGGCAAGGCTGTATATTGTCACCCTGCTTATTTAACTTATATGCAGAGTACATTATGAGAAATGCAGGGCTGAATGAATCGCAAGCCAGAATCAAGATTGCCGGGAGAAATATCAACAACCTCAGATATGCAGACGATACCACCCTAATGGCAGAAAGTGAAGAAGAACTAAAGAGCCTCTTGATGAGGGTGAAAGAGGAGAGTGCAAAAGTTGGCTTGAAACTCAACATTAATAAAACTAAGATCATGGCATCTGGGCCCATCAATTCCTGGCAAATAGAAGGGGCAGAAATGGAAGCAGTAACAGATTTTACTTTTCTGGGCTCCAAGATCACTGCAGACGGAGACAGCAGCCATGAAATTAAAAGACGCTTACTCCTTGGAAGGAAAGCTATGGCAAACTTAGACAGCATAATAAAAAGCAGAGATATCACCATGCCAACAAAAGTTCGCATAGTCAGGGTGATGGTGTTCCCAGTAGCAATGTATGGTTGCAAGAGTTGGACCATAAGGAAGGCTGAGCGCCGAAGAATAGATGCTTTTGAACTGTGGTGCTGGAGAAGACTCCTGAGAGTCCCTTGGACTGCTAGGAGATCAAATCAGTCAATCCTAAATGAAATCAACCCTGACTGTTCCCTGGAAGGACAGATACTAAGGCTGAAACTCAAATATTTTGGCCACCTAATGCGAAGAGAGGACTCTCTGGAGAAGACTCTGATGCTGGGAAAGATTGAAGGCAAAAGGAGAAGGGGAAGGCAAAGGCCAAGGATGAGATGGTTAGACAGCATCACCGATCCAACAAACATGAAAATGAGCGAACTCAGGAAGATAGTGGAGGACAGGAAGGCATAGCGGGGTATGGTTCATGGGATCACGAAGGGTTGGACACGACTTAACGACTGAACAACAACAAATAGCCTATAACAGCATTTCTCAAAGTGTGAGTCTCGACCCACTTGGTGGGCCGCGGGTTGGGTCTCCCCACCTGCCCTTGCGCCAGTTTGGCTCCAAATTGGAGCCATTCCGGAAGACCAATTACTTACTGGGAGTCTCCAGAGGTCTCTTCTGGGTAGTGCCGGGCCCGCAACCCACTCTACTGGCCTCCGAAGGCCTCGGAATGACCCGCAGAAGTGTCGGAAAGCTACTTCAGGTTTTCGTAAGCAACAGGAAGTAGCTTTCCGTTGCTTCTGAGGCCCACGGAGTTCAGTAGATTGAGTCACGGGCCCAGCATGACCCGGAAGAGGCCTCCGGCTCCACTGGGAGCAGCGAGTCCTGACCCACCTGGGAGGACGAGATGGGTCACGGTGCGGATATGTTTGGGAACCGCTAGCCTATAGCATTCAGAAATGTGATCCCTCACCTGCAGCCTGTAGGTTGCAGGTCAGGGTTCAAATTTCTGAATGCTCTTCTATGAAACAAAATCCCTGTAAGTGGAAAGGAGCAGACTGGACTGGTTTGTGCTAGTTTTTAACTTGCAGGCAGTGGCATATCTAGGGTATGGGAAGTAGGGCATGTGCCCTGGGTGCCACTTGAAGGGGGGTGTCACTGGGGAGGCGGCGGTGGCGCCTTGCAATCCGGCCTCCAAAAGAGAAGGGCGGCCAGATTGTAGGGCCGAGGAGAGGAGAACCCAGAATTAACGTAACAACGTCACTGCCCTGGGTGCCACGGCCTCTACGTCTTGCACGGAAACAGGTTTTTACACAGAGAAGCATTTTAAAAAAAATGATGCTCTCCTCCTGTAGCTTGAAGTGTTACAGTCCTCTCTGCCACCTCATTTTGCTGCATGTATTGACAAGGCCCAGTACTCCCTACCTTGCAGGGTTGTTTGCAAAGAGATAATGTATAGATTTGAGTACTCAAATGCAGTGTAAATGCTGAATAGCATAGCATAGCAGTATTAACTGGAGGTACCAAGGTCCTAACTGGAACTAAGCCATGTGCCTTCCTGTGTTTGATCACAGGTATGAAGGATTCGGAGGAAGCAATTGTGAAGTGGGGTAGGGGAGAGAACAGGCGTGATGACTGCTAAAAGTGTCTTCTCTGAAAGACAGAGGTGTGAGATTCATGCACATATGTTACACTGACAAGAGATATTCTATTTGTAACTGTTCAGCACAAATGCAGACAGCCTGCGAGTTGCAGTCAACTGATGTCTTTTCCTCCCTTTGTATTGAATTTTAAGTGGTTTAAGACTTCCAAAACTGGTCTGTTGTTAGGTATCCAAATCTAAGACCTGGAGTCTTTCTTTCTTTCTTTCTTTCTTTCTTTCTTTCTTTCTTTCTTTCTTTCTTTCTTTCTTTCTTTCTTTCTTTCTTTCTTTCTTTCTTTCTTTCTTTCTTAAAGCAAAGCAAAGCATCATCTTACTAAATTGAATGACTCTCTGCTTTCATTGCTATATATGTGTGGTGTATAACGGTAGAATACAGAATGTAGTTCTGTTGTAAAAGCCACAGGCCATGGCAACAAAAAGCGAAATAAGAAGAAATATGGACTGTAATACAAGCTGTTATTTATTTGGGGCAGCCAGAGACCTTTGGGTACCTGAGGCAGGGCACCAAATGCTGCCCATCTGCCCTCCATCTCCTCCGTTTCCTGAATAAGGTAATTGTGTTCTTATCGTATTGGTTGCCCAGTTGTTTTGGGGCATGATTCAAGGTGCTGGTTATCGCCTTTATGACCCTTGACGGCTGCAGGTCATCACTCTGCCACTGGCCTGTCATCACCATGACAGCCGTGCATCATCTGGGTGACGTCCATGTGTCACCACTGTGAAGTTGGTACATCACCTGTGTGATTCTGTCTGGCATCATTGTGCAGTTAGCACGTCATCTGTGTGCTACCCGTGCCAACAGAGTCACCAGTGTGATGTCCAAGGAGCCAATGACTGCATCCAGTTAGCCCCAACACTGGCAGCCAGAGAAGCACCGCCAAGGTGAACTGTGCAGGGGGGGAGCAGGTGCAGGGGATGAAGAGGAGGACCAATCCCCTGCCTCCCACTAGGAATGAGCAGCACAGCAACAGGCACTACTCCCATCCAGAACATAAGAAGAGCCCTGCTGGATCAGGCCAAAAGCCCATCTAGTCCAGCTTCCTGTGTCACACAGTGGCCCCACCAGATGCCTCAGGGAGCACACAAGACAACAAGATAACCTGTTTCCCGTTGTCACTCCCTTGCACCTGGCACAGAGAAAACCCACTTCTAAAACCTCTAAAACCAGGAGGTTGCTTATGGCTTGTAACCTGTGATGGTCTTTTCCTCCATGAATCTGTCCAAACCCCTTTTAAAGGCATCTAGGCCAGGTGCCCTCCTTCATGGATCATTGCCTTGTCGTGGCGAAGGGGCTTGTGTAACTCAATGAAGCCATGAGCTATGCCGTGCAGGGACACCCAAGACGGACAGGTCGTAGCAGAGAGTTCTGACTAAAAGTGATCCACTGGAGAAGGAAATGGCAACCCACTCCAGTAACCTTGCCAAGAAAATCCCATGAACAGTACCAAAAGGCTAAAAGATATGACGCCGGAAGATGAGCCCCTCAGGTCGGAAGGTGTCCAATATGCTACTGAGGAAGAGCGGAGGACTATTCCAAGTAGACCCAGAAAGAGTGAAGCGGTTGGGCCAAAGCCAATAGGACGTCCAATTGTGGATGTGTCTGAGGTTGAAAGGAAAATCCAATGCTGCAAGGAGCAATACTGCTTAGGAACATGGAATGTGCGGTCTGTGAATCAAGGCAAGCTGGATGTGGTCAAAAATGAGATGATAAGATTGAACATTGACATCTTGGGAATCAGCGAACTAAAATGGACGAGCATGGGCGAATTTAAGTCAGGTGACCATCATATCTACTACTGTGGGCATGAATCCCTTAGAAGAAATGGAGTAGCCCTCATAGTCAATAAAAGAGTGGGAAAGGCAGTACTGGGGTGCAACCTCAAAAACGACAGAATGATTTCAGTTCGAATCCAAGGCAAACCATTCAACATTACAGTAATCCAAGTGTATGCCCCAACCACTGATGCCGAAGAAGATGAAGTTGACCGGTTCTATGAAGACCTACAACACCTTCTAGAACTAGCACCCCAAAAAAGATGTCCTTTACATCATAGGAGACTGGAATGCTAAAGTAGGAAATCAAGAAATAAACGGAACAACAGGCAAGTTTGGCCTTGGAGTGCAAAATGAAGCAGGGCAAAGGCTAACGGAGTTCTGTCAAGAGAACACGCTGGTCATAGCAAACACTCTTTTCCAACAACACAAGAGGCGACTCTACACATGGACATCACCAGATGGTCAATACCGAAACCAGATAGATTATGTGCTTTGCAGCCAAAGATGGAGAAGCTCTATACAGTCAGTAAAAACAAGACCTGGAGCTGACTGTGGCTCAGATCATGAGCTTCTTATTGCAAAATTCAGGCTTAAACTGAAGAATGTAGGGAACACCACTAGACCAGTCAGATATGACCTAAACCGTATCCCTTATGAGTATACAGTGGAGGTGAAGAATAGATTTAGGGCATTAGACCTGGTAGACAGAGTGCCTGAAGAACTATGGACGGAAGTTCGTAACATTGTACAGGAGGCAGCAACTAAAACCATCCCAAAGAAAAAGAAATGCAAGAAAGCAAAGTGGCTGTCAGATGAGGCTTTACAAATAGCTGTGGAAAGAAGGAATGCAAAAAGCAGGGGTGAAAGGGAAAGATATAATCAACTGAATGCAGATTTCCAGAGAATAGCAAGGAGAGATAAGAAGACCTTCTTAAATGAGCAATGCAAAGAAATCGAGGAAAACAACAGAATGGGGAGGACTAGAGATCTCTTCAATAAAATTGGAGATATCAAGGGAACGTTTTGTGCAAAGATGGGCATGATAAAGGACAAAAAAGGCAGAGACCTAACAGAAGCAGAAGAGATTAAGAAGAGATGGCAAGAATACACAGAAGAACTATACAAGAAAGATCTGAATGTTCCTGATGACCACGCTGGTGTGGTCACTGACCCAGAGCCGGACATCCTAGAGAGTGAAGTCAAGTGGGCCTTAGGTAGCATCACTAACAACAAAGCTAGTGGAGATGATAATATCCCAGCTGAGCTACTTAAAATCCTAAATGATGATGCTGTGAAAGTGCTGCACTCAATATGCCAACAAATTTGGAAAACTCAGCAGTGGCCAAAGGATTGGAAAAGGTCAGTTTACGTTCCAATTCCAAAGAAGGGCAGTGCCAAAGAGTGCTCAAACTATCGCACAGTTGCACTCATTTCACATGCTAGCAAGGTTATGCTCAAAATCCTACAAGCTAGGCTTCAGCAGTACGTGGACCGAGAACTACCGGACGTACAAGCTGGGTTTCGAAGAGGCAGAGGAACTAGAGATCAAATTGCCAACATGCGCTGGATCATGGAGAAAGCCCGAGAGTTCCAAAAAACCACCTACTTCTGCTTCATTGACTACGCAAAAGCCTTTGATTGTGTGGATCACAACAAACTGTGGCAAATTCTTAAAGGGATGGGGGTACCAGACCACCTTACCTGTCTCCTGAGAAACCTGTATGCGGGTCAAGAAGCAACAGTTCGGACCGGCCATGGAACAACCGACTGGTTCAAAATTGGGAAGGGAGTACGGCAAGGCTGTATATTGTCACCCTGCTTATTTAACTTATATGCAGAGTACATTATGAGAAATGCAGGGCTGAATGAATCGCAAGCCAGAATCAAGATTGCCGGGAGAAACATCAACAACCTCAGATATGCAGACGATACCACCCTAATGGCAGAAAGTGAAGAAGAACTAAAGAGCCTCTTGATGAGGGTGAAAGAGGAGAGTGCAAAAGTTGGCTTGAAACTCAACATTAATAAAACTAAGATCATGGCATCTGGGTCCATCAATTCCTGGCAAATAGAAGGGGCAGAAATGGAAGCAGTAACAGATTTTACTTTTCTGGGCTCCAAGATCACTGCAGACGGAGACAGCAGCCATGAAATTAAAAGACGCTTACTCCTTGGAAGGAAAGCTATGGCAAACTTAGACAGCATAATAAAAAGCAGAGATATCACCATGCCAACAAAGGTTCGCATAGTCAGGGCGATGGTGTTCCCAGTAGCAATGTATGGTTGCGAGAGTTGGACCATAAGGAAGGCTGAGCGCCGAAGAATAGATGCTTTTGAACTGTGGTGCTGGAGAAGACTCCTGAGAGTCCCTTGGACTGCTAGGAGATCAAATCAGTCAATCCTAAATGAAATCAACCCTGACTGTTCCCTGGAAGAACAGATACTAAGGCTGAAACTCAAATATTTTGGCCACCTAATGTGAAGAGAGGACTCTCTGGAGAAGACTCTGATGCTGGGAAAAATTGAAGGCAAAAGGAGAAGGGGAAGGCAAAGGATGAGATGGTTAGACAGCATCACCGATGCAACGAACATGAAAATGAGCGAACTCAGGAAGATAGTGGAGGACAGGAAGGCCTGGCAGGATATGGTTCATGGGATCACGAAGGGTCGGACACGACTTACCGACTGAACAACAATAACAGGCCAGGTGCCATCACCACGTCCTGTGGCAAGGAGTTCCACAGATGAATTACACGCTGGGTAAAGAAATATTTCTTTTGTCTGTTCTAACTCTCCCTCCACTCAATTTTAGTGCATGTCCCCTGGTTCTGGTGTTGTGTGAGAGGGAGAAGAATTTCCCTCTATCCACTCTCTTCATCCCATGCATAATTTTATACGTCTCAATCATGTCCCCCCTCAGGCGCTTTTTTTCTAGGCTGAAAAGCCCCAGACGCTGTAGCCTTTCCTCATAAGGGAGGTGCTCCAGCCCACGAATCATTCTGGTCGCTCTTTTCTGCACCTTTTCCAATTCAACTATATCCTTTTTGAGGTGTGGTGACCAGAACTGGACACAATACTCCAGATGTGGCCTTACCATCGATTTGTACAAAGGCAGAATGATATTGGCCGTTTTATTCTCAATCCCTTTTTTAATGATCCCGAGCATGGAATTGACCTTCTTCACAGCCGCCGCACACTGGGTCGACACTTTCATCGACCTGTCCACCAGCACCCCAAGATCTCTCTCTTGATCCGTCACAGACAACTCAGAACCCGTTAGCGTATATGTGAAATTTTGGTTCCATAGGGAGATGTCCCAGGAAAACAACACACAACATGATACAACGATGCCACAGCATCCCTACCTCCTACGGGAGTTACAGTGGCATCAGCATCAAATGGGGAAAAGGAAAGAGCTACTAGGAGCATCTGAACCCCTTATCCCACTCACACAAACACACATATCAAGGAATACATTTTTAAGCAGAGCAGAACAAGTGTAGAAAAATAGCTCCCTAGGAAGGGGGCAGCCATGTACTGAAACAAACGCACAAGTCTCTCCATGGCAAGGCTTCAAGTCCGTGTGATGACATCCACCAGGTGGAAGGAGCCGTTATGCCAGGGGAGGGACTGGGGGAGGATTTTTTTTTTTTAAGAGATCAAAGGTGAGATTTTCCGGATTCTGCACCCAAACCACATTCTGAGTTTCCATGTTCTGAGTGCTTGTGGGAATTTAGGGCATTGCATACAAGATGGCCCACAGACCTTGGTCTTGGAGCCTGGAAAACGTACTGCTATTCTGTGCTGCACCTTGCTGGTATTCTTCCATTGCTCACTGCACCGCACGTGACTGGCTGTGGGAAGTCTGTGTTGCATTGTGATCAATGCTCCCGATGGCTGATCAACATGGATACCCAAAACAGGAGAAACCAAATCTAGGAATTAGTAGATCCAAGGTAACTATGAGGTGAAACTGATCAGAGAAGAAAATCCTTTGAGGGTCCTGTACTCCAGGGAATGTGGGTGATGCAAGTCAATCCCATGAGGTCCTGAGAGTTGATGTTGAACCCTGATGGGGAGCCTCTCTGTTTGCCCCGACCCTCTCTCTGCATCCCTTTCCATGTCCAAGGTCTTCCATTCTTTACTTCCTCCTGTTTCAGAGTACCGCATTAGGAGGCATATGGTGACTTGCCCTCCCTTACTGCAGAAGCTCATTCTTCTTTTTCTGTTATTTATTCGTTGGGCCCCACTGCCGAAATAGGCCTGGAGGTGTCAGAGATTGCTGAGAGGTCTCGGTTATATGCTGGATAAATAACATTGAACTGATTGTACAAGAGCTATTTTTTGCGCTGCGAAATCTGTTTCAGAAAACTGGAACTTGATTTGCCGTTTGTTTCTTGGCAGCGGAACTGCCAGAGCCTGTGGACATGCTGCCACTCATTCCTGGCAAGCACAAAGTGTCTGCTTTGTAATCTGCATTTGTACATAATCATTTTCAAGTTGTTTTCAATAGACGCCGAGTGTAAAATATTTTGGATTAAACAGATTGCATTAACTTTACGTAACTCGCTCAGCTGCCATCTATAGCGCACAGCATGTCTTCCGTTGCAGTCAGGACTGCCAGTACAGATCGAAATTGTTTTATACTGTACATGTCTTTCTACCTTTTCGATTATGGGAGGAGGGGAGAAGGCCAACTGAGGGTGGTTTTGAAACGGAGGAGGCTTTGTAATCTGCAATACAAAAAAGTAAAGAATACAGTGTGCGTTGCATTCTATCAAATCTTGTTCCAGCTCTGCCTTTTTATGGTTGCAACTTTTGTGCTTTTAAAAGGGCTACTTTACACGTGTCACTTTACATTGTAATTTCTGAAGCAGTGACTGTGTTCACAGCTCAGAATAGTGGAAGAATTACTACTGCCTAGTGGTGGGATCAAGTCCCAGCAGTTAATAGACTTTAATAGACCTAGTGGTGGAGAGAAGTCCCAGCAATTAATAGACTTGGGGATCAACAGGCCCCAAACGACCCGGCAGTGGCGCAATGTTTGTACTTTTGCTGCGCCTTTTACAACAGCAGATCACAAAAAAGGCCATAGGATTGGGCTGTAAATCCAGTAAGCAGGCTGCCTATTGGATTGTTCTGGTGTTGGTCAGAAGCTTACCGAAGCCTGAAATATGTTGCTTTCCTGTGTGATTAATCCTTTGCTTTGTTTTCTGCTTATTCTCAGAAGTGAAATTCAGAGAGGCCTTGAAGCATTGCGTGTGAAGCAGCCAAAAGGTGAGACATACATGCATGAAGGATTGAAAATGGTAAGTTTTGTTTCCCCCCTCTTTTAAACCAGCTACACAATTTTCAGTGCTCAAGGCTCCTCTCCTGTCGATTGTGAGCGATTTAGTCATCTGTCTATGTCTCTTATGTTCAGATGTTACATTAAAAACAAAATCATTATCGTGCTTTGAAATCAGTGGCGTCGCCAGGCGCCCCCGCATCTGGGGCCGCCCCCCCCAACGCCCCCAATAAAACTGTCAAAAAATTTAGGTTTCGGTTTCGAAACCTATTTTTGACAGTGTTATTGCCGTCTTTTTCCTTTTTCTGGCGATTTAAAGTGCAAACACAGGGATGTTAAAGTGAATGTTTGCTTTGCAGGCACTTATCTTGTAAATGGGGCGCTCCAGGATGTTCCAGCGATGATCTTCTTCCTGCGCCCGGGCGCGGCTTCTCCCTGCACCCGGCCGCAGACTCCGTACCGCCCCCAGCAGCTGTTTCTGGAGTTTGCGCATGCGCAGACCCACGGAGTTTCCAGGCACGTACTGGGAATGCGCAAAGACTCCGTGGGTCTGCGCATGCGCAAACTCCGGAAACAGCTGCTGGGGGCAGTATGGAGTCCGCGCCCGGGTGCAGGGAGAAGCCGCGCCCGGGCGCAGGAAGAAGATCATCGCTGGAACGTCCTGGAGCGCCCCATTTACAAGATAAGTGCCTGCAAAGCAAACATTCACTTTAACGTCCCCGTTTTTCGCACTTTAAATCGCCAGAAAAAGAAAAAAAGCCGAAAAATATGCGAGTTTCAGGAGGCTCTCGCCCCCCCCCAGAGGCCCTCCGCCCTGGGGCCCGCTGCACCACCGCCCCATATCAGCCTACGCCCCTGTTTGAAATGAGGTATAGCTAAGCAAGGATATAATTATGCATGGTGTGGAGAAAGTGAAGTTCTTTCCCCTTCCTCACAACACCAGAAACAGTGAAACTGATTGGCAGGAGATTTAGGATGGACAAAAGGAGAGGTTTCTTCACACCACGCATAACTGGTCTATGAAATTCGTTGCCCCAACACGTGGTGATAGCCACTAAATTGGATGGCTTTAATGAAGTGTCAAAGCAGACACTGTCAATGGCTATTAGTCAGGATGACGATGTGCTACCTCTGATTTCAGCGGCAGTATGCCTCTGAATATCAGTTGCAGAGGAGCAATGGCGGAAGAGAGGTATGGCTTTCCTTCCTGTGTATGGGCTGCCCACAGGCATCTAGTGGGCCATTGACGGATAACAAGATGCTGGATTAGATGGGTCTTTGGCCTGATCTGGCTGGACTTTTCCTATGTTCTTATCTCTGTGTCCTTAACATTTCATAGGTCCTGGTAGCTATGACAGTGTTGATGTTTTAAATGAGAACCTAGAAAGTTCCCTGAGTAGGTAAAAAAACAAAACCTGTTTCACTTATGGACTACAGCTTGAGGCCAATATTAGAAGAAATTATATGGACTACATCTTGAGGTTTCCTATGTGGGTACCATTTCTGTATAGGAGATCCCAGTGTGCATGTACCCTGTCAAGAGGGATGGATGCTTGAATGTCTAGAAGCAGCTAAGAGTACTCTGCACCATCAGAAGAAAGTTGCCTCACATTGGTCTCACAGATACACCCCTCCTCCCCCAGTGGTATGGAAGGGGAGGAACCAGCATGGGCTTACTGTAAGTCTTCAGTGCATGTGGACTATCAGCGCAATCATATCCAACTTACACCACCGGTGTAACCAGTAGGGGAGGGCAGGGCGGGAGGCTTTGGAGCGGAGGGGAGATTTAAATCCCCTTTGAATCCCCCTTTGGAGGGGATTTGAATCGCCTTTCTGTTCTGAGGCCTCCCGTTCTTGCTGCACCACTAGTTACCAGAGGCGTCGCTCCGGTAGGGGCGGTACCGTAAGTTTCACCCCATCCTAGTCCCGTTTACCAAGCCAACAGGAGGTGGCCCCGCCCCCTCACTGTCGGAGCCATTCCGGGCGGAGAAAGCAGCAGGCAAGAGACTCCCTGCCCGTTGCTTTCTCCGCATGGGAATGGCTCCGACAGTGAGGGGGCGGGGCCATCTCCTGTCGGCTTGGTAAACGGGACTAGGACGGGGTGAAACTTACAGTACCGCCCCCACCGGAGCGACGCCTCTGCTAGTTACACCGGTGGTGTAAGTTGGATAGGATTGCACTGTATAGCAATCAGATGTGCTTCTCAAGTGTATCCTAACACTAAACTTATCATTGGTAGAATCTTTTGATTTGTTGCTTGAGATCCATCCTGAGGAACAGGTTATGCCAAGTATTGAAGCATCTCACATCCTAGGTCCTGCAAAGCTGAGTGCAGCTAGGTGAGGGGATGGCAAATCAAGCCTGTAGCAGCATATAGCAGAAAGCACAGGGCCTTGTTACACAGGTGAAAGATTTGATTTGAACATTAAATTAGGACATTTATTATTGTATTGCCTGCCTATTGTAAACCGCCTTGAATTAAAGTCAAAGGAGAAATCCAATGACAAGAAAGGCGGTATATAAATACTGGAATTATTAATTATTATTATTATTAAATTTGTTGTGCCCTTTTAAGGAGATGTCTTGCAGATCTGACTGATCATTCTTTGGTTGCCTTCTTTTGGCTATTGTTCAGTGGTGCTTTGTAGTCTATGTTCTCATCTGTCATCTTCCAGGTTCAAGACTTGTTGCAGACTCAAGTCTTTCCGACAGTTGGAGAAGGAAATTGGAAACTCCATATTGTCTGTATGGGAAGTTTATTTCATAATGTTGTTCACCTATACAGAAGTTGGAGAAATCTTTCTATCTTTTATTTATTTATTTTTAGAACATGTATATCCCATCTTTCTGTTAAAAAACACTCAAGGCAGCCAGCAAATATCTCAGTAAAACAATAGCAAAGAATCTAAAAAGAATCAATGGTACAGTTTTCAACATTCCATCTCATTCTCTCAATACTCTGTCGCACTGTAGCCTAACCAAGAAATGAAACTGGAGTACTGCACAGGAGGAAGATTGGAGAAAGGACCAAACTTCCATTCCTCCCCCAAATCAACCTAATTGGATGGATCAACCTAAATTGGATGGATGAGCCATCACTAATAATCATCAATAATTTGTACAGTCCTTGTCTTTTAGTTGAAATTTCTGCACCCCTCATCCACGGTTTGGCAGTGGAACCATCTGGCTTGGAAGGTGGTAGCCTCTCCATTGTTGGAGGTCTTTAAACAAAGGCTGGATAGCCGTCTATTGGGAATTTGTAATTGTGGACTGCCTGCATTGGCAGGGGCTTGGACTCGATGGTCTGGTAGGTCCCTTCTGACTCTATGATTCTGTGCTTTATTTTTCAGGCAAATGAACAAATTAAGGATGCAGGAGGCTTAAAGACAAGCAGCGTCATAATTGCTCTAACAGATGGAAAGTTACAAGACTTGATACCACAATATGCACAAAGAGAGGTAAATGCTGGATAAAGTACTTCCTGTTTAGTTCAACTCTCACACATGTGTTATAGCAAAGGTACAGACTGTTTTTTGTCCCATTTTGTCTGGAACAGGCAACAATTGCCCGGTCATTGGGAGCGAGAGTTTACTGCGTTGGAGTCCTTGATTTTAACCAAGAACAGGTAAGGGAATCTTTTGCAGGTATTTACAGTCTCTCATATAGAAAGGATAAATATGTTGCCAGCCATTTTTCTAGCCAAGTCCTAAGTAAACCCCCACCACTGATGCATCCCTGCCATCCTATAAGTGGAGGGGCATTTGTGGAGGTCTTCTCATAGTAAGGGAACATTTGTTCCCTTTAGGTAAAGGTAAAGGTGACCCCTGACAATTAAGTCCAGTCGTGTCCGACTCTAGGGTGTGGTGCTCATCCCCATTTCAAAGCCGAAGAGCCAGCGTTGTCCGAAGACGCCTCCGTGGTCATGTGCCCGGCATGACTCTCTTTGCCGCAGCGCGTAGCATGCGGCTGGAACACGGAGCGCTGTTTACCTTCCCGCAAGCGGTACCTATTTATCTACTCACATTAACATGCTTTGGAACTGCTAGGTTGGCAGGAGCTGGCCAAGCAACGAGAGCTCACCCCGTCACGGATTCGAACTGCCGACCTTTCGATCGACAGCTCATGGTTCAGTGGGGGCAAACATCCGTTGCCAGAAAGGTAGTACAGAACCGAGGAGAGTGAGGGAAAAGGAAGAAGAGAGAGAATGGGGATAGGAACCTGGCGCACACTGGTCCACCCCTCCCCCGTTTCACCTCCCGCCCGCTCCTTCTCCTCCCAGAAACTCCCCCCTCCCTATTCCTCCCCCACCTGCCCCCCACCGCCAACTTACCAGCACTGCTGGTGGGAAGTCTCTCCGCTGGCCTGCATGCGCAGCTGCCAGTCACATGCACTGCGGCCTTGTTGCGTGTTCCCATGGCATGACAATTCTGCTGCTGGGCTGGCACTTCCACTGGCAGGATGTGTGTTCCATGGGCAGGAGGCTTAGTTAGGATTGTGGCCTAGATCTATTTGAGTTGGTGCCTTGGTCTTAGTTGCACCTTAAGGTTATTATTTTGAAGCCTGGTTTATACATGCAGCACAATGAAGTTGCAGAATCTTGAGATGATGAAGTGGACTGTACCACTTCTGGCTGCAAGTAGAAGGTGCCATTTTTGAATGTTGCTCCATGTTAAAAAACAAAACCTCCTTGCACGCTTAACATATTCAGCATATCGGGGAGAAAGGTTCTAGGCCAGCCCTGCTATGCTAGTTGGGTGGACATGCAGCAAATCTTTCATAAAGGAGAGCAATCAAAAATGTGTTTCCCACTTGAAGAATGGGAAGAGCCCATTCCATCACCTCAGAACGGCACCACCACCACGTTTTGCTATGTGTGTAGCCCAAGCTTGAGACTCCCCAAACATGTGAAGCTGATGAGTCAGTCCATTGGTTGATCTTGCCCAGTATTGTATTCTCTGACCTGCAGCAGTTCTCCTGGGTCCCAGGCAGAGCTCCTCAGAAGAAAGGCAAGACACAGAACCATTTAAATAGTAGACTATTATGGACAAGCTGAGATCCAAAGAAGGGACAGGCAGATGAAAACTGCATATGTGGCTGAAATGTGGCTGTTGGCTTGCTTGCTGGGTTGGTTTTTGGTTGTAATTTCCAAGGCTGAAAAGAGCAGCTACTTTGAGTAGCATCTTGCCCTTTCTAAAGGGTAACAGCTACAAAGATAAGAGCAAGCAAAGCTCCAGCAGCTTATGTGGTTCTCCCCTGTGTGTGCATTTCCTTTCTCTGGACCTATTATAGATACTTTGGAAAAAAAAAGTGTTTTTAAAAAGGCTGGTTGCGTAGCACTTGCTTTGCTAATCATATTTCTGTTTACTTCACTAGCTTGAAAGTATAGCGGATTCAAAAGAGCAAGTCTTCCCGGTTGTAGAAGGGTTTGCAGCCCTCCAAGGGATAATTAATTCTGTGAGTATGCTAGAAATCACATCTTGCTTAACTTTTACCTAAAGTTAATTGTTTTAATTGTTTTAACTGTTTTAATTTCCTGTTTTTAAACGTATATATGTATTTTAATGTTTTCATTGTAAGCCGCCTTGGTTGCCCTTGTGGGAGAAAGGCGGGGGTACAAATAAATAAATAAATAAATAAATAAATAAATAAATAAATAAATAGGTGATGAGGATTTTTCGTTTTTAAAGTCTTGTGGCTTTTCCATTTATGCTGATCACAAGTTTCCAGGAATCTTGCTGATCACAAGTTTCCAGGAAGTCAAATAATTTGTCTCCTGCATTTGTTGCATTCTGTTGGTTCTTTCTGGTTTGCAATGCTGCTGTCTTTGGTTTGCCAGATTTTCAATGAGATACCATGCAGGCTAAAACTGCTTACCTGTGTGACTAGGCCTCCACAAATCCACTGTCCAGGGGCTTTAAAACTGGAGCCTGGAGAGAAGAAGGAGCAGTTTCTGTGTTGTTTATTATCTATGTGTTACACTTATCCTCTGCTTTTCAGCCAGGACAGGCTTCCAAAGCAGCATACAGTGTACTATAAATAATCAAAAAGTAACAATGTACTGTACTGCTTTAAATCTCAGTGTGATGTGAGGTACCCACCTCTCTCTCCTCCTCCAGTCTATAGAGAGTTCCCATCCAGCAGCACCCAGTCTCTCTTTCTCTTTGAGAGGAGAAAGGTCACTGGTAACTGCGAGTCTACTGTATGTTTGCTAGTAAGTCAAGTCAACGTTTGTGGACCACTGTGTGTGCCATTCTTCTTGGATGGCTGACGTTTTGACCAGTCCCTCAGCTGCTACTGTAGTGTTAGCCTGTCAGCACATCTGCGGGAGCTATGGATCCCAGACCTCCTATCTGTTAGCAGAGCTGTGGAAATCGATCAGTCCCACACAGCAAAGCTGAGTTTTGTTAAGAACTTTACTGCGTCATGAAAGAATTGCAGCCATTGTTATACAGGCAGAGCAACAAGACAGGAAAAAGAAGCTAATATGAAGTCTAATCAAAGCAGGAGAGAGCAATCTTCAAGCATTTAAGACTAGGAACTGAGTAGGGGACTGCTCCTCTGCTGGCGGGGATGACCATGTACACATCCACACCCAATGTTATTGTAGAAATCTAGCTCACATGCTGTCACTCTGCCAACACAACCACCGTAGGTGTGATGACTAAGAGCAATTTTAGCCTACCAATATCCTGTTTAACTCAGGCGTGAGAACAGTGTTGTGAGGATTCTCAGGTAGGGGCAGATCAGTTTGCTGGAAATTCTCTGGTTGTTTATAGCCATTTGCCTGGTGCCTTGATTGGGGGAAAAGCACGCTATGGAATTTGGTGGACCCTCAGCAACATTTTGGCTGTTCATGTGCTTCTGAACCTGATAGCTGCATTTATGTCAGTGGCTCTCAGTAACCGAGGCAAATCCGGGAAACAATTCACATGACATTGTTCAATGGTCTATGGTGGGAGTTGTCTCAGTTAAGATTGTGTCTTTTATTTCTTTATATTTATCTTGAAATTTCTAAACCACCTTTCTAACAGCAGTAGGCCTCAAGGTGGTTAATGCTGACAATAAAATATAATAAATCAGGTTACAAATGGATGCAAAAAACTTAGGAACCATAATAAAACTTACAGCAAAATAAGAGATCCTCCTCAACAACATAAATCTCCTGCAGCGACAATCAGCCCAGCTTAAAGGCCTACTAACAGAGGTGACTTGTACCACATTCCAAAGAGATAGCTAGAGTTGAAGCCAAGCAGACCTCCTGGGGAAGGGAGTTCTGCAGACTGGGTGCAGCCACTGAAAATGCAGACACTGAAAAGGTCCTGAGTACCTTTTAAACCGCTGAACCATAAGCTGTCGATCGAAAGGTCGGCAGTTCGATTCCCGCGACGGGGTGAGCTCTCGTTGCTTGGCCAGCTCCTGCCAACCTAGCAGTTCCAAAGCATGTCAATGCGAGTAGATAAATAGGAACCGCTTGCGGGAAGGTAAACAGCGCTCCGTGTTCCAGCCGCATGCTACGCGCTGCGGCAAGGAGAGTCATGCCGGCCACATGACCACGGAGGCGTCTTTGGACAACGCTGGCTCTTCGGCTTTGAAATGGGGATGAGCACCACACCCTAGAGTCGGACACGACTGGACTTAATTGTCAGGGGATACCTTTACCTTTTTACCCACCAACCTGAGATGGTGGTGGGACTTGGAGCTGAGTCTCCAGTGATAACATTGGTGGGCAGATATATAGTAAGACAATCATTCAGGTATCTTGATTCAGGGCTTAAAAGGTCATAGCCAGCACCTTGAATTGGGCTGGAAACAAAATCAAGAGGCAGAATGGATCTAATAAAATCAAAGTAATAGGTTCCAAATGATGGACTCTCAACAGCAACCTGGAAAGAGCACTCTGTTCCAGCTGCAGTTTTTGAACACTTTTCACGGCTGTCCCACGTAGTGCAACAGTTCAACCTGATGTGACAACAAGTACTGTATGTGTGTACCAATGGCCAGTGGTTGGTTTTGTCATCTGACTTTTCTTATGCATCTTCTGTGGCATTATAGGTTGATCAAGAGCTGGGTGTATGCAGGTGTGGTTCAAAGTGATCTGCTGTCCGAACCCACCCCCAAATTCTGCAGCTCATCCCCTATCCCCCAGCCCCCCCCGTGTGCACCACTGCACACATACATACCAACACACACCTCAGCTCAGAACTCGCCTCCTCCTCCTGCAGCTCCACCACCACTTTTTGAAAGGTGGCTCAGCCAGGAGCAGAACCCCCATACTCCCAGCATTCTCTCCATGGCCATTGGCCATCTCTCCATATGAGAAGTGCCAATGGAATTGCAGGAGGAAGAGGAGGAAGAGGTTAGCCCTTCCATCCTCATCCTTCTCTTGCATGCTCTGAGAAGTGTGAGAAGAGACTGGGGTAGAGTGGTGGTGGGCTGGTGGCGAGCAGGTGCAGGGTTGGAGCCCCCTGTGCCAGCTCTCTGCCTCCCCCAGCCCGCTGCCTTTAGCAAGGGGTTTGACTGGCCTTGTCCTGTGTGTATGCAAAGCAACTGGATGATGCCTTCACTGTGCACTTAACTGTCGGGCAGATATAACCAGTCTTCTCTAAAGGCTGACCTACACCACACAAATTCCGGTGCGTCCCGGGAGCGTTGCGGCATGTGCGGAGCGGTGTGGCTTCCTTTTTAACCGATTGCCTCTGAACACGGGAGAGCGGCGCTCTCCTGAGTTCCGTTGCGATCGGTCGTGGACCATGCTGACGTTTGGCTGTTTTTGGCCAATCTGAAGAAAGTGAGGGCGGGACATGGAGCGAAGTGTTTCACCAATGGAATGAGAGGGGGGCTTTCAGCCAATCGGAGTGCAGTTGTGGCGGCAGCAGGAGTAGGTGGAGCCAGGGCAGCGTCACAGGGCGTCCTGTCCCCTACGCTCGCGACCCCGCAAATGCAAACGGATTTGGTGTAGGTCAGCCTTAAAGGTCATGCACATTGGTCTTCAATTGGGAGATGTGCAACTTGGCAATCATTCTGTGACACTACTGCCTGCAACACTTGATCGCTTGCTGTGGCCAGGCTGAAGGATACAAATGAATGTAAACTTCATCAAATAAAAATTGAAGTTTGAAAAAAGAAAAAAAAAACCACCAGTGTTTCAATTTAATTATGAAATGAACTCTGCAAAGAAGAGAGATGGCATTTACATATATCTATAATGAGAGATCTATTTTGGTGGAAAAACATATTGACGGTGTTTAATTCCTAAAACAGACTCTAAATTAGGATCAGTTTTTTTTGCTTGGTGAAATCTTTGGCTTACAGATGGTGTGTGGAACAAATCTTTAGGGCTTTGTGTATTGGAGTATGGAATATTCTGCTTAAGAAGATCTGTGGTGTGACAGTTGAATAACTGAACTTGCCTGTTACTAGGATTCGACCCCCCAGTCCAGTCAGTAGCGTCGCTGGAGGTGGGGCGGAACGCTAAGTTCTGCACCGCGCTGACCTCCGTTACTCACCGGCACGTGGCGGCCCCACCCCCTCGCCTTCAGAGCCAGATCTTAATCCCATTCCCTGTCCTGTTTGCTCTCCCTTACTCTCCTTGGACTTGCAGCAGCAAAATAGTTGGCGCAGATCCAAGGCAACCCATTGGGGCAGCAGAGGCTTGCCTCAAGGTAAGGGAAAAAATGTTCTCTTGCCTCTGGCCTGGCCCCTCTGCAGGTTACAGCATGTGCGTCATTGGCACGGCTGCATTGACTGGAGGGGAATTAGGATTGGGCCCTCATTCAGTAAACCTGAAGTTCCAATGGCTTGGTGTAATTTGTAAGGGAATACAGTTGGCATGCATTTGTATGTCACATAGTTTCACGAGTGATTAGACTGTTTGAGGACAAGGTTATGACTATAGAGAGCTGCCTTTGAATGAGTCAGACTGTTGGTCTATCTAGCCTGGTATTGTCTATTCAGCCCTCTGCCATGCTCTTTTCAAGCATGAATTATATGATCCTGTGACTGGGAACGGAACCTGGGACTTTCTGGAAGCAAAGCATCTTCTCTGCCACGGGAGCATTAGCCCCTTCCCAGCATCCTTACAATGGCTGTGATCACATTGAGAATCATAGAGTTGGAAGGGAGCTTGGAGGTCATCTAGTGTTAGCTGTTCGTAGCAGTTCGTAGGAGCCTGCTTTCGCCTTAAGAGTTGCCAGTACGCATTTTGGGGCCAAACTAAATGTTAAGGTAAATGTGTGATGATTGCCATCAAACATCTAGTTCTACCCTCACTGCAATTACTTCATGCCTCATGTTGGGATGTCACAGTATTCTGTATTTCTCTGCCTTACATCTTTGGCTGCCAATTGCAGGGATTTTTGGAGAAAAGCAGAATGTTGGGTAGATCTTCATGCCTGGTGGCTCTTCACCTGTTGGAAGCAGCATCAGTGATAATAATAATTCTAGTATTTATATACCTAGGCTTACCATGCATCCCAGAAAACCTGGGACTGTTCCGGGCTCTGGTCCTGGGTCAGTTCCGGGCCCACTGAAGCCGCCGGCACTTTTAAAAGGCACCTTTTTTCCGGCGGCGCCATCTTGGATCTTGCGAAATCTCGTGAAATCCAAGATGGTGGCGCCCAAATCTCGTGAGGGCACATGAGGCAGTAGTACCCCCAGGATTCTGCAGATGATGGAATTTGCTAATAGTTTTTTTCTTTGTCTAATTTTCATTGTGGATCCAGTAGTGGGAATTGGAGTTGTAAAAAAGGTGGGGGAAGATTATATTCTTTCTTTTTTGTTTTCAAAAGTTGGTTATTTTTGGTTTCTGAGCTTTAAAAACTGATTCCTAAACACTTTGCTAGGGGATATCTGCAGAGCAGGCCGGATTTGGCTGCTATATATTTCTTTTAAAAAAGAATACAATTATGTTGAGTAGTTAAACAGTGTTCAGCATGTATTCTTCACTGCTATAACTCTGCCAATGAACTTTTGCAAGCTTTTCTGGCATTGTTAGCATCTCTCAACTTTTCAAAGAATTTAAATGAACATGGAGTTGTCGGAATAAATAAATCCATGTGGAAAGTCAAGTGGCTTAAGAAGAAGAAATGCTGAAGGCAACTTAGTTATCCGATCAGTAATGGTTTACTGATCTAGTTTGGCTGATAATTATCTGGAAGTATGGCTTCATGAGCAAGCGGAATAAACGCTCTGGCAACGTAAAATTTCAGGACTCGCGAGTGTCTAAGTTTCCTCCTTTCCCTTGCAGTGTGGTATTTCAAAGCAGATACTTATTCCTTATAAGGATGCAGCACAAGATTAATTAAGAAATGCTCTTTCGTTAAACGGCCCTTTTGAGAAGAGGTGGACAACTTGCTTAGTCTTGAGGAGAAGTGCAATTGTATGTGTCTGGCGGCCGCATCCTATTGAGGATTGGGCTGGTGTACGGAGCCCTTTGCGACAGCAGAAGTCACTTCCGCTGCTGCAAAATAGCCACCGACAGCGTGCAGACATGTCTCAGGCAGCCATTTTGGGAGCGCTGCTGTGCAAGGCAGCAGCGCTCCCTGTCCGCCAGCAGATTGCCACCCACCCACGGGGGGTACCCCATGGGGGGTACACCACTGGGAGGCAGGTAAGGAAGTGGCGGGGGACAAAACAGGGTGGAGAGGGGGCGTGATGGGGTGTGGGGAGGCTGTGGGAGGGGATGAATCCGGTGGCGATGACCCCTTTTTAGCAACCTCCCTGTCCCCTTTCCTCAGACTTGTACCAGTGATTTCGTTGGCGCAGGTCCGAGGAGACCCATTGCAGGTTGGAGCGCTTATAGAGCTAAGGGGATTTAAATCCCCTTTTTGCCTTTGAAGCCTCCCAGTCCGCTGCCCCCGTTTTTGGTGTGGCTGCACCAGTGGTGGTGATGGTGGAAGGACAGGATTTGGCTCTGAGATACATACCTTGAGCTAGAGCACGTGTTTATGGATGTGCAGTTTATTCATATGCTTAGGCTGCATCACAGTGATCAGAACCAGTGTAGTGTGTTCAAATCCTCATTCAGTTATAACACGTGCTGGCCAGTTGATGTCTTTCTGCGGAACCTACCTCACAGGGTTATTGCAAGGATAAAAGGCGTGGGGGGGGGGGGGACAACTATGTATGCTGGTCTAAATTCCTTGGAGGAAGCCTGGGATAGAAAAGTGTAACTTTGCACTATGTTTTCATGAACAGAGGTGGAGGCCAGACTGCAGCGACTGGAAACTTTTTGGGCTTTGTTTTGCAATAATTTTACTTTGAAATTATTCTCATTTTAAACATGAAATATGCATAGGATTTTCATCTGGGTGGCTCCAGTGCCTTTGGCTCCTCATTAGAAAATGCAGAATAAGCTATGAAGAATAATGCATTGAGTCCCAACATGGGGGGGGGGGGAGCTCTGTGCATATGCAGGGGTAGGAAGGCATTTCCTGCCCCTGCAAGCACTCAAAGCTTTGAAAACAGCGCCCTCAGGAATCAGTCCTTAGCTCTTCACCATTGCAACCACCTTGCATGCTAGCTGTTTGGCGCTGTAGGGGAATGTAGATCTGTGTGCAAGGTACATGCTCTACCATTAAGCTATGTTTCCTCGTGAGGGTTTTCCCACCTGATGAGCATCCACCAGCATAGAACATGCCAACGAGGTGGAAAATATCTGCACATTTTCATTCACACACATCCTGCAGCAAGGAAGGAAGGAAGGCACCACAGGGCAGTGGATAAAACATGGCTTGGTGCGGGGTTAGTGGCCTCATTTACAAGCAGTTCAACCCTGTGTGTTGTGGTATCTGTTGCAGAATGTGGACAGTGTGGGAGAGTGCCAGAGGGAAGTGGCTCCAGCGTAGCTTGGTGTGTGTATGAGTGTGGTTTGGAGCCTGCTTACAAGCAGTTCAGCAATCCTTTGTGAGCACAGTGCAGCGTGAGGCCAGGAAAAGCCAAGGTAGGCATCACAATACAACCTGGGCTGCCTCAAGAGTGATAAAGGTGAGCAGCTAGCATGTGGCCTGTTCCATGGTGCCACCTTGTAACTTTTTCTTCTGTTCTCTTCGCAATCAGCTGCTTTAAGCGCAGTGAGCAGAAAGCACAGTCTTCTGCAAGAGGCCAGGAAAGCGAAGCGCCAGCCTTTGCCCTGAACACCAATTTTGAACCCCTTCAGTTGGACCATTGCCTGAAGGAGGAAAAAAGTGTGCTAGGAAAAACCAGGGCGTGAGCTGTTAAATGTTTAAAATGGTAAGAGGAAGAAGGAGAAGGCATTAAGTTAGCATGGAGGAAAATTATTCCGATTATATCACTCTCTTGTTTAATCCGCATGGATAGCCTAATGCTTGAGCTGCACTTGCTGCGAGATTTAGAGCAAACATGTTAGAGGCTTCTCTCCATGCGCTCGAGATGTGGGAGCAGCAGAGAGTTGGGTGAATTGCTGCCTGCGTGGAGTTGTTAAAGCGACTCAATGGCCTGGAAAGGGAATATTTCTCTGTTCCTACCCATCAGTATTGTACAGGGCTTAATTTGACATCCTCTGACATATTACAAATCGTATAATGTTCTGGTGCACAGAGGGGCACTCTGTAAGCAGCGACTTAACTGATGAGGTTCCAGGTTCACTCTCTTTGCCTCCCTTCACCCTCTCCTCTGTCTGTGTGTTTGCCTCATGATTTAGATTTGACTTGTCAGATACCCCTAAACTGCTATCAGTTACATTACATAACTGATACAGTAAACTCCCTTAACCAACTCCAACTCCAAAGCACAATTCTTCATCTCCATCGTCCACTTCTTGCCCTAGTCCTGCTCCTGACTATGCTCTGTTCAAGGCTTTCTTTGAGTCAGGACTGAACTCCGCCACCTCTGTCAGAGTTGCTGACCTCTTGACCAAAATATGCAACTTGTCCCTTAAAACGGCCACTGTGCCAGAGGATTGGAGGATAGCTAATGTCACGCCAATCTTTAAAAAAGGAAGGAGGGGGGACCCAGGAAACTACAGGCCGGTCAGCCTAACATCTGTTCCAGGGAAGATGGTGGAAAGTCTCATTAAGGATAAAATCTTAAAATACATAGAACAAGCTCTGCTGAGGGAGAGTCAGCATGGCTTCTGCAAGGGGAAGTCTTGCCTCACAAACCTGTTAGAATTTTTTGAAAAGGTCAACAGGCATGTGGATGCGAGCGAACCCGTGGATATTATATATCTGGATTTTCAGAAGGCGTTTGACACGGTCCCTCATGAAAGGCTCCTGAGAAAACTCCACAGTCAGGGAATAAGAGGGCAGGTCCTCTTGTGGATTAGGAACTGGCTGAAGACCAGGAAACAGCGAGTGGGAGTCAATGGGCAATTTTCACAATGGCGAGAGGTGAAAAGCGGTGTGCCCCAAGGATCGGTCTTGGGACCGGTGCTTTTCAACTTATTCATAAATGACCTGGAGTCGGGGATAGGCAGTGAGGTGGCCAAGTTTGCAGATGACACTAAACTTTTCCGGGTGGTGAAGACCAGCAGGGATTGTGAAGAGCTCCAGAAGGATCTCTCCAAACTGGGAGAATGGGCAGCAAAATGGCAGATGCGCTTCAATGTAAGTAAGTGCAAAGTGATGCACATTGGGGCAAGAAACCAAAATTTCACATATAAGCTAATGGGTTCTGAGTTGTCTGTGACGGATCAAGAGAGAGATCTTGGGGTGCTGGTGGACAGGTCGATGAAAGTGTCGACCCAGTGTGCGGCGGCTGTGAAGAAGGCCAATTCCATGCTCGGGATCATTAAAAAAGGGATTGAGAATAAAACGGCCAATATCATTCTGCCCTTGTACAAATCGATGGTAAGGCCACATCTGGAGTATTGTGTCCAGTTCTGGTCACCACACCTCAAAAAGGATATAGTTGAATTGGAAAAGGTGCAGAAAAGAGCGACCAGAATGATTCGTGGGCTGGAGCACCTCCCTTATGAGGAAAGGCTACAGCATCTGGGGCTTTTCAGCCTAGAAAAAAGGCGCCTGAGGGGGGACATGATTGAGACTTATAAAATTATGCATGGGATGGAGAGAGTGGATAGAGGGAAATTCTTCTCCCTCTCGCACAACACCAGAACCAGGGGACATGTACTAAAATTGAGTGGAGGGAGAGTTAGAACAGACAAAAGAAAATATTTCTTTACCCAGCGTGTAATTAATCTGTGGAACTCCTTGCCACAGGATGTGGTGATGGCATCTGGCCTAGATGCCTTTAAAAGGGGTTTGGACAGATTCATGGAGGAAAAGACCATCACAGGTTACAAGCCATAAGCAACCTCTTGGTTTTAGAAGTGGGTTTTCTCTGTGCCAGGTGCAAGGGAGTGTCAACGGGAAACAGGTTATCTTGTTGTCTTGTGCTCCCTGAGGCATCTGGTGGGGCCACTGTGTGACACAGGAAGCTGGACTAGATGGGCTTTTGGCCTGATCCAGCAGGGCTCTTCTTATGTTCTTATATGTAGAGTGTCACCTCGAACCTATCTTGCCTTCCAAGGTAAATAAAGATCCCAGCAGGCTTTAGTCATTGTACATTTTCACTTCAGCAGGTTGTGGTTGTGGTCTCTCCTTCAGTCGTGTCACAGGGACGCGCGACACCCCAGAACGGGGTCGCGCGACACCTTTAAGAGCGCAGCTCCGCCCCCGCGCGTGACGTCACGCACAGGCGCGGAGCACACCCCCGCGCCATTTTCGGCTCATTTCAGAGCCAAACGGACACGAGGGCGGGCGGGCGGGCCCAGCTCCAACGAAAATGTGAGTACCAGGAGGGACGCGCGTCGCCCCCGGGCGGCCCACCCCACGCACTTCCCCTCGTCGACGCCAGTGCTCTCCTTGAATGTCCTCTGTTTCTGTTCTCAAGGCCCTGACTTGGCTGTATCCTGCAAAGCTGCTTGTGCCTGACGCTGCGATTGCTTAGCTCAGCGGTGGGGAACCTCAGGCCCCAGGGCCGGATCAGGCCCCCGAGGCCATCTGGTCCGGCCCCCGGAGAGATTGCCGGGAGGCCGCCCAACCGGCCCCTGGAGGCTCCGCCGGGTCCGCGCGTCACCTCCGGAGGCCAGGAGAGGGCCTTTGCATGTCCTCCCCGGCCGCCGCCTCGACCCCTTCTCACCAGGCCATTGGCCATTTCGCACATTTATTTATTTTATTTATTTATTTAAAGAATTTGTAGCCCGCCTTTCTCCCGAAGGCACTCAAGGCGGCTTACAACATATTAAAATACATATAAACAACTTTAAAACAATTAAACAAACACATTAAAATAATTAAAAACACTTGAGATTAAAAACAACCCCAATGGGTCACCAGCATTTACATATATAACCATTTGTTAAAAAGTTAAAAAGTCAGCCCACCATGTCAGACATTAAAAGCAGTCCTGAATAAAAATGTCTTAAGGCCCCGCCGAAAAGCCTCTAAAGAGGGAGTCGTTCTTAATTCCAAGGGGAGGGAATTCCACAATTGGGGCGCCACCGCCGAGAAGGCCCTACTCCGCGCCGCCATCCCCCTCACTTCTGCCAATGGCGGCACGGTCAACAGGGCCCCCCCTGATGACCTCAGAGTACGGGTCGGATTATAAGGAAGGAGGCGGTCCCTCAAATACCCTGGACCCGAGCCGTTAAGGGCTTTAAAAGTCAAAACTAGCACTTTGAATTGTGCCCGGAAACGAACCGGTAGCCAGTGTAGCCGCCGAAGCAACGGTCCGACTGAGTCGAACCGACAAGCCCCGGCAACCACCCGGGCCGCCGCATTCTGCACTAGTTGCAGTTTCCGAACAGTCTTCAAAGGCAGCCCCACGTAGAGCGCATTACAGTAATCTAGTCTAGATGTCACTAGGGCATGGGTCACTGTGGCCAGGTCTGCACGATCCAAGTACGGTCGCAGCTGGCGCACCAGCCGAAGCTGGGCAAAAGCCCCCCTGGCCACAGCCGCTACCTGGGAATCCAGGAGCAGCTGCGCATCCAGGAGAACCCCCAAGCTGCGGACCTGCTCCTTCAGAGGGAGTACAACCCCATTCAGAGCAGGACGATGATCCAGTACCTGAGTCGTAGACTTCTGGACCAGAAGAACCTCTGTCTTATCAGGATTTAATTTCAGCTTGTTCGCCCCCATCCAGCTCCCAACTGCCTCCAGACAACGATTCAGGACATCGACCGCCCCCTTGGAGTCAGGTGGAAAGGAGAGAAAGAGCTGGGTGTCATCCGCATACTGATGACACCCTACCCCAAACCCCCGGATGACCTCTCCCAGCGGCTTCATATAGATGTTAAACAGCATGGGGGATAGAATTGACCCTTGTGGCACCCCACACCTCAAGGGCAAGGGTGCCGAACAAGCATCCCCCAGCACCACCTTCTGGGATCTATCAGCCAGGAAGGAGCGGAACCACCTCAGAACAGTGCCTCCAAGCCCCAACCCAGCCAACCGACCCAGGAGGACACCATGGTCAATGGTGTCAAAAGCCGCCGAGAGGTCCAGCAGGACCAACAGGGACGCACTCCCCCTGTCCAGTCCCCGGCGCAGGTCATCCACCAAGGCCGTCTCTGTCCCGAACCCCCGCCTGAAGCCAGACTGGAATGGATCCAGATAATCAGCTTCCTCCAAGACTCTCTGGAGCTGAGACGCCACTACCCGCTCGATCACCTTGCCCAGAAACGGGATATTCGAGACTGGCCGGAAGTTGTTCAGAATAGTGGGATCCAGGGAGGGTTTCTTCAGGAGGGGACGCACCACCGCCTGCTTCAGAGACAGCGGCAGCACCCCCTCCCTCAGAGATGAATTTACCACCCTCCCCGTCCACTCAGCCAGCCCCGCCCGGGCAGCTCTAATCAGCCACGCTGGACAAGGGTCAAGCGGGCAAGCGGACGGTCTCACACTCCAAAGAATCCTGTCCACATCCTCAGGTTCTACAAGCTGAAAAGAATCCCAGGAAGGAGAACAGACAGGTGCCTCAGGGACATCATTAGATACTGCTAACGCGGCGTCCAAGTCATGCCGAATCCGATCGACTTTGTCCACGAAGTGCTTTGCGAACTCATCACAGCGAGCCACCGTGTGTTCCACCCCATCTACTGGGGGGGCCAGATGGAGCAGGCCCCGAACCACACGGAAAAGCTCAGCTGGACGGTTCTCCGCAGACGCGATACCAGCAGAAAAGAAAGCCTTCTTAGCTGCCGCCACCGCCACGGAATAGGCTCTGAAGTGAGCTCTAGCCCGTGCCCGGTCGGAGTCAGCACAAGTTTTCCGCCACCGTCGCTCTAGACATCTACCTTGCCGCTTCATCGTCCGCAGCTCCTCAGTAAACCAAGGGGCCGCTCTGACTCTGCGGCTTGGTCGAGGACGCTCAGGAGCGATCAGATCCAGAGCCCTGGTCATTTCCCCATTCCAGAGGTCAACCAGGGCGCTGGGTGAGTCGCCGACTCTGGCAACAGGAAAATCCCCCAGAGCCCTCAGGAATCCATCCGGATCCATCATCCTCCGGGGGCGGACCATAGAATGAGGTCTCCCACCACTGCGGAGGCGACAAGCTGCAACAAGCCTAAATCCCACCAGGAAGTGATCTGTCCATGACAAAGGAGTGATGTTAATTTCCCCCACATCCAGATCACCATCCACCTGCCCCGCAGTAAACACCAGGTCCAATGTGTGTCCCGCATCGTGCGTCGGGGCAGATATTCTCTGAGACAGACCCATGGTTGTCATGGCGGCCATGAAGTCCTGAGCCGCAACTGTCCTCGGGGCCTCAGCGTGGACATTAAAGTCCCCCAACACCAATAGGCGAGGGCACTCCAACGCCACCGCCGAGATCACCCCGGTCAGCTCAGGCAGGGAGACTGTTGGGCAGCATGGTGGGCGGTACACCAACAGAATCCCTATTCTGTCTCGCCCTTCCAGCACGACATGGAGGCACTCAAACCCAGTGGACCGCGGGACAGGATACCCAGTGAGATGGATGGTATCACGATAGACTATCGCAACTCCACCTCCCCGCCCCTGTAGTCGTGGCTGCTGCAATACCCGGAAACCCGGCGGGCACATCTGGGAGAGACTTACCCCTCCCGACTCATCCAGCCAGGTCTCCGTAATACACACCAGGTCAGCGCCTTCATCCAGGATTAAATCCTGGACTAGGCAGATTTTATTGTTGACTGACCTGGTGTTCAAGAGCAGCAGTTTCAGACTCAGGGGACTGTTGCCCAGACCGCCAAGGGTCAGAGGGATGGGAGAAGGGCCAGAAAGGGGGACAGTCTGCCTGTGACTGACCCTCGTTCTCCTGAAACGGCCTGCCCAGCCCCCACCGCCATATCTTCCGTGACCCGTCACTCTGCTAATGGTGGTTGCCCGCCCCTCCCCTAGACTCCCTCGAGGTGACAAACACATAGCCTTTCAGCGGAGCCTACTTAAAGACCACGCAACCTAACAAAACTCACACACTCCACCCCACTCTCAGTCACTACCACCCTCCCCAGTCAGTCCACAACCCACTATCTAACACTTCATCCAAACCCAACCACTCCTGTTCAGAAAACCCCTGCCTCCCTCTCACTGAGGCTTGGATCACTGCACCCCACACCCTTTGCCCCCCTCTCACTGGGGCAGAGGTCCCACTCGTCCCCCCTAGGCCTCCCTCTCACCGAGACCCAGGTTAAACACTCTCCTAACCCATTCACAGAAATCCCAAACACTTAACAACCACACATTCAACCTACACACTAACCCTCACCCACATACAAAAATCAATCACTCAACCGTTCTCTAGATGCTGACATGGTAACTCCAATCGCCGTAAGGTGTCCTGTGCACAAACAAACAGTGTGCATGGAGAAGGGAGAAGGCTGACAGTTGGTAGCAATTGGTGACCCACTGGATAACAGCAGCTTGGATGGGCTCAGTCGCGAGAAGCAGTGTTCTGGCGTGCCTGGTCTTCTATCCACTGGCGAAGAGCCACGGGCAAAGAGCCCTTAGGCTCTCGCCCTTCGGCTCGAGCCTCTGGCAAGCCAGTGGCTCTTTCTAGCAGCAGCTCACCTGAGGGGAGGAGAGAGAGAGAGATTGCTGAGCAATAGCTCCACAGGCCCAGGTGTTCCAGTTAAGGGGCCAGTCCTCAGCTCCAACACTTCCAACCCCAGAGAGCCCAACAAACAAACAACAAACAAACACATGCGTACCACGCCGATGAGGGCAAGCTCTTGCCCTCATCAGAATGGTACGCCGGAGGTGACGCGCGGATCCGGCGGCGACTTCGGACGGTGAGCGCGGAGCCTCCGGAGGCCGATGGGGGGTGGGGGCAAAAATTAATTAAATAGATAAAAATGGCGCCCGGCCTTACGGCCGGCCCTCATGCAAATTTCTAATATTTAAAACGGCCCTCGCCAGGGAAAAGGTTCCCCGCCCTTAGCTCAATGGTTCCCAAACTGTTTAGCACAGGAACCCCCGCTTCTTAAAACGACACTAGTCTATCGGGACCCACCTAGCTTTACGAAACTTTAAAGAAAAGGTGATCTAGAAAAAAATGATATTTATTTGTTTACAAGTAATATTTATGGTATTTATTTGAAAAAAAAACCCTCCTCAATCTATTTCTCGTAATAAGGCAACCCTAATGAATAGCCTCAAGACTTGAGGGGCTATGTTATGTGACCCAGCCTTCACCTGCCCCCCACTACCTGTCATGGGGGGGGGAAAGCAGCAGAAATAAGAGGCTCAAACATTTATCTCCCTATATTTATGTAAGCTTGCAAACTGCGGGAGCTCAGCTGTTTGCAGGGCAATTAGCAGCTATCTGATTTTTGAATAGCCTGAGGACTTGAGGCAATTAGTTACCTCATCTTTCCATCACCAGTGTTTTCATTGAAGCCTCTGCGGGACCCACCAGAAATTGGGTTGTGACCCACCAAGTGGGTCCCGACCCACGGTTTGAGAAATGCTGGCTTAGCTTACTACTGCCACATGACCAGTTCCACTCTACCCAGTCTGGTATGCTGCTTTCTAGAGTGAGAATGCCCAGAATAGTCTGCCTCTCTCTTTTTGCCAAGCCACTTCCTTTCTCCTAGAAATTCTTCAAGGACCACAAAACCAGGCTTCACCCTTGCATATGACCGTTTGATTAGATCAGTGGTTCTCAAACTTTTTAGCCCCAGGACGCACTTTTTTAAAATGACACTCTATCAGGACCCACCTAGCTTTACAAGACTTAAAAAAGTGATCTATAAATAAATTAAATAAATTTATTTATTTACAAGTAAAGAGCTCAGCTGCTTGTAGGGTAGTTAGCAACTATCTTGCAAACTGCAAGAGCTAAGCTCTTTGCAGGGCAGTTAGTAGCTATCTGATTTTTGAATAGCTTCCGGGCTTGTGGGAATTATTTATCTGATCTTTCCATCACCTGGGACCCACCAGAAATCAGGTTGCGACCCACCAAGTGGGTCCTGACCCACAGTTTGAGAAACACTGGATTAGATTGTAAACACTGCACTAGCTGCACACATTACATTATGATTGTTGCCTGATACATTGGTGTTACACCTGCATTTCTGGAAGCAAATGTGGGGTGTCATACACTAATTTATGTGTGTTGGGGATTCCTGACCCAGTCAGATTTTCTCAAATGCTTGTGTTTGTCACCTGTGCATCATATGCTTGCTGCCAGAATGTGCTTGCTGGTGTGGTGCAAGCCGTTTTGGGCAACATTTTTAACAGGTGGAGTGGGCCTTAAGTTTGGGACCACATGACTTCTATGTTCGGGTTGCCATCTCACGATCTGTCAACTTCTGGCCAGTTCAGCCATTTGCTGCGTTAGTACAGCAGAACAAGTTGGCTATTGTTAAATCCTAATGAGCATTATAAACTTCCATAATCTCTACACAGACGTTTAAGTTTTCAAATGTGCTGCAAATAGCAAAGGAACATCACTGCTCCTTAGAAGTTCTTTTGTTTTTCATTTAAAAGCATACTTCCTCTTTATTCTTATTTTGGTGTGTGTATGTGGTTTCAGATGCTGGGTTTCCTTTTCAATCAGCATGGTTTTAAGATGAAGGCAGGGCCAACTGAAGTTGGTTTGGGCACGTACTTTTGACTTCTCAAAAAATGGATACACTCTGGATTATCAATAAGCCAATGTTTTCTTTGTATTATAAAAAGCGCTCTTGCAATAAGAACAGTCCATAATGTGTGATGTGATTACCTCTGCGTTCCTCTATGTAATGTATGTACTGAAGTGCTTCATTGGCAGAGAGGGCTTTTGGTTAATGCCGATATTTTTTATACGGGGTGCCCATTGTTGAATTTATAAAACTCTGGCACTGTAGATGGAATCGAGAGTGGGACTTGTGTGAACATGGGCAAACAGGTAGGAAGGCATAAGACCTCTTCGGGCATTCAAAAACTGGGAGCGCTGTTCTCAAGCACCAGGGGACCAGCAGCATTCTGGCAGGTCGTGCTCTCTTCCTGTTCAGCTTTTGTCCACAAGCACTGACTGCAGGGAGTTTCTCCTTTTGATCAGGAATGCTAGACGACCAAATTGTGAGGAGAAACTCTCCCCGTGTTCAGTGAGTGCCTCTGCAGACAAGCCTTACACATGGGGCGAGCAAGGGGTGTGGCTACAGAATGCATTGCTACTGGTAGGTGGGTAACTAACAGAAATGTGAGCACAGTTAGCATGGTGTGCAATGCTTCTTAAACACTGAACATCACATGGCAATATACTGTAGCGTTCAGGCACATGCAGTAATCTAAGAATGGAGCAAAAGGGAGAAGGGGACACTCAAATTCTTGCGTCAAAAATTCTACCACTCACCCATGAGGTGAAAAAACAACTGCCTGGCTAGAGAACAAAAATGCTAAGCTAATTGTGTGATGTTACTGCTGTTCGTTGTTTTATGTAGGCCTTGTGCATCTCTTGGATTATGTCCTGTTAAGTGAATAATTGGGTGGGACTTTTTCTTCCTCTTTCCTTCTCTTTTGTTCCACTTCATTAGCGTGCTATACTGACGCAACCTCAGGAAGTAGCTGTAATTGTATTGGCCCCCTCTGAGAGTACAGATGTTTCAGAGAACTGAAAGAAAAGATCCTACAGATTACACAGATCTTGGCTGCTTCCTTTTTTTGCTGCGTCAGCCAGTTAGTTTTTCTACGGGGTGTGATGGATGCCACATCAGGGTCCTAGTCTTAAGGCAGCCCCCAAACGCTTGATTGTCATTACGATGTTGTTGTTTTTTAAAGAAAATGCACTGGCATAACAGAAGTATCCCAGGTGAAATGTATCTCTGGGTTTCTCGAGGGGAAAGGGATTGTCAGGCTGCTGCTAAGCAAGCATTCCATGAAGATCTGAGGCCTGTTTGGCTGGGGCAGTAGTGGATCCATTAGTAGTTCAGCTGGAGACAGTGGCATAGCTGGGGGGGGGGGCTGGGGAGCAGCTGTGCCCCAGGTACCAGGCCTCGGGGGGGTTTGCCATAAGCCTAGCACCCCCCCCCCCCCGACTCCCTCTGTTGCCACAAAAACTCACCAGAGGGGCCTCCAGAGGTCCGTTCCCCTTTGCACAGGCCTGCAGAGGCCTTTGCAAGCATCTTTGATGGGATTTAAAGTGACTTCCGGTTTGACCCCACGCCTTGCGGATACTGGGGTCCAGCTACCGTGTGTGTGGGTTTTTTTGCTGTTTTTTTAAAAAGCAACCCTCCAGGAGTGACGTTACTTCCGGAGGTCATGTCACTCTCGGGGGGGGGGGGAGGATGAGGAGATGACAGCGCAGCTAGGGCCGCAGGAGCCAGGGACCCGAGCTACACCACTGGCTGGGGAATAAGTGAGTTCAGTCGGTCACAGAATTGGAAACTGAGGTAAATATCTGGAGAGGCTTCTGTAGTAATGCATCTGGTGGGCCAGGGAGGAGGGGTGCTGGGTAAGATTGTTGAAGCACAGTAGATGGTTTATGGTCCTGGCTGCTAACAGAATGTTCTGGACATCATTGGTCCTAATCCAGAAAGAGTTTTATATGTCTCCTGACAATTGGAAGACCAGGCTGGCACCCAAGTGAGGCCCGGATAACTGCATAATGATTTGAAGGTGGTGCCAGTGCTACCTCAATGTGATAGTGCTTTCTTATACATCATATTTCAGTTATGAGCACTTAAGCTGATAAAAGTAATTCACGTCTCTATCTTCTGCATTAGTGTAAATGTTGCCTTCCTGTTGTCTTTGGAGATCCGTTCAAGAGGGTCAGTCTTAATCTATAAAGCTTCAATTAGCTTAGGTCTACGAAACTGCCGTCCACCGTTCTGTGTTAGCAGGATACTTTCTCTCTCACTACCTTCAAATCCTTTCTTAAAATAACCTTTTCTGTGAAGTCTTTGGCACCCCTCCTTAGGCCCCATTCCCTACTGTAACTCTGCTTAAATGGCAGCCCAATCCTGTCTAGCAGGATGCGGCGGCACACATAAGGCACCCGCTGCATCTTGAGCAGGATTGGGCCTGCCCCAGCGCAGTTAGCAGCCTCCTCGGGGTAAAGGGACATTTCTCCCTTTACCCTGAGTAACGTGCCAGCCACCCTGATGCAATTTTGCTGGTGTATATTCGAGAGACCCGTGTAAGGTCCAACAGGCCCGGGAAGGGGGATATGATACAACAGAGGCCTCCTCTACCGATCCCCCCCTTCCTGGGCCCGCTCCTCCAATTCCCTCTCTTGAATTGCCCCCGTTACGCCCTCCCCCTCCACCCGGCGGAGCCTTACCTGTCTGCTGTGGCACTGCTTTGTCACCAGAGGAGCGGTGCAAGCATCTCTGCCAGTGCCGCTTACTCTCTAGGTGCTGCAAACGTGCCTTATGGCACATTTAGACTGTTGAAGTGGTTGCTCTGCCATTCTAATGTTAGACAAGATTGGGCCGTAAGTGAAACTGAAAGGATGGCATATGCTTCCCATTTACCCATCCCTATCCTCCTCCTCCTCCCCTTCTGTCTTCCTTGTGTCTAATTTTTTCTAACGGGTTTTTTTTACAAGAGTTACAGCGCAATCCTGTGTAAGGATCCGGTGGGTGGCCCAAGGCCGCCCGCTGGATCCTGAGTCCCGGCGGCCAGTCTGCCACCGGGCCGGAGGTCTATTCTGGGAAGGGGACGCTTGTCCCCTTCCCCGGGTGTAACTCCAGGCCGGCCTGATCGGCCTCCTTGGATTTCCACTAGCTAAATAACTGGCGGAAGTAGAGGAGGCTGTGTAACGGCCTAGCTGGCCTGGTGGGAACAAGGATATGGCCGAGGCCATCCCCCGCCCCCTCCCTAGCTGGCTAAGCCAATGGCACCCCTCCCTCGTCCGCCGAACTGCATCCGTGCCCGCCGGATACTTACTTGCCTTCTCTGGCGGCCACCCGGGCGTTCTGGCGATGGAGCAAGGGAGGCCTCTGCGCCGGCCTCCCTTGCTCCAGAGTAGTCACAAATGTGCTTTATGGCACGTTCGCGACTGCTTCCGGCGACGGAATGCTCGTTCCGTTGCCCTTGCAATCCTCAGGATTGCGCTGTACTTCTATGAGAGAAACTCATAGAACGCTCAATTTCTCCAGATGTTTCCTTCATAGTGTGATCGTTGTCCTGGCTGCAGCCTGCACAGCTCTTGTGCTTTCTAGGCTTCCACAGGTAGCTGCAAAATATGCCTCAGGCTGGTTCTCAACTTCTCAGGATGTTATCCCTTTCTTGCCAGCTGACTCCTCCACACTCCTCTGGTCTCTTGCCAGTGACTTCCGGTCACCCATCTAAGTCGAGACCGCAGCTGATCCTGCTTAGTTTTTTCAGGCAAGGCGATAGCTCAACCTCCACCAGACCACACCTTCTGCCCTATTATAGTTGCATTCCGCTGAAAGTGCATTTTATCTTATTTTAATGGGAGTTACAGATCTTTTTTCTTTATGTAATACACTTCTACCTCAAACTTCCTTTAAGAAGCTCGGAGCAGCTTTGTATGGTTCCCAAAAGGTTTCCCCTTCAGGCAGCTTCCAGGGCCAACCCTGCTCTGCTTTGCAGCAGTAGACCTGTGTCATGTGCCTTAAAACGCTTCTCTGGGCAATTTTCTCTTGCCATTACCTGCTCTGACCCTTGGGGGTGGCACAAGGCCACATATGTGAATAGATAGGTAAATAAAAATGAATGATAATTTCTGAATGTATCCTCGTCAAAAATGAATTATTTATCCTAGCGTGATCTACTTTTACTATTATTCATCGTATTATTCAGCTTTTCTGCCAATGATGTGTGTCCCACTCATACCCAGTGGAATTTTGCATAATGTTTGTACTCATAGTAACCAAATAGACAAATAACATCTGCATGATTCGATTGTGAGATTATTTTCCCCATGAGTTTGCCAGTCTTTGAATCACTATGTGCAGTGTTAAAGCTGTTAATGCAATGTGTGTGTGTGTGTGTGTGTGTGTGTTTGGTGGGGGGGGGGGAGTTGGTTTTGTTGCTTTATTGGTACAGAATGATGCTGGGTGAGTATATCTATCCAGCTGGCAAATTCAGCAGAGATAGACAGAGGCACTGGCGTTGCTAGAGTGGGGCGGAACGGTAAGTCTTGCATAGCGGTAACCACTCCATTCCATGGTGGCCCCGCCCACTTGCCAGCAAAACCAGTTGAGCGGCGATGGCAACGTGCAAGAGACTCCCTGCGCGATGCCTTCGCCGCTCGGACTGGTTCCGACGGCGAGTGGGCGGGGCTACCATGGAACGGAGCAGTTACCGCTGTGCAAGACTTACCGTTCCCCCCACCTCTAGCATCGCCAGTGGTGCCAGGCTTGCAGTGGAAAGAGTAAAGATTTCATTTAAATAAGACTTGTGTGTAGAGTGTTGCAGTTGAATTTATTGATGGTTTGGTGTCCTTTTTTTCTCTAAGTATCTGACATTGCTTCACTCTAAATCTCTTACTGTAGATCTATGTGTCACAGCCAATTAAGAGAAGAGAAGCTACATCGAATCCCCTGGCACTCTTCTGCAATCCTTTCTTAGAATTCTCTGAGTCTTTGGTTCCATATTTTAAAAATGGTGTGTAATCTGATATGTATTAGAAGTGACACCTGCTAGAAATATTGTAAGTCCTATAGTTTCTAAGGAGTGGTATTCTGAGTATTTCACATGGTCCATCACTCTCCTGAGGTGTTTGGGGGTTATGTGTGAAAGGGCCTTCTCTGTAGTGGCATCTGGTCTGGAACTCCTTGTCTCAGAAGATCAGATTGGATCAGCCCTTTCTGTACTGGTATTCTACTGCTGTTTTTTTTTTTTTTATTATTCTGGCAAGTTTTTCCTCTCTCTGTTGGGGTGTTGTTCTATAATTCTTTTGCTGTCACCATGTTGTATTTTGGATTATTCTATTTTAACTAGGTGTTGCTTGTTTTATTCTTATGATGGTTAAGCAGTTTGGGCGTTTTGTTTTTGGAGACAACCCATGGGACATAAATTTGTGTATAAAGGCAGCCCAGTCCTACCTACATCCCCGCGTGGCGATGCAGCGGTGCCAGGGCGGCTTTTGCTGCATCCCGTGGGGGAGATTTGGCTGCTGAAGGTCTTCTCAGAGTAAGGGGTCATTTGTCCCTTTGCCCCAGGGTAATCCCCAGCAACCGCTATGGGGCATCTCAGACCTGTGCCAGCAATATTGCTGGCTCAAGTCTGCATTGCCTCGTGCAAGCGGATCAGGCCCGGAGAAGTGCTTGGGATTTGGCGTGTGCTGCCGCCAATCTTGCTCCCTCTTGGGTCTGATCTGCCCACCCCCATCCCATCTCCTGTTCCACCCCCTGCACCAGGCTTACCTGCTCCGGCAGGCCTCCTGATGTTCGCTGACGTGCTCAGGAATGCTCCAGCCTTCCTTCCAGTGCACCAGCTGCTTGTGCTGCCGCAAACGCTTTATGGCTGTTTTGCGGCAGCCTGCGCCACATTGTGTGCATTCCGCCAGCGCTACTCTTCATTTGGATTGGGCCGTAAATGTGTGTCAAGTATTCTTTTGAGTTTTATACCCCAATCCTATCTAAACCCCCCTCCCACTGATGCAGCACCACCACCACCGAAGCGTGCTGCATCCTGTAGGGGGGCAGTCCCGGAGGTCTCCTCCGGTAAGGGAACATTTGTCCCTTGCCTGGGGTTAAGCTTCCGCTGCAGCGATTGGCACAATTCCGGGTGGACCGAGGCCGGAAAGGGAGATAGAATATTGGCGGAACTGCTACCGCTGGTACTGTGCCTTTCCTAGCCTCATCCCTCTTCACCTCGGTCTTCGCCCAATTTCTCCCTCTCCGCGCCCTGTTTCCCTGGCACCAACTTATTAGTGCCAGGGCTTTTCTGGAGGCCGCTGACGTGTGGCCATGCCTGCATGCCACTTGTGATGGCGGCCTGGCTGTTCAGAATGGTGTGTTGTGCTTTTGCGACCACTGCAAAGTATGCTGCGCCACCGGAACACAAGTTCTGGTGGTGCAGCAAGCCCATAGAATTGGGCCATTAATCTAGCAATAACCCCAGTCATACTTATTTTTTTAATTGATAAATAATGATCTGGAATGCCCTATTGCATTTACAGTTTTCTTTGCATTACATTGATCTGAAAACTATTTGTGGTTGGGGTGTGTGTGTGTGTGTGTGTGTGTGTGTGTGTGTGTGTGTGTGTGTGTAATCCAGCTGTTCTGAAGCCCTGCCCAGAATCCTGAACCCCGTGTGCTGTTTCGTGGGAGGAACAGATGCCAGGAGAATTATGATTTATGATACTAGCTGCTGCCAAAAACTTTTGAACTGCGTTCTAGGGCTAAGCGAAATCAAATGATGCTGTGAAATGAATTGACGCTTAGCATATTTTGTTAATTGTCAATGTGCAGTGCATGTTGATCAAAAAGTCACTCATCCTGGATGCGTTCTTTTCTTTCCGGCCCTCCCACCCCTGGCTATGAGTCGGGAATGAATTCAAACAGTAGAGTTTCCAGATTCGTTCCAAGGCTGAGTCCTGCAGAAAATCAGCTGTTGGAAGGAAGGTGTCTCCTGGGCTTCTTGGGCACAAATTTGGAAGCGTGTTTGTGATGCCAGCTACACTGTAGTGTTCATATAACCTTTCCCAATAGCTTACACTTTACAGAGTTCGAAACATATCACTTAAACATGCATTTAAAGCACTTTACAGAGTTCGAAACATATCACTTAAACATGCATTTTAAAAAAACACTGCGGCACATGTAAGGGAGTGGTTCAGCCCCCATGATTACAGAGTGTGATGGGGGCAGCAGGGCAAGCAAGGTAAGGGGACAGGATTCAACCGCGTCGTGACCACAAACATCATCTTAATGCGCAAGATTGGGTTGGACTTGAAAGTGTATAATCCGAACTAGCCCACAATTGCTAGGCCTTCTTCCAGATGTTTTAAATAATAATTGGCTTTTGAACTTGTACTGGGAGCCAAAGGTCCCGGAAGTTACCAAATCGTTCCTCCATCTGCAGTTTGATATATGTTCGACAGAACTGTAAAAGGTTTTTGGAGAAGAAGGTTATAAATCTGAGGCTTTGTAACTACAGGCGCCCTCATCTGAGGGTAATGGGGACCAAAACATTGACTTGGTTACCAATCTTTAGTTCAGGGATTTTTTTTCCATAGGAAATAATGGGGTAGGTTCCGATTAGAAGATTTTGAAATGAACCCTCAAAAGCTTATTTGAAAATATTAACCAATCCTAAGCTGCTCTTACACCGCCGTTCTGGCGGTGTAAGGCGCTTTATGACTGTTGCAAATATGACACACTCTCAGGCGCAGCCGGGCTGCCGCTGCAAGCGGTGATCAGCGGTAGCGACCCAGTAGCAGATCCTCCACGGCCCCTAGCGCCGGTAAGTCAGAGTGGGGGGTGGTGGCGAGAGAGAGGCGGGGAGGGTGCGGAATGGGGCGAGGAGGGGGAGGAGACTGGGCAGAACGGGGAGCAGAACGAAGGTTGGAAGGGGGCAGTATCGGTGGTAGCGGCTCCGCTGATATCCTATCTTCTTCTGGGCCTCGATCCACCTTCCCAGGTCCACTCGGGCTTGCACCAGTGATTTCACTGGCGCAGGTCTGAGTACACCCGTTCCAGCAGACTTACCCCTGGGCAAGGGAACAAATGTTCCCTTACCTGGAAGAGACCTCCTGGACGGCCTCCCACCCCTGGAAGATGCAGTGTGTGCTCCAGTGGCGTAGCTCCATCGGCCGGGGGGGGTTGGGAGGGCCTGAAGGTTTGGGGGGGCCTGAAGCTTTTGCACCTCAGAATATAGTGTGAGTGGTAAAGACAAAAATAGCCCTATATTTGGCGAAATGCACAGGAAATATAAGAAATGACATCATTTTTGTCAGTCTCTCTGTGCTGTTGTATCAAGGAAGTTTACCGTCATGTTTAGATTTACGATAAGTTGTAAGATTGCTTTACTTTCCTGGGATGGCTTTATATAGTCATTCTTTTAACATGATGTCGGTGTGGTAGGTTTGTGAATAACCTTGCCAGGGGCTCAGGAGGTTCCTGGCTTTTCGTAAAAACAGACTTGTGTAAGCATCTTCCTCCTCAAAACGTAAGAGGCTAGGGCTGCTTCCTAAAGCATCTGTAGTCTCGGCTTCTTAGCATCTGTAGGTACTAAAAATGTAAGATGGTAAAAATGCATTTTTTTTCTGTACGAAGCGTTCAAAGCCCTTTGTCTGTTCTGTCTGCCCTTTCCTGAGTTTCATGTTTACTCTACTCCTTTAGTTTCAACTTCCCTGCCTTGGGGCTCTCTGCTCCCAGGGCCAGATGACACATTATGCTTAAATGTGTCATGTGGACTGGTGGGTTTTAATTTCTTGTATAAATAATATGTGAGCAGGGGCATGAAGTGTGGCAAAACCACCATGGTGGCGGTAGGGTACTTTACACTCAGTACTTTGTCCCTGATACAGTTTTGATCCTGATCCCAGCACCTGCCTTGTGTGGACAATTTTTACTGGAAAAAGCACTTCCATCGGCTTCCAGTTGAAGGTTTTTCCCAGTGGATATGGGGGCCCACCTGTAGTTTTACTGGGAAAAACCTTCAACTGGAAGCCGATGGAAGTGCTTTTTCCAGTAAAAATTGTCCACACAATAAAGGCCCCCCAGGCTTTTACTTTTTGCCCAGTAAGCTTTGTTTCTTCCTTAAAGAAACAGGAGAAGCAGCCTCTGGCTGCTTATTACAGGCAAGTAGAACGAGACTAAGTCCTAGAGAGGCTCTGCAAGGTTAACAGAAACCTTGCAGAGCCTCTCTAGGACTTAGTCTCGTTCTACTTGCCTGCAATGGAGGCTGCTTCTCTATTTGTTTTAAGGAAGAAACAAAGCTTGCTGAAAGAAAAATAAGAGCTGGGGGGGACAAGCATGCCTGCCTGCAGGGGAGGCAGGGTGGGGGGGCCCTCAGGAAACCATGGAGGGGGTGTTCGCTCTTATCCCCGGTTTCAAGTATCCACGGAGGGGCCTGGAACATATCCCCAGTGGATATGGGGGTCCACCTGTAGTTTGTGTGGGGGTGGGACACAATCAGGGTTAACGCTGCGATGGGGGTACATGAACACTAATTATAAAATAAATTAAAAATCCACTGGACTGTGTTATGCATTGTAGTTTAACCCCAGTGTTCCCTACTTCTTGCGACATTTTGTTGTCCTCAGCCTTTCCTGTTCAACTTCTCCTCGGTTAGGGCTTGTGTGTGGCTGTAATTGGTCAAACTGACCAATGTCCCTTCTCGAAGACGATGTTGTTACTGACAGTTGGATCATTCTTGGACATTCCATAACAACACATCAGTTCAATAATCCTGTGTCAGGGGCTTCACTGCTACAAGTGCGGTATGATATAGGTCGGGGTTCTCAACCTGTGGTACGCGTACCCCTGGGGGTATGCGTTGCGACAGGCATGGGTATGCAGCTTGCTGTGTCTTATCAGCTGCAATCAGCTATGAGTCGGCATAGGCTTTTAGTTTTTTAAATTGAAACTCCCGACTCACAGCTGACTCACAGCTGATAAGGCACAGACTTGCAGGGTCCCCATATATATAAAAAAAACCTTTGCCAAATCTCAGGCTAGTCTCTGCAAATCTCCATTTCTACAGATGGGAAACTAGACTGGGAGGTGTGACTTCTTCAAGACCCCAGCATAAGTGCAATTGAGACATAACCTTTTAAACCCATTCATTCCTTCTCCTGTTCCTCTCATCTTGATGCGAGATCAGCATCATACCACCTCACAGACATTGCTTACTAGATAGTACAAATGGGTTCAAGATAGCAGGCAATAAGACTTGTGTAAGAATGTTTTTTTAAAAAACCACAAGCCTTGCGACATTCGGGTGTCTGCAAGGACGCATGTGTTTTTAAAGGAACTAAAATATCAAGAGATGTTGTCATTTTGATGTGTACCTAGCTTCACATTGTTGCAACAGGAAATATTGGCAAGAAACGTCATGGACATGAATTTTTAAAGTGCTTACATTTTGAAACTTTTCCCCCTAGGAACTCCATGTCCGTCTCTAGCTTGTTTTCTTTCCCCTGTATGTTAAAATTAATTTTATCAGCAAGGATAGGTACTCTTAAGTAAATTCTTCCAATTTGTCTTCCTTTGAAAATAAGAAACATGTATGTTGGCAGGTGTATATCCCATATATGTATGTTGGCACTCAGTATATCCCAGAGTAACTGATTATGAGCTCTCCGCACCTCTTTTCTCCCCTTTTTTTCTGGAAGGACAGAGAGTCTGTGCAAGTGTCAGATATAGGGTAGAATGTGCCTTGTTGCCATCTTCTGACGGATTATTTCTTATTGTTTTTAATTAATATTTTGTAATATAAATTACCGCAGCTCTCTCTACGCAGCCTCAGCAAGACAGATGGCAACAAGACACTTTCTGCCCCGTGGCTTAGTGACTGATAAAATTCATTTTAAAGCATACATACCTAACCCTTCTGCCTTAACCAAAAAGGCACCCAGGGTAGCTGACAATCCAGGAAGTCTAGGACTGTCACCTGATTAAAGAAGTATTAGTCATTAAATATGAATTTTATCTGTTTAATAGCTTGATTGATCACTTTAATTTGCATGTGAATAGAAGCAATAATTCTGAAGCAAGAAGCATCCTTCAGTTGTTTTTAGAAGGTGCATGTAGTCCATTGTGTTTGTCTTTGCACACGTATAAATTTAGGCATAAACAGACGAGGCATTCCTTCTGTGCGTGAGAGCGATGATGGGATGCCTCTTTTCAGAAAGTGCTTTTGCTATTTACAGTTTTTATAGGTGTTTGTATTTTTAAGAAATCTGCTGCCTGGTTAATTGGGGGTACCTTTTAATTTTTTAAGAAATCTGCTGCCTGGTTAATTGGGGGTACCTTTTATCAGTTAATCCAACCAGTTAAACAATCAAACATTGCAGCCCCAAAGCATAATAATAAACAAATCCAGTTCAATGGAAAACCAGCAGAATCTTAACATGCAGCAAGTGAATCTTGCAGCAAGTGATGGGATAGGTAAAGGTAAAGGTGACCCCTGACAATTAAGTCCAGTTGTGTCCGACTCTAGGGTGTGGTGCTCATCTCCATTTCAAAGCCGAAGAGCCAGCGTTGTCCGAAGATGCCTCCGTGGTCATGTGGCCGGCATGACTCTCCTTGCCGCAGCGCGTAGCATGCGACTGGAACACGGAGCGCTGTTTACCTTCCTGCAAGCGGTACCTATTTATCTACTCGCATTGACATGCTTTGGAACTGCTAGGTTGGCAGGAGCTGGCCAAGCAACGAGCGCTCACCCTGTCGCGGGAATCGAACTGCCAACCTTTCGATCGACAGCTTATGGTTCAGCGGTTTAACCCACTGCGCCACCTGATGGGATAGCAGTGTAAAGAATTTCGTCCCCATTTAAATGAAGCAAGTAAAGAAATGAGTAACACTGCCTGCCTCCTGCAGTCCAGTACACATTTTGCCATGGTCGTAGAAATCAGAGATTAAAAACCACGAATGGCCACCAGTTTCCACCCGGTTTTTCTCTGCTGACTTCAGAGATCTTGGAATCAGTCGTTTACTGAGCCACGTTTGGGCAACGTAGACAGAGGGCCTTCTCTACAGCCTCTGCCCAGGCTGATGTTTTATTTCTGTTTCATGGATGCTCGCCAGGCCGATAACCAACAATAAGTGATAACCAACAATAAGTCTTGTGAATAAGTGAAATCGTTCTGTTTGTCTTGACAAAACCTGGAACACTTTTTAATGTCTTTAACGCTTCCCCAAACAGATATTGAAGCAGTCGTGTACAGAGATTTTAAAACTGGAGCCCTCAAGTGTTTGTGTAGGAGGTGAGTTGCTGGGACTGGAAAACAATGTGCAAATATTGACGATATTGCTGTTTCTTCCTTGGGCTAAATGTGGAACTCGGAATTCCATATGCTGAGTAGGAAGATGTGAATCAAAGGTGCTTCCCTTCCTTCTCCAGTTTGCCAAAGTCTGCATTACAAATTTAAACGTTAATGGGTCCCCTCAAGGAACCCTGGAAATTGCAGTTATCTAACAGCACAAACCAATGCAAGTACTGTATGTTCCATTGTGTTTAATGGGACTTACTCCCAGGAAAGCGTGTATAAGATTGCCGCCTGAGAGGTTATTTATAATTTACCATACGTATCCCACCTTTTCCCCAGGGAGTTCAGGGTTACATATAAGAGGCTGTCCGATTGTATCCTCAACTACAACTCTTTCATATAGCCTGAGTTAAATGATAGTGACTTTCTCAGGGCTACACAGGCTAAACTAGCATTTGGCATTGATTTACTTGAACACTTGAATTCTAATAGAGCTGCAGGATTTTTTGAGAAATCATGATGGATTGGATCCTATGAGCTGAAAGTAGACTTTGGCTCTTGGAACAAGGATTTCCTGTTTCCTGCCTCCCCCCTCTAGCTCCTTTTGTCTTCCCAAAAGCCACTTCTGAGGACCTCTGGAATGATATGTGATGTGATTTGGGGGGTGCAGTTGAGGGGGAAGGAGGGGGAGTCAGTGGAAATCAGGGACTCCACTTGTATGAGTGGAAGCCTCTTCCATTTGTATTAGGGCACTGCCGGATCCAAGCCATTATGTGCAGGGAAATGTCTTAAAACAATTTATTTCTTTGTAAGTTTGAGTGCGTTCTAGCTTGTCTTGGAAAATGCCTACATTTACTGGCAAATGATGGGAATGAGGGTGAAATTGGGTCATTTGTTGGAGAGACTTAATTCTTGAGATGTCGTGGTATCGGAAATGGTTGTCGCAAGATACATTTTAGAAACTTATCAATAGACCTTGCAACATTGTTCTTTACAAGTAGTGGCTGATGAAAATGAAATAGTAATTGGAAAACACACTTGTGGCACAATCCTAACTGGCCTCTGTGCCAGTGTAGCATGCGCTGCGCCGGCGCAGACTGTCACAAATGTGCCATAAAGCACATTGTGACAGCGCGCCAGAAACCAGCAACGGCAGGAAGACCTGTGTCGTCCTGCTGGTGCCAGTGCAAAGAGGAATATGTGCTGGAGCAGGCAAGCTATCCTAGGGGGTGGAACAGGTCTGGGGGAGGATGGGGAGAGGCGGAACGGGGCAGGGGGTGGTGATGGGGTGGGGAGTGGGTGGATCAGGCTCGGGAGGGGGCGGAATTGGCGGCGCTGGTGCACGCCGTATCCTAACCCCCTTCCTGGGCCCAATCCGCTGATACAGATCCACTTGGACTTGCGTTAGCCAAATTGCTGGCTCAGGTCTGAGTAGACCCGTTGCAGGGGGTTGTGGCTTTCCCTGGGTCAAGGGGACGAATGTCCTCTTACCTTGAGAAGATCTCCCACCTCCTGATTTTCCCTGTAGGATGCAGCGTAGCTTGCACTGGCGCCGCTGCATTCGTGTGGGGTACATTAGGTAGGATTGGGCTGCCTGTTCTTGAGTTTTAGTGATAACTGTCAGAAATGATTGTCATTATGTTTTTCTTGGATGTTTATCAACATGTAAATTGAGATGAAATTTGTTCATTTACCAAAGCTACTTAGTTTCTCTTGGGATGTGCCAGGCATCCTCTCTCGTTTTCTTACCAGTAAATGTGAGCACTTTCTAACGTTTATTAGTGAACTTGTAATATCCCAGGAATTAACTGAGTTCCTGAATGTCTATACCTCCTGAATATATCCAGGCAAACCTGTGACGAAGGTCTTGTATGCCACTGACATCATATATTGGGGTTTTGACATTATAACTTGATATCTGCCTGTGTGCTTTCAGAGGAGTTTCAAGTTGTTCTGCACGGAAGAGGCTTCACGTTGGGAAGGATGCAAGATAATGTTTCGTGCACCTACATTACAAATGGAACAAGAATTGGTGAGTATCCATGACAGACATGAAGGACTGTTACACAACTGAGAGCCCAATCCTATCCTTTTCACCCTCCGCTGATGCAGTTGCACCAAAATGGCAGCTGATGCATCCTGTGCGGGTGGGGGTGGGGGCAGAACCGGGAGGATTCTGCAAAGAAAGGGGATGTTTAATTCCTTTGCCCCTGCGTAAGCCTCATGGCCCGCAATGGGTTTCCTTGGACCTACGCTAGCAATTTTGCTAGCGTAATTCTGAGGAGAGAAAAAGGGGTGGGGAGGCTGCAGGGAAGGGGGATAGGATCCAGTATTGGCCTTCTGCGATGGATCCTCCCCCTCCTGCAGCCTCCCCGCCCCCATTATGCCCCCTTCCCACCCAGTTCCGTTCCCTCCCCGCCCCCGTTCTGGCCTTCCCGCTGGCTTACCTTTCCAGGCACGCGGCCGGAGGTGGTCAGTGAGCTGTCATGGAGGCTTTTGCGACTAGCGCTGACTGCTTTATGACAGTCAGCGCCAGCGCGGGAGGTGCTCCGCCATCGGGTGGCGTGCTTAGGATTGAGCCCCCAATTGTGACGTCAGAGACTCTTGCTTTTGTCCCCATCACCAGTTCTCATACATCTGTTACCCTCTGCAAGTTGCTGTTCAGCAATGTTGTTTGCGATTTGTGGAGAGAAGCAGCAGAAAGAGAAGGGTTTAGCATCCACTCTCTTACCTCTGTTGCTTCTCTGCTCTAAATTCCTCTCTCCTAAAGCTGCATTTCAGTGTGGAAAAACGGAGTCAGGGCTTAATTACAGGTGACTGTGTGTAGTGTACCTGAATCTTAAGCTGGATATTCCATGGATCTTTAGAGAGAGGGTGGCTGAATCCAATGCCTTTCCACTCAGGCCAATCACTAGGGAAGGCTCCGCTCTGTGTCTCATCACCATTAAGAGGGAGGGGCAGTTCTTCATTGTGGCCCTTAGACTTTGGAAATCTCTGACCTGGAAGATTCTGATAGGCCCTGCCTTAATGGTGCTTTGAAACCAACCCAAAATGTGTGCTTTTTCTCAGCATGCTTATGTACTGATTGGCTCCTAAACACGTCGGATGATTATTTCTTCTGCCGATTATCTGTTTGTGCTGTTTTGGTATGTTTTCATTCAGTGTAAACTTGTTTTTAATCTGTGTTGATGTTAGGTGCCAAGGGCATTTTGTTATGCATTTGGAAAGGTGGGATATAGATATAGTTTGTGGTCGTAATGCCTGCGATGTTAAACTGAGGAATGATTATTTCCACTTGAATTAGTTCCACGTACTGTTAAGGCGCAGGTGGGTTAAACCGCTGAAGCATGAGCTGTCGATCGAAAGGTCGGCAGTTCGAATCCGCGACGGGGTGAGCTCTCGTTGCTTGGCCAGCTCCTGCCAACCTAGCAGTTCCAAAGCATGTCAATGCGAGTAGATAAATAGGTACCGCGGGAAGGTAAACAGCGCTCCGTGTTCCAGCTGCATGCTACGCGCTGCGGCAAGGAGAGTCATGCCGGCCACATGACCACGGAGGCATCTTCGGACAACGCTGGCTCTTCGGCTTTGAAATGGAGATGAGCACCACACCCTAGAGTCGGACACGACTGGACTTAATTGTCAGGGATCACCTTTACCTTTTTACTATTAGGTGGCTGGCTGGAAGAGGTTGTCTCCACTAGGTAATACAAGAGCAGCACAAAAGTTCTCCCCTCCATTTGGGAGGGGCCAGGGGAATAACTCACAAATTCACAATGATGGACCGTTCTTTTTTCTTTTCTTTTTGTAAACCAAAGCCTAAGTACCTGCAACTGTATTTGCATCCATGCATCCCTTGTCACTTTCACTCCCCCCCCCCATCAACTTCAGTGTTAAAATGTGGATTGTAAATTCTTTGAGTCAGGGACCTGTGTTTGGTTGCTTCTGTCACTCTGTAAATTGCTACGTACAGTGATGACATGTTACAAATATTATTATTAAATATGAATTATATATTAATATTAACATCAATATTAATAATAACAATATTTATATTGCACATTCAGCGTGCAGATTGCTTTATTGCTTACTAAATTTCTGAAGCTGCCTTCTGCTGACTGAGAAGATGAGTCCCGCTAGCCCTGTATTATCTTGTCTGACTTGTTAGTGGCTTTTCCAGATCTGAGGCGGATATCCTCTTAACTGGATATCAGAGGTCGTATGCTATTGGCTCTCAGGCAGCACAGTCCCATTCATGGAGCTGTGAAGCAGTAACTTGATTGATTTATTTTACTGTGTAAACTGTTTTGTGAACTCCTCTTGTTGAAAAGCGGAATATAATAATAATTTACACACATACCTCTAAATATCCTAGGTCCTTAGGAAGGACCTGATATTTAGAAAATACCAGCCATCATCAGGTGGGCTGTGAAGTAAATCAGATAATAATATTAATAAATAATATAATACCGCTGTGATTCCCAGGATCTTGACTAGATCCCGAATTGCAGAGTATAGCCAGCCCAGCATAGGCTGTGATAGAGTATGACAAAAAAAAGCAACAACAACGTCTTCCAGCCTGTCCCTGCCCCTCATATCCACACAAGGGGGGAGTGCCCCACTTTGGGAAGTCAGACTCAAACACCACAACCCTAAGCATATTTACTTGGAAGTAAGTCCCACTGTATTCAGTGGGGCTTACATCCAGGTACCGTATTTTACGCTCCATAGGACGCATCGGTCCATAGGACGCATGCATCCTATGGAGCATAAAATAGAGAAAAAAAGTTTGTACTTACCTGGGCTTGGGGGCGCTTCGGGGAGGCCTGTGGGGGCTTCGGGGAGGCCTGCGCGAGCCTCTGCAGACCTCCCCGATGTTTACTTCGGCCCCAAACAGCGATTTTCGGCCATTTCCGGAATGGCCTAAAATCGCTGTTTGGGGCCGAAGTAAACATCGGGGAGGCCTGCAGAGGCTCGCGCAGGCCTGCGTGAGCCTCTGCAGGCCTCCCATCGGCCCCAAACAGCGATTTTTGGCCATTCCGGAAATGGCCGAAAATTGCTGTTTGGGGCTGAAGTAAACATCGGGGAGGCCTGTGGGGGCTTCGGGGAGGCCTGCGCGAGCCTTTGCAGGCCTCCCTGAAGCGCCCCCAAGCCCAGGCTTCGCACCATAGGATGCACGCTTTCCCCCCCTATGTTTTTTTGGGGGGAAGTGCGTCTTATAGTGCGAAAAATACGGTAAGTGTGTATAGGATTACAGCCTGATGAAGTGCAGGTTGAACAGTGTTTCAAGAAGATGAAGCGCTGTGCTCAGTGGTCGATTGGCCTGACAGTTTAAGTTCTGCGTATTCTTCTGCAGGGTGTAGATTTTGTGCGTGTGGTAGCTGTTTCCTTTTTTTTAAAGTATTGGATTTGGCTCGCTTTCCCCCACCCCTACCCCCCTCTTCACATTTTGAGAAAGAATGATTGCCAAGTGGTGGAAAGGAAACCTGCCAAAGACAACAGCAGAAGACCAACCTTCCCTCCCCCAAAAATGAGGGCATTTAAGACAAAAGCATATGGGCGTACGCTCACCCACTCTGTTACTGCTAGCAGCAGATCTGGAACTAGCAGTTGGTGCAAAATGTACTGCGCGCAGGAGAAAATGCTCATCCTTTGCATGCCCAGTGAGTCCTGTTTTATACCCTGGTAGCAAAATTGACCTGAACTGTAAAGCAGGGAGGTGGTCAGAAATGTTCATAAGAACATCAGAAGAGCCCTGCTGGATCAGGCCAAAGGCCCATCTAGTCCAGCTTCCTGCATCTCACAGTGGCCCCACCAGGGAGCACACAGCCAACAAGTTAACCTGTTTCCTGTTGTCACTCCCTTGCACCTGGTACAGAGAAAACCTACTTCCAAAGCCAGGAGGTTGTTGCTTATGGCTTGTAACCTGTGATGGTCTTTTCCTCCATGAATCTATCCAAACCCCTTTTAAAGCCATCTAGGCCAGGTGCCATCACCACATCCTGTGGCAAGGAGTTCTTATATTGTGTTTAAGTTGCCCAAGAGTCACTGTAATCTAGTAGGTAGTTGGGAGCATTTTCCTTGCATGGGGAGGGTCCTTTACTAGTCCCTGCTGCCTGCCAAAGAGCTGCTGGAAGGTTGCACCTCCTTCCTCCCATGAAGACCAGCAAGGGAAGATAGCTATGCTGTGCTCCAGATGTCTGCTACAAATTGACTTCTGAAGCTGGCATGTCCAAGCAATATCCCCTCCCCACATCTTCCCTCCACATCGCTGCCCTTTATGTCTAGCTTTTTAAACAGTAGGTTTGAGGGCAAGCTTGTGTCTTTACTTACAGCTAGGCTTACCAGATCTCCAACCGGGACAGAGTGCTAGACCTTTAGGAGAAGGAATATGGGCAGGTGTAGCTTGTTAAACCCTTAGAGCACAATCCTAGGCATGTCTACTCAGAAGCAAGCCCCACTGAACACAATGGGGCTTGCTTCTGAGTAGACATGCCTAGGATTGTGCTCTAAGGTTTAACAAGCTACACCTGCCCACATTCCTTCTCCTAAAGGTCTAGCACTCTGTCCCGGTTGGAGATCTGGTAAGCCTACTTACAGCACATTTGCGACGGCTTCCAGCGACGGAGCACTCACTCTGTTGCCAGTTATTTCCAGTGGATTGCGCCCTGACTCTAAGAGTAACCTGCACACAGCAGTGGGTATGCACAATTAACTCATCATAGGCTGGCGTGGCTAGCTCCTAAGGGTCAGGAAGGTTGCGTCTTTGCTGAGCCTTCCACACTGACAAAGAATGCCCCACTCTGTGAGCACCGTAGTAGTATCACTTAGAACAGGGGTGGGGAACCTCCAGCCCGCGGGCCGGATCCGATCCGGCCTGCGACCGGAGGCTTCGCCGCCGCCTTCCCGCACCGCTTCCTTTTAAAATCGGCCTTCCTGGACCTGCGCAGAGCGCGATGCCGGCCAAGAGGGCAATCTTGGTCTCAGCTGTGCTCTGCGCAGGTCCAGGAAGGCCGATTTTAAAAGGAGGAGGCACCGAGGTGACGTAAATTCGCGGGGGGGGGGGTCAAATTTGCGGTGGGGGGGCAAAAATTTTGGCCGGCCCGCAGCCAATTTTCCCCTTGGGAAAATGGCCCCCCACCCCAAATAGGTTCCCCATCCCTGACTTAGAATGTAGTATTACGTAGTAGTATCAATAGAATGAGAGACTTCTCAATTTGTACATCTCACCTGTTTCAGGTGAAGAGGCCCCACTGAAGGTGCCTCAGCATCTCTGAAATCTTAAACCAGCAATGCATTTACTGAGAGTAACTATGTGAGAGCCAACACAGGCAGCCATTTTCTTGTTGTTCCTGCACATTAGAGCAGGGGCTCTCAACCGGTGGTATGCGTACCACCAGTGGTATTTTGGGGGTAAAATGCCACCTCTGGTGGTGGTGAATGGCATGATGCGATTACACCTGATGAACCATATTGTTGTCAAGCGTCAGCTTCTCATCAGATGAAATAACTTCTGGACTCAATGCTTTGTTTTTCAGATGAAAAGCCTAGAAAAGTGGAATCTAATTTTATGCTCTGTCCAGCAACCATTCTCCATGAAGCTGGCCAGTAAGTATTTAGCCCAGTAATTGTGTTGGAGCATGTGAGGAATTAGTAAAACAAATAATTAAAGGTTCCAGTGAGCCCCAAATCCTCAAACCTCAATCTGCATGTGGTATCTCTATATGGTTTGCTGTTCTGGCTTTGCCTCTTTCCTATCAGAGTCTGCTGAAGGAGGGGAAATTTTTTACTGAGTCACTGGATCATTTGATCAATACTGATGCAGAGATGCAGCTGGATTACCTTAGAGCAGGGGTTCTCAACCTTTGGAGGCCCGGGTACCCCCTATCATGGTCCAATTTTCTGAAGTATCCCCTACTAATTAATTGCTAATTAATTGGATTAATCAAATTAATTAGCTAATTAATCATTTAAAAATAAAATATTAAAACAATTTTAAACGTGAAAAAGGTCTTATTTAACTGTGTGTGTGAGAGAGAGGTGAGTGAGTGAATGAGTGAGTGAGCGAGCGAGCGAGCGAGTGGAAGGCCCAACACAAAATCAGAGAGTCAGAAGGGGGGGGGGGTTCTCAACTACAGTTTCTCAACTACAAAAAATACACTGCACAGATGGGAGAGAAGGAAAAAACCCAAACAAACAGAGAGCTTGATCTCATGTTAGTACAAAAAGACACATGCCAGGATCACTTTTTTTTCCTCCAAGCCATCTTTTCCCTCTCCCACTTCCTAAAATCAGCTCCTCCCCCCCCACCCCACCCAGTCTCATATCTTAGAGAAGCAGACACTCCAGAAGCAGGCAATTCTCATCATGTTGCAAGGAACCCTTGACTTGTGTTCTGCTGCTCTGAAGTGAAAATGAAAGTGAAACTGCAGAGCAGTTTGAATTTAAAAATACTTGGCTCTTCGACACTCAGCTGATCCAGGGAAATAAGGAGCAGCCTCTCGCATACCCCGCCAGTGGGGCTGAGCTGGGATCTTGGGGGCAGGCATTTTTAAATAAATAAATAACTTCTAGTCCCCGACAATCAGCTGATTTTAGCTGATAAGGGGAAGCCTCTCACGTACCCCAGCTTGATGGTTCGTGTACCACTAGGGGTATGCATACCACAGGTTGAGAACCGCTGCCTTAGAGTGACTCATCCAATCAGTTCAGTGACGTAGAGGCATATGGGATGAGCTCCACTAAGGTTGGGTAATTCTTGCTCTTTTGCACTGTAAGGACCAAAGTATATAGTACATCTATTGTGTGATTGGGGCCTGTGTGCTTGATTTTCTAATATAAATAGCACATGCAAGGGAATAATCTGCATCAGGGCTGAGGAAGGCTTTAACCTTTTGTCCTCACCAAAGGTTGAAGCCCTCTGCTGTGGTTCTGGTCACCTCCCTATGTATGTCTTCTACACTGGAAAAACCAAGCATGCAGACACCAATCAGACTAGAGACTTGTTTAGCTCTAAAAGGAAACATTTGGGGTGTAAGGGTGATGTGTGCACCAGTTATCTGCAGTTTGGAAAACAGTGATTTAGTTGTAGCTTCAATCTGTGTTTTGGATAACCCTGACAAAGTGCTAGAGAGGAATAGAGTAGCTTAAAGCTGCCTCTCTGTTCCTCTCTCTCTCTCTTCCCCCCTCCATCCCTGCCCACTTCCTTTGTGCTGATTCTCAGGGGAAATTCACCGTATCTGAAATGAGCTTTAAATAGTCAAGTGTGACCAAACAGATTTGGACGGCGCCTTAAAAATGAATCCACAGCCAGTTCATTTAACTCTGAAAAGGTCTGGCTTGTCATAAGTTGTGTGCAGATCAGCTCCTTTAAAAAAAAGGAAAAGGACATACATATAATATGCTTTCTTCTGGATAAACTTTGGGCCCATAGTTAAATGTCTTACATTATCACTGACACTTACAAGCTATTATTAAAATTATGTGTCAAGATGCATACTGCTGCCCAACATGCAGTGATAAAATAAGGCAGCAATTTAATATTCACAGCAGAATCTTAACAACGCTACAGCTAAAACGTTGTCCAGGCCTTATTCTAAGTGTCACTGGCCCTGGCTGAAGATCACATCTGTAGCCTTGAAAGCTTGTTTCTCCCTTCATTTCTGCTGTATTCAGAAATGCTGTAGGCTTTTCAGATCACTGTAGCTTAGGCTTAATTTCCTGCATACTTTGGAAAGAGATTTTTGCTTCTTAACACTACCCAAGCTGGCCAGGAAGCAGAACAAGTATGACAATGGAGACACAGTCGGGAGACTGCACTGTAACTGCGGGGAGGATGTCAGGATTGTCTGTCCTTTGGAGGAGAGCAGCAGCTCCCCAAGGGAACGGATCTTGGAGATGAGCCTCGTAGTTGACGTAGGCTGCAATCCTAACACTTCCTAAACACACTTGGGAGTAAGCTTCATTGAATATATTGGGAGTTACTTCTGAGTAGACATGCATAGGATTAGGGCCTAACTGCACATTACAAACAAAGATGCAAAAATGAAACTTTTTTTTCCAGGAATCGGTTTGGGTGGTGAACTGGCAGGTGCATTGAGAGTGAGCCAACCTTTGCCCTGTTGCTGTTCTGCTCAAACCACTCCCTTCTGGGAAAAAAAGACTGCTGGTGTTTGGTTTCACTCATTTACATGCATTGCCTAATGAGGCTTCAGCATCTATATTCCAAGCGAATCCTGTGAGGAAGCACCAAGCCTAGTCCATTTCCACACAGTTGCAACATCAAGTGTCCTTTGGAACTCTCTCTACACAGTTGTGCTTTTGGTTCTTGTATAAGCAGAAGCCTAGTGGGAGTCTGCAGACCTGTAAACTGGACACTGTCCCATAGTCTTAAAAGCTGAGAGATAAAACCAGATGACCATAAGAATAAGAACAAGAAGAGCCCTGTTGGATCAGACCACGTGTCTGACAGCATCCTGCTTCCCCCAAAATGATTAGTGGGCTGGGGCACCTCCCTTATGAGGAAAGGCTACAGCGTTTCGGGCTGGTCAGTCTAGAACAGGGGTTCTCAACCTTTGGAGGCCCGAGTACCCCCTATCACAGTCCAATTTTCAGAAGTAACCCCCCTGCTAATTAATTGCTAATTAATTGGATTAATCAATTAATTAATTAGCTAATTAATCATTAAATAAAAAGTACTAAAACAATTTTAAATGTGAAAAAATGTCTTACTAAATTCTTTGTGTGTGTGTGTGTGTGTGTGTGTGTGTGTGTGACAGACAGACAGACAGACAGACAGACAGACAGGGGGGATTGCATTTAAATTCTATTTATTTATTTATTTATTTAAAGAATTTATATCCCGCCTTTCTCCCAGCAAGGGCACTCAAGGCAGAATTAACAAGTAATTAACTACTGATTGATGCTGAAAAGGGGCAGGCTTTGGCGTTCCCCCTGCCGTTGGTTCGCGTACCCCTAGGGGTACTCGGACCACAGGTTGAGAACCCCTGGTCTAGAAAAAAGGTGCCTGCATGGGGGACACACATGATTGAGACATATAAAATTATGCATGGGATGGAGAGAGTGGATAGAGGGATGTTCTTTTTCCTCTTACACAACATCAGAACTAGGGGACATCCGCTAAAATTGAGTGGTGGGAGAGTTGGAAAAGACAAAAGAAAATATTTCTTCACCCAGCGTGTAATTAATCTGTAGAGCTCCTTGCCAAAGGATGTGGTGATGGCACCTGGCCTAGATGCCTTTAAAAGGGGATTGGATAGATTTATGGAGGAAAAGACCATCACAGGTTACAAGCCATGTTGGATATATGCAACCTCCTGGTTTTAGAAGTAGGTTATCTCTGTATGCCAGGTGCAAGGGAGTGGCAACAGGATACAGGTACCGTGTTGTCTTGTATGGTCCCTGAGGCATCTTGTGGGCCACTGTGAGATACAGGAAGCTGGACTAGATGGGCCTCTGGCCTGATCCAGCAGGGCTCTTCTTCTGTTCTTTTTTACCTCACAGTCACCTAACTGTTGCTTCCAAGAAGCCCAGAGGTGGGGCATGGAGGCAGTAGGTCCTGCCATTGTTTTCTGCTCAGCCACTGATATTCAAAGGTATCCCCTTATGGTTCATGGAGATTCCCTGTAGTCTTCAGGACTAATAGCCCTTGATAGGCAGTGTCTCTTGCCACGTTTTGTGGCAGAACTCCAGAAATTATTTGTTATGTGAAGAACTTTTCTGCCCCCCACCCAGACCCCATCTGTCTGCTGCCTCCTCTCCTGCACCTCTGCTTGCAATGCCATTTCAAACTGCAGGTAGGGAGTCAAAACAAATGTTTGTTTCCCCACATAGACAAGCTAGGATGTTGAGGAAGAAGATTCTAGGCTAGTCTTTTCCCTAACATCCTAGATTTTCTTATGTAGATGAAGTATTTTGGGTGGAGGGAGCATTTTAAACATCATTCCATCTCCCCACCTGCAATCTGAAATGGTACAACCCAGCCACAAATGCATCACAAGGGACTTCTGCTCATCCGCTTTAGTTCTAAGGTGATAACCGCAAACTTGCTGCCAAACAAATACAAAATGTGTTGTATTTTTATTGCTGCGTGTCTTTTAAACCTTGGTGCAAATCACCAGAACAGGTTATATTTCTATTGTACTGGGATGTGACTGCTGGGATGCAAAATGTTGCTGTGTTTGGCAAGTTACCAAATTGTAATGGCAACACTAGGCAAAATACTTCATAGCCAGGCAGTTGTTTGGGGGGAGCCTTCATAGAAAACAATTTCTAAGGCCAATTATTTCACGTGCAGATATTACATAATGGTGTCGCCTTGCAAAAATGTCTGCTGTTATACAGTATACGATAGACTTTAAACACATTGCTTTGGAAGGGTTTGAAATATCATAAAGAGTTTGGCCCGTATGGTGCCTGATGATGAATTAGAAGATGGACTGCTATGAAAGCAAGTGTTCATTTTTGAACTTCTGACTTTCCGTTGGCACAACTTGTACTGTTGCTGGAGATCCTCCCAGTGATTCTTCACAAGTGGGGTGAAATTTTAGTTGCTAACACAGCAGCTGTCGGCAAATTGCCCCTTTCCTCAAAATGAGATTTGAATGTTGAGAAGATAAAAGTTACAGCTATCAACAAGTCAGTTTAACAAGTTACAGTGCTGTGAGGAATTTCTTCCGTAGATGAAAGAGATGAATTGTGCCTACTGCTAATAACCGCAAACATGCTGACAAGGGAAAAACGTCAAACTACCAGGAATAAATTGGTGCAGCTGGCAAAACTCTGGCTCCGAGCAGTCGAGCTCCAGTCGCCTCTTTCTCTTGATGGCTCCAGTTCATGAGAGAGCTGATAATAAAAGACAATTTTTACATGCGAAGCTGCCTTTGGCTGAGTCAGACCATTGGGCCATTTTGGTCAGTATTGCCTGCACTGGCTCTCCAGACTGGCTCTTCCCAGCCTTACCCTGGAGATACTAGGGATTGGACTTGGGACCTTCTGCATGTGTTTTGCCTCTGAGTGACAGCCCCACCCATAACCTGGCAGCCCAGGCCAGAGCTGGGCTGTGGGTCCCCAAATTTGGTGCAAGTTGAAACATGAGCTGTAAATTGGGGACACGACTGGGCGCAATCCTGACGATCGTTCCGTCGCCGGCAGCAGCCGCAAACGTGCCGTAAAGCACGTTTGCGACTACTCTGGAGCAAGGGAGGCCGGCGCAGAGGCTGGCCTCCCTTGCTCTGTTGCCGGAGCGCCCGTGTGTCCGCTGAACGAGGTGAGTCGGGATCCGACGGGGATGGTTCACAAAAAGTTGTGGTATTTGTTATGAATGATTTAATCTAGAATTAAAGGAGTTTGGCTTTTTAAAATTCTCCCTGAATAACTAAAACAAAGATATTGGCTGCAGTTCAAGAATCACATACTTTTAGTTGAATATTCTAAGACAGAAAATACACATGGGCAATAATAACTGTGGCTAGTGTTGGGATTTGGCCCAGGGAGATTTGGCTTCATATTCCCGCTTAGCTGTTAAGCTTGCTCACTCACCCACATCTCTCTCTGTCACAACCTATCTCACAGGGTTGTTACAAGAATAAAATGGGGCAAACCCCCCATCATGTATGCCATCCTAAGAGCCTTGGATGTAGTGTGGGATAGCCCCCCCCCCAGGGTTTCCTCTGATCTACTTAAATTGGGATGTGATTTGCAGGCCATGATATTGCGTGATTCAGTCTCTTGCGTTGTGCAAAATCAAGCTCCATTCTGAGTTCTGTGCTGCTTCTGTCTGCAGCCCCACTCTTTGGGGCAGGTTTTGTTTTGTTTCTGTGACTCTGTGTAATGTTCTGCACATTCCTGTATGTGAAGCAACTTGGAAGCTTGTGCGAGACCAATGTTTTATTACAGCTAGCTGATTTTGAAATCTAGTTTTTATTGGTGCACAGCAGCAGCCGGCTTCAGAGGAGGACAAGGGTTTGTTGGTTGCATAATCCAGAAACAGTCAAGACGTGGGGGGGGGGGGGGATGAGATCTGGTTTGTAGATAAATCTGTCTGCAGGTGAGGTTAGATGAGGCTACCCCATAAAACGGTTGACTGGGGTGGTTTGCTCAGACCAGACTCTTTGTCTTCTCCTCCTTCCTTTGCTCTCTCTCAATGAACCCCTATAAGAACAGTTGAGGAGGTTCTGCTTGTCCAGCATTCTGTTTCCTGCAGTGTCCAGCCAGGTGCTCTGTGAAGCCCACAAGCACAGCATGAAGGTAATAGCTCTCCTCTGCTGTTGACCTCCCCAGCAACTAGAATGCAGAAGTATGTTGCCTCTGATCCTGGAGGGTCCACATAGCCAGCCTGATTACCGTAGTAGGACTTACAGACACCTTCACTAATTTGTCCATGCTCCTTTTAAAACCCATCTGCAGTAGTGCCCATCACCACGTCTCATGGCAGCAAAGATATAACTTGTCCTTGTTGTTCTACCTTCCCTGATTTTTCATTAGCAAAAGTTCGTATGCCAGAAAGTTAAAAAAGCATGGTGTGTTTAGCACTCTCTCTGTGTAACAAAAGCAAGGTAAATTGGACAGTAATGTTGCTATAGTCATTATGTGGATTCTACTAGAGATATTTAAAAGTAAATAACAGCACAATCCGACTTAACTTTTGTGCCGGTGTAACCATCGGTGCAGCGAGAACGGGAGGCCCCAGAACGGAAAAGGGAAATCCCCTTTGAATTCCTCTTTTGGAGGGGATTTGAATCCCTTTTCCGTTCTGGGACCTCCTGTTCTTGCTGCGCTGCTGGTTACAGAGGCAAGAAAGTTAAGTCGGATTGTGCTGTTAGTGAGATAATGAGCACATTTTTGGCCATGATCCAGAGAAGTGTGTGCACATGCTGTGTCCAACTAAATTTTTCTTAGGCTTAACCTTTCAGAGGCTGCCCTTGGATAACTCCCAGTCTTCAGAATTCAAAAACACAGTTCAGGAATGTGTAGATTTTTTTTAAGGGGGCATGTTTGTTTCCCTTCCAGAAACCCCCACAGTTCTTACCAACCCCACTGTCTAAAAACTGCTGGGTTATTTTTTTTATTTGTTTTTCAAGAATCTACATTATTGTATATATATTTCTGCCACCTTTATGCTTTTGATGAAGTGGACTGTAGTGCATGACACCTTATGACACAATACTGTACATTTGTTAGTCTTTAAGGTGCCATAGGGCTCTTCGTTGTTTGCATTACAGTGGCTACCTTCCCCCCAGAACTTAGTCATTCAGTTAATTAAAATGTGAAATCTTTGAATTGTTGTCAACCCTGTTTCTTAAAAAATATTGGCTACATTTCCTGAAGAGCAACTTCCATTTTTCCCCTCGATCTTTTTTTCTCCCTCCTGTTGGTTGAGATACCACTTCTGTGAACTGATCAAAGTCTTTTTTTTTTTTAAAGGCAGGCAGAAAAAGGGCTGCCATGCAAGGTGACGGATGTTTAGTGTGTTTGCCTAATTAACTTTTGGCTAAGGATTCGGAACCATTAAGAAGCTAGTTAGTATACGTTCCGAACAAACACATCTGGTCCTGCAACGAGCGGCGGTTCTGCCTGGATGTGAGTGACAGATGTGGCGATGGTTCCCTCTGTCCTCTCCCTTAAATAATTAACAACGTGCTGGTGGACGAGCCCTCAAAGCCAGCTGCATAGTCTCAGAGCTGTTATCTGTAGACATGTGCCCCTACTCATTAGTCTGCTCCATCTAGCGCGGTCTCTCTTCTTTGCTATTCCAACAATAGCGTTTGGTTCAGGCAGAGAAAAAAAACACATTCTTTGAAATAACTCAGGACTCTTGGCTTCTTGGGCTTGAAAAGGCCATTGAGGGGAGGAATATAGAACAGACCACCCATGTGGGAAAGGTAGCCAAATGCCCATTAGCTGGGGAGATTGATTTCTTCTTCCAAACAAAGGGCATTTCAGCTAGTCCCACCCAGATGTTTCATTATTTGGAGGTGCCGGGATGAGCCTGGAAACATCCCTCTTTTCAAAGGGGTGGCATCTTGTCTTCAGGCTTGTTTCTTTGCTTGATGTATGGCTGCCCAGCCAGGAACAGCTGGGAAATTGCTATGAAAGGCATTTGGGAGGGGGAAAGGCCGGATAAGAAAAAGAACAGAATCTACCACCTGAGTTTGCTGAAGGAAATGTTGAAGTTAAATAATCTTCACTGCTGTATATATTTATCTGGGACTTTTTGTGGAGGGGAGAATTGTATGGTCTGAAGGTTGGAGGGGGTAGGAGGATATGAAATGAGAAACACTGTTAATTTTTTTATCCCATTTGCACAAAAACAAATCCTTAAAACGAGGCTTAAATTCATTCTTCCCAAACGGCAACGCAACAAACGAAACCTGTTCTTTTTTACTTTTGAAGAGTTCTGAGCCTTGCTTGTTTCATGGCTGTTCTAATGACCAATGAGGCAGCTGTCACTGGTTTCTTCTGGCGATCTGGGCTGTATCTGCAACCCTTTTTTATTATTTTTGTGAGACGGTCAACAATAGCGCAGCTGCCCTTCCGCCTAGTTGAGATCTCAAACCTGCAATTTGGCAAGGAGAACAGAACAAATTGGATAAATACCAGTAAGCGCGTTTTGAAGGAAAGGAAAACAGGACCGAAGTGAACCCTACAACTTGTTTGTGATTTAAGCAGGCATATGGTATAGTTAAGCATGCTTTCAAAAACATTGGCCTGCTTCTTTGAGCAAGCTCATAACCCTACAACCCTATCTAAAGTGAGATGGAGCCAATAGGACTCCTTAGTTATTTGACAGGACGAAGAGGATTACTTTTAGGGAGTGCTGCTGGGGGAAGTTTGGCTATGAATAACACACTTCAACTGCAACTCTCCCTCCACCCTGTGAAAATCTTTGCTAATCCAGAGCTGTGGTTGTATAACTACAATTTTCCAGTGACACGGGAGAGTTCAGCCTTCTCTGCCGGACTAATGCGGAACATGGGAGTTCCACGTTCAGCTCGTCAGGGCTTTGTCAAGAGCAGGGAGCAGAGATAGCGGTTCCCTTCAAAAACTGGTGCAGAAGGTGCCACCCCTTCTAAAACAGACTTTTCCAGTTCATATGAAACTGCCCAGTACTGAGCCAGGCCATTGTTTGGCCAACCCAGTGCTGTACTCCGGCCATGTAGTCCAGTACTGTACTATCTAGCCCAGTCTTCTGACTGCTAGTTGCTCTCCAAAGTAGGGGCCTTTTTCTGCCCTCCTACCGAACGTCTTTTTTGTGCTGAAGATCCTGGGGATTGGATATGGGACATAGACATGCATACAAGGTATTGAATACTGTCTTTTCCTCCAGTGCTTAATCTGAGTTCCCGAACTCTTGTTTGAGCCTTGTAAATAACAATTCACCTGGTCACTTATGGCAAGTATAACAGTACAATCCTGTGCATGTCTGTTCAGAAGTACTGTAAGTACCATTTATAGTCAATGGAGCTTACTCCCAGGAAAATGTGAATAGGATTGCAGCCTAAATTGACTCCAAGTAACCAGTCATTAAGCTTTTGTCAACTGATTAGTGTTTTTTTTTTTTTTCCTTTCAGTCTATTGCTATGGCAGAAATTACTAACCCTAAATATGCATGAGCAGACAGGCTGCTAATATTTTATGGGCTAGTAACTTCTGCAGGTGACCTAAAGCATTTATTGGGTGAATAGCCTGTTTTCAATGGCGGTGTGATGAATAATGACTCGCCATCATTGAGAACAATCCGCCTAACCTGTCCTCCAACCCAACCTTATGGCTACATGAATAATCCATAATTTTACCAATGGTTTCCATGCAATATGTTCCTGATTTTTTTCCAAGGTCAGATTTTTAATAATAAAAACTCCTCCAATTGTATATGCCGGAGTTCATTAAGGTCGTTTGAACAAAACCTAATTTTTAAATCTGTAACACCCCAAACCCTGAAGCTGAGTTAGAGTATTTTAGTTACTTTTTATCTTGCTTGCACCTCAGATCTGAAAACCTCTTTAGTCACCATCATTTTAATAACTTTTTGAGCAGTTGCCAGTTTAATCTTCAGTGCGTGGAAATTGGAGGTAAATTATTTATTACTTCCAGCAAATGTCTTTCATGGTTTTTATTTAATTTTTTTCATCTTTTTAATGGATCATAAAATGGCAATCTTTTATTGGATGCTCATAAAGAAAGGAGCAAATGAATACTTTGCAAATAGGTTACTGTGGATTGAAATGTCAGCTGTATTTCATAAGATGGGAAAGCCCTTAGACCAGAGATGAGGAGACGTGTGGCAATGGGTCATATCCCTATTCCTTGCCAGTATCCGAAAACAAACCCAATCCAGACCCAAAGAAAACAATTGTACTTCCAGTAGGTATTTATTTACAGTTGTCAGTGGTCGTGCTTACTAAGGCAAAGAATAGAGCTCGGCTTCAAACTGATACCATTGTTTGGTCCTGCTATATATCTTGTTGCTAGGGGAGCAGCTGTAGAACAGTTGAGAAATAATAAAGAGGGTTTCTTTGAGAAAATGCAGAGTGGGCCTTTTCTTCACCACCGATTTCTTCACGTGAAGCTGACTAACAGCCCAATCCTGTCTAGCAGGATGCGGTGGCGCAAATAAGGCGCCCTCTGCATCCTGTGCAGGATGAGGCCTATGCCTATGCCGGCACAGCTGGAGGCCTCCTTGGGACCCTGAGTAGAGCCCAGCCATCCCAATGGGTCTACTTTAATGTGCACCAGCTATTTTGCTGGCGCACATTTGAGCTGGCCGTGTAACGCCAGTCAGGCCTGGGAAGGGGGATAGGATATGGCGGAGGAGGCTGCCGCGATCCCTCCCCCTTCCCGGGCCTGGCCACCACCACCCCCGAAATGCCCTGTTCCGCTCACCTCTTTGCTGTGGCTCACCTCTTCACCATGCGATCCGTCCCACGGTGCTGGAGAAGTGGCACAAGCCTTTCTGCTGGTGCCGCTTACTCGTCGGGTGCTGCAAACGTGCTTTATGGCAGGTTTGCGACACCTTAGACCAGCAGAGCGATTGCTCCGCTGGTCTAAATTGAGACAAGATTGTGCTGTAAGTATACAACTAATATTTTTTCTGTGTGCTGGGTCATTCCAAGGCAGTTTTTGTGACATGTGAAAGTCCATTCTGCATGTGTTTCCTAGCTTCTTGATTTGGAGTGGTGTTTTTTTAATTGACATGAAGCATGCCAGAGATACATTCCAAGAAGATCAAAATGAATGGATTGCTCATGTCTCTCAGACATAACGTTTGCAGAGATGATTTGATTTTTGTTGGGTCTTGCAGTGTTTATCTTTGTGAAGATGATCTGTATGACTTGACTCCATAACTTCTAGAACCCCCCTGTCAGTCTCATATCACTTAACCATGCAGCTGCATATCAGAAAGGAAGCTGATATGTTGAATGGCTCTCCTTGGCTCCAACTTGATGTTTGATGTGCTCAATGAATCTATTTCAGTATAGTAACTGTATTCACAGTTCAACAATGAGTATAAATGGAAACTTGCTGAGTGTCTTAAGTCAAAGTGAGGGAGGCTGATCTATAATCCTTGCCATGTGTTTGGGGTTTTCCAGGGTTATTTGAAGAAACGAGAAACCACTTGGCTATTTTTTTTTCCTGATGCCTGCCTGCTCTTCACAGAAAGCCTCAGCCATTTATAATTAGTGGCTTTGATGTTGTATGTATGTTGTCAGAGTGGTCATTAGAGTGTTTATTGCCAATCCTGAAATTTTTATGTACATGAGTGAATACTTCACAGCTATATGTAGTTCTTGGCATCCCAGGATCTCACAGCTGGACTGAAATGTTTAAGCCACAAAATATCCTTCTGAGATGGGTAACTGTCTACTTGATCACTGGCATGAAAAGCTCACATTTTCTAATTGGGAGGGGGGGCTTCCTGTCAGGTGGCTATTTTTATAGCATTCATATTTTATAACTTCCTGGATATAATCCCAGTTCAAATAAGTGGTTATGGTTTTCTATTGTTAGTCACACCATTTTGGTAAGGTTGCGTTTAGCGGCTAACTTTGGGAGGTCCTGGCTTTGAGCTTTGTGGGACTGTGCTTTCTTTTTGCCGGCATTCGTTTAGTATTTCTGCACTGTAAGGAGTTTTACTGGGTTCATTCGCAGGCTGGTGACAGGAAATCTCTGAGGCTAAGCTATGGCAACTTGCCCAAGGAAACCAAGTGTGTTTGTAGCAGAGGTAGTACATGATCCTAGAGCTCCCAGATCAACTGATACTCTCTATCCCCTAGGACTTCTGTAGCTTTACTTTGCTGTAAGAACTTAAGAAGAGTCCTGCTGAATCAGGCTAGCTAGTACAGGTGGGGCCCCATAATATTCACTGATTCACTATCCACGGATCGTGGGGACCCCCCCAGGCTTTTACTTTTTTCCCAGTAAGCTTCGTTTCTTCCTTAAAGAAACAGGAGAAGCAGCCTCTGGCTGCTTATTACAGGCAAGTAGAACGAGACTAAGTACTAGAGAGGCTCTGCAAGGTTAACAGAAACCTTGCAGAGCCTCTCTAGGACTTAGTCTCGTTCTACTTGCCTGCAATGGAGGCTGCTTCTCTGTTCATTTTAAGGAAGAGACAAAGCTTGCTGAAAGAAAAATAAGAGCTGGGGGGGGGCAAGCATGCCTGCCTGCAGGGGAGGCAGGGTGGGGGCCCCTCAGGAAACCATGGAGGGGGTGTTTGCTCTTATCCACGGTTTCAAGTATCCACGGAGGGGCCTGGAACATATCCCCAGTGGATATGGGGGCCCACCTGTACTGTGTTCCACAATGGCCACTCCAATTACTTTGGGAAGCAGGGCATTAAAGCTCTGTAGAATAGGTTCCCTGACATCTTGAATCTAGTTCATGTAAACAATGGAGGTAAAAGTGTTCCTGGATATGTATGGTTGAACACTTATCCATATACTGTGCAAACCCCCTGCACATAGAAAACTGGTTGTCGGGGAGAAGAGGCCTACCCTAACTGATATACTGGACATGTATGTGTGTTGATTTTTCCTTCAAAGAGGAGGTATTTAACCAGATAATTCCCCCCCCCCCATCTGAAGTGGTGCAGTTACACCTCATCTGCTGTTATATGACAAACAGCAGAATCCTACCCTCAGCTGGTGCCAGCACTGTGGCCTCAACGCCAGTCTAGGGTGTCACAAACATGCTGTAAAGTGTGTTTGTGGCACCTAGGGAGTAGGTGGTGCCGAGGCCTGCGCTGCCACTCTGACGCCAAGCCAAGCACCCTGTGCCAAGGAGCAGGTAAGATCTGCTCCTAGAGTTGCAGGGGCCTGGGAAGGGCAGGGGGAGGGCGGGGAGGGGGCATAACTGGGCAGGGGTGGACGGGACGGGCCTGGAAGGGGGGAGGGCAGAAGCATCGTCTGGTGGGGGGCCCTGGTGCCCTGGGCCCCAGGCACCGAAGCTTCAGGGGGGCGCAATTTCAGCGCTGACCCGTGTTGGAGGTGGGTCCTCCCTCCTGCCCTGGAGCTGTTTGGCTCCAAAATGGGTAGCAAAACGGTGTGGGGGGGATTGGAGCTGCGTGCGTGCGCGAAACTGATGTCACGCCCCCACAGGGGGCGTGACTTGCAGCGTCACGTGGGTGACGTCGCGTCGGCGGCCCCCCCCACGTGGGGGCGGAAACACACCTCTGGGGGAGGAATTGGCACAGCTGCTATGCACCATATCGTATCCCTCCTCCCAAGCCTTTTCTCCCGGGGCTTCTCGATTCTCCGCCAGCTAAATATCTGGTGCAGATCCGAGTAGCCCCATAGCATGGGCTGGGGCTTTACCCAGGGTAAGCAGACACACGTCCACTTACATCGAGGAGACCTCAAACTCACTCCTAACCAGCACAAGATACAACGTGTGTATGGTACCCTCACTGCACCAGTGCTGGATAGGATTGGGCTGCCCGCATTTGGACATTGGCAACCTATGTCTAGTCCTTCCAGATGCACTCAGCTCCCAGATCCATTACCCTTCATCACTCCACATTTCCTGGCTCCAAAGCCCTGTACTTGAGCCATTTAGCAAATCAGTAATACCCACATGAACTGGCTTGTGGTTTTCTCACTTATTACATTCCCTGTTCTATTTTAACTGAATCTGATTAGGCAAACTGAGTACTATGATAAATGTACTGCTAACTCTTTTTGGTGTTTTTTTCCCCAGAACAATGGATGTTTCAGTCAGTTTGAATGAAGGGCAGTCCTTACTCTCTAGTTCTTTAACAATCACCGCCACAGAATGTGTAAGTACATGACTGACAAGAGTCAGGAAGGGAATCATCTTTTGATCTGAGGGCTGTGCTGCCAATTTTAAACTGGATAGTCCATACTACCAGGTTTACATTGATCAATGGGCTGTGCTGGAATTTAGAATAAATGTGTTATCTCATGTCATTCAAAACAATGAAATTCAGGTTGATCATAATAACAAGCATTTGTACAGGGCTTTTTGAGTGCAAAGTGCTTCACAGGTATTACCTTGATATCATCCTTACCACAGCTCTGTGAGATAGATACTGTAACCCCATACTGCAGCTAGTGAGCTGTGGAGGAGAGGGAGTGGCACCTAAGGTCACCCACAGCCCAATCCTACTGGGCTGCAGCATTGCTGGCATGCGTGTTCCGACAGTGCAGTGTGCTTTACAGACATCGCAGAACACGACGCGCCATAGAGTGCAGCCTGGCCGCTGCCACAAATGGTGAGCGGCGGAGGACAGGCAACAGTGGCTCCTGCGGGAGCCCCAGTGCTGGTAAGTTGCTGTGGGGGGTGGGCTGTGGGTGGGTGGAACTGGGAAGGGGAAGAACGGGCAGGAACCAAGGCAGGGATGTGGGTGTGTCAAGGGCAGGAAAGGGGTGGATCCTAGGAAGGGGGTGGATCCTGGCTATCAGCAGTAGTGGCTCTGCCAATATCCTACCCCCCTTCCAGGCCTTCATCCACCTACCCAGGTCCACTCCGACTTGTGCCAGCAAAATCGCTGTCACAGGTCTGAGTAGATCCATTGGGCAGCAGGGGCTTACCCCGGGACAAGGTAACAAATGTTCTCTTACCTGGAGGAGACCTCTGTGACTGCCCCCGCCCCAACTCGGCAGGATGCAGTGCACACTCCAGTATTGTATGAATTTGAAAATCTGAAAATCAAAAGTGGAATGAAAAAAAAAGTGGATTACCTATTCATCTGTTTTATCTAATCTCTCTGAATCCTGTGTTTGAAAATATGTAAAAGAGAGGAGGGCTGCAAAACATGACATACCATTAAACTCAACTCGTCTGGGAAGACAAGTATAGAGTTGTGTTATAATTCCCTTAATAACCAAATCAAATAGCCAAATGTCTGTTCTGTGGTTAAACCTAGTTAACTCATTTGGTTTCCCAGCCCTGTATGTTGTTTTCATAAACAGGAAACATATTTGTAGATTGGCATTGGCAGAAAAGTCAGCTCTTTCCGCAGAAAGTATAATGATGATATAGCCAGGTCTTAAATATTGCAGCCACAGAAGCTTGTGTTTTTTTTTGTTGTTTTTTCAAAGAAGGAGTCTCTTGTCATTTCAGGCAACTTGTATAGAAATAGGTTTATATCACTGTGATGATCAGTTACTTTTAAGAGCAAATAAAATCAGAAAAGTGGATAGCAAATCAGTATAGGTTATGCATTCATACTTTTGGTATGACTTATAACTGTTATAGGTCCAAAATTCTGGAAACGGTCTCCTCAAGGTTCTAAATTGGAATTAAGCTCCCCCCCCCCAAAAAAAAACCAGCAACAGCACAAAAACTCAATCTGGATACACTTCAGGAAAGCTTATGACAAGTTTTAATAAAAGCTTTTCGCACGAATGTTCCAAATGTGGTACATTTTCACAACGTGACAGTTCAGATTTCAAATTTTGAAAAGCTCAGAATCAAAGCGATTGAGCTGAAACTTGCCTTTGTCACTATAATAGCATAGAGGTACATAGATGTTCTAGGGACTGCCCCCCAAACCACTGATACACAGCCAGATCCTGACTACAGGTCCTGTGATGGAACGAGCGTTCTGTTGCCGGAAGCCGTTGCAAACGTGCCATAAGGCACGTTTGCGATGACTCATATGTAAGGGAGGCCGGCGCAAGGCCGGCTGCCTTCACTCCGTCGTCGGGATGTCCATGCAGCCGCCGGAGGAAGGTAAGGGTCCCGGCAGTGGGCGCGGGGGCAGTCCAGGCAGCGAGGGAGGATGGCCATTGGCTGAGCCAGCCAGGGATGGCGTCCCCCATATTCCCGTTGGGCCGGCTCGGCCGTTACACAGCCTCCTCCTACTTCTGCCAGCTATTTAGCTGGTGGAAATCCGAGGAGGCCGATTGGGCCTGCCCTGGTTTACATCAGGGGAAGGGGACAAACGTCCCCTTCCCCGAGTAGAGCATATCCCTGAGCAGCACAGCCTGGAGCGGGGATAGGATCCGGCGGGCGATCCTGGGCCGCCGGCCAGATCCTTATACAGGATTTCGCCCACAGAGTGTGTTTGAATAGGGAATGCTTTGTTTTACTTGGTTCTGAAATAAACACTTGAGAAAGTATAACTGCATACGTCACTGCAATTGCTTTCTGATTCGTTTTAAAAATCAAACTAAACAGAGGTTGATTAATTTTTTTAATTGAAGGATATGAAGTTTAGAATAGGGAATGAATGAATTTGCAAGGTCCTGCAGTACGAGACGGAAATTATGAGCTCATCCAAAACCATGGATATCTTCGCAGTTGTCAGTACACTGATTTGTAGCATAGAATTGGAATGTTACTGTTCATATCGGTACTGTAGTTTGAGAGGCAGTGTGGTGTAATGGTTACAGTGTTAAACTATAGGACTTAGGAAACCGAGGTTCAAATCCCTGTCCAGGCATGGAAGCTCAAGGAGTGATCTTGGGCTTTTTAATCTAACCTAGCTCACAGTGTTGTAAAGATCAAATTGGGGGTGCTAGAACAGAACCAGGTATGTGATCCTGAGCTTCTTGGAGGAAGGAGGTGGGATAAAAATAAAATAAATAAAATGCTTTTAAAAAGATTATTTGGTGCATACTGTGTGGCTTTTATGATACTGGTTAACTAACCATGTCTTTTATTGTAGTCTAATGTAGCACTATACAGGAGACAAAGAGAGCGTGCTAACCTATAATTTCCATGAACGATAAAATAATAGTTATCTTTTCCCTTTCTTTTTCTGTAGGCAAATGGTATTGCTGCTCTTATAGCTATTCTCATATTGTTACTTTTGGCGGCTCTTGGTCTCCTGTGGTGGTTCTGGCCTCTGTGTTGCAAAGTGGTGAGTGAAATGAATCCATGAATAAATGCGTAGCATATATATTATTCAAAACTACAGCAACCCCCCCAAACACACACACACACACACACACACACACACACACACACACACACACACACACACACACACACCCCAGTACCAGAAGGTTTATTTTGGGATCCGTACATGATGGCAACATACAGTATAATCAGGGTTCTACAATTCTGCTCACCGTTCTTGCCATGGAGAATATCCTACCGCCCTCTGGCAAATATAGACAGAAGTATTTCTTCATTCAGTATCCAAAATCAAAGGAAGTTCACGATCTGAGGCTGCAATTCTATGCACATTTTCTGGGGAGTAAGCCTCACAAAACAAACTAGAACGTACTTCTGAGTAAACATAGGATTGCACTGGTTTTCAGTATTTGGGCCCACATAATACACCAAGATCTAAAACAAGCCAAATTGTGTTTTCATTTTTGGTGAATTTCAGCAAGTACGGTATTTCATCCTTACAGATTAAAATAGAGCTGATGCAGTGCAATGACTAAGATGGAGGTTCTGCACATTCTTACAGTACTTGGGAGATTTAGTCCCATTCCTCTCTTAGACACGCTAGGAATGCACATGCCTAACTTCCAAGTAAACCTGCACAGAATTGGACTGGACAAGAGCTGTGCGCTTCTTTGGTTCAGATCTCGCGCATCCATCCTGCAGTCATTGAATGTGCAGAGAACCCTTGAAATCTGAAGAGAGCTTATTTTAGCAATCTCAGTTAGCTTGTTTAAGACATACCTTTAGTTATCCTATGTTTGCAAAAAAGAAAATAAGAAATGTTGTAGGGTTTGAACAAAACAATTAATGGTGATGGAGGAAGAGCCCCCCCCCCGCCCCTTCAGTTTCCTTTTGGCAGCAGCCAGTTGGCATCTAGTGTGTCGAATGAATCGGGCATGCTGTTTAATTGTTGGCAGGAGCCAGTTGGTAATTTTTTTTTACTTGATCTGCAGTCCATGCACATTACCAGGTTGTTGGTTTTTTAGTTTTGTCTTTTCTTTTTTTCTTTTTTTTTAAAAGAGGAGTTCACTGTTGACAGTTCTTTCGCTCTTCCCTGAACGTTGGAACATATGACTGCATCAAGCTGGCTCTGGGCTCTGGTGCTGACATTTCTTAATGCCCACCTCGTTTGAACACTTGAAAAGTGTTAATGAGCAGATCAAAGGGACTGTTGCCTGAAGCAATTGATTTAAAAAAAAATAATAATTAAAAAAACAAAAAGAGGGAAGAAATCGGCTGTCCTCCAAATTCAAGTCTCAATTTATTTTTTTGCGACTAAGAAAATGTGAAGCAGCCCGTTTCTGACAACGATGATAATAAAACCAAACCAAATAAAATTGGAGAAGACTCAAACTCTGCATATGGTAAATAAAATGGAGATTTAGTCTCCCGGGTCCTCAGGACGGTATTTAAGAAATCTGAATTAAACAGAAATCCTGGCCGCCTAGCAATATTATGTCTTTTAACATGTGCAAGTTTTCAGGCTCTTTTAAAAAAATGTTCAAGATAAGGGTTCCTGCTCATCTTTATTTTGAACGAAGATCTCAGTCCAGAATAAGTACCAGCCAGGACACTTTTCTATAGAGCTGCCTGTGCAGACAGTGCTTCTTGATTCCAGTGAATGGACTGATCAGAGTTGATGGAGCTCTCTTGCCATAGCTACACAAGTCTGGCCCTAATCACTCACTGCATGGGAGTCCCAGGATTAAATGTGATAGATGGATAATTCTATACTGAACAAGACTTCGTTGTGACTCTCATGACACATGTACACTTTGTATTCTGTGACGCTGTTTCTGCCCTTGCCTGTAACAGACTGATTGAATGTAGAAATTAAGGGAGGGGGCTACAAATGGGGATCTCCCCAATTAGAATCTCACCTCAGCCCTGAACTCACCAGGTAGCCTTAGCTAAGTCCCATCTGAAACTTCTGGGTAATACTGACCTGCCTTACAGAATTCCTGTGGAGATTGCCACAAAATAATACTGTATATGTGAAAAACTTTGAATACTCTAAAGTGGTATAGAAACACTAAGCATTGTTGTTAGCCCATTCTCCATCATTCATGCGTTGCCTGCAGCAACTGTGGTGTCCAGAATTCTGGTTGTTAGCCCCTATCAAGAGGAGAAGGGGCTGAGAGAAGATGAATTAGAAGGGGGGGGGGGAGGAAAGAGGCCGCAAGCAATGTGTGGCTCTAGAACACCCCTCCCTTCTTCCTTAACATCTGCAATGGTTAGCTCTTCTTTCCATTCCTTATAATCCCACCCACTGCCATCCTCTTCCTCAGTGGTTTCTGCTTCTGATCCTATTGTCTGCTAGTTTGCTCTAGATTTGCCAGAATCTCCCTAGGTACATTGTAGAAATGTGGGGTATAAAATTGTGAGATAGATAGATAGATAGATAGATAGATAGATAGATAGATAGATAGATAGATAGAGAGAGAGAGAGAGAGAGAGAGAGAGAGAGAGACCTTACCTGTCTCCTGAGAAACCTGTATGCGGGTCAAGAAGCAACAGTTCGGACCGGCCATGGAACAACCGACTGGTTCAAAATTGGGAAGGGAGTACGGCAAGGCTGTATATTGTCACCCTGCCTATTTAACTTATATGCAGAATACATTATGAGAAATGCAGGGCTGAATGAATCACAAGCCGGAATCAAGATTGCCGGGAGAAATATCAACAACCTCAGATATGCAGACGATACCACCCTAATGGCAGAAAGTGAAGAAGAACTAAAGAGCCTCTTGATGAGGGTGAAAGAGGAGAGTGCAAAAGTTGACTTGAAACTCAACATTAATAAAACTAAGATCATGGGATCTGGGCCCATCAATTCCTGGCAAATAGAAGGGGCAGAAATGGAAGCAGTAACAGATTTTACTTTTCTGGGCTCCAAGATCACTGCAGACGGAGACAGCAGCCATGAAATTAAAAGACGCTTACTCCTTGGAAGGAAAGCTGTGGCAAACTTAGACAGCATAATAAAAAGCAGAGATATCACCATGCCAACAAAAGTTGCATAGTCAGGGCGATGGTGTTCCCAGTAGCAATGTATGGTTGCGAGAGTTGGACCATAAGGAAGGCTGAGCGCCGAAGAATAGATGCTTTTGAACTGTGGTGCTGGAGAAGACTCCTGAGAGTCCCTTGGACTGCTAGGAGATCAAATCAGTCAATCCTAAATGAAATCAACCCTGACTGTTCCCTGGAAGGACAGATACTAAGGCTGAAACTCAAATATTTTGGCCACCTAATGCGAAGAGAGGTGTCTCTGGAGAAGACTCTGATGCTGGGAAAGATTGAAGGCAAAAGGAGAAGGGGAAGGCAAAGGATGAGATGGTTAGACAGCATCACCGATGCAACAAACATGAAAATGAGCGAACTCAGGAAGATAGTGGAGGACAGGAAGGCCTGGCGGGATATGGTTCATGGGATCACGAAGGGTCGGACACGACTTAACGACTGAACAACAACAGAGAGAGAGAGAGAGAGAGATTTGCAATAGCAAAGTCAGAGCTGCTATTCCTACCATGAAACTTTTAGTGTTTGGTACAATTGTTGGCACTCATGTGTCCTTTTCCCAACAGGTAATTAAGGACCCTCCTCCTCCACTACCATCAGCTCCAGTAGAGGTATGTTGTGAAACTGTTTAAAAAGTTTGTTTGTTCTAGACAGATTTCCATCAAACTCGGCCCCCTGCGCCAGCGCAGACTGTTTCAATTCTGCTTTGCGACAGCATGCCTGTTTGCCGTACCTGTGGGAAGGCTGTATCCTTCCCGCTGGTGCCAGTGCTTCCAGGGATGCCCACTGGAGCAGGTAAGCTGCCTTAGGGGGAGGGGCAAAACAGGGCAGGGTGGCGTCAGGGGTGGGTGAATTGGGCCTGGAAGGTGGTGGGATCGGCGGTGCTGGCGCACACCATATCCGATCCCGCTTCCCGGGTCTGATCCGCCAACATAGGGCAATGTGGACTTGCACCAGCTATTTAGCTCGCGCAGGTTCGAGTTGCCCCATAGTCGTGACGGGGGCTTACCCTGAGGAGACCTCCATGCCAGGGCCATTGCATCAGCGTGGGGCAACCTAGGTAGGATTCGGCTGCCCGAGATGTTAAATAAACAAGGGCATAACTATCTTCCTCACTCAATCTGCATCGTGATGTTTTCCTGCTCCCTCTGGCAACAGCTCATTATGTAAACTAAGTACCATATTTTTCGCACGATAAGACGCACTTTCCCCCAAAAAAAACATAGGGGGAAAAAAGTGTGCGTCCTATTGTGCGAAGCCTGAAAAAAAATACATACCGGGGCTTTTCGGGGAGGCCTGTGCGAGCCTCTGCAGGCCTCCCCGATCTTCAGTTTGGCCGAAAACAGCGATTTTTGGCCATTTCCGGTTTTAGCGAAAACCGGAAATGGCCAAAAATAGCCGTTTTCGTCCGAACTGAAGATCAGGGAGGCCTGCAGAGGCTCGCGCAGGCCTCCCCATCTTCAGTTCGGCTGCTGCGCAGGGCTCCTGGTTGCGTCCTGGGCCTGGGCTAAGTTCCCAGGCCCAGGACGCGACCAGGAGCCCTGCACAAACATCGCAGTTGCTGCGATGTTTGCGTTGGGCTCCCAGGTCGTGTCCTGCGCCTGGGAACTTAGCGCAGGCGTCGGACGCAACCGGGAGCTGGCTGGGGCCCCTCAAGGATTGGACCTGAAAATCAACCACGAGGTAAGTAAAACTGTTTAAAGCAAGATTTTTTTAAAACGTATTTTTAGCTCCATATGACGCATGCGTCTTTTGGTGCGATGCGTCCTATGGTGCGAAAAATACGGTATATGTGGGATAGAGCGCAAATGACCTGGTAAGTTATCCTGTATTTTATGGAGAGGGGTAGAGTCTTCAGCAGCCGCCACATGTTGAATATAATGTGAAGTTCTGCTTTATGGGGATATATTTTAATGTACGTATCAAATTATCTTGTTGGAGTATCCAAGAATCTAAGTTAATCAGAAAGTGTAATTGGTATTTGTGTTAAGAACAAGATTATTCGGGCTTGATGACCACGGTCTCCTAAAAACATTGTCTCCTAATGTTTTGCCTGCATCTTTGGCAGGCGTTGTCAAAGGTGAGGGAGCACCAAAGTACTCCAAACCACCCTGTCTCTGGGAGAAATGAAGCTTCAGTTATATTCAGTTATACAGGTGTTCCAACTGAGCTGGGTTGTGATTGACAGCAGGTTCATGTGACACTGATTAGATGCAGAGTCTTCAGTGCTGGTTTAAAGGGGAACTGACTGATTTTCATATCCATCAATTTGCGTCCTGTTAAAGCCCCGTATCCTTGCATTCTTGAGTACTGGAAGCCAGGCATCACTGAGACTTAATGTTTCCTCCTTTCTGTTCATATTATTTACATGTTTTGATCATAGAGAGCGCCTAGGTGTGTTTGAATTCCACTTTGTGTCCAGTTCTCAAGACATGTTCTGCAACTGCTGATTTTTCCGGTTGTTGCAGACGACAGTGTCTTTCATGTTCCTTAACCCTAATGCCAACACTTTTCTTAGTGGTGCCTATGTACACCTTCTTACAACTGCATGGAATGTGATACACCCCTGGTGTCGAAAGTGGATGTCTGGGGTCTTTAGGTGAACGAAGGATTTGCTGCACTTTACGTGTGGGTTGAAAAAGTGTAATTTTTCCTTTTCCTTCTTATTATAGCTAAAATTGTTAAGTACTATATGAAAATTAGGAATCGGGCAAACCGTGTCTTTAGGTAAACAATGTAAAGGCATGACGCATTAGGAAAGAAGGAAAATCCCACATATACTTGGGGCAACTGTTGCAGCAGACCAGTGTGTGTGTGGGGGTGTCATTTGCTCCCTTCATACTATGCAGAGTGGCTGGCTGCTGCTGAAGTCCCTAGAGGGGAGGGGCCAATTAGCAGTTGGTCAGGCCGGCCAATGGAAAGGAACTTTCTCTCTCTTCTTTCCCCTCACCTCTTAATAAACAGCAGAGTGGAATACATTTTGCCTGATTTTATATTTTGCTTACCTCCAGGATTTATCTGATCTTATGCCTTGTCACGTGATTGTTGCTCTATTGGCCTATAGACCTTGGCACTGTTTGGGATATCTCAGAAATGTATAGAATCATGTGCCTCCCCTGCCTTTTTTTTCAAACTTGTAGCAACCAATAAAAGCAAAATTGATAGTTGGGTGTAGTGCACCATTCCTGTATAGACAGCATACTCCATTAGACAGATTGGTTCTCCAGAAGTACCCAGGTAAAGTGGCTGTGTTGCCGGAATGGGAATTGGATTATAACAGACACTTCAAAATGCATTCCGCTGCAAATTGATTTTCCTCACGCATAACCAGAATGTTGGGTGTATATGTTCTATGGTTGCAGGCACCAGGAGGAGAGAGAGAAAAAATACTTTCTAATTTTGAGAATATCTTATTCATTCCTTTTCCAGAAGCAGAGCTTTAAACATGGAAGCATCTTCAGATTGTATCAAATATCTGACACATCTATATTTTTCCTTTAGTGCTCTGCTTGGGAAAAAAAAAGCTTATTTTAAATTCTCAAGGAGTACGTAGAGTAATCATGAACACAGTCAGCATGTTTTACGCTCATTTAAGACAAAAAAGACTTTGGTAATAGAGGGCATATCTATCCTACAGACTTAATATTGGTTTAGTGGTAGATAGTAAAAAGGTAAGGTAAAGGTGACCCCTGACAATTAAGTCCAGTCGTGTCCGACTCTATGGTGTGGTGCTAATCCCTATTTCAAAGCCGAAGAGCCAGCGTTGTCCGAAGACACCTCCGTGGTCATGTGGCCGGCATGACTCTCCTTGCCGCAGCGCGTAGCATGCAGCTGGAACATGGAGCGCTGTTTACCTTCCCGCAAGCGGTACCTATTTATCTACTTGCATTGACATGCTTTGGAACTGCTAGGTTGGCAGGAAGTGGTAGATAGGTAATGGTAATTACCGTAATTACTATGGTAGATAGGTAATAGTAACTACCGTATTTTTTCTGCAGGGATCGCTGGGAACTGAAGTTCTGTTAGTGAGATCTCTACTACAGAATTCTCCACACTCTCCCCAAACTACAGTTCTCACGATTCTTTGGAAGAAGCCATGACAGTCAAACTATTATAAAACTGTAGCTCAGAGGTGGTAATCGAGACTGTCTGGTTTATCTTTAAGTGGAGCTGGACATTTTCTGTCCGAAGTCTCCTGCTGTGTGTGAGGCTCCAATGTATATGTGGAGCTCCCATGAATAAAATGACAATCAGTTCACAGAGCCTCTATCCACTCCAGTGGGACAGACAGCTCCGGGGAACATGCTACTACACTTGCAGAGCTGTTGTCAACACTGCCGTAAATGTGGAAAATTGTGCTCAAATGCAAGTCTGTCTGCACTTGAGTTCCTATGAAGCTTTGTATTCAGTACATTGGACATGGTTTAGGACCGGTTAAGTATTTTTGAATTGTATGTGTCATTGGGGAAGATTTAAACATGCGTTCAGTCCAGTGGCGTCGCTCTAGGTGGGGCGGAACGCTAAGTTCAGCCACGCTCTGACCCTCCGTTATACGCCGGCATGAGGCGGCCCCGCCCCCTCGCCTTCGGAGCCATTCAGGGCGGCAAAGGCAATGTGTAGGGAGTCTCCTGTGCGTTGCCTTTGCTGCCCTGAATGGCTCCGAAGGCGAGGGGGTGGGGCCACCTCATGCCGGCGTGTAACGAAGGGTCAAAGCACGGCAGAACTTAGCGTTCCACCCCACCTAGAGCGACGCCACTGGTTCAGTCGCATTAAAAGAACTTTAACTTTAGCTGGATTATGCCCATTGTCTTTGTGACATGCCCCCTTGGTTCTTGAGGTAGTACCTCATAGTTCTGGACTTTTGTCACGAAATGTAGACCAACATCGGGCTTGTACAGTAAACCCACCCCTTCCAATTGGGTTGAAAGCACCCCTTGGAGGGCACTTATGGTGTGGGAGGAGGCGTTGCTGATGCTCTCAGTGCCGCAGCCCTCCAAATGGACACCAGGATAATTTAACCTCTAATATGTCAATTATACCATCCATCAGTGGTAGCTGCCTTCATACTGTGCCATAGGTCCAACTAACTGAGGATTGTCTACACAGGCTGATCGAGGCCCTCCCTATTTCAGTTGGGGGGAAAGGATAGGTCTTTCTCAGTGTTGTCTAGGGATGCGAGGGATTGAATGTGGCCCTTTCCATACAAAGGATGTACTCTGTTGCAGACCTATGACGCCCACCCTCTGCCCGTGTCTGAGACCCTATTTTGACTATATCTCTTTCTTCAGAGAAAGCTATTTACAAGTAAATTGGTTCTGTCTGTCTGTCTGTCTGTCTAAGAGCAATTTGCTTCCTTTTTACAGGAAGAAGAAGAAGATCCTTTGCCTTCAAAGAAATGGCCAACGGTGGATGCTTCTTATTATGGTGGACGAGGAGTAGGTGGAATTAAAAGAATGGAGGTTGGTACTGTAGAGCCATGAGATGAGACTGTGTTTAGAATGGACTGTGTTGGCAGCTGTAAGCAGTACTGCATAGCATATAGTGATGATAAGCCTGAGAAACAGGGCTGTCGCTCTGATGCTGCAGGTAGACACACCTTTGTGAACATTGTGTGTTTGATCATATTGCTGCATTGTGCAAATCTCTCTCTCTCTCTCTCTCTCTCTCTCTCAAACTGCAGCATGACCTGTATTCTGGTATACTGTAGATTGAGGGCAGATGAAATAATTCTTCCCATAACACTTATGGCACAATCCTGTACATCTCTAGGCGCTTCGCCGGCCTTAGGTGTTGCGAAAGTGCCATAAGGCACTTTCGTGGCACCTCTGGAGTAAGTGGCGCCGGCACGGAGACCAGCGCCGTTCACTCTGCCGTCCCCTGGACTCTGTGCCACTGGGCAGAGGTGAGTCCTGCGGCGGGAGGACGTGGGGAGGGCGGTCCAGGGTGGCTGGGTGGGAGCCATTGGCTGGCCTGGCCTGGGAGGTGGCAGGGATATCGACGCTGGGTTGTGCCAATATCTCAAGCCCCTTCCCGGGCCAGCCTTACATGCCTCCCTGGTTGTGCACCAGCTCCAAAGCTGGCACATCCAAGGAGGCCCATTGGGGCCTCCAGCCCTTAAAACGGCGGAAGGAGACGAATGGAGACATTTAGGAGACATTTAGGCCAGCTGCTGCAACTTGCGCAGGATTGGGCTGCCTGTTAACTTACAGAGTTCATTGCTGTAAGTTATGGTGATGGCCACAGGCAGCTTCACGGAAGAAGCTGTATGGCTGGCTGTAAGCCATATATATTTATTTATTTAATTTATTTATAGAATTTATACCCCGCCTTTCTCCCACAAGGGCAACCAAGGCGGCTTACAATAAAACATTAAAATACATATATACATTTAAAATCAAGAATTAAAACAATTAAAACAATTAAAACAAACATATATATGGTATATGTGGGGAACTTCCAGGGCCCGAATAACAAAACCAAGGCAACCTTTTCAGGGACTGCACAAAAGGGCTTTCTTAGTTGTGGCACTTGCTCTCTGAAACTTCCTGCCTAAGGTCAGCTTGCCCCCCCCCCCTTTGCTGGCATTTTGCTATCACCTGAAAATGTTTTTGTTTTGGAAAGCTTTTGACCTGGATGTAAGCTGATTTTGCTATCTCTCTTCTGTACACTACAGGGTTAGGGAGGGTTGGAAGGAGGGAGGAAGAATTGTATTTCTTATCAATTGGTTGTTCATGTTTGTTATTCTGTGTTTTGTAGTTTTATGTTTTTTAATTTGATGTTAGCCACTTTCGGCACAATCCTGCGTAACTTGATGCCTGCGGAGCAAATGCTCCGCCGGCGTTAGGCATCACAAAAGTTCCATAAGGCACTTTTCCGACGCCTTGGAAGTAAGTGGCGCCAGTGCGGAGGCCGGCACCGCTTATTCCCCCGGCAGCCCAGACCTGTGCCAGACGATCCAGGTAAGACCTAGGCCGTGCAGTGCAGGGGCGGCGAGGGGGGGCGTTGGCCGACCTGGGCTGGGAGGGGGCAGGGATATTGGCACCGAGATGCCCCAATATCCTATGTGCCTTCCTAGCCCAGGTTAGCCTTACACGGCCTACCTGGATGCAAGGCAGCTTCAGAGCTGGCATGCATCCAAGGAGGCCCATTACGGCCCGCGCCTTACACTGGGGGAAGGGAATTAACTTTCCCTTCCCCTGAGTAGAGCCCAGGCCGTGCCGGTGCAGGCCGCAATGGGCCTAGGATACAGTGGCTGGCCCTTTAGGCCAGCCGCGTATAGTTAGGCAGGATTGGGCTGTTTGAGTGGTTCAAGATTGATCTAGAAAGGCGGGATAAAAGCATTCTTAATAGACCGATGCTGAAGATTAGCAATGGGGGATGATCATTGCCTTTATGCTTTGCATGTCAACTTCCTGCAGGCATCTGGCGCCACTGATGAACGCTATGTTCTTAGGGTCCAAGGACACATGCATGATCTTTAGAAGTTTGAAGAGCACATTTGCCTTGATTCCGTCGACATTGATACTCATGCAGTTTGACAAGCTCAGTCAAGAGCTTTAATGCCAGCTTGAATTTTCAAAGCTAAAATTATTATTTTTTTAAAAAGTAAAAAACAAAGACCCCTTAGTGTGCTATATTATAATTGTAGCTGAATTGGCTTAGTTCCCCATGATGTCAGATTTCCAGAAGTTTCTCTTTTTATCTATAGAACAATTCTAGGCATCTCTCCATTGATTAGGAAAGAAATGATTTCATTAGTTCCATTTCATTGGGACTTTAATAGGTTTGAAAAAGAGGGGTTTGTTCCAACAGACTAATGTAAAAAGAGAGCAATTCTTTTGAAAGCACGTTTTTTTTTTTTTTAATTCTCTTGGGAAAAAATTACAGTGTATCATGAGTATTCTGAATTTGGACGAGCCAAATACTCTATAACAAGGCGGACACTGTATTTGAGGCTCCACATCTTTGACTGCTGGGGTAGTGGTTAAAAAAATACTGGTTTACTTACCGGTAACCCAGAAATTAGATTTATTAGTTAGTAGAAAATTATACTCGACTCAGATAACTTAATATGGTTATAGATTGCAAACTTATCATGCCAGCTAGATTTAGCTTCTGGTGTACAAACACAAGACCACTTGGATAACATCTTGGCTTGTTTAGGTTCGTTGGGGTGATAAGGGATCAACTGAAGAGGGCGCCCGTCTAGAGAAAGCCAAAAATGCTGTGGTGACGCTGCCAGAAGAGCCAGAAGAGGAATTTCAACCTAGACTGCCCAAACCCAAGCCTGCCTTAGTGTCCCCTCAGGTCAAGTGGTACACACCTATTAAGGTACTCTTTGAATCTTCGTCATTTCGCGCGCCACAAGTATGTGGTGCCACATCTCTGCCCCTTTCTTCAAATCTCTTCTCAAACCTTGTCTTTTCCATATGGACCCTGACCTACGCTTCTCTTTCCATGTGCCATGGCATTTAGCCACATTCTTCCTTCCCTCCCCTGGTCTCCCCTTCCTCACCTGTATTTTCCTTACTGACCAGTAGCATCGCTGGAGGTGGGGCGGAACGCTAAGTTCCGCAGCACGCTGACCCTCCGTTACTCACTGGCACGAGGTGGCCCCGTAACTGACCCTCCAGTTACTCACTGGCACGAGGCGGAGCCATTCAGTGGGGCGAAGGCAACGCCTCACTGAACTGAATGGCTCCGAAGGCGGTGGCGGGGCCGCCTCATGACGGTGAGTAACGGAGGGTCAGCATGCTGTGTAACTTAGCGTTCCGCCCCACCTCCAACGACGCCACTGTCACTGACTATTATAGAGTGTGAACTGTTTGGAAGCAGGGTCCTATTTGTGTGGCCTGTGTCATTCTGCAAGGTACACTGATGGCATATAGTGAGTTGGACTATCAGCAGGTGGCATTTTGCAAAACCAGTGTGGGAAGGTAGGATAGCTCTAAATAATGCAGACTATCAGAAGATGTCTCTCCCAAAGCCAAGACCTGATGAACCATCAGTTCAGCACCTGTTTTGACAGGTCAAAATGTCATTTAGATAAGGGAAGGGTAGAAAGCTTTTAAGAGAAAAGGCGAGAAAGACATTTAATCTTTATTTAATCTTCCTGTGTTTTTAAAGAGCTTTAAACTTAAAGTAGTAAAAGATCAGAATTTAGAATTTCCCACTCATTTAACACCTTGTTAAGAACCACTTACTTAATCACACATCGGTGGCTCAATGTGTTCCCATTAAGCAGAATGTATGCCTAATAGCATCCCATTTAAAGAGCACTCATTGTCCTACGTTGTCATTTGCCTGGAGATGCTTCCCAGGACACATCCAAGGACAGTTAATGGTTTTGAGAAGCGCTGTCGTGTCTGCCGCCTAATCAGAAGTCCTCTTGGTCTCCTCTTTACAGGGTCGACTGGATGCACTGTGGGCTTTGCTGAGACGGCAGTATGACAGAGTGTCTTTGATGCGACCGCAGCAAGGAGATGAGGTTTGTGTGTGTGCTTGAGATGCTTGGCTGTCGCTTAAGACTGAATAGTAGTCACTGGCCAGAGTTTTCTGTTGGCACATGGGAGAGAGCATGAGCAGCAGAGCCTCATGCGCCAAATTTCTACATCTCCTGGGTCATCAAGAGTCTTCAAATGGAAGAGGAGTGGGTGTACAACACGCATCCCTCCATCTTGGGGCTTTATCAGGGATGTGGATCAGGTCTCTGGGTCTAAGTCTCAAGTCAAGTCCCAAGTCTTTGCCCCCAAGTCCCAAGTCTTTGGTTGCGAGTTGCGAGTCCCTATCTATTTAATGGGGAAAACGGGTTTAAACCTGAATCAGGGGCGTAGGCTGACCTGGGGCCCTGGGGCGGTGGGCCCCAGGGCGTAAGGGCTCAGAGGCTCCTGGGGGGGCGGGAGGCTCCGGAGGAGAGCGGGAAAAAATTGATTTTTTCCCGCTTTTTTTGCCGATTTTCGGCGATTTAAAACCTAAAAAAGGGGTTTTTTAAAAGTATGTCTGCTTTGCGGCACTTAACTTGTGTATAGGAGCCTCCAGCGAAGCGATCGGCTCTCTCCAGCGACGACGTTCTCTTCCAGGGGCGCAGATCGGCGATCGGAGATCGCTCCTCTGCAGCCCATGACTTGAACTGCTCATCGTAAGCTCATCCTTTGAGTTTCATTCACGCATGCGCGAACTCAAAGGATGAGCTTACGATGAGCAGTTCAAGTCATGGGCTGCAGAGGAGCGATCTCCGATCGCCGATCTGCGCCCCTGGAAGAGAACGTCGTCGCTGGAGAGAGCCGATCGCTTCGCTGGAGGCTCCTATACACAAGTTAAGTGCCGCAAAGCAGACATACTTTTAAAAAACCCCTTTTTTTAGGTTTTAAATCGCCGAAAATCGGCAAAAAAGCGGCCGAAAAAATTAGCATAATTTATGCTAATTACTTTTATGGGGGGGCGCCGAGGACCCGGCCCCCCTGCTAGCTACGGCTCTGACCTGAATAAAATTCGACTTGTCGTAAAAGGCTCCAAGTCTCGAGTTGAGTCTTTTGAGTCTTTTACGATCGCTGAGTCAAGTCCAAGTCATTGACGTGACTCGAGTCCGAATCAATAGACAGAGGCGTTGTTAGGGGGGGTGGGGGGCCCCTGGACGGCGGGGGCAACACGCGCTGGGGGGTGCACCTGCCGCCGGATTCAGCGGCAATTTGACGGCGGTGTGCCAAAAACGCACCCTGCCGGGCTGTTTTTAGCCTAAAATAGGCTGGAATACTGTGGGTGTGTGTGTGTGCATTTTTGGCACGACGCCGTAGAATTGCCGTCGAAAGGGACGGGACTTATGATGACACACCCTCGGGTGGGGCTTGTAATGTCACAGGGGAGTGTCATGCGACTCACGCCAACACCCCCGGGGGTGTAGTGGCGCCACTGTCAATAGACTCAAGTCTACATCACTGTTATTTATTAATTAAAAAAAATATGTATCTGATCTTTCTGTAAAAGTTCAAGGCAACATAGTACTTAAACATTGTAAAAGTACAGTAAAAATAATTAAAATTTATACAAATAAAGAGAGAGCAGCAGTGCTGCTCTAATTATTAACAACAAACCAGGAAGCAAGAGGACCCCAAAAGACCCCATCATAGCAAGCTCAATACTTATGCTTGTTTAAAAAGGAAGGACATTGTGGCGTGGCAGGAGGCCAGGAGAAGAGGAGGGGACGGACCTCCTTTGGCAGGGTATTCTAAAGCCTGGGCTTGATAGTCAGAAAGGCCTTCTCTCTGGTCTCCGCCAGCCATGCTTTACAGACGTGCAGGACGCACAGGAGGGCCTTGCCAGAAGATCTTAAAAGACATAGGATAATATTGTTTAAAATGGTGTTCCACTTGGATTGGATGCCGAGTTATCACAATCCTCCCTTTTCTGCTTCCTCTTCTTTTGTAGTGGGAGAATGAGAAATTGAGCATCTGTGTAAGCAGGTATCTTTGTGGAGCACAATATAACAGGTGATATCCTTGGCATGGAGATGGATGAACCTTCTCCTCCACCAGGTGTAGGTTTTCATATGTTGGATAGATGCTAAACTGCCTGGAGTTTCCCACCCTATCTCCACACAGCATCTTCGTGCATCACAGACCGTGTTTGAAATTCCCTCTTTTTCTCCACTCCCCAAGCATCAGTAGGAGTTAGTTGAGCAGAGCTTGAAAGTCTGCTGCAGAACCCTTTGGCTTGTAGCTCGCGTCAGAACTCCTCCCAAGATCCAATTCATAAATGCAAGAAAACCACATGGAGATTAAATCGGACTGTGTGGATGAAGGTATAGCATGTATTTGGACCATGTAACTTCCCGTGCAGTTTAGGTAAGCTGTGAAAAAGGACAGGCTGATTTGTGGTTAGTTCTGTTTGTAGAAAGAGGAACTGCTGCTGTCACATAGTTCCATTTCAAGGAGCTTTCCAGATGACGTCCTTGCATGTATGAATCCGGCCTTATCATGGCCTAACTTGGAGCCAAGTCGAAAACAGGGTCAGTAGTTTTGCTGTTGGACAGAGTGCTAAAGACGGTTATCATCTTTGGGGTGTGACTTGTGGAGTTGTAAGAACATGGTTTCTATCTGGAAAACAGCATGTCTTATACCCCAAAGGAAAAATTACTCATTTATTCATAAGTTCCTCAATGTAGATCTGCTGCCGTACCTCGTGTGTGTGTGAATCAGTAAACAAAACCGCACAGAACTGTCATGCTAAATAGCAAGCGAAACAAAAGTGGATTCTTGTCATCTAGTTCAGATTTGCCAAAGCATTCATATTCGTATTTGAATTCAAGATGTTGATCAAATTATTGAAGTCAAAGCATGAAGAATCAAGGAAGAAAAGGCCATCCTCCGCTTCCTTTTTTCCTTTCGGTACTTCTTTTCTTATAAATGCAGGCTACTAATAAGGAGGCTGGTCCAATTTGAGGGCCACATGCGGTTGATTGGAGCTTTGATTTGCTGATGGAACTCCTCAGAGTAATAAATTTTTCAGCCTGCAGTCAGCGAGGTGAGGGAAACTTGTACAGGTGTGAGTTAGCAGGTTGTCGTAGACATCTGTTCCAAACAGAGGCCTAGCTCCACACCAGCCTGCAGCGAGGCTTCTGGATTGTCAGCAGGTGTAGCTAAGGATGGAAGAACCATGTTTTTTGGTCTCACATTTGCTGCCCGAGGGGGGGCTGAAACACGAAAAGTAGAGTGGGGGGTGGACACAGCTGCGCTCCCAAACATGCCTGAGGCACAAATAGAGGAGATCTAATGTAGTTTGACTCTGTTGTGGTGGGGAGATGAGGACAGAGAACCACTTCAGAGACAACTTAACGTGGCAACATCTGCCACCAAGTTTCCAGGGAGTGACAGGGGACAGCAGGTACAGATCGAAGTCCCCACATAAACAGCCCACATTAAGCCGTGAACTCTTTTGAAGGTCTTCCATCAAACATGCCAGAATCCGCAGCAGGAGTTTGTGTTTTGTTTTTCAAAGTGCCGTTTTTGGGTGGGTGTTGGTTTTGTTTTTTTGTTACACTAACAAGATAATTTATAAATGATGCATCATCATACTTCCTTGCTGTTCGTTTAAAATCAAAACAGAAAGAGGGGAGAAGAAAGAGCTGCAATACTTTTGGGGTTGTTCTGTGAAAAAGCCAATTAATTCTCCGAAGTGCTTCTTGAATTTAATTGAGGTTACATTAACCTTCAGACCACATCGCTGTACCAAGGCAGTCCACAGAGCCCGTTTAAATGCTGTCACAGTGACACCTTGTCGCGCTGTTGCAGAAGATGGTATTGGTTGTTCGTTTTTCTCTTCCGCAGTGCTTATTTCAAGAGGTTTTGGGCAACAATAGACAGAAACTTGGCATAGAGCTCAGTGTGCACATCAGGATCCTTTGCTCCTTATCCCACTCAGCTCATGCATCTGGATTTGTAACTCAGGCACATAAACTCATAAGCTTTGTGTACTATTTCAGGGCCCTCTTTGTTTCTTTCCTTGTTGGGTTTTGCTGGTATTTGGAACTTACTGCTGCTTTTTATCTTGAAATTATGTGAGCATCTTGTGTATCTTCAAAAATACTTTAAGGTTACTAAGCACTCAAAAAGGATTTCTCTTCCCCCCCCCCCCCTCCTTTTTGCAAGGTGCCACAGAAAGTGCCAAATTGTTTGGGTCATGGGTGGAAGTTGCATAGTGTCTTTTCAGAATTTGGTTTGGGCAGATTATGGACAGAATCAACCTTTTGCTGGATTTCAAAGTGGGAGGGATCCACACAGGGAGGAGATTCTGGTGAGAGCAGGTCGTATGAATGGGTGGACATATTCAGGAGTATGGAGAATTTCCTGTTACCAAGCAAGCTCATAGAGCAGCCTGCCTGCCAGCATTTCCTGTTGAGAGTCTGATGAGATCTAATTTCCTGTTGCGTCTAATGAGATGCATTAGAGCAGGGGTTCTCAACCTGTGGTACCCCTAGGGGTACACGGACCATCAGGCAGGGGTACTCAAGAGGCTTCCCCTTATCAGCTAAGATCAGCTGACTGTCGGCAACCAGGGGATTAAAAAAAAATACCCCGCACCCAAGCTCCTCCCTTCTGTCTCTCTGATTTTGTGTTGGGCCTCTCTCTCTCTCTCTCTCACACACACACACGCACACGCACACACACACACACACACACACACATGGAGTTAAGACATTTTTCACATTTAAAATTGCTTTAATACTTTTTATTAGCTAATTAATTGATTGATTAATCCAATTAATTAGCAGGAGGTACTTTAGAAGATTGGACCGTGATAGGGGGTACCCGGGCCTCTAAAGGTTGAGAACCCCTGCATTAGAGCACAGCACTGCTCACAGGAGCAGTGTACATTGTGGTTAACCTCACAACAACCCTGACAGGTAGATTAGGGAGGGAGGGAGGGGGGGGAGAGAGAGAGAGAGAGAGAGAGAGAGAGAGGCTCAAGATAACCCAGGATACTGAATGACTGAGTGGTGAGTTGAACTAAGGCCTCTGACCAAGGCCACCACTCTTTCCAGTTGACTAAAACAACCTAGGCTCAGTCCCTGTACCCAGCCAGTGTAGTCACAGTGCCTCTCTGAGGCTTTTCTCCTGTAGCTCTGTATGCAAGCTTTTGTGCGTTTTATTTTTAAAATATACTGTATATCTCACTTTATCTTTGTCAGGCCAAAACCAAGGTGCCCCCCCCCCAAAAAAACATGCCATCAATTAAAACAATCAAAACACAAAAAACAATGCAAAACAAGACAATTCTAAATAAACAGGGGCAGAAACAGTATAACATAGAACCAACAAATGAACAAATTTAGGTTGAATGCCTAAATTCAACAGCACCTAATTTCAATATAAATAAAAAAACTTGCATAAATCCAACCTAAAGAAAAAGCTTGATCTTGGTTCCTAAAGGTATGGAATGGTGGGGCTTCATGGATCTGGCTGTTTCTAAGAGTTGGCAAAACTGCTGAAAAAATCCTGCACCTAGGGGATGCTGCCCACACTTCATTCAGTGAAGGTGTACAGAGGAATGCCTCTGATGTTGCCTGGAGCACATCAGGTGGCAGATCAGGTATCCAGGTCCCTAACCATTAGGATTCAAAAAACAGCACTCTGAATTGAGCTGGAAACAGTCAACCTATCAAGGTCTAAGAGTTCTATTTCGTTCTGTAGCTTTCATAGCCTGCGATAATCTGACAATGTTGCACAAATACGGGTTTCGATGCCATGAAGTCTAAGAGTTCTGTGTCCAACTCAGAAGTTCTTAACCTTTTGTGCCTCCTGCACACCCAAAAGAATTTTGAATTGTTCTTGTGTTTTTGTTTGTTTTATTTCAATTGCTGTTGTTTCCTATTTCTTGAAATTGCATTGAAAATATATGGCAAAAAACAACATTAAATTTCAATCATAGAAAAAATGTGTTCGCTTACAAAAATTGAAGATATTAAAAAAAGCTCATGAGAAAAATCAATGAGAGGGCTGCTGCTGTTTCTCCTCAATTAGGTTAATTTGTGACCGGTTTTTGATAAAGCCAAATGCATCCAACCAAACCAACCTTGTATCCAACCAGTTAAGAGTTTTTCTCCTGATGGCAACCGATGTTGAACATGCAGATTCACATATCTCCCGTTGCTGACTGTTTAGAGATATTTTCAATAGGTATTTGTAAATACTGACGAAAAACCAAAAACAATAAATACTGTATAAATAAGAACATTTTTTGGGGGGGAGGGTTGATGGTCCATCAGTAGTTAGGCCAAATGCAAACTAGGTTCAAAAAATTAAAAACCTTGTCTAGTCAAAAGAATGTTATCAAGGCATTTTTTTCATTTTGGGAGAACCTCATGCACCCCCTAAATATTCCCTTCATGCACTCCCTAAGGGTGCAGGCCCCTCCATGAACTCCTAAGCTGACTCCAATGAATAGTTTGGTGGCTGCATGCTGTACCAGTTGACGTTTGCGTACTCCGTGTTTTTGGCTTTCCCCAGGATCAGGTCCTTGGAGATTCCAGCATCCGGGGGAAGCAGTCTTGCATCTGGGGGGAGCAATCTTGGTGTACCTAGAGGCACAGCCACATCAGGTTATTTGCGCTTGTCTCTTTTTTGAGACCCTTTCTCCACCATCATAGAGATTTACGTCACTGGAGAACTCCCTCTCTGTACACACTAACTATCCGAATGTGGCATATGTTGTATGGCATTGTGGAGAAGGGGTTCTTGTTTACTCCCAACAGGTTGCAGTGGAGCGTGGAAGAGAAAGTAGTTTCTTATAGACTGTATGTTGGGCTATGGGAAATGTGCAGGGAAGAATATTGGCAACTGTTTTCAGGTCAGTCAGTTGATTGTGATGACTACCCAAGATGTTGTCGCTATGTGGAGTGTGTGTGGGATGATCTCTATTAAGGAAAATTAGGGTTGTTTTTTGTCTGGGGGCATGGTTAATTGGTTCTTCCCCACTTGCAGCTATCAAATATTGACTTGGCTACATGGAAAAACGTTAGAGGTTTTGTTCTGTTTTATGTTTTACTTTGGCCCCCATCATAGTAACACATCTAATGCCAATTGTTGATATAGCCATCTTCTTTCAAAAAAAGAAATCATTCATTTATTTATTAAAATATCTGTATCTCGCCTTCTCATGCCAAAGCACCTCGAGGCTTTCATCAGGGCACCCTGCTATGAGGTAGATTGGAACAAAACAGTTGCCTTCAATCAGAACGATGTGCCCAGGGAACGGAACGCCTTCGGTATCTATATATATAACTATGTTCAATCATAAAATGCAAACTCCCCGATTCCAACACAGCTATTATGACCTGTTGGGAACTGACGTAGTTTATGTTAATGCCGAGTATCTCATTAGTCCAGTTTACAGAAGGGCTCGCTACCCTTCTAGAAACAGCAAGTCGAAAGCTGACAGTTTAATTCAGTTGCTCCTCTCCAGAGGAGACATGACAGCTTTAACTGTCTTGTGCACCCAGATTTATGAACTAGTTCTACGCTCTTAACCAGATTAGTTCCTTTTCCATTAACTGTGGAAAATAGGGCAGCTGTCCGAGCGGCTGGTTGTAAATTCGATAATGTCTGCTGTGTTAATCTGTAGGCTTTTCAGATGGAGAAGGCAACAGATAACAGGATTAAAGTTTCACGACCCAGGGTTTTCACAGCCTGAGATGGGGGCACCAGGCGAAGGGGGGTGAAGAGGAGAAGGAGGGGTGCATACAGGGAATGACTTCTGTCATTAATCTTAATTGATTGCCAAGAGGTTTTAATCTGGGTTATTAATTAGAAAAGTCCTTAACACACCGTCCACATAAGAACATCAGATGCTCTTTTGTGAATTATGGTGTGTATATGTAGATATACCATAGTCTTCATTGATAGACATTATAGTAGTCCATATTACATAAGAATTTTTGTTGGTTACACACACTCTCTCTCTCCCCCTCTCACACATATGCATGAAAAACAGTGAAAGTCAGAATGTGGTGAATGTTGACATTCACATATGAATGCTGACAATCCGAGATGAATTTCATGAATGTCTGAAAATAAATATATATTTCCTCTCTTTTCTTGGACATACTCTAAGTGAATGTTGACAGTCAAATTTAGGTGACTGTCGGGATTCACCAAATTTCAAACATTCACAGTAAGACATTTACATGTGCATATGAAAATGTGTGTTTAGGTGAACCACAAAAGGACGTGTAATATCCTGCATATATACTCAGTATAGTCACACCTGAATGGGAATTGTAGTAAAGTATCTCTTTAAAGCATGCCATATATGATTATAAAATCCCCCCTCCCTCCTTCTCAGACATTTTAAGGAAGATTCAATGCAATATTTTCATTTTCTCTCTCTCTTTCTCTCCAAAACACATACACACATTTTTGTATGAAATACGTATCTCTTAATGTATGTGTGGAGGTGAACACATATTTTTGCAAAGCCATCCACTGTGCAATATAGTCATTTACATAAATATCCATATTCATTTCTCTCTGTCAAGTATCTTCCACTAACAAAACGTGGCACAGTTACTAGTATATAAAGCACTGTATAGAGCATAGTATAGTACAGTATCTTGAATTACAGAGTGGGCACATCACCTTTGTTAATTCAGAACGTGTTGTTGTAACACCTTGGCATACAGATTTTTATCTACAACCAGGCTGATTTCGGGCCAGCTCAATATCGTTCTCTTCCACTGTCACTTAAAAGAAGTGATGTCAGTATCTTAAAAGAACTTCCTATGTCAATATCTTAAAAGAACTATGTAGGTACATCCAGTATTTCATCTCCTTGCCCTTCACTCTGTTGCAGTGTAAAATTTCATAAGTATTTTTAATAGCAAAACAGATGCATTTTGACACAGAATACATAGGTTTGCAGAAAAATAGTGGCTTTGCTAATCTGCCCCTAAAATGTGACCACTTGTTGTTCAGTCGTTAAGTCGCGTCCGACCCTTCGTGATCCCATGAACCATATCCCGCCAGGCCTTCCTGCCCTCCACTATCTTCCTGAGTTCGCTCATTTTCATGTTCGTTGCATCGGTGATGCTATCTAACCATCTCATCCTTTGCCTTCTCATTCTCCTTTTGCCTTCAATCTTTCCCAGCATCAGAGTCTTCTCCAGAGAGTCCTCTCTTCTCATTAGGTGGCCAAAATATTTGAGCTTCAGCCTCAGTACCTGTCTGTCCTTCCAGGGAACAGTCAGCGAAAGTTTGAGGTGAATGCAGGCTGCAGCATCCCATAAGAACATAAGAAGAGCCCTGCTGGATCAGGCCAAAGGCCCATCTAGTCCAGCTTCCTGTATCTCACAGTGGCCCCACCAGATGCCTCAGGGAGCACATAAGACAACAAGACAAACTGTTTCCTGTCGCCACTCCCTTGCACCTGGCATCCTATCGCTTTCATGGTGGCAGGTAGTTAGAGGAGAGATGTGGGAGGCAGACGAGTGCTTTGTGGCCAGGCTGGTAGCACACAGGGAGAGCCTCAGCCTTGTGGCTCTCCTCACCAGCAAGTGGCCTCAATTTTAGGGAATGCCGTGGATCTTGGAGCTTTCTTTCTGACAGTGGCACACTTGGCTTCTCGTGAGCACCTGACTCCCAAGACTGGGTTACGGATCTGTGGCATTCATATCCTAGCTTGAAGTGCAAGTCCCTCCTTTAGCCAGCAGTCCCAATAGGAGAGAGAGAATTGGCTCCTGATGTACAAGGCAGTTTGTTCAAGCGCTGCAGTGCCTGTCACGCCCCCCCCCCCAAAGGGAAACCAGTCCCACAGTGGCGTAGCTAGACTGGAGCGGAGGCAAGTAGTTCTGCAAGACTCCGTTACACCGGAGTCAGTGGTCCCTCCCCTTTGCTGTTGGAGCCATTCCGGCAGCGACAGGGGAGTGTCCTGCGTGTTGCCATTGCCGCCAGAATGGCTCCAACAGCAAAGGGGAGGGACCACTGACTCCGGTGTAACGGAGTCTTGCAGAACTACTTGCCTCCGCTCCAGTCTAGTTTCACCTCTGCAGTCCCATCCCTGTTAAAAATTGTTTTAAAAAAGAACAAATTACCTATACACAGTCCTAAGCGAAACCACACAATTCTTTGGAGGTTCAAAACCTGAAAAATACAAGCAGATTTCAGAAAGAGAAATGCTTTGCAATTGAACTAAATGGAGGTAGTTTGTTTCAGGTAGGGGCTTAAAAAAATCTAATTTTGCCTCTTCCCATTCTTTTATTGTACTCCTATAACTCTCAGTGATTTTATTATTTTCACAATTAATTTTTGTGTGCTCATGGCCCGTATTAATGAAGTACGGTTTCATTAAGATATTAAAAGTGGGAGGGGAAGGAGAGAAATATTAAAGAGCTGAGTTATTAACACTTCGAAATTACTGAGTGTGCTCATTAAGTAAGGTTTTTTATCACAAAATCTGCATTAACTTGTGAAACTTCATTGGAAGATACAAGATAAATGTTTGAGTGAATTTCTTCCAGAAAAGTTTTGTATGTGCTTTATAAGCTTGTTTTTTGTCAACGTGAGCATACATCTTCAAAAGAAAAATTATAATGCTATTTAATAGTGCTAGATGGATCTATGGTGGAATGGGAAGAAGGTAGATTGGGATCTACTTGTAGTTCTCCAGATAATTTGCAGTAGAGTTTCTGGATTTCTGGCTCCCAATTAGCAGTAGCAAGTAAAATTACAGGTGAAAAGAAAATATCTACCATGGCTGACTTTGTGCTAATCTCTTATCGCTGGAAAAATAGGAATATTAATTAGCTGCCTTTGATCAGAAATTTATGCAGCTTTGCTGGCCCATTTTAGACTCTTGAAAAGAAAAGTCTAATATTTTATTTTTTGCATTCCCTATTTTAGTAACAAATGTGCCCGTGACTCTCAGAGTCACTGATTAGCTTACCCTTGTCAGTTAAAATTGACCCCCACTAATTAATGAACTAAAACTTCAGTTAGATTCCTCTGTCAGTGAAAGGTTGTGGTCTTTTTTGGTAACCAAGGGAGGCCGTCTGGGGAGATGGGATTGGACACAAGCCTCCCTCCCCATCACCTCCGCACAGAAAACAAAAGATGGGTCTGTAGGAAGAATATGGTGCGACAGATCTCTCTGCCCATCATGAATTCCATCTTTTTATGTTTGTTGAACAGTGTCACTGTTCTTAGCATTGATGCTCCTCCATGGCAATGATGCTCCTCTGTGGCACTTAGTGTCACCGTCCTAATACAACTTAAATGTTAGGTATGGTTTTTATTTCAGCAACAACAACAAAAAGAGAGGATTAATTCAATTACAGGTAGTGCAGCATTAATGCTGCTACCGCCTCCTGTCACTAATATATATGGCTACATATGACTGGCCTCATGTTGGGTCGTCCTGCAGTGGATTTTTTTCAGCCATTGCTTGGTGATGGTGGACAAATGCTAAATGAAAATCAATCGCTTCCATTTAAATGGGCTAACCACGCTGTCTTTATTAAATTGTGGCAGACAGCTAACCTAACGATAAGGAGCAGCTTAACCTTTCGCCTCTGAATGCTGTTTAACATAACCCTCTGAGGACGGTGACCTCATTATTCTTATTTGCTTTTTCGATACCGAGTCTGTATTCCTGCTAGTTAATATGAAGGAAGAGCTTTCCTTTGAAAACTGTGATTGGATCCCGTTGCCTGTCTTTACCTAGATGCTTTGCGTCTTGCTAAAAGGATGTTCTTTGTTTTAAAGATGGGACAACAGGCAGAACCTGTGATATTTTTACTTTGTTTTAAAAAAGGACTTTTATCTTTAAAATAGCCTAAAGCAGCAACATTTTTTTAAAAAATTTTACAAATGTCTGTACTCCCCTCTGTCTAGGGACGCCAGGGTGGTGTACAAAAGCTTAATTCTGACTGACTTTCAACAAGAGAATCTAACCATTTTCTGACTATCCCCCCCCCTCTTGTTCAGCCAGCACACAGAAGGGGAAGAGAGACCCTGTGTGTTGACCCAGCTCTCAACACCAGCAAGTCTGCCAGCTCCACCCTCCACTAACTGAGCAAAGAAGCACCTTTTAAAGTGGTGGTCCTGTTATATTTAGCAGGGGGTGAACTGTGCCCCTTTTCACCCCAGAAGGGCATCTTTTCCAGTGGCTGTTTGCTGGTGTTTCTTTTGCATTGCAAGCTCTTGAAACAGGGAACTATGCATTTGTTTCGCTATATAAACTGCATTGTGAATTTCTTTTGTTGTTGAAAAGCGGTATATATAAATATTCTTAATAATAATAATAATAACAGCTGGCCTCTGCTGTGAGCACTGATTGGCTGTTCAATGGGTGAGAATCTTGTGGACAGCCCAATGATATGCCTCAGAGTCTTTGGCTTGGGCTAACCTTGGCCTATCAAACTGGAACTATACATTATGACTGATACATTACCCTCATTGAAAGCTTCAGGCCCATGTTTTCCTCTCCTCTTCCACATACCCGTCTAATAAGACAAAGCACATGGTGTGACGACACTGAATTGAATTTCAAGGCATTATAGATCATAATAAACCTGTAGTCCCGGCCATAGACCCTCCCCATATTAAGAAATAAAGGGCGTGAGCCTCCTCGGGTGTAATCTGTGTTGAAATCTACTCCACTGGTTTCAGTAGAAATCAGATCTGTTAACATGATTTTTGACGCATAGATATCACCATTTTGGTTAGGGAGGAAAAGTCCACTAGAACATGTAAAATGTTAACTGTTTAGGCATAAGAGATTACAAAGCCATCAGAAAATGGTATATGCAAAGCCAAGTAGCAGCAGACAATTTTATATCATGTTGCGTCTGTGTAGAAGGAGGCATTTTTTATGCTGCATTATAGTCCAACATAAAACCAGCTCCAGGATGGAAGAGTCATAAAATGATGGGCAGGTAGCACTGGAGATTTACAGATAAGTGATCTAAAATGGTTGATGCATTTGATTATACCTAGGAATTTTTAAAGAAGCCGAAAGATACTGATTTTCAGCATGATTGTTATAAATATAATTTCTGCAGCCATCATGCTCGGTATTTTGCAAGCACAACTAAGTGGTATTTGCATCACTAAGGGCGCATTCCTATCCAACTTATCCAATTAAAATCCCCTTTGAATTCCCCTTTTGGAGGAGATTTGAATCCCCTTTTCGTTTTGGGGCCTCCCGTTCTCACTGCGCCACTGGTTACAACGGTGGCGTAAGTTGGATAAGATTGCGCCCTAACATGCTTTTGAGGTCTTTTAAAGATTCAGACAATCCAGTCTGGATGGTAGCATCTTTCTGAAGTTGACTGCTGTAAGTGACATGTCAAGTACCGCCTGCTAGGTACTTAACTCAACCCTGAAAGTTCAACAGAGGACTGAAGCTAATTATGTTTATTTAGTTCCACGTGGTTAATATAACTTGCATATTACTGTTGTTAACCAGTGGCCTTTACTGCTGTATTTTCCACTTCTCTATTGGCACCTTCTTTTTCTGCCGCTTCCTTTCTGTCTTAATTCGGATACTGTGGCACCTGACTGTTCCGTGGAGTTAATTTGTTTCAAATCTAAGGTTCACCATTTTTAAACCTTGCTGAACAAGAAATGATGGCATGTTATCTTGCTTGATTTACATAGAACACGAGAATGGACCGTTGTCTCTGTCTGGACAAGTTTGCATCAGGAGAGTGGTTGATGGGTGGGTGATCTTTCATTAGTGCCGCCATTTTCACATTCCTATTTGGAGGTCAGAGTTAACAGCACTGGGTCAGTGTGTTAATAGACACCAGGTCCCATTGATAATGTGACATAAATACATCTGAGCAGATGGGGAGAGATTACATGTGACTGATGCACTTTTCAAAGTGTTCCACAGAGCCTGAGGTAGCAGCCTATTATGTTTTCTACTGCTAGTGATGGTTGGACTGCAAACATTTTTAAAAAGAATAGCCCATAATTGGCTGAGGTTTTTCAGAGGCTATTGAGAGGCCAGAGGTACTGTGTATCTTTTTGCTTTAGTGCTGAAGACTGATATTTTAATGTAATGTAATTGTATTATTATTTCCAAAGTCCTTCAGTATCAAAGAGCTATATGATTTAAAAAAAATCAAATTTTGTTCTTCCCACAGGATCGAAGAGCTATATTGCTCCTTCTTTATTATTATTCTTGTTTTATTTATTTATTTATTTATTTATTTATTTATTTGAATTTTCTATCCTGCCTTTCTCCCCCTGTAGGGGGACCCAAAGCGGCTTACAAAAATTAAAATACATACAAATCCATAAAAACAATTACAGTACTATATAACATTAAAAACTCCTAAAACATTGATACAATCTAAAAACAATAAAACACTAAATCAACAGCAATCAAGCTTTGACTCTTTATGAGGTTTTACTGAGATTGCAAGCCTTTGCACACTTACCTGGGAGTAAGCGCCATTAACTCAATGGGGCTTATTTCTGAGTATGCATACATAGGATCTGAGTGTAAAACACTTTGAACATTTGTAACATGAACGAATCATCTTCACGGGATTAAAGGTAATAAGTAAAAGTGTATTTAATTTAAAAAACACAGCATGACGTTTCATTCATTTATCCATGAATATCATCAGATGCAATAAGCCTGAAAAATGGCCACAAGATGATAAAGCCGAACATTTGTTTATCGAAGGCTCTTTTGCCAGCTGTAATATAGTCATTGCATTTCTAACAAGCTAAATGACCTTACAAAGAACTGTTAGCATTTCAAAATGCTCATCCTATTTTTCTAGAGCTTAATAGCACAATCCTAGGCATGTCTACTCAGGAGTAAGTCCTATTGTGTTCATTGGGGCTTATTCCCAGGAAAGTTGCAGCATTAAAATATTGTACATTAAGGTAGGTTTTACAGGATTAAAAGCCATGTTAAAAATCTCTTTATAGTTAAAAACACGTTAAAAAACACACGTATAAACAAGTTAAAACCACAACGTTTCGTCCACATCTGTGGACCTCCTCAGGTGAAAACAGCAGTGGGCTGTCAAGATGTTAATCCAGAAGCCAGCCAGAGCAGCTATTTCGAAATAGCCTCATAAAATAAATAAATAAATAGTAAAGTCAACTGAGCATGCCTTCTTCCTCCCTTTTGTTTTTAGCCTAGAATCCCTGCTAGCTCTGATGAGCAAAGATAATAATAATCTGATTAGCAAAGATAAAAAGGCAAATGTTCCTTTTTAGAGTGACTTCCTACGTCTTTCGAACTTCTACTAATGATCCAAGCAAATAATACATTTTACAGTCTGCCTGAACGTCATTGCTGTCTGCTCATTCACTCCAATTGCCAGAGCTGAGCGAGGCAGTCATGGTGACTCTGGCGAGTCCGTGGAATTCTGCCAACTGCTGTGTTGGCATAGCCATTCAGGGCAAAGTCTTACATTATGGCTGCCCATAGAAGGCCCTGGCAGCAACTATCATATGTGAGAGCTGCTCATCTTATTTCCACCCATTCTACCATTCAGCTCCCTTCCCCTGGAAACGGCTCTGCTTGAATGCATCAGCAAATTGATTTGAGTTGCAAACTGGTGCAATGTAGTTGCTAAGGCTGCAATCCTAGACACACTTTCTTGGGAATAAGCCCATTGAACACAATGGGACTTACTTCTGGGTAGGCATGTGTAGGATTGCTCTGTAAGAGAAATTAGGACTTCCTGGTTCAACTTTCATCTCTGCCATGAATTCACTAGGGGGCCTTAAGCAAGCTGTTTGTTTTTGGCTCCAGCTCCCTAGCTACAATACAGGGGAAATACCGTATAGCAAGGGTGGGCAAACGTTTTGGCTCAAGGGCCACACTGGGATATGACAAGGGTTTAGAGGGCCATGCGTTTTGTTAAAGTTTGCATTTAGGCTTTACAGAAAAATGGTCACAGACTGTGCCTCTTGCATTCCATCGTCTTTGGTGCCACGGTTTGCAGTGTCTTTTCCTTCTCTATACCCACGTTATTTACGGTGCAGTCCTGGGCAGAAGTGTGCGCTCCCCCAGCGCAGGGTGTTGTAAACGTGCCGTAAAGAGCATCTCGGGCATGTGGAGGGCTTGGGCTGGCCCTGGGGCCTTTGTTTTGCTGCCTCTATATTCATAAGTAGGCTTACCATATCGCCGACAGGGACGCTCCGCTTTGCCCTTAAGGGGCGGGGGGAGGGGAGGCAGAGCGCGCGCGCTCTGACTCCCTCCCCTCCCCCCGCCCCTTAAGGGCAAAGCGGAGCGTCCCTGTCGGCGATATGGTAAGCCTATTCATAAGCCTCTTTCCTCTCTCCTCCTCCCAAGTTCTCTCTCAAGTAGAATGGAGGGGCTGTAGCTCAGTGGTAGATGTTGTGCGTGCAGAAGGTCTGTGGCGCAATCCCTGCTATCGCTGAGCGGCGCCGGTGGGGACGACTGCTCTTTGATCCCCTGGAGAGCCACTGCCAGTCAGTGTGGACAACATTGGGCCAAAGACCTGCAAGTATAAGGCAGCTTCAGATGCTCAAGAGCCCCCTTCTTCTGGAATTTGTCTTTTGCTCAGGATTCTCCTGCTCCCACAATCGCTGCAAACCTGAGAAACGGCCCATTGCTATGTGCCTTCAAATCCGAGGTGGTTTGGGCTTTGCAACCATGCTTTGGAGAGCTATTTTTTGGCTATATTCAGCCTTTTTTTTCCTCAACAGCTGGACCCAAGCCTCTGCTGTGAGTTTGCAGGTTGACTAAATGCTGTGCGTCTCCTCCTGTCCCAGCAGCCTGGCTTTTCTAAAGTGACAGCGGTAGCAATTAAGACACAAAAGGAAGGGGCAGCAGGTTTGTAAGGGTTGCGTTGTCTGAATAGGAGGAAGTGATAAAGAATGAAGTCAGTGATGACATCTGACGTTTTCAAAAAGATGATGCAAACAGCAACTAATGAAGGTTAAAAAAAAACCCAGGAGAGGGGGTGGAGGATGGGAGAGGTGGAAGAACTGTGAGCAGAATCTTAGAACAGAAGCTTATTGGCTCAGATAGATCTTCCAATTCCGTTTCTTACAAAGAGAGCATGAGGGTGCAAGGCTGTATCAAGGATTCTGGCATATCTCCTATATCCAAGCTGTTGCAATATTGTTTAAATTTTACTTCAGCAGCTGATTTCTTTTTTGGTGTATTATTTCTAGTGTAGTGTAGAGGCTAAGAAACCAACTGCCCAATTGTATCCATGGACTGTGCTGCCAGAACTCGCATTACGGCAGCACAGGGCGCGTTCCAGTGGTGTAATAGCTGGACCGCTGCTGAAAATGGTGAGTGGTGCAGCACACATGGTGGCAGCTCCCCTAGCGATGGAAAGTTGGCATGGGAGGGTGGGCAGTGGGCAAGGAGGGGGAGGATTGGGGCTGCCATGAGGCATGTTGGGAAGGATAGGGACTGGTTATTGGCAACAACAGTCCCGTCGATATGCTCTGCCCCCTGCCCAACCTCACCACCCCCTTTGGATCCTTCAGACATGCGCCAGCCAAAAGGCTGGCACAGATCCGAGTGGACCAATCAGGAACCATAGCATGGCAGATTAGGCAAGTAAACATTTCATTTACTTACCTCTCCATCGTGCCATGGTCCCTGGCTGGCCCACAAAATGCAGCGAAGGCCGCGTCAGCGCCACTGCGCCCTTCAGGCTGGCTGAGGATAGGATTGGGGCCTGAATTGTGAATCAGAAATTTCTCAGCTTACATTTGGCCTCTGCCATGAAATTATGAGAAGTGGGTAACCAGAGAGATGTTGTGCCAGGCTGCTACCTGTGCTATAAAGGGAAGATCAGCATCCCCTAGTAGATTTGTGAGGCATGAAAGGTTTGGTTTTTTGACTAAAGAGCGATTAATATGATGCAATGTCTTTCTCCCTGGCTATACTGGGCCTGGTTAGGCCTCGGTGGAGATGGGATTATGGCAGCCAGGGTCAGCTTACCTGGGAGAGAGACAGCTGTTCTAGCTGACTTCAGCCTTGTCAGCCTTAATGACCTGCTTTTGACACCTCATCCCAGCCGTCCTTGTTTCATGTACGATCTACTGCTTTCGAATAATTACTACCTGTCATCCTCCATTTAACCGACATTCTCCTCTTAGTCAGCCTGGACATGTAAGTGACGTGCGATGGAAGACTAAAGCGATGTCAGTAATCCTTGCTTCCCCACCCCCGATGTGGGCTGGTGGAGTTTTCCACTTGGTCATTCCTTGTAGTAGGAACCTATGCGCCTACCTGTATTCATCCAGGTACCGAGTACTTTTAAATAGCAAATTACTGTACAGTCTTTTTATGTGAGGTGTATTTTCCATTTTACAGAGGGGGGAGATGGTGCACTTTTCCTACAATGAATGAATGGGACATGAGCTCGCTTCTCTCCAGAGAGGTTAGCAGGGAAATGGTTATGAGCAGCATTTACTGGATTTCTTGCCATCAGGCAATCAGGCTGTGTGTTCAAATCACAGGAACCTCTATCAGGAAAGAAGGAAGCAGCCCCAGGCGTCAACTGTCCATCATTAAATTAAGGACGGGGCCCCCATCCAGTTAGAGATGACATGCAAAGGGAATCAAGATGCTGCACAGCTGTCCCTAGCCAGATTGACAGTGCAATCCAGATGTGTAAGTATCCAGCGGGAGGCCCAGGCCGCCCACCGGATCCTATCCGCGTTCCGGAATCGGGCCAGAGGTCTATTTAGTGTAGACTAAATAGACCAGTGTAACACGGGGAGACCCCAATGGGCCTCCTCGGATTTCCGCCAGATATTTAGCTGGCGCAAGTCTGAGGAGGCCGTGTAATGACCGTGCCGGCCCGGGAACTTGCTCCCATTGGAAACTCACCAAATTGAACCCTGAGCTCCTTTTGAAAGCATTATAACTGCTTGGACTACTCTTTGAGAATCAGGGTTGTTAGGAAAGGATTGGGACTCTGGAGCCAAAACTGTTGTTTAGATATAGATATAGATATACCGTAGGCCTCGAGGGATGTAGATATAGATATTACAGTGTCAAAAACTACCTTCTGTATTATTATTATTTTTACAATAAATAATTGTCTTTTTATTTACATAAGTGTCACTATCAATTGACTTTGTCTCCCTCAATGGCATAATCACATAGCCCAGTCTGACTGGCTGCATAGTGCCATGATGTCATTACTTTCATGATATAAAACCTGAGTGGCTGGAATTTCCCATGTGACATCCCAGAAGAAAAAAGAAACAGAAGTTGAGGGAAACAATGACCCTAAACAGGACTAAAAAGAGGTGGCTACTTGCGCAAAGTGTTTTTCAAATACCCATCTCTTTTTAGTCCTGTTCTGGGCCATTGTTTCCCTCGACGCCTGCTTCTGTTTCCTTCCAGTATGTCACATGGGAAATCCCAGCATTTCAAAAAGTATTTCTGGCACTTTCATTGATATTTTTGACCCCAAAATCAAAAACTTAGAACAGTGTTTCTCAAAGTTCGCCCCGTGAGTAGGGGAGAACTTTGAGTGCTTGTGGAGCTGGGGCGATGGCGACAGCAGCGATCCAGGGATCGCACCGCTGCCGGGAACAAAAGAGGTATTTTTAGACTTACCAGGGGTCCAGCTGTCCCAGTGGCATCACTGGGGTGCGCGTCACCCCAAAGTGGGGGGTGCACATCACCCCCCTGCTGCTGCCACGTCACCACCCACCTCCCACTGCCGCCGCATCACCTCCAACCCCCACCCCCACCGCGTCACCCACCAGGGTTGCCGCTTCACCCCCGAGGCCTCCACGTCATCCCTCAAGGCCTCCGCGTCACCCCCTGAGGCTACCCGATATGAGCTGGGAGAGGGTTACGACACGTCCTCTTCGGCTGGTAGCACGGCCACTTCTGACAAGGCCCTCAGCGGCATTTTCGCACATGCGCACAATGCTGCTTGAAGCCTCTTGCCCTCAGTGGCATTGTGCGCATGTGCGAAAACGCCGCTGAGGGCCTCATCAGAAACGCCCGAGCTGCCGGCCGAAGAGGACGCTTCGTAACCCTCTCCTGGCTCATACCAGGCAGCCTTGGGGGGTGACGCGGAGGCCTCAGTGAGTGACGCAGAGGCCTCGGGTTGTGTGCGGGTGACGCGACCTGCGACGTCGGGCGTGTCACCCTCAGCGCGTCACCTCCTGGCAGCCTGCTCCCCGCCACGCCCTAGCAACGCCAGTGGGCTTTTCTCCGGAAGGTGTGGGATGACCACGCCCCCCCAGCAGGCCTCCCCAAGCCTCTGAATGGCTCCTGGAGGTGAATAAAGCCCACTTCCAGTTTTTGGGAAAACCAGGAAGTAAACCAGAAGTGGGCTTTGCCTCCAGGAGCCTTTTGGAGGCTTGGGGAGGCCTGCTGGGGGGGCGTGCCCCCCGCACCCTCTGGAGGACAGCCCGACCCTTGGTAAGTCTAAAAATACCTCTTTTGTCCCCGGCAGCAGCACAATCCCCGGATCGCTGCCGCTGCCATCGCAGGTCACCACTCCCCTTAAAGGGTTAGCGACCTGCCCTTTTCCAAGTGGTGGGTCGTTTATGATTTTTTTTTTTACTTTAGTTACTGCCCTGATAACCCAATCCTATACAAATTTCCAGCACCGGTGCAGGCGTGACAATGTGGTGTGTGCTGCATCCTGTGGCTGGGGATAGTCACGGAGACCACCTCAGGGTAAGGGAATCTTTGTTTCCTTACCTCGGGGCTACATCAGTGCTGGAAAGTTGTTTAGGATTGGGCTGGGAGTCTTTGAAAAGGGGTGAACTATCAGCCTGAATAAGTAAATAAGACTATAGCATGCTCTCCTGCTTTGATGAAAACTGCCCTGGGAGGGCTAACTGCTCTGTCCAAGGATCTGTAATTGTTCTTATAGACACACAAAGCCTTTGGTGTGTTGGGAAGGGCCCTTATTCAAAGCATTCAAAGATGGTTCGAGAGGAAATTTACCAGCATATATTAATTATCGAATATGCCTATAGCCTGGCAAAGTTGTGTAGCCATTAGAAAGTGACCTTGTTGGAAAGAGCGAGAGGGAAAGAGAGACGTTCAGTGCCTCTTGAGATCAAGTGGAGTGATGCGTATCAAGAGAAGACACTAAAGATTTATTGTCTGTGGCAAAAGAAACACAGATCTTTGCTTGTGCAGTAAGTGTTTTTGACATCATACGCTGCAAAGGATGATTGGATACTGTAGGTTATGAACTGTTTGGCTGAAGGAAAATAACAGGCCTTTTCACACTGCTGTTTTTATGAAGCTGGGTTGTCATGCTGTTTTGACACCCAGAAATTTCATAACTCAGCTTGCAATCCTATACACACTTACCTGGGAGTAAACTTATTAATCTCAACTAGCCTTACTTGTAACTAAAGATAGGATCGTACTGTTTGTTTATTTTGAACCATTTTTACCCTGTATTTCTACCGACAAGTCACCCTTGAGATGCTTTACAATGACAGTAGAATTATAAATCTTAAAACAATCCACATTTAAACTTCATTTTTTTATATCCCTCCCCCCCCCCCAGCAAGGAAAGGGGGGAATTCTTGATCGTTCGGGATTGCCTATCCCACAAAGGAGGAGGCAGGGTTAGCTTGCAAATTAATTCCTCCACTGAGGAAGGACTCCTTCCCAGACTGGCCCTGTCTTGTGCCTGAGTCACAGGGTTGTTGGCTGAGCTCCAAAGAGCTCAGCTAGTTTAGCTTGCAGATAATTTATTTTCCTCTGTAGTGCTTACATTTCCCACCATGGTGCAAGTTCTGTTTCAAGCATTACTAGGCTTACCAGATCTCCAACCGGGACAGAGTGCTCAATGGGGCTTGCTTCTAAGTAGACATGCCTAGGATTGTGCTCTAAGGTTTAACAAGCTACACCTGCCCACATTCCTTCTCCTAAAGGTAGGCTTACCAGATCGTCGACCAGGATGGAGCGATCTCCCCTTAAGGGGGCGGAGCACGGGGGCCCCAGAATGTGTCGTATTCTGGGGCCCCCACGCTCCGCCCCCTTAAGGGGAGATCTCTCCGTCCCGGTCGATGATCTGGTAAGCCTACCTAAAGGTCTAGCATTCTGTCCCGGTTGGAGATCTGGAAAGCCTAAGCATGAGGGCAATATTCCTCTCCTGCTATTGCCCCCAGAAACTGGTATTCATTGGCATGTTACCTCGAAGGATGGAGATCTATTTAACCATCATGGCTAATAGGCATTGACTCTCCTCCTCCATTTATTTGTCTTTTCTCCTTTTAAAGTCATCTAAGCTAGTGATTATCGCTAAGTTCTTTTTCTTTTCTTTTTTGGGCTGTCCTGCTAACATCTCCAAATGCTCTGGGCCTGCAGCATTGTCCCAGTTTGTGAAGCTGTGCGTCCACTCAAAACTTAGCAAATTTGTGACCCCCCCTTTTTTTCTGTTGTTCATGACCTCCTGATGTCTAGGGACCCAGAACTTGATTGAGTCTAGTTTAGTACCAGTTTATCTCATTATATCATGTTGATGGCTAATCCCACAGCTGTTCTCCTGTCATTGATTTCATGAAGTTAGGCAAACATTGGGCCTCCCTGCAGTGTGGAAGAGATGTGAGAGGAGTCAAGAGGTACTTTTGGTTGAGGTTTATAGAACCGGCAACCTATTTGTGCAGAGGAGACGGCAGAAAAAAAGTGTAAGGAGTTGACTTTCAAGTGGGTGTAACATTCATTTCCCAAAGGGGGTGGGAAGAAAGGGTTCTAGTAGAATGAATACTGTTGGAGTGGTGGATTATGTGCTCTGTTTTCTTGAAGCTGTCACAGATTTGGGACCATTGCTTAACAAAACAGTTAATTAATTCAGTCCTCATTAAATTGTCTCTCTTTCGTGTCAAGTGAAAAAGGGGGCCTGTTTCATTGCCAGGTGGCTGGTTGCAAGAGATGGCGATAGCTCTAAGTTTTGACCATTTCACCCCATTCTTCTGTTTGGCAACAGCAGTTGCTAACATCGCATAAACAGTTCATGAGAGGCTGTTCGTTGTATCAGGGTGGAAATGAAAAGCACTCCGCTGTTGGCTGCCAGTCCTGTGATTGTTCCTGCAGGTGTAGCAAAAAGCCTGGTTTTAGGTATTAAGAGAAGAAACTTCCTTCCTCCAATGTTTAATTGCCTGGTATTTAGTTAACCTTTTCGGTTTGAATTTTGGCCGTGAGGAGTTAAACAGATGTGCCTTAACACTTTTCACCTCTCGTATTTTTAATGGCTTCTTCCAGCTTGTGAGGAAGGAAGGGGAAAAGTCCTCTCCAGATTGATTTTTATTAATGAGAAAAATTTTACTTTTGTATTCTTATGGTACTGAGAACTAAGGCTGAAACTCAAATATTTTGGCCACCTAATGCAAAGATAGGACTCTCTGGAGAAGACTCTGATGCTGGGAAAGATTGAAGGCAAAAGGAGAAGGGGAAGGCAAAGGATGAGATGCTTAGACAGCATCACCGATGCAATGAACATGAAAATGAGCGAACTCAGGAAGATAGTGGAGGACAGGAAGGCCTGGTGGGATATGGTTCATGGGATCACGAAGGGTCGGACACAATTTAACGACTGAACAACAACAATTCTTATGGAGTGCAACTCAGGCAAGACTTTTTTTTGAAAAACTTTCAGTTGGAAGGATCTTCATACTTTTATACTCCAGCTATATTACGGGAAGGATTCTGTTTCTTTTCTTGGGGCACCCTGACATCCCTTGGTAATCTGACATAGCACTGGATTAAAGGCCAAATGCTAAATCTTATTTATGTGCTCTGTAAGCCTTGTTCTTGGCCAGGACATCAGAGGCGTCCTGACAGGACAGAACTGAAACAAACTCTTAAAAATCATTTGAAGTCCATTAATATTTCAAAATTTAGTTTTGTCTTTTTTTAAAAAAATTGTGCCTGTCTTTTTTCTGTGGGTTGGTAGGGAGGAGGGATTTATTTATTTCATTTATTTTTCACATTTTTATATCCCCCTTCTTCCAAAGAGCTCAGGGTGGTGTACATCAGTTCCTTCCCTCCTTTTGTCCTCACAACAACCCTGTGAGGTAGAGATTAGGCTGAGAAATAGTGACTGGCCCAAGGTCACCTAGGAAGTTCCATAGCTGAGCAGGGATCTGTTAACAGGAAGCAGGAAGCTTCCTGAAAGAAACATGCTGGCTTGACGCCAGCTCTATGAAGATAAAGGTAATGGGGGCGGGGGGGGGCTGCGGCGAACCGCAGATAAGCAGATTTGTGGATAAGCAGATTTGTGTACCTGTATTTTGTCATACTGATGGTGACTGTTGCAGGCACATATGCAAAGAGCTCCTTTGAGCCTAACAGCCCAATCCTGTGTAACTCTTGCACTGGTGTAACAGTAGATCCCCCGGTGGAAGAGCACTTATGCCAGTGTAACTTGCCATACACCGACGGATGCAGAACAGACACCGGCGTAACCCCCCTCAAACACCTCACATATGGAGTTTGGACGCAGAATGGATGTCGACGCAACTCTGCCGGCACAGGGGCATTCTGGTGGCATTCTGACACCCCCAGAATGCTTTCTGCGCTAGCGGAATTGCACCGCCAGCTGTTCCATGTCCGAACTGCGCATGTGAGGCATCTGAGGGGGGTTATGCCAGTGTGCGTCCTGCGTCCGTCAATATAAGGCAAGTTACACTGGCATAAGTGCTCTTGCACTGGGGGATCTACTGTTACACTGGTGCAAGAGTTACACAGGATTGTGCCCTAACTTAGGTAAGTTGGGTTAGAATACAAAATAAAAACAATGTAAGAAAGAAAACCTACTATTCTTCTTAAAACGAGAACTGCCATGTGGCCCTTTCACAGTTAGCCAAATCCCCCCTGGAAGTTGCCAAGTTCAGAGGGATATAGAGAGTATTCTGTGCACTAAAGCAGCTGAACCAAAAGCATGAAAGGTTCTGACAGGAGCAGCAGTGGACAGGCTTCATCTGTTCAAGAGCTTTAACAGCCTATTGAAATTAAATTGCAAATGGATCCTGTAGTTGTGTTTAAAAAGACGTCTTATCTACGGTCTGCAAAGTCATGGGAGCTGCCGTTTCACGTGGCTTATTCTGCTGTTACTGTGGCATTCAAAAGAGTGCAAATGGTTTTAAATCTTCCCCGAAACCAAAAACTAGTATTAAATTTGTCCCTGAACTGAATGAGCAAAAAGAATGGTGACTATGTGGAATATTTAAGTCTCATCCAGGCACTTCATTGTTCCTTTGGAAGAGCCTCACCAGTGCAGCAGTGCTAAAATCTGAATTCTCCCCCCATTGTACTCCAGCATTATTTTAATGTCCATGCGATTTAGTCATCTTTTTTAATGATTGCAATAGAAGGAATTATTCCTTCATGGTGCTAAATCTATCAAACACCCTCCTTTTCCCACAACTCTTTTGTGCAATAAATGCACAGTTGTTTTCCATTTGCTTTACACCACCCATTGCCTCAATATAGCACTATTCTCCAAAGCATGATGTTTTATACCTGGAAAACGAAGATTTATTTCCCCCTTTAGAGAACATGTTCCCCCGCAGTGAAGGTCTGAGGCCGTGACAGTAGTGGCGTACCTACAGCCAATTAGCAAATTTATGGCTCTGATGAGATTTGGACTGGAGACTTCCTGGCTCCTGCTTGTAGCCACATTACATCAACTCTGGGGATTCCCAGCTGCTGTTAGCCCAGAGGCTTTGAGAGTGATCCCTGTTAGGGCTCGGCTGAAAATGATCAAGTGAGAACTTTGGGGGCAAGAGGGGCGGGAAAGCACTTCTTTGCCTCTGCCTCAGCAGCAGCACTAGTCTTGGCAGCTGCCTGCTAGTGGCCTCCATTTCTCCTCCATAGTTCCTCCACGGAGCAAAATGATGTCATGAGTTTGACGTAGTGTTCTATCAAGGGTGTTTTGGGAAAAATTGGGTTGCTGTCACTGATTGCCACCATTTTTGCCAAGGATCCTCCTCAGAACAATGCAGTGTGACGATGAAGCATTGCTCCACACCAGTGGCTCTCAAACTTTTTAGCACTGGGACCCACTTTTTAAAATGACACTCTATCGGGACCCACCTAGCTTTATGAGACTTTTTTTTAAAAAAGGTGATCTAGAAATAAATAAATTTATTTACAAGTAAAGAGTTCAGCTGCTTGCAGGGTAATTAGCAGCTATCTTGCAAATTGTCACCCTGCCTATTTAACTTATATGCAGAGTACATTATGAGAAATGCAGGGCTGAATGAATCGCAAGCCGGAATCAAGATTGCCGGGAGAAACATCAACAACCTCAGATATGCAGACGATACCACTCTAATGGCAGAAAGTGAAGAAGAACTAAAGAGCCTCTTGATGAGAGTGAAAGAGGAGAGCGCAAAAGTTGGCTTGAAACTCAACATTAATAAAACTAAGATCATGGCATCTGGTCCCATCAATTCCTGGCAAATAGAAGGGGCAGAAATGGAAGCAGTAACAGATTTTACTTTTTTGGGTTCCAAGATCACTGCAGACGGAGACAGCAGCCATGAAATTAAAAGATGCTTACTCCTTGGAAGGAAAGCTATGGCAAATTTAGATAGCATAATAAAAAGCAGAGATATCACCATACCAACAAAAGTTCGTATAGTCAGGGCGATGGTGTTCCCAGTAGCAATGTATGGTTGCGAGAGCTGGACCATAAGGAAGGCTGAGCGCCGAAGAATAGATGCTTTTGAACTGTGGTGCTGGAGAAGACTCCTGAGAGTCCCTTGGACTGCTAGGAGATCAAATCAGTCAATCCTAAATGAAATCAACCCTGACTGTTCCCTGGAAGGACAGGTACTAAGGCTGAAACTCAAATACTTTGGCCACCTAATGCGAAGAGAGGACTCTCTGGAGAAGACTCTGATGCTGGGAAAGACTGAAGGCAAAAGGAGAAGGGGAAGGCCAAGGATGAGATGGTTAGACAGCATCACCGATGCAACGAACATGAAAATGAGCGAACTCAGGAAGATAGTGGAGGATAGGAAGGCCTGGCGGGATATGGTTCATCGGATCACGAAGGGTCGGACACGACTTAACGACTGAACAACAACAACAACAATCTTGCAAATTGCAGGAGCTCAGCTCTTTGAAGGGCAATTAGTAGCTATCCCATTTTTGAATAGCCTCAGGGCTTGTGGCAATTACCTATCTGATCTTTCCATCACCTGGGGCCCACCAGAAATCAGGTTGCAACCCACCAAGTGGCTCCCGATCCACTGTTTGAGAAACACTGCTCCACAGTGAATTGGGATGGTGGGGGGGGGGGGATGACATCACAGTCACCAGGACAGAGCTGCCCTTGTCACGAGGGTACGCTTTTGCTTCTGAATGTTTTGTTTTCTCCTCCCCCAAATCTCTGAAATGCTTCCTTCTCATTCTGCAGCACGTGACTTGGGCCACAAAATTGAGGGCCACTCTCTCTCCATCAAGAGTCCCCCGCAGGTAGGCTTACCAGATCTCCAACTGGGACAGAGTGCTAGACCTTTGGGAGAAGGAATATGTGCAGGTGTAGCTTGTTAAACCTTAGAGCACAAGTCTAGGCATGTCTACTCAGAAGCAAACCCCATTGTGTTCAGTGGGATTGTGCTCTAAAGTTTAACAAGCTACACCTGCCCACATTCCTTCTCCTAAAGGTCTAGCACTCTGTCCCGGTTGGAGATCTGGTAAGCCTACCCGCGGGGACTCTTAGTATTGGGACCCATGCCATTTTATGGTGATGGCAATGTGTGCTGTAGGCATGTCCTTAGTCCTGCAAATGCTCCATCCTTTCACTTCACAAGAACACTCACAGATTTCCACACACAAAACATTTTTTCCTCCCATTTTTGTAGAAAATCTGGTGTATTTTATCCTCCCTGTTTTAACTTCATTAAGGAGGCCTCCATCCTTCATGACTCCTATTAGCATCTAACCCACCTGAATGACATTCATGCAATACTTTCTTGATTTCACTATCATGCCAGTGGAAGAATGAAAGATCCTTTGGCTGAATTCAGCCATTATTATTACTACTACTGTTCCTCTATTATTATTATTATTACTACTATTACTATTCACTGTATTGTTCAAGTAGGGTACAGAAGGCAGTTTACAGAATAAGACCCCACAATAAAATCACTACCAGCACATAAATCACAACCACTAGAGAGAGAGAGAGAGAGAGTGCCTTTCTAAACAGCTTGTCTCTTGCACGCATCCTCAAAAACATTTCTTTCTACATTAACCTCATCATTTGAGTTTAATCTGTGCTGCCCTTTGGGGAGGGCAGGGGTTTCTGGCACGTGGTCCTTTTCATGTCCAAATGGCAGGCTTTCAAGCCAGTGAGCCCAGCCCTGTCCTGACAGCTTACTCCAATTAAGGCTGATGCTCCTGTCCTTCTTAGCTCATTCCCCCTGTGCTTAGGTATCGCAGCACATATGGTAAGCTGCATCAGGCACTGATGGGAGGCTGTTTCCCTCTACCTCGGCTCAAGAGAGGAGCTATGTAAGGAGTTTAGGGTTTACTTTAGTTTGCTCTAGTTTTTCACTCAGTGTTACAGCAACTTCACTTGCTCAGTTTTCCTGAGCCCAATTCTGAATTTGGAAATGCCTTCACACTCCTGGTGCGTGAATTTGGATAGGACGGAAGGGGCTCTACAATCAGAGTTGTGAACATCTCTGAATTCATAATACTCCCCATTATGTTTGGAGGCAAGTGTTATAAGTTGCTGAAGTTCATATTCTGAATCAAAGAATTACGAACTTTTCCAACTGTACTAAGAAATTGCTTAATTAACTGAGCCCAATTTCAAATCAAGCCAGGTTAGGTTACCCGCCATAAACTTGTATAGCTTATGATCCAGTTTGGGACAGGATCCCAAAGCTCAGCAAAACATCTGGATATTTTGACCACCTGGATATCTTTACAGTATGGTATTGAGACCGCATGGGTGCTTCCGTGCCAATGTCTCCTTCTCCCCCCCCCCCGGTGGATATGACCAGGTTGTGTACCTTTTGGGGTCCAGATCAGTTAAGTGGGCCAACCACTAAGAGGCGGTGCTACTAACAGACCAATCCTAAAGGGGCCAGCTGTCGTCAGAGCACCTCTTCTGCTAGCGCTGACTGCTGTAATGCAGTCACAGCGTTAAAGGTGCTCTGGCAGTGTGCTGAGCATCCCGCTGCCAGGATGCTAGTGAGAAGATTGGAGCCTTTCCGCCTGTGCTAGCAGATCCAGAGCCACCTACCGATCAAGGTAAAATGGCAGGGAGGGTGCGAGGGGTGGGGAGGGCAGAACAGGGGTGAGGGAAGGTGGAATGGGACGAGGGCAGGCGGGGTAGGTTTGGCGGTAGCGGCAGCTGCCAAATCCTAAACCACCTTCCCAAAACTGATCCCATGATGCGGGTTCACGTGGACCTGCACCAGCTATTTGGCTAGCACAGGTCTGAGTAGACCCCTGTGCCGCAGAGGCTTATCCCCAGGTAAAGGAACGATTGTTCCCTTTCCCAAAGGAGACCTACGCAACTGCTCCCCCCCTCCTCCCAGGAAGCAGTGGTAGCCACTTCGGTGCCACTGCATTGGCAGGCAGGGGGAGGGGGAAGAATAGGATTGATCTCTGATCCTATAGGATTATCCAATCCAATAGGATTGGTGCTAAATTTTTAATTTACCTAGTAACAGGTAAAAGAGAGATTACTATTCTGGATAGTAATCCACAACCCAGTAACTCCAGAATGATAGCTTTAATTTCTGTATACCTGCTCTGAAATTAGTCAGCTGTAGAGAGACGCCCTAGGAGTACTGGCAGATAGATCACATCATTCTGTTTTCAAAATGGGCACAGCAGTGTGAATCATATTTAAAATATTCCATGTGAACTGGACGCAATTGGTTTCCAGAGGTGTGCAATCAGTGACCAAATTTTTATTCACTTGAACTGGACCAACTTCAGACACAGCTGCATTGGAACCAAGCCAAACACATGTAGATGTGATCATATGGTTTGACTCTGCGCTTGTGATTTTGCGCGCGCGCGCACGCACACACACAACACACACACACACACACACACACACACACACACACACACACACACACACACACAGTGGATAAAATGTTCTTGTCTTACAGATGCAATTGTAAAAAAATCTTTAGGTTAAAAAAAAAAGCAAGCTCAGTTGATCTGTAGTTGGTCCAGGAAGATTGTCTCAAGATAATGAGGGCCAAAACGGAAATGAAATCTAATTTATAACGAGTGTTGGTTTTTACATAGCCTGGATGGGGGTGGACATGGCAGCTATATACCCTCCTCCCTCAGAGTCCATCCCTTTGCTTTGTGATATTTTGTTTGTCTTTCCTTGCGTCCTGCTGCCATTACATTGTGTGTTGTCCTGTCTGCTTCATAGCATTGGCTACCAGGGTAAGAAGTAAATTAAATGACAAGTTACTGAGAAGGTGAGAGGAACTTGACCTGGGGCTCCTGTTTTGTGTTGGTTGTAACCCTGTGCTTTTGAGTAACATTTCACTCACAGGTGCTTTTTCTCCTCTGGAGGAGATGAGAGTGTTAATACAATGCAATACAACGAAAGTCTTTTCTCCTCTGTTATTGTGTTGATGAAGAGACTTGGTATAATCTTTTCCGTTCTGCCCTGTCCATCTTCTGCGTATGCCCAGAGACCTTGGTATTAGGAGCCTCTCCTAAATTAATACATAAATATGCTCGTTTGTCTCAGAATTTGTAGTGTTGTTTGGGAACCAGCAAGCCCAGGCAAATCTTCATGTCAACCTTGCCAATCACAATATATATATTCCTGCAAATGCACTGCAGCTATTTGGAACCTCTTCTGGGTTGGCGTTGGCATCCTTTTGCTAGATTACATTTATGCATTAGTACCATCTGTGCCTGCTGTACCTTCTGTGAGTTAGCCCTGGCCAAATGACTGGCATTTATCTGGAAGTGCACTCAGAATAAGAGAGAGGAGGGGGAGAGGGAAAAGGGTACCTAGAGCCTTTTTTTTTTTTTTTTGCTTGCTGCTGGCATTTAATGGATCTCAGGGAAGGAGCATGCTGGTGAATGCAAAACATCTGCCACTGGTGTCCCACACTTCAGTTGCCTTTTGCTATTGTGTCTCTGTGTTCGTAGAAGATCCCAAGCTATTTATTCTTTAATATGGTGCAACCTACTTTCACCGTCTTATCCTCTGTCCCCTTGCATGTTTTCTTGAAGGCATAACACTGATCTCTTCACCATTGTAAGCGCAAAGAAACCCTTGACTACATGCAGGGTCCTCCCCGTATGCACATACCGTGTTTTCCCAAAAATAAGACGGTGTCTTATATTAATTTTGGCTCCAAAAAATGAAGTAGGTCTTATTTTCAGGGAGTTCTTATTTTCCCAACCTGTGGCGCAACCCCCCCCCCCCCCGGCACTTACTTTGACCAATTAAAGCTTCATTCTTTCCCGAGGGTGCAAGGCTCTGCAAGGCCTGGAAGGCCTATACTTGAGTCTTCCACCATAGAGACAACGTGCTAGAGAGACTCTGCAAGGTTGCAGCCTCCTTGCAGGCCTCTCTAGCACGTCATCTCTATGGTGGAGGACTCAAGTGCAGGCATTCCAGAGCCTTGCATCCTTGGGAAAGAATGAAGCTTTAATCGGTCAAAGTGCCAGGAGGGTCGCGGGGGGTGGGTCACGTCTGTCTGGCTGATGATCCTAGGTAGGTCTTACTTTTGGGGGTGGGTTTATTTTCAGGGAAACAGGGTATCTTTTTTGGATTGCAGCCACAGAGGACAAATTCAGGGACTGAGTTTCAAGAATTCAATGTTGCATGCAGATTTTCATGGCTGTGGGTAACTGACAAGGTTCTTAACTGTATGGGTTCTGCAGCCATGTCAATATAAAAGTAGAGAAATAAAATCCTTTACCGCTTTTGTTGTTTGTTTAGATTTCTTATATTGTGCAGGTGTCACATACACAGAAAAGGTTTTCTTACAATAACAACAACACGGGATCCTACTTCCCAAGCCGACGTTTCACTCCATTCACGGAGCTTTCTCAAGGCAATTTGGCAGTAAAAAAAACTGCTGGATGAAAAAGAATGTTACGGAGTGGTGACAGTTAAACATCAGTCTGTTGCTCAAAGTTAAAGGGACCCACTACTTTTGTCCTCAGAGTTATTCAACACTTATTACTTGGGTTATTTAAAATTGGCATCCATATCCTATTGGCATATGTCATTTCCTGCTGGCGGTTCAGTAACTTTGAAGATTTCGTCTGGGAAATCATTAGAGCCTCCAAATTTAATCTATGTTTTAATCTGGGTTCATGAAACAAGGCTCGTGCATGCTCAAACATTATCCTGTGTCCTGATTCTTTCGCGTGCAAAGCTACTGCTGATTTTTCTTCTTGCTTTGCATCTGTTGCTCTTTGATGTTCCCGTACCCGGACCCCTATTGGTCTTTTCGTTTGTCCCAGATAAACTTTCCCACATTCACAGCCAATTTCATATACTCCGGGGTTAGATAACGCTGGTCTGGGGTCCTTGGGATTGTGTAGCAGTTGCTCTATTTTCGTTGTTGGGCTGAAAATAGTTTTCACATCATATCTCTTAAAGATCTTGGCTATCTTATCAGTTGTACCCCTAATGAAGGGTAACGAAAGCCATGGCTGTTCTTTGTTTTCTGTCTGCTTCTCACTGTCACTTTCTCCAGGTGCCACAATGTGATTTTTCCTTGCTAACTGTTTCCTCCAACATTCGTCCACTTGTTTCTTTTTGTATCCGTTTGCCGTCAGTGACCGTGTTAGAACTTGTTTTTCAGCTTCAAGAGATCGGTTGTCACAGACATGTATCGCTCTGTGAACTAAGGAATTAATCAACGAACCCTTCTGTGAGGGATGGTGGTTCGAGGCATGATTTAAGTACCTTCCAGTATGAGTAGGTTTGCGGTATACTGCATGCCCAAACGTTAAGTCTTCATTTCTTTTCACTACCACATCTAGGAAGGCAATGGTTTTGTTCTCTTCCACCTCCATGGTGAACTGAATCTCCGGGCAGAGACTGTTCAGGTGCCCCAGAAATCCGTTCAGTTCTTCCATTCCATAGTCCCACACACAGAAGATGTCATCTACATATCTGAGCCAGGTAGATGGTTTCAACCTGGACGTCTGCAGTGCCTTTTGTTCGAAAAACTCCATGAAGAGGTTGGCAACTGCTGGGCTCAACGGACTCCCCATTGGTACACCTTCTTTTTGTTCCCTAATCACTCCATTGCACACAAAGTACGTGGAATTCAAGCAGTGTTCATATAATGGGATAAGATCCCTGGGGATAGTTAGGTCACTTATAATGTTCATAGTCTCTGGTACCGGAACCTTCGTAAACAGTGACACAACGTCAAAACTGACCAGTACCGAATTCGTTGTTAGTTTAGCCGTTTGTAAAAGCTCTATAAAGTGGTAAGAATTCTTCACGTAATGAAAGGTGTTCCCTATATATGGTGACAAAATTCGCGCCAGATATTGTGCCAAGTCATATGTCGGAGATCCTATGCTACTGACAATTGGTCGTAATGGTACATCATTTTTGTGAATTTTAGGAAGCCCATATAACCTAGGCGGCAGGGCTGAGGTTTTGGTTAATTTATTTTTTATTTCAGGCTTGAGGTTAGATTCTGCAATTAATTTATTGGTTTCCCTTAAAATTCTATTAGTTGGATCCTTGTTCAAAACTTTGTAGGTTTCTGGACACAGCAGGTTCGAAAGTTTATTAAAATAGTCATCTTTATTTAAAATTACAGTGGCGTTGCCTTTATCCGCCGGTAAAATCACAATATTAGGGTTGTTATTTAGTTGCTTAATTGCCATTATTTCCCTTGTTGTTATATTACGTTTGGGTGCCTTTGCTTTAAGCAACACATTGGCTGTAGTGATCCTAATTTCTTCTGCCGTGTTGCTGTCAAACTCCGCCAGTGTTGTCTCCATACTCGCAATAATTCTCTCCATTGGGATAATCTTCGGTGTTATCGCAAAGTTCCCCCCTTTCATCAGGACTGATGTTTGTGCTGCTGTTAGGGTTTGATCTGACAAGTTTATTAGTACTTTCTCCTTCCTTAATTTATTTTCATCCTCTTTAGGCATATGACTGGTCAGTTTCTCAAATTTCTTTAGATGTCTATTTTTAATTATCATTTCTTGATACGTTATAAATTCCCACGACCTCCTATCCCAATTCTCCCAGTCCGTTTGCTCTAATTTCCTGCTTAAAGTCATATGCCTATCGTACATTTCTCCATCTATATTATATAGATCAAGTTTGGTGGTCCTTATATAATCCCTTAACAACGCTAATTCCATTCTATTATATATTCTGTTGGTTCTCATCTGATTGCGCTTTCTTCGGTGTTGTAAAAATACCGGTATAACATTGGAATCCCTGCATCTCATTAAAAAGGTCAACGTAGTTTTTAACTTCATCCTCCGCAAACGATACTTTTCCAATCTTCTCAGTTCCTGAAATATGTCCTCCCCATAGAGGTACTTCAATGTTGCATGCAGATTTTCATGGCTGTGGGTAACTGACAAGGTTCTTAACTGTATGGGTTCTGCAGCCATGTCAATATAAAAGTAGAGAAATAAAATCCTTTACCGCTTTTGTTGTTTGTTTAGATTTCTTATATTGTGCAGGTGTCACATACACAGAAAAGGTTTTCTTACAATAACAACAACACGGGATCCTACTTCCCAAGCCGACGTTTCACTCCATTCACGGAGCTTTCTCAAGGCAATTTGGCAGTAAAAAAACTGCTGGATGAAAAAGAATGTTACGGAGTGGTGACAGTTAAACATCAGTCTGTTGCTCAAAGTTAAAGGGACCCACTACTTTTGTCCTCAGAGTTATTCAACACTTATTACTTGGGTTATTTAAAATTGGCATCCATATCCTATTGGCATATGTCATTTCCTGCTGGCGGTTCAGTAACTTTGAAGATTTCGTCTGGGAAATCAAACCTACTCATACTGGAAGGTACTTAAATCATGCCTCGAACCACCATCCCTCACAGAAGGGTTCGTTGATTAATTCCTTAGTTCACAGAGCGATACATGTCTGTGACAACCGATCTCTTGAAGCTGAAAAACAAGTTCTAACACGGTCACTGACGGCAAACGGATACAAAAAGAAACAAGTGGACGAATGTTGGAGGAAACAGTTAGCAAGGAAAAATCACATTGTGGCACCTGGAGAAAGTGACAGTGAGAAGCAGACAGAAAACAAAGAACAGCCATGGCTTTCGTTACCCTTCATTAGGGGTACAACTGATAAGATAGCCAAGATCTTTAAGAGATATGATGTGAAAACTATTTTCAGCCCAACAACGAAAATAGAGCAACTGCTACACAATCCCAAGGACCCCAGACCAGCGTTATCTAACCCCCGGAGTATATGAAATTGGCTGTGAATGTGGGAAAGTTTATCTGGGACAAACGAAAAGACCAATAGGGGTCCGGGTACGGGAACATCAAAGAGCAACAGATGCAAAGCAAGAAGAAAAATCAGCAGTAGCTTTGCACGCGAAAGAATCAGGACACAGGATAATGTTTGAGCATGCACGAGCCTTGTTTCATGAACCCAGATTAAAACATAGATTAAATTTGGAGGCTCTAATGATTTCCCAGACGAAATCTTCAAAGTTACTGAACCGCCAGCAGGAAATGACATATGCCAATAGGATATGGATGCCAATTTTAAATAACCCAAGTAATAAGTGTTGAATAACTCTGAGGACAAAAGTAGTGGGTCCCTTTAACTTTGAGCAACAGACTGATGTTTAACTGTCACCACTCCGTAACATTCTTTTTCATCCAGCAGTTTTTTTACTGCCAAATTGCCTTGAGAAAGCTCCGTGAATGGAGTGAAACGTCGGCTTGGGAAGTAGGATCCCGTGTTGTTGTTATTGTAAGAAAACCTTTTCTGTGTATGTGACACCTGCACAATATAAGAAATCTAAACAAACAACAAAAGCGGTAAAGGATTTTATTTCTCTACTTTTATATTGACATGGCTGCAGAACCCATACAGTTAAGAACCTTGTCAGTTTCAAGAATTCTCAGGTGGTGCCAAAAGGGGTGTGTGTGTGTTAATGGGTTTGTGGGTGTATTTTAAATGGTAGTCCACAAAGAACATGACATCAGAATACTGGTCCTCAGTGAAACCATGTTTAAGAACCACTACCTTAAAGGCAATCATATAGTCAGTTTGGGGCATCATACTATGCTCTGGATATTCACTGGATGAGTTCCAGCAAGGCAGACTTCCACATGAGAACGCTGCCTTAGCTAGATCAGGAGAAGGGCCCATAGAGCTTCCCTTACATAGCCAAAGAAAATGTAGTGACAAATAGACTACACAGAAGCCTGTATCTAGTGGCCAGAAGTCTCCAATAATTTTTTGGTTTCAAAAGTAGTGGATAAGTGAATGTTTCTTGAAAACATTTGCTCACCCAGTATGCCATAGTGGTAATGGGCTGGAGTTACAAATTGGGAAGTTTCTGGTTCAGATCTTACCCTTCTCATGAACTCATTAGGGGGCCTTTAAGCAAGTAATATTCTCTCAGTTCCCAAGTTCCAATTTGAGAATAACAAGAATACCAACCTACTTTACGGGGCAGTTCTATGTATTCCAATATGAATACATGTGAAACACTTTGAACACTTGAAAGAGCTATATAAATGCTAAGTGCTGGCGCAAGTCCATGTTGACCCATGAAGGCGAAGCGGGCCCTGGAAGGGAGTTGGGATTCGGCGGGCACAGCTGCTGCTTAACCCGCCTCCCTCCTGGGCCTGATCCGCCATGCCCCTATCACTGTCCCGTTCCTTCTTGCCCCCTGCCCTGTCCTGCCTCCCCCGCTGACCTACCTTAATCGGCGGATCTTCGGCCATCTGCCAGCACACAGAAGACTGCTCTGGCCTCCCCACTAGTAGCCCTGTAATGCGTGCCGTCAGCAGCTGCTTTAGGACTGCTGTAAAGCAGTGTGTGCTCCACCAGCGGCTGGCGTGCATAAGATTGGCGCCGTGAGTTGTAATCAAGAGTAATACGAGACTGTAGATGTGATCATTGATCTCCAACTTCTTGTCTAGTTTGGTGCTCAGTCATGAAGGTTTTTCTTGCGAGGTGGTGGTGGTAATCAGCTGAAATTCTAGCGTCTTTGTGGTGAACACTCCAGTCAGGAGTGCCATTTTCAGTCCAGTATGCCATTACAAAGAAACCTAAGTGGGAGACATGCTGACATGTGGATTGCACCCATGGATGGAAATGGCATAAATAGGCACCCAGCCATGCACTCCGGGTTGTGTGGATTGGACCATGTTGCACATTAGTAGTGGTACATAAAAAATAAAATAAAAAACAAGCTTTACTGTAATTAAAACAGCCTTGGAGCTAAGAGCAGCTTAGCTGACAAGACGTGAATGCTTGCAAGGTGTCCTGCCGTGCAACGTGCTGACTTGCGCAGCAGGAGCAGTGCTTGCAAACGCAAATGTGGACATGTGAACAGTGTGAAGCAGATGTCACTCCTGGGGATGAAGATGGAAGGGTCCAGGGATCAGGCATGATGTATAAATCATGAGCTGTTTTCCTCTCCAATGCAAGGTCGTCAGTTCAGAGCACACAGTGATGGGTTTATTATTGCAACTTTGTCAGAATTCCAGCCAAACGTCTTGCCTTGCCAGAAGGCACACTTACGAGGTTGTCCTCATTTCAGAAAGGCAAGGGAAGAGGCAGTGATTGACTTGCAAGATGCAGAGACAGCCTCATCACATTCTAGCACCATCTTACCCAACTTGAGCATCGGTCCTCATAATAGAACCATTTTTTATTTATTTTGCTATGTAGAACGCTTTGTGGACTATTTTGTTGAAAAGCGGTATATAAGTATCATTAACATCATCATCATCATAATTTATTGGCCCAGGAGAAACTGAATTTAATTATAGGATGAAACAAATATTCTATTTAAGAGAAGATACATTAACTCTTCTCTTAAAAAGAACGGTGGGTTTTTTTTTTAATCTTGGGGCTGGAGGAGTCATCAGCCTACATCATCCCTGCTCTCCCTGCTCTTCAGTAACATCTACTAAAATAAATGTAGATTGTGGTGTCATTGCTTTCAATATTTCCCCACCAACTCATTGGTCACCAGTTGAAGGGAGCAGGGAAGCACTGGTCATGATGATATGTCACATGTTTCTTATATTAGACATTTTTCGGGAAACACCTGCGAGTTGTTGCCGGTCAGTGGGAGCCATTCATCTCCCATAACACCTACTTAGGTCCTTAGTTGAAATACTCTAAGAATAAACGGTAGACCAATTCATGCTTCACAAAACGTCTGTCGTTGTATGCCACAGAATTAGTCTACAACTGTCCACCTAGTCCAGGGTGGACTGTGTAGCAGGGAACCATGAAGATTCCTTGGAAATGTATTGGGGGCTCCTACTAAGAAGATCAGTAATGGTGAAGAAGCTTCCCTGAAAGGCAGCTTGTCTGTTGCTATGAATCTTTCCTTGCAAAATGCAGCCATAGTGTTGGGTGTGTTCTAGGGCATACTCAACGTCCATAGAGGGCAACAGTAAAACCCAAGAGTCTTGGTCCATAAGTCGCTTAAAAAGAGTGTACACACAAAACATACCCCCGGATCCTCTGCAGTGCACCAAGGTCCACTGCAGTGTGCCCTGAAGTGAGAAAATGAAAAAAACTACCATCTTATACAGTTACTGTTGTTCCTTCATCTTGCTATACTAGGCAACATGGGTCCTTGCCGAGACACCTGGCTTAAAGGGAATGCAGTTGATTCCCATCATAGTTAGACCGTGAGAGCTGGATGGATCAGGGATCTGTGTCCTGGTTCCTTCCAGCAGTTGCCTCTGGAAGCTGGCAAGGAAGTCATGAAGGCCACAGCCTTCTACTTTGTGTCCCTATCATCTTATATGGAAATATAGGTAAAGGTGAAGGTGACCCCTGACACTTAAGTCCAGTCGTGTCCGACTCTAGGATGTGGTGCTCATCCCCATTTCAAAGCCGAAGAGCCAGCGTTGTCCGAAGACGCCTCCATGGTCATGTGGCTGGCATGACTCTCCTTGCTGCAGCGTGTAGCATGCGGCTGGAACACGGAGCGCTGTTTACCTTCCCGCAAGCGGTACCTATTTATCTACTCGCATTGACATGCTTTGGAACTGCTAGGTTGGCAGGAGCTGGCCAAGCAACGAGCGCTCACCCCGTCACGGGAATCGAACTGCCGACCTTTCGATCGACAGCTCATGGTTCAGCGGTTTAACCCACTGCGCCATACTCTACCCTTAAACATGGAGGTTCCTTTTAGCGATTATGGCGAATAGTTGCTGATAGACCTACCTTCCACGAATTTGTCTAACCCCTTATGTTATACTGTCACTTTTTGCTACAGTATTAAGAATATTTTGCCTGGGAATCAAGACTTGCTTTTTGTTTTTCCCATATGCTCTGTGTTAAACATATGCTATGCAGTATATTTAAAACTAGCAGCGCAGCAAAAAAAAAATCTACCATCAAAATATGTTTTCTTCATTATTGAAAGCTGCCATGTCCTCGTCGGCTCAGGCACACACAAAAAAGGAAACTTGACAAGAATTTAGAATGTAAAAAGAACAACTTTTAATAGCTCTAGAGAAAGTGAAGTCTTCAAGAGTGAGACTGACTTGTAAGAGCGCTTCATCCTATAGAGCGAGCGGTTAAGCTGTTCAGTTTGCATGTCAATATGGTCACCATCTGACCCTGTAAAATAGCCTGACTTGCTCTTGTGCTTGAACTCAGGACAAGGCTTCCTCTCCTGCCAGGATCTCTGGATGTTTCCGGATGTGTAGCCAGGGCTCCTGTCAAACCTGTAGCCATGGTTCATAAGCCGGCCAGGCTCTGGGCAGGGAGAATCAGCCCCAGACTCTAGTCCAGAGAGCAGGAAAGAATCCAAACAAGAGCCTGGGCAGAAAGGAAGGTGACTCAGGGTGAAGCTGGAATTGGTAGTGAGTCCTGCGGATAGTTGGGCTGCTTACTGCCACCTGCCACAACCAGTTTCTGCACTTGTGTGGCTTGATTGAAGAATCACGGAATACACGTAGCAACCCTAATCTAACTGAGGTCTGTGAATACTTTGGCAGCCATGCTATCAAAGTTTTGCATCTAAAAGTCCCTCTGCCCATGCTTCAAAGGCATTATGCAAACGAAGCATATCTGCTTATGTTTACTTTACGTCTGTTTCCAATTCAGATAATTTTCTGTACAAGGATTTGGGATGGCAGAGGGCAAGGAGAGCAAGGCCAAGGCTGGAGATGGTGGGTGTATAGAGGAGCAGAAGAACCCTTTCTAATGGTCAGTGAGGAATAGGGAGCCGTCCAGGGCATTTAAACCCTGTTCCGTGTCTGTAAACACAGCTGAGGGCTGGAAGTGGCTCGTCCACCTATATCTACTACAGTGCAGCCAAGGGACCCTATTTAAAGGTGCTTCCCTAAGCACCTGTTGGAGAATGAACTGTACTGACTGAGGCGATCCTGGCTGTGCTGGAAAACTGCAGTGGCCTGCATCTAAAACACCCGACCCTTGACAATATCTGCACATGCATCTGAATGCTGAAACGTGAAGGTTTTTAGTCAAGGATGTCATCAGAAGGCGAAGAGAGCACATTTAGCTGTCATTTCAGATCTATTCTCCAACTGTCCACCCCGTTAAGATCGCAGGTTGGTGTGATGGGTCAGCTCAGTCGTTCCAGTGGCATTCTGCTGTGTCCACAGTTGCAACTGACAAGGTGCTGAGATGACTCTTTTTCCAGAAGCAAAAAAAAAAGGGCCATGCCAGAGGCTTGCTGTAAAAAGAGAGATTGCATATCACCTTTATATGCTGTCTCAGGAAAGGGGGAAAAATGCCTACTTCTGCTTTGACCTCTTTTTGCTGAGAGGGCAACTTGTATTCTTTCCACAATGGTATTCTTTCCTGTGGCAATGGTGCGCACTTAAATTTATTGATTGATTTAGAAAATATTTACCCAGCTTTTTCATGGAGACTCAGAGTGACTTGCAGTAAATATTGCAGAATGCAAATATTACATTCCTGGTGTGTGTGTGGATACTTCGAGATTCTTCAGCTGATTTTTCTGTGCCCTCTTAGCTCTAGATCAGGGGTTCTCAACCTTTGGAAGCCCGGGTACCCCTTATCACGGTCCAGTTTTCTGAAGTACCCTCTGCTAATTAATTGCTAATTAATTGGATTAATCAATCAATTAATTAGCTAATTGATTGTTAAATAAAAAGTACTAAAACAATTTTAAATGTGAAAAAATGTCTTACTGAACTCTGTGTGTGTGTGTGTGTGTGTGTGTGTGTGTGTGTGTGTGTGTGTGTGTGTGTGTGTTTGCATTTAAGTTCTAAATGCAAACACACACACACACGGGGGATTGCATTTAAGTTCTAATTAACAAGTAATTAACTACTGATTGATGCTGATAAGGGGCAGGCTCTGGCATACCCCCTGCCGTTGGTCCACGTACCCCTAGGGGTACTCGTGCCACAGGTTGAGAACCCCTGCTCTAGATACTGAGCAAGAAGACACTAAGTGAACTGCTTTTGGCCTGAATCAAAGTGCACCCTTTCCTTCCATGTACATTGTTTATGATGATGTCTTTTCCCCTGATTGGGATCTACAAACCATGAATCCCTTGTTCACAGGGCAAATCCATGTCTCCTATAGCTATAGATGCAGATTCATGATTTGCTATTTTAATGGTCACATTTTCACAGGGCAAAGATGTTGCACATCCCTCTTTGCCTCTGGGTTGGCAACTGTGAGCCCAAGTGCAAGTCCATTTGGCAGGTCCTTTTGTCATTCCAACTCTCAAGTATTGACACAGAGCCTAGTTATTTATTTATTTAAAAAAAATTATACCCCGCCTTTTTCTATGCCGAGGCAAATGCCCAAGGCGGCTTACAACAAGTTAAAATACATAATTTAAAAACATTACATAAAGTAAATTAAAAAACAATAACATCCACTGGGGGGTGACAATGTAGAGCAGAACAACAAGGCAGAACATACTGAGGCACTGGGGCAGACAACAACCCATCACCCAAACACAAGATGGAACAGAAACGTTTTGAGTCCCCGCCGAAAAGTCATGAGGGAGGGGGTGGTTCTCAAATCCCTTGGCAATGAGTTCCACAGTTGTGGCGCCACAGCAGAGAAGGCTCGCCCTCGAGCTGCCATTCCCCTAACTTGAGACAGAGGTGGCACTCGCAGGAGAGCCCCCTCAGATGATCTAAGAGAGCTGGTGAATGCTGGTGTAGTGATGTGGCTAAGAGTCTGAACTGCAAATTAGAAAGTCTCCTGTTCGAACTTCGCATCTGCCATTAACTCATTGGGTGGCCTTAGGCAAGCTACTCTGCCTTAGCCCTTATCTGCAATCTGGGGATAATAGTTACTTACCTTTCAGGATAGTTGTCAGGATTCCATCAAGTTAATAAGTGTGAAGCACTTTGAACATGTGAAAGCACAATACAATTGCTAAATTCATCTCAGGCGATTCTCTTTTCTGCAAGAGCCATCACCCAAAGTCCCATGTCTGTGCACACACTCAGGGCTCCTTAGACAGCTCAGGTGCTTACTGGGCTTGCGCTGCAGCTTGTGTAGAGGACGGTGTAAGGGGAAAGGCTCCGGCAGTGAGGGGGCGGGGCCGCCTCCTGCTCGCTTGGTAAAGGGTCTAGGACGGAGCGATACTTACGGCCCCGCCCCTACCGGAGCGACGCCACTGGGTGTAAGCCCCCATTCTTTTCCATGCAGATGATTTAATATATGGCCCCAGTATACTGACTCAAACTTTCACGGTCCGTATCCATCTCAATATAGCCCTTTTTCCGAGTTGAAAACCATGTAAACAGAATAAAAACTAAAAATTACAAAATATAACTTTGTTTTGCTCACAAACTGTGCTGAGCTTCATCAGAAGTAGATATCCACTCTCCCTTTTTTCCTGTTCTTATACTCACTAACAGCTTACAACAAACAACTGCACTGTTCTTATCAATTACCTCATTAGCCCTGTTTTCATCTTAAGGTCATACACATCCCGTCCATATTGTATTTCCCTCCTCTCTCTTTTCCCCCTTCACTTTAGCAGTTCTTCTGAGTATTATTTACACTGCAAGTTTCCTCTTTTCTATTCATATTTTGCTTTTGTTTCATAATTTCTATAGCTTCTTGATGCACTCTTGATCAAAAATCTTTCATTACGGCCAGTGGTTGTGTACCTGCACCAGTGCTCACCCAGAAGGCTTCTGTGCTATCAGGATGTGATTTGCATGATCTTTTGAATGAGAATCATTCCTGTAGGCCTCTGGGTAGAACATTACAGGTACGTGATCCTCCATCGTGCAGGTTGCAATGCCCTCCCATCCATTAAACCACCCTCCCATCCATTACGAAGGACAAATACATGAATGAAGGGGCATTGTTTGTGAATCTAGATGTTGTCAGAGGAAATGTTGACTCTTCAGCATGTATTTTTTTTGTGACCAGCAAAATACCCTGATGTCGGCTGAGGGAGTTTAAAAGCAACTTGGCACCAAAACTCTTTTTGGAGGGGCTCAGCAGTCGTTGCATTGAGAATGCCTCAGAATCCAGCTGCTAGTGGGTAGCACAGCAACTGCTTTGCTTGGTGAAGTGACAGCTGGATGACAGTGGCATCTAGAGGGCTGTTATATGTAGAATGTGTACAAGGGTCTGCATTGCTTTCTCCTCCTCTGCAGTACAATCCAAGGCTCTGCTGTTTAAAGCATCCTGCAGCCCTTATGCCACTGGGTTTATCAATCACTCTCTTAACGAGGATTCTTCCTTGACGTTGAAATCCAAGGCTGTTTGGATACTTTTCCTTACTATTATAGTATTTAACAATCGCATGAATAGCATCGTTCTTCCCTATCTTTTTTCTAGTATCATTACATGTTTATTATTATTATTATTATTAATAATAATAATAATAATACATTAATATTATTCCTAAATTAATACAAGCTATAAATACTGCTATAATAAATACTGCTATAATAATAATAATAATAAATACTGCTATAAAACTTTGCAGACATATTGAACCACTAAGCTCCAAAAGGCAGGGTTGTCTATTTCTTGAGGAAAGCAAATATTAGGTCCGAGCACTGGCCAGTACTGGTTTAAATGGGGTTTAGTAAACTATTATTGTTAGGTTGTATTATTATTTAGTAATGAAGAAATACTAGCAATTAGGCAAGTTGATAGTTATTTTGTTTTTATACAAAAATTTTGTTTTTCCTCTGTAATTATAACACAGGAGTTCTGCTTCTGTTTATACTTTTATTAATCTTTAGCATTTATACAGTATTTTTTCCTGAATATTCAAATTACAGTACTTCGTGTACATTAGATCAACAACCATTAAAATCGGCAGGATGAGAGAGATAATTACAACCCCCCTACCCTGGTTCACTGATATACATGCATTCCCCATTGGAATCTTGCCATGCATATGCCATACTGCTGGAAGGGTAGTATGTGAAGGATGCAAGGGCACATGTGAAGGACCCAAGTTAGATCAATATTATCCCCACATTACCACTAGTTATATTACTGGTCCTGTTATCATTGCTATTTCTATTATTACTATTACTAATACTGTGAGTACTTTAATATTATTACTATTGCCATTATTGTTTTTACTATTAATATTTACATTATGATGATGGTAGTTACCATTACTGCTGCTGAATGCATATATTTTATTCATTTATTTTTATTTTAGCATACCACCATTCAATGCAAAATATTTCCAGGTTGCCAGTAATAAAATCTAAAAGCAATAAACAATACCAGCAATACCAAATAAACAATACCAGCAATACTGAAACAATACCAGCAGTAAAAATAGAGAAATAACAAGACACCAGGATTAAAGCAGCAGCACTTAAAACACTTTCTCTAGATTTAAAAGCCTGCCCTAGGGAATTAAAAACATCTTTGCCTGGCACTGAAAAGACATTAATGTAGACACTTAGGTGAGCTTCACTGGGAAGAGAATTTTGTAAGTGAGGTGCCACAACTGAGAAGGTCCTCTTTTCAGTTGCCACCTGTTTAATCTCAGTAAGCAGGGATCCAGAGGAAGAATTCTGAAGTTGACCTAAATGAAGGTCCTGCACAGAGGGCTGGCAACCTATATTAGATGGGCAGAATGAGAGGACTTTACAATATATAGGCTATATAGAACAGCCTGTGCAAGTCTAATATACATTTTCATCAATACTGTACTTGAAATGACTAACCAATCCTAGCTTTACATGTAAAACAAGGCAGTCTATTAAAATTCTCTGATTAGTGCATATAGATCATGCATCTAGTTCTCTCTCTCTCTCTCTCTCTCTCTCTCTCTCTCTCTCTCTCTCTCTCTCTCTCTCTCTCTCTCTCTCTCTCTCTCTCTCTCTCTGCCCTATACCTGTGAATCATTTTGAGAGCAAATGTAAAGAGCCTTCAATTTTAAATATTGCAATTTCATTTTTAATTGTCCTTCCAGTGTTAAGAGAGCTTGGCAAAGGATGTGACTTCTGTGCGTCATTATGCACTGCCTTGTGTTCCTCAACAGGCCTGGCATTCACAAGGTTAAATCACCAATAAACATGTACTTGAGAGCTTTATGCTCTGTGGCAACAGGGTTGATACGTCCATATGTCCAGTTACAAAATAAGCACTATTAGCGGGATAAAAGAGCTACCCTTAATAGCATTTTCTAAAAGTAGCCTGTGAACTAAAAACATTGGCGATAATAGTCTGTTCACTCTCTTGGGCCAGTTCCGGCAGAATACGTTGCTCATTTCATTACTCAGGGATGCTCTGAATTGGCTCTAACCACATCATTTTCCTGGGATTATTCTGCCACTACAGATTTTGTGCTTCACAAACGTGTCCCAGCTCCTATATGCAATTGTGTCAGCACCAATCAGATATTTCCTTTTTTATTTTTCCTCCTCCTCACCAAATGTATGCATATTCAAACTTAATTAATCAAGAAGTTCTCCACCTGGATATTTTTTTAATAAACAAAATTACAAAAAAATACTAGAAAAGATGGTTTTATTATGTTCCATAATTACATCATAACTATAAACACAAGAAAAGGAGTTGTCACTATCATTTGATTTTATTGCCTTAAATTTTATTTGCTTTGCATCCAAGTGACTAGGAATGTATCAAATATTCAATGATTTTGATTTTCTGTGAGAAAATCTGTTTTTTCATTGTGCAGAAGTGTTCAGCGGTATGGTTCAAAATAAGCCAAAATATTTCGATTGTCAAGATTTACAGACCTAACGTATATAGTTCATTGCATAGATCTCCAACTGGGGCCACCCTGCTGCCTCTGGAATGCTTAGCATGGCATAGGGGAAATGGTCAGTCTTTCTTTGTTTCTGACATCTGGCATAAGAGCAACTTTGCCAGATCAGACCAAAGATCTGTCTACACCAGACGCACATACGCTATCACCAAGTTTTCCCAACACCTCTTGTATCGCTTTCAATGAGACTGAGACAGAACAGACCTTGTAGCCAGGATCACCAATTTTGGTTAAATTGCTACCACCAAAGGGAGATTTTGGTTGTTTCAAATTTTCCCTCCAGCAAAGAGCTAACCCTTTAAGCTGGACGTCCCTGAATGGAAGCTGTTTGCAGGAGGAGTGAAAGGGGTGCAGCTGACCTGGTTTGAGTTCCCCCAGCTCTTCCTCTTCCCCCTCGCCCATGCATGCATGCGCAAAACCCTTATAGCGTTCATATAGTGAGCAGGCTATAAGAGAGCTAGGAAGCAGTTATGAGCTCTTGTCCTAATGAGAATGGCATGTAAAGTTGAAAAAAAAATAGAAATCATTTATTAAAAACAAAAAGGTAAGCAAAGAATATTAGGCAATGTTGAGATATTCATAGGCAGACACTTGAATTCAGACAAACACAGGGCTTGACGTCAGAAGCAAATGAGATGAAATCCTAATGTAGGCCAACTAGACTTCTCCTTAACTTTACTCAGTTGCAGTTCCCTTGTTCACCTCCAAGATCCAGGGGAGCATGACAGCAATATGTACTGGTGTTTCTGCAAGTGCTGGAACAAAATATGGGACCTTTCAATCCAGCCCTCCTTACGGAGTTTAGGAGGAGCAAGATCTAATCTTTCCCATTGGCTGCTCCAATGGGAGGAAACTTAGCTCAGCCGCTGGAACCTCCCCTTAGCCATGGTCAAGCGGGCAGACTTGACCAATGGACAGGTATGAACAAGCAGGGTGTGCTGTTTGCCTCTTGAGCCATTGTTGTTAGGGCTAGGTGTCAGACCAACAGGTGACATCAATTCACAGTCCACGTTAAATCTTTCCTGTGGTCATGCAGGTTACTGAGGTCATGACAGAGGGCTGTACAAGCTAACTAAGCTAAGCCAACTCCATGGTACTTGCAGATAGGAGCTTCCCATCTCTTTTTGTATTTCTGTACCATCTTTCTCATCATCAGATTTCTCATCAGATTTATTCAAGGCAGTTTACATAGGCAGGCTATCCTAGACCTGATAAGGATCTTTACAATATTGTTCTATTCATATATAGAACCTTCCATACTCGAGATGTTTCCCTTCTGAGTGCAGCCCTCCTTCTGACTTGTGCTCTGCAAGCTTCACAGTTCACCGCAGTTCACCCTCGGACAGTTGTCAAGATGTTATCTCTCTAGCTGCCTCCTCCGCATTCCAAGCCCTCGCGGTGCCTTCTCAGTGTCTTTGCGAGGTCTGTAAGGTGACAACTGAGGTCGACCCTGCTTAGCTTCTTTAGGCAGCGCACCTGCTCAACTTCTAGGCCACACCTCCTGTCCTTCACTCGTCTAGGTGAAGAGGTCCCATTCACCACTGAAGTAATGGTCATCCCCAATTGCCTGACTCCCAACAATTAGTATTCAGAAGTACACTAAACCTGGAGGCTCCATGTAGCTGCAATGGCTAATACTTGTTGATTGTGCTGACCTCCATTAATTTGTCTAATCCCACTTTAAAGTGGTCTCAGATCATGGCCATCACCACATCTTGTGGGTGCGAACACCATAAATCGGTTATGGCAGTCAGAGGAATAGAGGCCCAGGAGATGGCCTTTCTCACCCCAGCGAAGCCTGTTCACCTGTATCATCCTGCCAAGTGTTGCGGAGGATTTCCCACACACCAAATGTGGATTGTCTGTATGGGCTCAACCTGCCTTTGAACATCGGCTAAGTTGTGCTCAAGAGGAAGTAACTATTTAAAAGTTTGGGTGCAAAGTCATGCGGAGTGTTCGCTTTTACTAATCCCTTTCCAAAGCAAATATATCAATATACAGCCCGCCCCCCCGTGTGCATGTGTATAGGAGGGGGGAGGGAGGGAGGGAGGGAGAGAGAGAGAGAGAGAGAGAGAGAGAGAGAGAATATGTATTTAAACTAAATTGCAGGTGTCAGTTGATATTTATGAGGTGAGCCCAATATTATAACAGTTATAGCAGTGATATACATCCTGTACAGGGAGCCGGCAGAGGCACGTGGAAATGTTAATGCCTGTAGAATGTTAACATCTCGTAGACTGGAAAACATGACACTTGCTGAAGTTCAGGAGTGGGTTGGTGATGTCAGTTTCTAAATGCTAAATGTAACACATTTAGGGGGAAATGCTGGCTACTAAATTTTAGAAACGTTTTTTACTAGATCACACTGTTATGCTATCATCACCTTGTACTTTATTGCTCTCTTGTCCAAAAAGGAGTGAGCCTTTTCCTTCCAGCAAGTAGGCACCTTCTGTCATTCCACAGTGTTGGAAGGCCCAGGAGAAATGGTTGCAAGCAATACCATTTGAGGGTTTCTGCAGTGCACAGATTTGGTTTGAACCCTTGATGCATATCTATAGAGCAAACGTATATTGGCTTTATATGACTAGGAACTGTCATTTGGCAGGATACTTAAAGAGCCCTACTAGTTACCTACCTATGCACTTGCGCGCGCGCGCGCACACACACACACACACACCAGCAGTCCCCAGGGTTTCCTCAGAAAAGACAATAACTATTAAAAACTCATTTAGGGCTACATTCACAAGTAAGGACAAACCTGTTGCGTGTTCCCTCCTCCTCCTCCTCCATGTGGCTGAAAGCTTCCACGTTCACTTTTGAACACATTGCAGTTCCCAGTTACCTCCAAATACAGGGAACTGTGGTTTGTTCTAAATGTGGTTAGTAACAAACCAGCCCCTGAAACTAGGATCAAACCATGAGCACACCGCAGTCCCCCAAATTTGGATGTCACAGGGAGCTGCATTTTGCTCAAAAGTGAAATAAAAGCTTTCAGTCACCTCCACTCATGCTCAGATAAGAAGGGGGGAGGGGAGCACATGAGTCTGAGGATCGGTTCCCTTCAGCTCTGTTTGTTCTGAAAATGGCAAACCGTACTTTGTGGTTCGATGCGCGTGAAGTAAAAGTCCGTGGTGTAAGAGGCCTGCAGCCTTTATCACTTTGCTGTGAGACGTGCTGCATTTGGCTCTTGGTACTGGGTTTTCCTGTGGAAGGGATGCTTTCTTCTAAGCACGGGAGGTATGCCAGAAGCATGGGGCACAGTTAGGTTTGCCACTGAATTTCACCTGAAGAAAAATCCAAGCTGAATTTGAAGGATCCTGCTAGAGCAAAGCAGCTGGGTAATCCTGAGGGACACGAAAATACTTTCAACAAGACTAGCAAACTTTCCCAGTTTCTCATGCACTGGCGTCGCTGCAGGGGGGAGGAGCTCTATGTTCCACTGTGGTCCGACCCTCCGTTACATCGGTGCATGAAGCGGCCCCGCCCCTCGCCTTCGGAACCATTCAAGGCGGGTTCCGAAGGCAAGGAGGCGGGGCCGCTTCGTGCACCGGTGTAACGGAGGGTCGGACCGCAGCGGAACTTAGAGCTCCTCCCCCCTGCAGCGACGCCAGTGTTCTCATGGCCTCATGTTGCCCCTAAATTTCTTCTATAGTCATGTCAAGTAAATTCTGAGATTTTTCCTCAGTCAAAATCTCTGGGGAACTTCAAATTAAGCTTACATAAGCCTCGTAAAATGTCTTGAGGGAGTTTCATACATCCCTAGGAAAAACTAAACTAGATAATATAAAGCTGTACAAGGTTTCATGTAATCGAAGGACACTTTCACACCACTGAAATCCTCCTTTATTTCTTGTGTCACAGTAGCCTGCATGATACATGTTCACATAGTGGCATTTTTTGCAGTTGTGAAAACATCCGTCCACACTGGCTTCTAGTGAGAACTCCCAGCAGAAACCGGAATGCTTTCTTTCTGTCTTTCAAACAATGGTAATGGATAACATGCCTCTTTAAGCTTGTGCCTGCTCACAGGAAAATGTGCACCTTCCAAATCATCTGAATAGAATAGCCACATTTCTGGAGGTTCTCATCCAAATTAAAAATGGCTTTCTTGCAACATAGACCGCATTCACCATATTCATAGTACAGTAGTTTCAGTGCTATGTATTTATTTTGCTTGTGCAGGATCACTTCAGAGAGATCCAATGCATGCCAAGTTAAAACCAAAAGAGGCACACAGGAGCTTCTATTCGATGCAGACGAACTTTTTTTACAAAAAATTGTTGTGCAAGCTAATCTGCATGCAGTGTTCCAACAGGAATCAGAAAGTTTAAGACTTGGAAAGAACATCAAATTATGTGTTCTCTATCTCACTCACAGCAAAATCCTGTGTAAGGATTTCTCGCCGGGGACCACCATGCGGCGGCCCAGAGGTCTACTCGGGGAAGGGGACGAACGTTCGTCCCCTTCCCCGGGTGTAAACTGAATTTCCGCCAGCTAAATAGCGACCCGGTCTATGGACCCCCTCCCTCGTCGCCCAGACCGCCCATGCGGCCTCCGGTGAGAGACTTACCTGCCTCTGGCACCCGCATGGTCGTCCCAGCGGCGGAGTGAGAGAGGCCGACCTTGCGCCGATCTCCCTTACTCCCAAGTCAGCGCAAACGTGCCTTTTGGCACATTTCCAATGGCTTCCGGCACTGGAGCGCTTGTTCCAGTGCCAGACCTTTACACAAGATCTGGCTATCAATCTCTGTTAGCCTTCTAAAACATTGAGAAGATTCTGATCCTTAAACCCACATCCTTAAGCCGCAAATCAAGATTTATCCTCTGAAATGTATTTGGCCCATCCGACCTACCCTGGTCTCTCATGAGGTAATCATGGGATGCTTGCATAACTCATGTTTTAATTACTGTAGCCCTAAGACACTAATTTAGTTCAATTTTATTCTGACTACATGTTGGTATTGTTAAGGTTTATGACCCAATGATTTACAAGGCATGATACATCTGAATTCAAATTGGATGTATTGATTGTTTAATTGACTACGAGGGCATGAATGTAACATTAAGTCACCATACTGACTGTGGTAATATGGCTGAGAAGATAACCCAGGCTTCACACATTTTTCTGTTGAGTTTAAGTATCGAGAGGAATTTGGATCAAGAAATAGTCTCTTGTTCCAAAACGGAAGCAAGCACATGTATAAACCAATGTAACATAATATATTATAATAAGATGGTCATATCAGTGAACTGAAACCAAGATATATATGCAATGAAAAAATAACATTTCAAAAAGGGTCCTGCAGCTGAACTCACAAAACCTGTAAGCTCAGCATATCCTTGTGGCATCAGATTGTTCCTTTCAGTTTCTCTTCTTGCAACTATTAAGGAATTATCTGCCAGAACATTAGAAGTTGGGGTCGCCCAGTACGAAATCAATTAGCAGTAGATTCAGACAGACAACACAAAGGACTTCTTTACCCAACGCATATTTAGCTTGTGGAATTTGCTGCCACAAGATGCGGTGAGGCCATAGACTTGGATGCGTTTAAAAAGGGAACAGACAAATTTACACATTTTGGAGTGGAGTGGTCATGATAGCTGATGGGGTGCCCTCAGGTTCAAGTGAGATGCTTCTGAATAACAGGTGTGTGTGTGGGAGGGGGAAGCAGCTGCACGGAGCTTGGCTTGGGAATCGAAGCCCCCTGCCCAATTTACCGCGCGCTGGACAGGGTATGACAGAGCCTGGGCAGGTGGCAGGAGGTTTTGCATCCCAAGCCGAGCTTTGCATGGGCTGGATGACTTTGGATGGCAGGCCAACCATAGGTTGCCAGCCCCTGATGTAGCTCATTTCATCTCATATTCTTGGGGTGTGTTGCAATAGTTTAAAACAAATGTATTAAAATTGAACGGTAGAATTAAAAAACACACACACCAAATAAATACAAAAGGTATATTAGAACGCTAGTCCCTGCATGTTTTCTTAGAAGTAAATCCCACTGCGTTCAGTAGGACTTACTCTCAAGTAAACTTGCATATGATTGTAGCCTTATGTAAACTTGCATATGATCGTATACACTTTCCTGGAAGGAAGCCTTACTGAATACAATGGGACTTATATCTGAGTAGACATGTATGTTGTTGTTGTTGTTCAGTCGTTAAGTCGTGTCCGACCCTTCGTGATCCCATGAACCATATCCCGCCAGGCCTTCCTATCCTCCACAACAACAACAGACATGTATAGGATTGCACTAATGTAACATGAGCTACATACTGTCTCTCAGATGCTTGAAAAAGACAATGGCCTAGAGATGTACATATATCCCTAGGCAAATTTCTCAGTTTGTTTCCTGCTGACCCTGATACTGTCTTCTTGGCTTAGGAGGTCCTTTGAAAACAGTTTCAAAGGCAGCATCCGAGCACTCCTGCCAATGTCCCTGCTCTACCTGCAGGAGAAGCGCTGTGCTCCATCCTGTCTCCCCTCCACTACGCCCCTGTTCTTAAGCACTAAATAGGGTATTCTCTATCAAGTATTGCATATCAAAAATGGGACAGCAACCAGTGAATATCACACTTCAAGCACTAACGGGCAAATGTCACACAAGTTTCATATGTATGTGCGATACTAGAATATAGAGCAATGGATTCTGGGTAGAATTTGGGGTAACCATTTCAATACTGGAAGTGGCTGTGGCTTCACATAGGAACTTTTACTGTGCTCTCTGCATGTACACATTATAAAGCTTCACACCTTGTCACATTCTGTTACCTACACATGAAACTTGTGTTTTACTGTGCTGGCATGGAATCTTTGCTGTTACATTAGTGGTGATACAACATCCCTGACCTTCAAAGTTCATTAGCACTTTCAGTGTATTTTCCAGTATTCTGGCTTCATGAAACGATTGTCCCCATATATGTACATTTTTGTAAACAGCAAATGCTCTCTTGCCAAGGGGAACCCTGTGTGCTCACCTGGTATCTTGATATAGTGGACACTGTGAAATTTATGGAGATAAGGGAAGGAGAAACCATTGGTCAGTTGTAAAGCACGTGTTTTGCATCAACAAGGTTCCAGGTTCATTTCCCTGTACCTCTTGTTTAAAGAATCTCAGGTTGCAAGTCTGGGAGAGCCCTCTGCTTCAGACCTGGAGGAGCTGCTGTTAGATAGTCAGCAGAGACACTCCTGGTCTAGATGGTTCAATGGTCTGATATAGTTTAAGACAGCTTTGTATGTCGGTAGAAGTACAGATCAACTGCTAAGCTCTATCTTGTCTGAGGAAAAAATAGTAGGCATGATGTAAATAAATACATGAGGATATGTTTAGGATTATTTTTAATGTGGTCCAAGTCAGTTCACAAAACAAACCATAAAATCATACCATTCATAAAACAAGAATTATCAATAAAATAGCAGATAAAATGGCTGCATTGAAAAAGAGTTCAGCTAATTAAAATCCCATCCAGTATTAAGAGGCCTGGGAGAATAAAAAGATCTTTGCCTGGCACCAAAAGGATATCAGCATAGGCACCAGGCAAGCTTCTCTGGGGGGCAGCATTATAAAGGTAGGGTACCATAACCAAGAAGTCCTCCCCATTTGCTACCTGCCTCCTCTTAGACATTAGCAGCACCAGAGGAGGACCTCTGCACCAGGGATGTGCGGTGCAGGGGCAGCAGGTGAGGCAGAACCGACCTATCATAGTCCACGGAAAAACGCCACAGTCCAACCCTGATGTTGCGCACGCGCACTACCTGCCTACTCGGGTACAAGTGGGTGGTCACATGTTTAGGCTGCAGCTTGTTTTCATGGACTACAACAGGGTGGTTCTGCCTCACCTGCCGTCCCTGCTCTGCACATGATCTTGGTACCCAGAAAGGCTGATGCGGGCATGGGTGTTGACAGGGGGAAGCACGGGGGGCGGGCCGCTGGGGGGTGACGCGCGACCCCCCACTTACAGTTTGCCGGTGGAGCTGGGCCCGCAGAATATCTATGTGTGATATTCTGAAATGAGCCGAAAACAGCGCGGGGGGGGGGGGGGGTGTTCCGGGCATGCGCGTGACGTCACGCGCAGGGGCGGGGCCGCGTCCTTAAGGGTGACGTGCACGCCCCGCTCCCCGGTGACGCGCGTCCTGGTGACGCGCCTGGATGCGGGTGCAGACATTCCTTCAGGTACTCAATTCTCCATCTGTGTAGGGCATTAAAAGTTCATAGTGCACCTTCATACTGCAGGTTGATAGAGCAGTGCTCCTCCTGTAAATGTCCTTGCACTTTCCCCCCTCCCTCTTCAGAAATAATATGTCTAGATTTTTTCTGCTCAGTTTCTTAGTCCATAGTTTATAATGTTCAGATCAGTGTAAAACTATTAATGTTTAACGGACTTATTGATTGTGAAGTTAAGGTGTTTGTGAAGCACTTAAAATATTTGAATGCGTTCTATAAATGCTAAGTTGTATTGCTTTTTAGGGTTATTATTAACAGTAGTTCAGCCATATATTCTATATATAGCATTCATAAAATGCATCTGAGATTGTCAGCATTCACATGTGATGTGTGTTCCAATAAATGTCTGACATTTGGTGACTGTCTACAGTCACATGTGAATGCTGGCAATCTCAGATGCATTTTATGAATGTCCAAAATAGATGCAAGTACATCCTCACTTTTGTGACATACACAAGTGAATGCTGACAATCATTTTTAGATGACTGTCAACATTCGCTGAAGTATCTTTGAGTTTTTTAGACATGACAGAATTCTGAGATTGTCAACATTCTCATGTAAATGTCGACTGTCACCAAATTTCAGACTTTCACTGTAATATATGCACATCAGAGCTTATAGAACTCAATGAGAGTTTTCTGCACTCTTTGTCTATTTCACTTGGTTTACAATCTATTCAAAATCAAGCTTCGGATTAATTTAGGTTGTTTCAGACTTTCAGTAAATATGAATCAAGCATATGTGGATTCATATTTGAATATTCATGAGTTGCAATGGATACATTTGATTTGCTAATTTGAAGAGCCCTACTCAGAAGAGCTCAGTGTTATAATCTGTATCTCCAATTAATGTGTGAAAATGGAACTGGGCATTTCCATCAGTACACTAGAGTTTTCAGCTGTGGAAATCAGACACACATAGATATTCTGTATGACAGCCCAGTAGACACAAGGATGCATCCTGCCAATCTAGTGGCTTCTAGTGCATTCTGTGATGGACTGTATCTGTGAGTTGCCAAGGCATGGTTTGACTTGATACTCCATACAATCCTGGGGAACTGAGATGAACAAAGTTCTTGGTTGGTGATGGCAAACTGCAGCACTGAGACTGTATACCAGGGGTGGCCAACCTTTCAACATGAGTGCTCCTGGACCTTTAACGGTTGTATAGCTGAGGGCATTTCAGCGGCTGAAGCTGCTTTAGCAACACCATCAGCAGTTGCAGCTGCCATGATTCTGTGTTCTACACAGCTCTTAAGAACGCAGAGGCCCTAATGGTGGAAGGTTGGCCACCTCTGCTGTATACAGATCCCTTCAGTCACTTCATGGCCTTGTCCCACTGGGCCCGTTGGCTCATGATTCCCACCATGTTTTTATCGAAAATTATGCCCTCACAATTCTGCCATTCTCATTATGTTTCCCTCCCCAACTCCTTGAACCATTGCCACTCTATGCTCTATCACAGCATTCTCTTCATTACACTAATATGGGTTCAACGTCTTTTTTGTTTTGCTTTGCTTCTGATGGTAGATATCTTCATTGCTGTTAATGTTTTAATTCGTTAAATGACCTAAAATTGTCAAGGCTTAGGGCAACAGTTTCTGAAAAACAAAGTTGTAAGGAGAATGCAGCAATTCCATCAGCTGTAGGTTGACAATAGCCATGTTCCTGAAAGTGATGTGCAAATTATGTTAATTGGATGCAGCTAATATATGCAAATCAGCTACATTCCTCCAGCACATGATATGTACTCAATGTGGTCCTCGCTGCTGAGCAAGCTGCTCATCTCCTTGATTTTAATCAAGGCCTTCTGCTGGTGATGGTGTAAATCATGATTACATTAATCTATCCACCATGGAAGATGCATTTAAAGAGCACTGTGCAGTTGGTTTGCTATGGTGAAAATGTATTGGGGTTTCTATCAGTATATGTGGTGGGAAGGATTCTAGTTAAAAAGTTCCAGAAGAACAGCCATGGAGCAAAAACACTAACGATTCCTATGACACCATAAAGATTGACATATTTTAGCTTAGCATGAGTTTTTGAAGACCAGAGCTTGCTGCTTCTGATGCATGAAGCTACTTAACTGTAGAACCAATTATGTTATTCCATGTGTGTGAAAGAGAAATTACACAATATGTTTTACTGAATTATGCTGATATTGAGCATGGTTGACCATGGAAAAGAATCTTTTCATTCTTTGAAACCAAATCACAGCAGCATGTTAGACATGCTGTGTCTGCATAAACCAAAGCAAATGTACTGGGCCTCACAATGTCGATCTTGGTCACTGTTCCATGGTTAATCTTTTGGTTGGCTCATGGGAAGATCTCCAACAGAGAAGACATGTCGTTGCAAGAATGTTTCATTCATGCAGTTAGCAACTTGCCGTTAAGAGACCAGTAAATTAGGCTCCTGCAAAGACACTCTCCCACGCATTTCTTCCAGTGGAATGGAGTTGTCCACTGGATGATCTTACAAGTCAATGTTAGAAATGTGTAGAGAAAAATATATAGCCCACCATAGATATTTTAACATATTTCTCATTGTAAAAGCATAGTTACTCCCATCAATGTGACCTAATGGATTGCAGCCATTATCTAGACCAGTGGTGGCCAACCTTTCAACATGAATGCTGGCCCTTTAAATGGTTGTATAGGTGAGGGCATTTCAGCAGGTGCAGCTGCTTTAGCAGCACCATCAGCACTTAAGAACATAAGAACATAAGAGCCCTGCTGGATCAGGCCAAAGGCCCATCTAGTCCAGCTTCCTGTATCACACAGTGGCCCCACCAGATGCCTCAGGGAGCACAAGACAACAAGATACTTGTATCCTGCAGCTGCCAAGATTCTGTCTTCTGCACAACTCTTAAGAACTCAGAGGCCCTAATGGTGGAAGGTTGGCCACCCCTGATCTAGACATTTTATTGTGTATTAATTACAATCTCACACAGTAACAATTACATTATATTTTCTTTTTTTTCCCTCCCTCTCTAGGGCCGATGCATGAACTTCACCCGAGTTCCATCCCAATAAAGGAAGGCAAAAGAATGAGAGGCCACCACTGTTGTGTTGTAACCAAAGAAAGACAACGAAGCACAATACCAACATCCTTGGAATAACTTCAGCCTGGAAGTTTGCTCCATTGTGTTCCACCAGAAACCACCCACTCTGCTTCACTAAGCTCTTGTGTCCGCCACTTTCTTTTAAGCTTGTTACCTCATACAGTATTCATTACGATTTGCAACGGTGACGTAAAGAACATTCATTGGTTTTGCATTCTTGGGTTCTCACTGAAAATCCAGTATAGGAATTGCAAACAAATCACCAAAGACTCTGGCTTTTGTTGCAGTAGATGAACTGTACATACTCAAGCCTTTATGTGCCTTTATCAGGAGCTACATTGTCTCTCGGTTGTGAAGACGGCACTTGTTATTTAAATAGGGAAATGTTAGCCACAGGCAGAAGAGCGAAATTCCCACCAGGCTTGGAAAAATGTAAGAGTTCATTGCCTTACAGCGATGTCATATCACTAAATCCTTTTGAGTCGTCGTCCCCCCACATCGGATTGTGCCTTACGGGAACCTTCTGACTGAAAATCTTGTCACTCTAACACTGAGCAGTGCACATGCATGACAAAATATAGACATGGTGCCTCAAGGTATTGGTGGAAAGCAAGACTTTGCCCTTTAGTTTCTGAAGACACCTTTCTTTCATTATGTACCCAGGACAGGAAGAAAAATTAATAGAGCGTTATTCTACAAGAAGACAGCCTGTAACCAGAGATCTTGAGCGGAGATTGAGGGACTGATGCTTCAAGGCCTTGGCACCGTGGCTGATATTTTCCCCCTTTTATGGACCCGGCGCTCAGCAGCGCATAAAAACATTATCCTTCGTAAACATACCTAGTAATACTAGGCTTGTGTATGAGAAGGAGAAGATTGAAAAAAAAAACAGTTGCCACAAGCTGGTATCTCAGGATTCCTGCCCCCCCCCCCCAAATCTCCAAGGGCTCTTCAGCGTCACAAGCCAGCAACTCTTTTTGCATGAGAATTTCAAAGTTTAATTAATATAATTAAAGGCAACAGCAAGCAGCAGCCTGTGAAGGTTTTGCTCATCTTTTTTATGCCTTTTGACATTGAATGACCTATTACTGTATGCGCATTACTCAGTTTTTGAGGGGGTACCATGCCTTGGTGGAGATTCAACACCGGGGCCCACAACAAAAAAAACAAGACGAGAAGGAGTAAGACCTCCTTTCTTCAATTTATAAATCAAATGTACCAAAGTGCTGGCCATTGGAAAACATTGACAAACTATGTATTATAATTTATTGTTTTTTTTAGAAAAACCAGCGTTGTGTCACGTCGGCAGTGCCAAATTATGTTAGCGTGAGTGGAAACACTGTGGGGGAGGAAGGAGGCAGCAGCTGAAGAAAAAGGCTCAAATGATCCAGTCACTTTCGATACTGTACTTCAGATGCAAAATGGATATTCGAGTCGAAACCTGACAAAGTGCGCCTGCTTTGATGGGAACTGGTATAGACAATGACCAGTGGCTGGGTCAGTGGGATGTCTCTCTGCGAGCAGGGAGGCTTATCAAATGACACTAAAAATAAGTTCAACAACCATCACGTTTGAGGGGAAAAGGCGAACATTTCACATTTGGTGGGCATGCATGTGCGCAAGACGGGGAAAAGCGAAGGGATGCGTACTGGTCTAATTATCCTCTTTGTTGCTTTTCATTGAAATCATCAGGGACGTAAAATAATTCTCTTGGTTGATGGCCAAATTTGCAGCTCTTCCCAAACATGTCCTCCACCACAACGTAGCCTCTTGCTTATATCTATTATTGGCTTGAGATTATTTACGCCACCGGTAGCATTGCCAATGCCCCATGTGAGTGCCCGTGAATAAAATCCTTTACCTAAGGTTCTGAGAGCGTCACTTCTCACCCTTCTATTTGAAAGCAGATGCATCCTTTGACCGTGGCTGCAATCTTCTCCAGCTTCAAGCAATAGATCCACCTTCCCATGTCATCACATGAGTTCCAGAAGGGATGATGTCACAGGCCAATTCGGGGGATTTACACTTGTACAGTTATTTAAATTTGTCAGATGGTACACATATAATATTCAACATTAGCAGTGGAGATTAAACAACAAAACGTGCCACAGCAGCTTTCTGCAAACTCCAGTAGGGGATGGAATTTTAGCTTTAGGATCAGATCTACAGATCTTTTGGACAGGGGTAAGAGTACATTATTGTGGTCTATTTTACGTCGAAATAGCCATTGTATGCAAGAACTTTCTCCACAAGCAAATATTTTACAGCAACCCCCCTGGTCAAGCCTATGTGTAAATTCTTATTTCCTCCGCTTATGGTAGAAACCAAATCATGTCCATGGTCTAATTTGCTCCTCTTCATCTACCTGCATAAAAATGGTGCTACAGATCAAGATATTGAACCATTCAGTATGGCATTTTGAAATAAACGGAAACATTTCACATGTAATGAAATCACACATTTGAACTGAAATGTTTAGAAAAAGTGGTGATTTAAGATTATATAGCTTAGCTTAAACTATTTCTTTAAACAAAAAAAAATATGCTGTATAGAATGTTTGCGTTGAAGGAGACTTCAAAAATGAATATTTAAGAGGAAGACATTACAAATGTATCTGGTATTCAAAAGGATCATATTTAAAACTGATCAAAAGTTCCATGTGTATAATTTCTATTTCCAAGAAGTAAAATACTGAAATGTGATTATTTATCATAATAGACCTTTATGCAGAATGACGACAACGATTTCTCAGGGCGTAGCATTCCATTTTTTCCTCTTTTTTAAAAGTTTTCTATTTTTCATTTACAACAAATCTTAAGTGGTAAATAACTGCTCAAATAATATATATTAATATTGATAGAAATAAGGCATAATATCTGTTTTTAAAAGACCTTGGCTAAATAATAGTATGACCACATTTCCAAATGCATGTCCTATGAGCTTCCAAATCAATGCATTATTAGTTTAATATAATTTATTAAATGTCTTAAAGTTATATGTTTATATAATTATAAAAGTCCTCTCCACTGCTACCCAAATGTGTTATCAGAGAAAACCATGGGATATGATGGGGAAAAAAACATGGGATAATAATACTGGTATGAAAATGAACCAGGCTTGGACCATTGGACGTTCATGTGGAAACCACTATTTAAGAAAATTCACATTATTATTATTTAAATAAATTTCTAAGGCAAGAAGAGGATCACGAGATGCGGCAGAATTTCTGGGAGCATTAGAAGGTGCATTACCGTTTTGTAATTTTTTTTTATCGTTTCAGGTTGTGTTTTGTGACAGCTCTGAATAGGTGGCTAAACTACAAACAATCTGTGTTCGTCTTCACACTGAAATCCCCCCCCCCAAAAAAAATCTATGTTACGGATTGTCCTATGCAAAATAAATAATTGTATGCAACAAATTATGGTTATGCATTATAAAGCGAAGTTTAAAAAATCCAGTCAGAATTCCACTTTACATATAAACATGGGAACATAGTGATTACAATGGAACGATCGGTGTTTATTATGCTTCAGCCTCATTGCAACTAATAAAATATCAGCTTGTGCAACTGTACACAAAAGCACTTTTTAAATATTTTGCCTGCTAAATGTTGCCTAGTATGCTTAATGTTAATATTAATTGTGAGAAGTGCATAATTTTATTTAATACTTGAGGGTTTGGTCACAACAACCAGGTTGGTTACAGTATCCTCTGCAGATAATACTGATATACATGATGAATGTATTTATTACGGAATTTATATACCGCCTTTCTCATAGATTCAAGGCGGCTTACCGAGGCAGACTGAACATAACCTCCATTTTCAAATGGGAGTTTCACATGTATTATTCCATGAGAAATTCTCATAAAACCTCAATTTCTCCAGATATTTCCATTCATCCTGTCTGCCGACTCTTGAACTTTCCAGGCTCTCGCTGCACCAAGCTTCTGACCAGTTTCTCAAAGATGTTTTGTGGCCAGCTGACTCCTCCACATCCCACTCCTCCACAGAGATCCGCCAGCGGCCTCTCAGTCACCCATCCAAGGAGCTGATTCTGCTTAGCTTTTTCAAGCAAGGCGACAGCTCAACCTCCAGACCACACCTCCTGCCCCTGAATTCTGATCACTTTGCAAGGAATGCAAAATTGGAAGATTAACTGCAATCCTATGCATCTCTACTCAAATGTTAGTCCCATTGAGTTCAGTGAGGCTCCCAGGTAAGTGTGTATAGGATTGCCGTTTAAGTGGTTTTTGCTTTTTTAAAAATTTGCAAGTGTTGGATTGACATTCTGTCCTGTGTTGAACAGTTGAAGCATTTAATACAACAGACTAAATTCCAAACATCTCAGAGAACCCAGAACGCAGGAAGAATAATCTTATGGAAATAAACTAGTGTGCACTGCAATATACATGCTAGAATACATGTCATTACAATCCAGAGTATTTTAAACACTGAAATTTCCATTTATTTTAATAGAAGAGATCTAAGCATGTGCTTTAGTACCCCTGAAACATATGGGACTTGAATGCAGTGGCGGAGCTTGGGTGGAGCGTGTGGAGCAGGAGCTCCAGGCGCCCGGGCGGGCAAGGGGCGCACTCGGGGCACTTACCGTAGGCAAGCGATGCATTGGATCTGCCTGCCCGTCCACCCTGGAGCCTGTTTGGCTCAAAAATGAGTTCAAAACGGGCAGGGGGCGCGTCAATGTGACGTGAGGGACGCGTCGATGTGACACGACGCAGGCCCCGCCCCACGCACTGAGTGCTGGGAGGGCGCCCGTCATTTCTGCTTGAATGTGCTTAATTTTGGCTGGCTCATGCCCATAATTCTTGCACAAAAATCCATCAACCCAATCTGATGCTGTTGTGCTGAAACGATTACTGTGATATTCTTTGTAAGAAAAGTAACACCAAAAGTGGATGTTCCTGCCCTGTCTAACTCTTAAGTACAAGGTTGTGCAATAACCTCTGGCTGTAGCTCCTGTGCAGTGTACAGTTGTGTTGGTGTTAGGAGCTTTGGACCCATTCAGTGAGCCTTAGGATGGTGTGCAGTTGTGAGCCCATGCTCCTCGCTTCCAAGAAATTCCCTTTCATGGCACGTCGGCACCCAAAAAATAGTTTTTCTCATCATCTTCGACATGCAATGCTGCTGCCCCCTGACCACAAGAGTTGGAGTCAGCCCTGAGCTAGGACAAGGGAACTCCCTGCCACTGGTACAGGGAACATTGGGTTTGGTTTTATGTTTTGCACTCACTGTAGACTCAGTGTAGAGTATACATTTTGGGTTCTAAACTATCTGCTGTTTTCCTTTTCAAAGCATAAAATGGTGTCAGCATCCTAGAAATTACACTTGAAAATAAAGAATGGTAGTCATCAACAATGCCAAAGGGAACAGAAATAAAATGTGAGATCAAAATTCTAGGGGGGAGGGGTCATTAGCAAAGAATAACCAACTATGCTGTTTGTGTTGACAGAAAAGTGTCCATTTCAAGTATCCCATGTCAAATTTCTATTTACTCATTCTGATAATTTAATCAGTTCGTGCAAACCTGAGATAAAAGGAATCATTGTTTTAAGGATTTTGCTTCAGCTTCTTTTTAATCATACAGGCACACAAGTGCCAGTACAATAATTGCCTACTGTACAGTGAAGCCCAAGAGGGATGGAGTGGGGGACACAGGACAGTCACTTCAACCTCCCCAAGTTTGGTCCTGATCCATTGAGCAGACAACCCGTAATATCTCTGTCAAACTCATTCAATAGAAGCCACTACAGCCCCAGTTCTGTAGCAGAGGAGGGGGGGCATCGCTGTCCCTTGGGATAGCCTCTCCCATGATTTAGGAGGCAGGGTCAGCTAGCCAATGGTCTCCTCCGTGGAGGAGCATCTAGCATCCCAGACCGGCCCTGCCTCATGCGGGAGGAGCACGGTTTTTGGCTGAGCTCCCCCAGGACCAGCCTTTACAGTTAGCCAGGCCTAGGCCTTTTCTTTGCCCCTTCTTCCTCCTCCTTCCTTTTTCTGTTCTCCCCTCTGTTTTAGGACTGACTTGGGCCCTTCACAGGAAGAGAGACAAGCTGCACTGAAGCTCAGTGGAGGCCTACAGACCCCGTTTTGCTTGAGCCTGAGGCATCTAGGTGAGGCACCTCGCCTCCCCCACACACAGGATCACCGTTGCAGGCGCAGTGCTTTGCTGCACTCCCCGTTGGAGGCACAGCGAAGCAGGGCGCGCGAGGAGAAAGCACTGACCTGCCTCCCACTGGGGCAAGGTTTGCACTGCTGCTGCAGCAAAAGAGGGGCATCCTGAGCATCTGTGCCCAGTGCACCCCAGCATTGGCCTCCCCTTCCCACCCTTATTCCTTTGGTTACGGGCACGCTGGGTTGAGAGCAGACACACACAAAAAGCCAAGGAGAGACACAGCACTCCATCAGACTTCAGCCACAGGTATGTCTGCTGGTGGTGAAGTTCCAGGGGAGGAGGAAGATCTCTCCATGGAATGGGATATGGGACCCTTCCCAGGACTCCCCCAGAGGAGATGTAATGGAGGGAGGGGTGCCGACAGCCCCCATCTTCATTCCCTGACTTCAGGAAGCCAGGACTGACCTGACAGTTTGGATTATGGGGATCATGGCGCAAAGGTCAGCAGCAAAGTGTCAGAAGATCAGATGAGAGAAGTCAAGTCCCGTTCCCACTCTCCCCACAGGCATCAAAGAGCCGTTCGGGTCATGGAGGGTGTTACTCCTGAGGCTGCTCAAAAAAGCATAAGCGCCAGAGGAGATGACGCGGCCCTTCCTCATCCCAGTCCTCCAGCAGTGATTCGGAGCAGGAGGCCGCTTCTGAGACAGGGGGGTCCAAGAAGGGAGAGGAGCCCCGGCCCCTCGACCGTCAGTTTGCAGTGCAGATGTCTTGTTCTCTGCCTTTTGCCTACCAGTCCTTAGGGCCACTTCAAGAGCGAGTTGTGTGACCAAGTGCTGGGCGAGCAGAAGCAGCCTAGGCGCTTAGGCGGGACACACGTGGCCTGCAATTTACCCTGGAGATCAAAGGGGGTGCCAAGGTGGCAGCACCTCCGCATAGGAGCGCCAGGGCTGCATTTCCTTGACGGTCCCCTTCCAGGAATCCCTTAGCGAATTCTGGAGTCAGACAATCTGGCCAGCCCAGGCAGACACATTGTTGGCTCAATCAGAATGTATTCACTGCCGGAGTCAATCATGGCTATAACTGAAGGCTCCTGCAGTGGAGGCTCCAATGCTTGCGCTTTCTTCGTCGACGGTTCTCGCTTCAGAGAAGTGTGCTGCAGCCTCGTCGCTCGATGCAGGGCAGCTTAGGACCAGGGCTATTGCAGCAAAAATGGTGGCAAGGAGATTGATGCAAGTGGAGAAGTGATCGTTTGCAAGAAACTATGACTTGGACTGCAGTCCTATAACATGTTCCTGGGAGTAAGCCACACTGAACACAATGGGACTTATTTCTGAGTAGGCATATACGTAGGGTGGTTTAAATGACAGCACCCTCTCTCCTTCTCTCTCCAGCAGGGAGAGGATCAAAGCCCAGATGCTTCCCCCTCCCTCTCCTCCCCCCCCAACCAGATTCACAGAGCAAAAGAGTGAAGTCTATGACACATCGGTTGCGGTGCGGTGTAGTGCAGTGCATCCCGGTGCGGTGCAAGAGTAGCTGACGTGTCGCACCGCAATGCACCCTGTCTACCCCAGAAGCGCTTCCACACATCAATGTCCCCAATGATTGGTTGCTTGCAGTCCTTAATGATTGGTCGTTTGCAGTCCCCAATGATTGGTCACGTGGTGAAGGAGAAGTGGTGCTGAAGAGGATTGGCTAAAACATCCCTCAACAAAAAATTGGCCAAGATGTCGCTCCGCATCCCACCCCCATCTGCACCAAAATCGGCTTCTCAAGTTCAATGTGTTCAACGTTGCTCACACCACAATGCAGCTCTCCTGCGTTGCAGTGCGATCTTGTAAAAGACAAGACACACCGAGATTTTTCCAGTCGCATGCAGATGCTGCTCTACGCAACACAATTCAGAGCAGTTGGTGTGTCACAGGCTTGAGCAAGAGCTGCTTTTGCTGCTGTTTCTCCTCACCACAAGCAAGGGGTTGGAGACAACTGCCCTTTAAGCTGAAACCAAGGCATGGACAAATGGTGGCAAAGGGGAACTTTGCCATGCCAAGAGCCAGTCTCGAGTGCCGTCTCACTTGCTCCGAGGACTCAAAACTCACGGATATGGAAAACCACGAGTGTTGCAACCATACCAAAACCCACATGGAAGGTTTGCCACTCACAGAATAAAAAGTAAAAAAAGGTGTTTGGCTTATTCTGCCAGAAAACACGTATGGATAAGGAAACCCACGTGGATTTTATATCCTAATGTGCAGTTATTCTGTGGCAAATGCCCATTTCCACAAGGGTTTCTTCCAGTGGCGTCTCTAGCCCAAAATGTACTAGGGGCACATCCTGAACTTTCCGCCCCCCTTCTCCCTTCCGCTCCCCCTCTATATTCCTTGCCACCGCCAAAGACGGCGGCGACGATTTGGGGGGGCACAAATGCAACCTTCCGCCCCGGGCCCCTCCTCCCTTCTGCTCCCCCTCTATACTCCCTGCCGCCAGTGGTGTTACTGTTCACATATTCCGTTACAGTGAGTGCAAGCTATTTATTTAAATGGATTTAATGTCCTTTCATCAAGAGCCAGTGCTTTTACATGGGAGTAAGCCCCATTAACTATAATGGGACTTACTTCTGAGAAGACATGCATAGAGTGGGCTGCCTGCAAATCACTTCCCTTTTAGATCTTTCAGCAAAAGAGCCAGTGCTTTTAGATGTAGAAGAAACCAGTTTTAAGAAGTTGTTCATATCACTGGATCCATCAAGTTCTTCAAAGGACAGCTATTTCTTTAACTTATATGTATTTTTAGTAATTTAAAAAGGTGTTTAAGGGGGCAGCAACCCTATCCACACTTACGTGGGAGTAAGCCCCATTGACTATAGATCTTTCAGGACAGTGCAGGACCCAGTAAAATAGGAAAATTAAATTAGCGACCCAGTAAAAGTAATGAATATTGACAGAAATGAATACTAGAAGCAAAGATTTACTTGTTTTTGAGGATATGGGCTCTCCTGGGCTCTCCACACTGCCACACAATCCTCCAGACTCATCTTGCTTTTAACGCGGCTGTCTCTCCTTGGCGCTCCATAGTTTAGACGACCGCTCTCCCTCCCCTTTTGTTTCCTCAGCTCAGGTATTGATTTTAACAAGTCCTCAGCTCCACCTTTCTTTTTCAGCCCTTTGCAAATGCAGAGCGAGAGAGCAGGATCCATGCTAACGGCCGCCGCGGCAGCCTCTGCCTCTGCCCCGCCTCACGTTATGGGGAAAAAAAGCAGAGCGGCAGCTGGCGATGAAGCTGCCCTTTAAAACGTTTTTCCCCATATCAGCGCCCCCGGAAGCAGCACGTCCACTTGGCGCCTGGGGCCCAGGGCCACAGGGCCCCCCATCATACGACGCTACTAGTTTCTGCTCATTTAGTCTGGGCCTCAATCTCAGGCACCAAAAGAGTTCGGGCCAGGCTTGCACCTCCTTTGCTTCCTTTGTCAACCTAATCAAAAGATCTGTATTTGCTACATCCAGTTAATTGAGTTCCATATATCAATTGACTAAATGGTAATGACTTGAAATCGCTTACATTTTCATATAGTTCCATAATATGTGGTTTTTCAAGTTACAAGGAAGTTGCCCTGAAATGCTATGGAGGAATCAAAGAGCTAATTCCTTCAAAGCTCAAACCTTCAAAGGAATCAAAGAGCCCTTTTGTGGGTGCCGTCGCCCAGGGAGGTGCGAGGGCAGCGGCCAGAAACAGGGCCTTCTCAGTAGTGGCACCAACCTTATGGAATTCCCTCCCCTTTGACTTACGAACTGCTCCCTCCTTGGACACTTTCCGGCGAGGCCTAAAAACCTTCTTGTTCAAAGAAGCCTTCTGAGCCCTGGCCTTTTTTAACATCTCGCTGGTACAGGTGGGGGTGCTGCTGTTTTTATGCTCCTGTTTTAATTGTAGCAATAATCTTTTTAATCGATTTTTAGATACTGTTTTTATTAATTTTCATTAATTGTTTCTTACTATTTTAAAATGTGATTATTTTTGTATTGTATTTTTTGTATTTTATTTTCTTTTTTTTCTGTTGTAAGCTGCCTTGGGTCCCTTCGGGGAGAAAGGCGGGATAAAAATATTGTAAATAAATACAATAATTCAGCTCTCTGCAGGTCTTCCACCTAGTGGCATTCATGGAGGGGGTGCAGCACCATAAGTGGTGCAAGGTGCTACACCGTACCTTGCAAACTGGTGTAAAGCAGCCCCTCCCAGGTGGCGAAGGCTTCTTCACCACCGGAATGGCTCCGGGAAAAGTGGGAGGCACCACATTACACCAGTTTGTAAGGCACAATGAAGCACCTTGCACCGCTTACAGTGCAGCATCCCCTCCAGGAATGCCGTTGCCTCCACCTCCTGATACTACTTTTGGCTGAGTGTAAGCAATTGGTGTCAACCAAGCCAAACAGCTTTCTAGGGCTGAAATTGCCTATATAATCAAGTGCAAAGTATTTGAAGACCACTGCTGGATGCTGTAGGAATTCACATATCCTGCATGGAATGGATGGGATACTTTCATTGTAGTTAGCAGTTGTGGGTGCTGCTTATGTAAAATGTCTACTGGACGTTTACTATAGTAGTATGTGGGCTTTTTTCTGTCATACCGTCATACTGTGTAAAGCAGTGCTCAGTAGCAAGCGTACACCCCGCGACACTTTCCCACAGATGCCACATGCCCCGCCCCTGGGGTGTGTGATGTCATTGTTGCGCAGCATTGCGGAACGAAAACACACACACATGGTGCTTTTTGGCTCCTTTTTGGAGCCGAACGGCACCTGGGAGGGTGGGAGGGCCGACCTTACAGCCAAGAACGGCTGCGAAGAGTAAAAGGAGGCGGCAACGGATCCGCCACTTGGGTCCCACTGCCCCTACCGCCCAAACTGTAACAACCCCTCTGGCAGTGCTTAATCATGTGTTTGAAACGCCCCCTCTTATCCTAAGCAGCAGCCCAATCCTACCCTCCCCCCGGGCGATGAAGCACGGACTGTACAGCCCATGCCGCAGCCTAGGCGGAGAAGGAGCCAGCTTGAGGTCTACTCGTGGCAAGGGGACGTTTGTCCCCATACCCTGGGTAAACTCCCAGCTGCCACAATGGGGCTGCTCAGTTCTCTGCCAGCTCTTTATCTGGTGCAGAACCAAGAACAGGTCTGGGAGGGGGGATAGGATACGGTGCATGATATGGCCGCTGATCCCGCCCCCAGGGTCACTTGGCCCTCCCGCCATTATATTTCAGTTGCCATGCAATGACCTTCTTCCAGGCCTTTTAAGAAGGATTGCCTTTAGTGCTGTTTCATTTGCTATACCCGTTTTTGTTATTTTAACAAATGTAATTCTATTGTTTTACTGTAAACTGCCTTGTGTCTTTAAAAAAAAAAACGATAAGCAGCTTCAATATATCTTAAATAAATAAATGTGAAGATGCAGCGTGTTATGTGACGTTATTTTGGCAACGAAGCAAAGCACCGGCACTGAGGGATTTGATCGTTGCACTCCTCTCAGCTGCAAGTCTGTGTATTTCAGCCACCACAGCAGAGGATCGGTGGGGCCAAACTCAAAGAATGCGAGGCCTTTTTCTTTCCTTGAGTCCCGCCTTGCAAAACCTTCAATTGTACCGTGGGCCCTTAAGGACATACTTCCTCCCATTTCCTTCATATGCCTTCCATTGCGGCAAGAATGAAAACCACCAGCCAACTAGTCGTAAACAAAATTACAAGTTAGCATTGCATCAAAACCAACGTACTTATGTCCTCACAGAATGTAAAACGATCAAAGTTTTACTTGCCAGGTGATGATGTGGCACTTCTAGAGAAATACCGGTACGCATTCAAACCGCATAGATTAAAATATATTTGAAATGATTTCCTCAAAACAGAGATAGCACTAATTGGAGCCCTTAGCTTGGCAAAGGAAAGGATCTTGTGGACTCATAGTTACACAATCACAAACTAACCTTTTGCACATCCTTAAGAAAGATAGGATCAAAAATAGAAAGCAAGGTTCAAAATAGCAAGGATCAAAAATAGAAAGAAAGGTTCAAAAATAGAAAGCAAAACACGCATCTTTCCAAATAAGGACAATAAACTCTATAGGCCAGTATACAATAAACCATGCTGCAGCTATTTTAGGTGAGGTTCAGGTTCCCCCCCCCCATCACATACAGAGGATCCCCGCAGAATAATAAACCCATGATATGCAAAGAACTGGGAACTAAAAGCATCCGTCACAAATGGTGATTTTAATTGTCCTGTCTGAACTGTGTTCCTTCTTAATTTGTCATGGTCTTGTTGTATCTGTGGGTTTTGTCACGTCTTTTTGATGCCTTACTGTTTTCAGTTTTATTACTTTGGGTTATTTATATAAGATCAAGCAGGTATAAAGTTTAATAAAGAAATCAATAATAGAGGGAGCGGGGATTGGTCATATAGGTAAGTACAGTCGCCACTATTTGCCGTTTTTCTTGCCAACAGTTGGACCCACAATGGGAGAACAAAGTGAAATGAAAAAATATTTGATTGGGGAAAAAATAGCAAAAGGAAGATAGCAACAGTCTCATGTAATGTTAATTGTGAATCACACTTTACAACATGTGTGTGTGTGTGTGCGTGCGTGTGTGTGTGTGTTGTAGAAACCCCTATTGTGAGAATCATCAGCCATACATGAATCTGCGCTACAGCACCATGTGATGTGGAGCTGTTTACAGAATCTGCTCCTCATTCTCCCAGTTGCCGCGATACTATGACATGACTGTGGTTTTACCTTGCCCTTCAGTTAGACAACTCAGCCCGACTCTGTACTGAGGACACAGAACTCCTCCAGTGCCTGGATGGAAAACTGCCCAGGAGACCCATGAAAGCTCCTCTGAGGCTTTTGGAAGAAAGAGCAGGCTAGATGGGTAATGAAGGAATGACCAGGCAGGATAAAAATGGCATTTCAACACAGCTTTCAAGAGTTCTGTGGACTCTGTAGGAGTTCAGTACACCAGAGGATGTGGCTGGGGCAGCTTTGCGGGGTGGAGAGAGCATGAATGGTGCACCGCCAGAGTGGAAACCTGCTCTGTAATGAGACATGTAGGGCTGAATCAGCATTTTTTTCCACAATAGATGTTCTCCAAAAACCTCCAAAGAGGAAACACAGCTCACTCGCGTACTTCCTTTCTCCTGCACATCCTTATTGTCCAAAGCACTTCAAGAGTGTGCTACCTGTGTCATTTAACTTCCAGGCAACTGTATGTGGAAAGCATCTTGGAAAACAGATTAGATGCCTTGTTGACTGACCTGTCACTGCTCTCCCAGGGTGGGGGAGCAGAGTGCAGCTTCCCATACAGATCCTATCATACCTCTCTTGCAATGGGCAAGGGATTAGCACGGGCAGAACTCAGAGCACTATGGGGCATGTGTCGACTAAATGCGCCAAGTGCATTTAGTGGAGTGGAGTGCAAGTGGAGACTTGCAGCTCCTCGCAGGCAGCGTCAGAGGAGGAGATTGTTTCTTTAAGAGGTATTAGTCAATATTAGTCAGGTGGGGGCAACCCTGTTTCATCTGTCTGCCCCCAGGGAAGTTATGAATTCTGATTTGATGTTGGTGGCAGGACCAAGTTCCATATCCCTGCTGTATTCATTCCAAAGAGAAGAGAAGGTTCCAGCTTGGAATAGCAGAAATCTGACAATGATATGATCAAGGTGACATCGAATGTCAAAACGAAGCATGAGAAAAATGGTATCAACCAATGGGAATTAAATCAGGGAGAAAGGTATGTATCAAAAATTATTTAAGAGCTTACACCAAGCCCGTTAATGCTACATTTGTTAATCAACATCTCCTTAATATCCATTGTGCAGTTATAGAATTTGTCATAATTTCCAGCAAGACACTTATTAGACCTGGCATGTACTATTCTATTTTGCAAATCTGTTTTGCATTGGCTCAATTAAAATTGTTATATATTTTTGATCCTCCGGAGGTGCCATCTGTTTAGTGGTACTAGGGGGTCCTGTGATAGTCTTGTCAATTTTATTCTGTAATAATTATTGAATTGTAATGAAAGGATTTGGGTACAATCCAGAGAAAATGAGGTGAACCTAATCAATGCAGCTTAAATGTTGCATTGTGTCCTTATTAACTTGTGTTGATGTCAGTGGAAGTACCACACTGGAGACATTTGCTTTTCATTAGCACTGAGCAGGATTTCCAAGAGTATCCATTTTCTTATTGATATGTGCATGTTCAAAAGGGGGAGATTGTGTTCCATCAAGCAGGTATGAAAATAAAGAAAAAAAATAGAATTATTTCATTGGCCAAGTTCTGCATGCAAACCGTGTTCACAAGAGTCATGATTCCAGGACATGGTCGGAGGGCACCCTGAATCTGCTGCCTCCTCACCCTGACCATCTGCCACTGACACACGCTGCATCAGGTCGCTTCATGGCTGGGCCGGCCATGCGTGTAAGGGAACTAGGTAAAGGTATCCCTTGACAATTAAGTCCAGTCATGTCCAACTCTAGGGAGCGGTGCTCAACTCCGTTTCAAAGCCGAAGAGCCAGCGCTGTCCGAAGACGTTTCCATGGTCATGTGGCCGGCATGACTCAACACCGAGGCGCATGGAACGCTGTTACCGTCCCGCTGACGCGGTACCTATTAATCTACTTGCAATTTCTTGCTTTCGAACTGCTAGGTTGGCAGGAGCCGTCGCACGGATTCGAACTGCCGACCTTTCGATCGACAGCTCATGGTTCAGTGGTTTAACCCACTGCGCCACCCGCTGGCTCGTAAGGGAACTTGTTGTTGTTGTTGTTCAGTCGTTAAGCCGTGTCCGACCCTTCGTGATCCCATGAACCATATCCCGCCAGGCCTTCCTGTCCTACACTCAGAGGGGTAGCCAGGCGCCCTTGCTACTGGGGCGGAAAACCCCGACGCCCCCCAAACTAATTAGCATAATTAATTTGCATAATAAGTTTCGGTTTTAATAAAGTTCTTTTTCCACTGTTTTTAAAGGGGATTTTTAGCGCTAGCGGGGCTTCTAATAGTTTATGTATGCTTTGCGCAACTTATCTTGTGTACTGTGACCCTCCCGCGACGATCTCCAGGGGCGCAGACGATCTTCCGGGGCACAGATCGCTCCTCTGCTGCCCCTGGCGCGAACTCTGTAAAGCGCCCAGGAGCGCTTTGCAGAGTTCACGCATGCGCAGAACGTCGATTGGCAATGTTTCCAATCGATGTTCTGCGCATGCGTGAACTCTGCAAAGCGCTCCTTGGCGCTTTACAGAGTTCACGCCAGGGGCAGCAGAGGAGCGATCTGTGCCCCGGAAGATCGTCTGCGCCCCTGGAGATCGTCGCGGGAGGGTCACAGTACACAAGATAAGTTGCGCAAAGCATACATAAACTATTAGAAGCCCCGCTAGCACTAAAAATCCCCTAAAAACCTTTTTAAAAAAGCAAAAAACAAACAAACAAAAAAACCCCGAAACTTAAGGAGGCTCCCGCCGCCCCCGGAGCCTTTCCGCCCCTATGCCCTGGGGCCCACCGCACCACCGCCCCATATCAGGCGACGCTTCTGCCTCCACTATCTTCCTGAGTTTGCTCATTTTCATGTTGGTTGCATCGGTGATGCTGTCTAACCATCTCATCCTTGGCCTTCTCCTTTTGCCTTCAATCTTTCCTAGCATCAGAGTCTTCTCCAGAGAGTCCTCTCTTCGCATTAGGTGGCCAAAATATTTGAGTACCTGTCCTTCCAGGGAACAGTCAGGGTTTACCATTAACAGTACCAAAAGGCTAAAAGGGAACTACATAGCCCTAATAACAGTTCTGTCCTTAGTCCCAGGAGTGATGTTTCCAAGTCCCAGATTGATCCAATTTTCTTTTACATAGGTGTGAAGGAATTGGATAATTTCTGAGCTAATCCAAGGTGAGCAAGGGAAAACTTACAAGTGCTCCTCCAGAGGTTAAATTACTGGGGCAGGAAGAGGTAAGAAGCAACACTTTTGTATCTTGTAACACTGCATTGTCTAGAAGTGTTTGAAGTTCCTACCAAGCTATGGAAACAAAAAGGACTGCCATTATAGCCAACTAAGGCAGAGTTAGATGAATGTGAGGCTGCATTCCTACCAACCGCGCAATCTTATCCAACTTACACCACTGGTGTAAACAGTGAGGGAGGGCAGGTTCGGAGGCCTTTGAATCCCCCTTTGGGGGGGATTTGAATCCCCTTTCCATTCTGGGGTGTCCCGTTCTCACTGCACCACTGGTTACACCGGTGGTGTAAGTTAGATAGGATTGTGGTGTAAGTACAAAATGTACTAGGGAGTAAGTACCATTGAACCCAGTGGAACCAACTTCTAAGCAATGCCCCTAGTAGGTAGGATAAAGGATGGGGGATGTTTAGGCCAGTCTCTATTGCATCCACTGGTCAAGAAGTGGAGTAGCGACCCACCTCATTTCAAGCACTGCTTCTGAGTCAATATGCATAGAATTGCTTTTCACACCCTTTAAAATCAATGGGCATCACTCTGTCGTCAACTGCGCCATGTTAAATTCTGACTTTCTGCAGTCCATTTAGGAAAAACTCCAACTAATCCAAGCACTCCAGCAGCTTCCGCATTCATAGTACTCAGCTCCGTGATCGCTGCCCGGGCACAAGTCCAGTAATAAGTGTGAGAATCCACTGACAGGTACAGCTGCAGCGATAAGCAGTTCAGAGCCTGTTATTTCTGTATGAGGACAAAATTATTCTGTTTCTGATGGCATCACGGCTTCCTCTCACTTTCTTTATTTAGGAGGCCAAGACCAAGGAAGCACACAACAAGCTGGTTGGCATTCCAGCGGGTGGAAAATTAATTTTCCTTCCAAAGAAATGAAACAACGGGTTAAGAAGGTCAGGAACGGTTGCTATTTCAGCGTCGGGGAGCAGCTGCAACAGCTACTCTTCGGTCTTCAAGACAGATGATGGGAGAATTCAGGGAAAGTATCCTTAGGCACGTGCCTGTGGGTGACTGCAGCGTTTGGAAACATCGATTGCTGACTCAGAAGTTGGCAATTCTTGCAGAACAGGGACATTTCACCTGAAGTCACAGATAACAAGCACCAGAATGCAACCTTTCTTTCTTCAGTTCGGGTACCCAACAACATTTTAAAGTTATGTATTTGTTTAAAAGATTTGTATCCTGCCTTTCAAATACATTTTTCCAGGCAGCAGCTTACACAATAAAAATTAAAACAACACAAAAGACAAAATGGAAACAAAAGAACACCCCATGCAATAGAAATAAAACAGATACAGATCAAAACACAAAAGAGATACAGTAATGCAACACAAAACCAATACACATTCTGGACTAAGCTGGGGGAAATATAAGGGTCTTTGCCTGGTGGAGGCAAGAGTACAGAGGAGGCAGCAGGCAGTGATGTAGACTTGAGTCTATTGACTCGGACTCGACTTAAGTCGCGTCAATGACTCGACTTGGACTTGACTCTGTGATTGTAAAAGACTCGAAAGACTCAACTCGAGACTTGGAGCCTTTTACAAGAAGTCAAATTTTATTCAGCTTTAAACCCGTTTTCCCCAGATAGGGACTCGCAACTTGCAACCAAAGATTCGGGACTCGGGGGCAAAGACTTGGGACTTGACTCGAGACTGGGAGCAGGGGCGTCGCTGGAGCGTGGCGGGGTGGGCGGGGCACCCCCGGGTGACGCGCGCCACGGGGTGACGCGCGCACCCCGCGCGCGCCACCTCCGTGACGTGCGACACCCTTCGGACGCTCCGAGGCCGGCCCGGGAGCCGGCCTCGGCGCGTCCTACCCCGTCGGCACTCCAGGGCCTTCTGAAAGAAGGCCCAGGCAGCGCGTCCATCCGAGTATTTCCTGGATTTTCGCGCATGCGCAGACCCGTTTTGAAGGCTTTTTGGAAAAACCCGGATGGACGCGCTGCCTGGGCTGAGCGCCGACGGGGTCGGACGCTCCGAGGCTGGCTCCCGGGCTGGCCTCGGAGCGTCCGGAGGGCGACGTGGGGGGGGAGCCGGGTCGCCCCCCCTTGCGCCGTGATATGGTAGCATCACTAGGGTGACGCGCGTCCCCTGCCCCAGGGTGACGCGCGTCCTAGTGACGCTACTGACTGGGAGTCAGAGACATGATCCACATCCCAGGCAGCAGGTGAGACTCTTAGGGGAGAGCATTCCTCATCACCAAGAAGGTTGACTTTCTGGTCACTGCCTGCACACCTCATTGAGTGGTGGCCCCCCAAGAAGAGCCATTGATGACAACTGGAGTACAGGCAGGTGGATGTGGACGCAGGCAAGCCTTCAAGCTCCCAAGCCATGAATGACTTAAAAGGCCAACATCAGCCGTTCCATTATTTAAAAAAACAAAAACACGTGTATGCTAAGATTTGCAGTACCCTTTTACCCAACCTGCATTATGCCCAGAATGGTACTTTTACACCAGTACAAAGTAAAGCCCTGCTAGTTTTCATAGACGCAGAGAATCTTTTGTATGGAGGAGCGTTTCATCATGTAAGCCTCCACCTGCGTCTGAAATGATGCAGAACTGTCTAGGCACAGGTTTGACACCTTACCGAAAACTAGACCTCTGACACCGATGCATCTCCAGGGAAGGGAGCTCCGCACTCACAGTTTGCTGTGCGATACCGTAAGTTAAGCAAACACGACACATTTCCTTGATTGCTATGGTCCTATAGTGGTGGTCTCCATGACCCGGAGACGAGTCTTGTCTTCAGCAGCATTTGTTGTTGTTCAGTCGTTAAGTCGTGTCCGACCCTTCATGATCCCATGAACCAATCCCGCCAGGCCTTCCTGTCCTCCACTATCTTCCTGAGTTCGCTCATTTTCATGTTCGTTGCATCGGTGATGCTGTCTAACCATCTCATCCTTTGCCTTCTTCCCCTTCTCCTTTTGCCTTCAATTTTTCCCAGCATCAGAGTCTTCTCCAGAGAGTCCTCTCTTCGCATTAGGTGGCCAAAATATTTGAGCTTCAGCCTCAGGACCTGTCCTTCCAGGGAACAGTCTGGGTTGATTTCATTTAGGATTGACTGATTTGATCTCCTAGCAGTCCAAGGGACTCTCAGGAGTCTTCTCCAGCACCACAGTTCGAAAGCATCTATTCTTCGGCGCTCAGCCTTCCTTATGGTCCAACTCTTGCAACCATACATTGCTACTGGGAACACCATCGCCCTGACTGTACGAACGTTTGTTGGCATGGTGATATCTCTGCTTTTTATTATGCTGTCTAAGTTTGCCATAGCTTTCCTTCCAAGGAGTAAGCGTCTTTTAATTTCATGGCTGCTGTCTCCGTCTGCAGTGATCTTGGAACCCCAAAAAGTAAAATCTGTTACTGCTTCCATTTCTGCCCCTTCTATTTGTCAGGAATTGATGGGACCAGATGCCATGATCTTAGTTTTATTCATGTTGAGTTTCAAGCCAACTTTTGCACTCTCCTCTTTCACTCTCATCAAGAGGCTCTTTAGTTCTTCTTCACTTTGGAAGTCTTCAATTCAAAGAGGAATTATATTGTATTTATTGTGATAATATTTGGGACTTTTTGAAAATGACTGGCTGTTTGGGTCATAAGGCACAGATACCCTGTACCCTACCTCTTCCCTTCAATTCCATCATGTTCTTTAAGATAGTGTGAGTCTTTTTGTCTGTAGCTTTCAAGTCCAGGTGCAACTGGAAGGACACCTAAGAGAGGTAATTGCAGCCATGGAATTTAGGATATTCCGTACAACATTCCAGGCTGGCTTGTCTATTAATTAGGAGAGCCATGTCTTCCAGATCGGATTCAGCACATTGGCCAACTTAACTGCATAAGGAAAATTAACTGAATTGCAATACTGAAGGGCTTGCAGTCTCCTTGTTAGAATGGAGAGGCTGGACTTTGCTAATGTAATGGTTGATCTGATTTTATTTGATTAGGCAAATTATGAAACAACTCCGTGAAATTCATTATTGTACAAATGTGATCTTGAAAATTGGAGTCTTGTTACAGTTTTGGTCTTGATGCATTTTATCATTGTTTTGAGCTTTGAAGTCATTTTCAAGAAAGAAATACGGATAGAGTATATATGCACTCCCCACTTTCCTGAGTAGAAAGAAGTTCCAGGCACCATATATACAGGGCTTGGTTTCCTTTTGAGCAATAGATTATTAGGGACCTTTACCATGACGTTTGTATACACACAATAAGGATGCAACTAGATGTGACATCAGAAGATCTGTGATTGGTTCTCCTGCATTTAAAAAAAAAATGTGTAATAGCAGCAAGGGAAAGCAGCAAATCTAACTGGAAATGCAGCATTAAGGAGGGGAAATTTAACCATTTCCCTGCACTATTTTCATAACTAAATAGCTTCCCAGATGATATTTGCTTCAAGGGGCAAAATATATATACAGTATTTCGAATTACTGCTTATTCTTCTTCCTTTATAGGCACTCCTAGCCAAAGGGAAGTCATGTAATAAATGGGATGATGCCATGACTCTGCATAACCAATCAAATTTGCAAATTGCTGAGACTGAGAGGGTCTTTTTGAAATAGAATGAAGGCTCTGCTGACTGGCAATCCTTCCTGGAAGGAAAGCCTGGAGCTCAGCTTTCCACCTAAGACAGTACTCATAATGACAAAACTCCCTCTCCATGTCTGGGCTGTACTGCTTCAGACTGTAGTTGTGGTCTTACTTGGTTGTAAGTTCTTCCAAACCACCCACCTTCTGCAAGTGCCTTGCACATAGAAAAACAGCTATTCAGGAGAAGGCTAGTCTAGATGTTCCTCCCTGACATCTTGCTGTCATCGGGGAGCATTTAGTCATGTGATCCCCTGACAGTGCTGGAAAGTGGTACAGTCCAGCTACTCGTTTGCTGTATCTCGGATTCACTGAGAACTGGGGCCTTGGTGATGACCGGAGTCAAGTGTGCACCTGCCCTCTACTGATCAGCTGAGCTGACAGTATATACCTATAGCTCAGGATCTCTCTCCTCCTCACCTCAGAAGTCAGAAGTCACTAATCTTTCAAGGCTTAGTGGCTGAAGAATGAATAAGCAGAGCTGTGTGTCCATTTTTGTAGTGACCAAGAGAGGAAGGAGAGCAGGAGAGGGAAGCAATAAAAGGAACGTGTACAAGCTTTGAAATCTTTGAAAGGTGGAAGTCAACTGACTTTTTTTTGTGTGTGAGTCCCTGCTTAAAATATATTTTAATTTTGCTCCTATCAATCTCTATTTTCTTTCATGGTATCCGTGAAATATAACATGGAAGATGAAAGCAATAAAAATAATTCACCCAGGTTGTAAGTGAGTGAAAGTAAAATGACAAGAGTAATATATAAGCATTTTAATAAAGAGTCGGATGACAAGAAAGGCAAGCATTCCTTCCCTGATTGATTTATCTAACTACCTTCATTACAGGAGGCTAACGACAATGGCATGCACACCGTTGCGCCATAAGCACAGTAGAGAGGTGGCGCACCTTTCCCCAGGAATGTGACAAATGAGTCAGGCTGCCTTGCTGTAAAATGAATCGGAGGAGCTCAGCATAAGAGCCCCCTCCCTCCCTCTACAGAAAATAAAAGGCAAATGTTTGGGGAGGTTCATTTTTCACACATCACCTGCTTGTTAGTTTGGATGGAGTCATCGTCCCTGGTCAGAAGGCTGCCAGCGACGCACAGGTAAGCAAAGATCACCTGCAGATCATGATTGCAGAACCAGTCCTCCAGAATTTCATATTCGGGATGCTTGTAAGGCTCATCTTTGACTCTAATAGAAGGTGAGCTGTATGGGCCAAGACACTGTTCTTTCGCTTGGACACTTCCTCTCCTGTCCGCATGGCTGTCCCAGCCCCTCCCCTTCCTCCCCCCCCCCATGTACCTTCCTTGCTGCTTCTGCCGCGGGAGAGTTCTGCTACCGTATCTCCTTCCCTTGCCACCAGGGTAATGTGAGATGTCCTGGTGCATGGGAGAAGACTTGGCACTGCCATTTATTTTCTACACTCCCCCTAAATACTAGTTTTCTATGTGGAGGGAACTGTTCGTACGAAAGAATGTGTGAGTCTGCACTGGCTCTCTGAAGAGGCCCAGATCTGATACAGGTTTACCTGAGAACTGGAACTTCCATATGTGCAGGTACATGTGAATACAGTGATACGAAATACAGGACCCCACACCTTAGCAGGTATGGATGGGATAACCCTTGTTTTGAAGTCCCTTTAAACTTGAACGTAAGAGTGCCAAGGAACCTTCCTGGATCAGCAGAAAGGTTCTTCAAACCCAGCATTCTCTTTTCCAATTTCCACAAAGGCCATTCAGCGGCTTCTGGAAATCTCCCCAGCAGGGCATGAGGGAAACATCCTTCCCCTGCGTTTGCTCCCCAGTAACTGTTATTCAGAGGTATTCTGCCTCTGAACATGGAACCTCCATGTCATTTGGCAATGTTCCGGACCTGTGGGAAACATAGGTAAACCCAGATCTAGCACCTCTGGGGGGTAAAAGCAACTGAAGGGGGACTTGTAGGGGGAAGTTGATTGGGAAGGTAAGAGTTAAGCCCTGCCTTCCCCTATGATCCTTCTCCAATGCAAACTGCCCCCTTGCAAGGAAGGGGCATCAAGGTTTCTTTCCACATGGTGTGTAGCGTATTGTGTAGTGTGCGCCTGGCAATGCTTTTCCTAAGCGCTTGGAAGAGGCTAATGAAGGAGTTGAAAAGTTCAGCCCCTTGTTCTGGCAAAGCCCGCCATGTAAGCCCACCCTTTTTATTTTAAGTGAGCGATGACAAGGTACAATTTACACCCTCCTTCCCTGACGCCTCTACCACCAGCCCCGGATGGCTCAGCAGCGTTGGCCTCTCGGATGTCTCTGTGCATTCCTTTGGCAGCTCCCTGAACCTCCGAGCTTTCCATTGCGATGTGTTTGTCGGCTCAAGTATGTGACAAACTGCTCATAACCCGTGACACCTGGTGTGCCTGCTAATGAGAAAATGCAAGCCACCCAGGTCATCCGCTCCGATTACTGTTCGCTTCCTCTTCTCTCCAAGAAAAGCTCCTGTCAGTTCTTCGATATGCAAACTACTCCACTGGCGACCTTCCCAGCCAAGGGAGAGAGGAAGAACTCGTGGCAACAACAGGCACCTTGGAAAGAATGATGCCAGTTGTTTTTCCCAGAGCTCAGCATTGCTAGAAAGGTCAACACTTCACACTTCCTGTTCTCAGGACATGGACAGAGGAGTCACAGCCGACTGTAACTGCCTGATGGCCTCCTAACTTGGCAGATTGCTGGAGCCAGATTCTGGATCAGCAGTGCTGAGTCACCGCTCCAGTTTATGTCAATGGAGTGACAAGAAGGGTGCAGCGATGTAGACTTGAGTCTATTGACTCGGACTTGAGTCGGACTTAAGTTGTATCAATGACTTGACTCGGACTTGACTCGGCGATTGGAAAGGACTCGAAAGACTCGACTCGAGACTTGGAGCCTTTTACGACAAGTCAAATTTTATTCAGGTTTAAACCCATTTTCCCCATTAAATAGATAGGGACTCGCAACTCGCAACCAAAGACTCAGGACTGATGATCTTTGCATATTCTCACAACATTCATAGGTAGCCACGTTGGCTCATTTTTTAAAAAGCCAAAAGCCGTATTAGGGTAATAATGCATCTATTAGGACCAACTAAAATGTTACAAAGATTGGCCTGGCCTCTGCTGCTTCTTATGGGCTGGCAGGAGAACATGCCATAGCAGAGAGGTAAAGAAAAGCATTTTTTACTTACCTACTCTTCCACGCCATGGTCTCCAGTGGACCTACTCAGATCTGCCCCAGCCCTTTGGACTGAATGCGGTTGCTGAAGTTTCTCTCTCGGTCAAACTACTTGATGGAAATTGCTTTGGTGTTCCAATGGTTTTCTCTGCAGTGGCCACCCAGCATCTGAGCAGAGTCCTTTGCATCAGTTTGGTTGTGTGGCATCAATTACGTCTGCGCCAATGCCATCAGGACTGCCTACAGGAGCCCTGTTGGCCTCAGTGAACTTCGGACTTGGGTTTTAAAATATGCTAAATTTAAACATGATTTTGGACAACCTTTTTTTCTTTCCACCCTTTATTAGTGTAAGAGAAAAAAAATACAATCAACTTAAAAAACAACAACAGAAAAACGAGAAGAAAAAGAAGAAAATAAATATATTTTCAGCAATACTACATAGGTCTACATTTTTAAAACGTTACACAGATATAAATTTATAGCAATGTACACTATAAACCTAAATCCATAGACAATAAATACACTATGCATATATATCTAAAATGACTTCCAAATATCCACAAATATGCCCATTCGTAGTTGTCTATAAGCCATTTGCTGAAATGTTGATAATACTAAAAGGTTCTCAATCCACTGGGTTATGACAGGAGGGTACTTATCCTTTCAATGCTTTAATATAACTCTTTTAGCAACAGTGAGGGCACTGAGAGGCCATTTTCGTTGTTCCTCCGTTAATTTCCACGCTACAGGCAGATAGTTCAGAAGGACATACGTATCCGCAAATATCAGTGATTTCTGCAATATAACATTAATACAATTAATGATTTCTTCCCAGAAAAATTGTATTTCTAAACAAGTCCACATGATATGTGTAAGTGTTGCATTCTCTGCATTACAACACCAGCGTTTAGATTCTTTAATTAACCCTTTACTATGAAAATGCTGCAGTGTCCAATATATCCTGAGAAAAATTGTTGTTCAATTAATTGCTATCTAAGATCCATAGATATTGCAGACATGTTCAGAGCCATTTTCCATTAGTTATACAAAATAGGACAGTGCAGTTTTGCATTCTCTAAGTATCTGAGTATCATATTTATTAAGTGACATCAAGTATTTATAAAACAAATGTTGTAGGCTTCTTTTTCTCCATTGAATCTAAAAGTGCTTCTAAGAGTAAGGGAATCTAAGATATAGATAATGCCACTGGGCCAAATTTAAACTTTAATAAATGCCATAATTGTAAATACTGCATTACCATTCTGCCGATGACAGCAATTCATATGTACCTCTCAAACCGGGGAGCCCAATCCTGTGTAGGACCGTCACAACATGCAAAAGCATACCACGGCTGAATGCAGCTGGAGGGTGCCCGGAGCAAGGCAACATGTGCCCCCCCCTGCACTCCAAACCCGTAAGTGAGTGGATCGGACTCCAATCCACTCACTTTCGGGTTCGGAGCGCGGAGGGGTGCCGCATGACCTGAGGCGAGTGGGAGGGCCTTTCCCCCCCCCCCCCCGTGCAATCCTCTTAAGGAGGCTTGGTGCATCAGGAACAGTTGCAGCACAGTGTGTCGGGGACAGTTGCAGCATGCTGGGAAAAGCCTTCCCGCTCGCCTCCACCTGCATGTGTTTTTGTGTGCTGCAACTGTCCCCGATGTGCCGAGCCACCTTTGGAGGCTTGCATGGGGGAAAATTGCACCCACCTTGGCGGAGCAGCCAGACCTGCTCCTCCTCTTGCTATGCCATTGTTACGGCACTGCTGGAACCTATTCAGGTTCGGGCTGGCGGAGGACTCCTTGGGGTATAGGGACATTTGTCCCTTTACCCTGCATAATGGTCCAGCCATCCCAATGGGTCTCCTCTGATATGCACCGGCAAAATGACTGGGACAGAACCTGGGTCATTTGGAGCGTCGCTTGCGCCACCCTGGAGCAGTGCAGCGGCAGACACGCCGCTCCAACAGGAGACTGGATTGCACTGTAAGTTACTTAAGTTCAAGTACAGGGATGCTCTGTATCTTTTCTGCCTGGTCTGCCATGAAAACCTAATGCTGATTCATGGATGGCATACCTACTTACTCTCAAGCAAGTGAGGGGAGCAAGGATTCCTGGGACAATGTACGTAGCTGGCAATAGGGATGCATATATAGTTAGATGCTACAAATTCAGTAATTTATTTTGATTTGTCTGCCCTTGTTCACTCCAGCCCAGCATGCAAACTTCACCTGTTTAGTTGGGTGTTTGTGTGCTTTGCTCTTGAGATGCATCCCAGTTCCACCTGCTGGGCATTACTAGTTACTGCACCTAATTCGATTAAGGTTTTGCTTTGGGTCCATCTAGCCAAATTCAGGCAATTTCCAACAGCCTGTTTGTACCTTTCCTCCCCGCCCCCCCCCCCATTTGGTTTAATTCCTTTTCTTTTGGATTTTTAATTAACTAATTACATTTTTACTCTTTGCTTGTTTAGTCTATGTTTATGGGTAATTCAATAGATTGTCACCTGATTGCGTTTGCATATGCTATTGCTTTTATTTTTCATAAGAACCCCTGGAATTCAGTGCTGTTCTAGGAGGGGGGGGTTCCCACATGGTTCCCCTCTAGCTGGTCTCTGTAGCCTGGCATGACGGCAATGGATAGAAACTACTAGTTCCACCATTCAGCTGCTGACTCCCCCCCCCCATAAAGCTGCTAAAAAGGGAATGCGGGGAGCAGGAAAGAGCATGTGCACGCTAACCACTAGGAACTACTCCCCTCAGTAAGCCTGCTTTCTCATTGGTGCCTTCCCTGGCAGTATGCCTTACCTTAATTTGTTCATTCCAGGCAGATGGGGTTTAAATGAGGGGTTTTGTGATAAAAGCGGGGAATATATCTGCACTAATCAAAGGGTTATTGTATTAAATTATTTTTCATGCAATGCCATCCTGTTGTATGTGTAGAGGTGTATGTGTAGAGGTGGGTGAAATTAATTGTATGTGTAGAGGTGGGTGAATTGTATGTGTAGAGGTGGGTGAAATTAAGGTACATTGGAGGGGCATCGGCTTCCATTAGGCAATACAGTAGCCAGTAATTTAGCAGGGAGTTGAGAACACGAATGTCTTCCAGCTGGCAGAGAAGAACTCGTTCAAGATATGGGTCAGGTCTGAAGAGAACACTTATCTCACCCCAAATATTATCATGGCCATGGTGTGGTCAAGGGTGCACTCATGAGTTGGTAGTCATGGACTACATAAGATATACAGTGCTTAAATTACAGGAGACGGGGGGTCCATGGCCCCCTTATCTTTGTTCTACCCCTTCCCTTTTGCTACATGGAGCCATAATACAGTGAATTTTTTTGGGGGGGGGCGGTCTGGGACTTACAAGAGACGAGGATCACCTAGTGTAAACTTTCCTTCCTTCCTTCCTTCCTTCCTTCCTTCCTTCCTTCCTTCCTTCCTTCCTTCCTTCCGGATTTCAGAGTCTGAATCAAATTTAAAGGAGATCCAGAAAACACACACACACACACACACACACACACACACACACACACACACACTATCATCATCATCATCAATAATAATAATAATAATAATAATAAACTGTATTGATCTCAGATTGTCTCATAATTACAGTATACACACAACACAAACACAAACTGCATTCCCCGCTGAACTCTGTCAAAGTCTCATTTGTGCAGCATTGCTCTTCTTCAAATACTCACTACTACTACTACTACTACTACTACTACTACTACTAAATAATAATAATAATAATAATAATAATAATAATAATAATAATAATAATAATCCACAGTCCGCACCCGTTCCTCGACCACGGTCTTACACTAGCAATGTGCTCTCCTTCTTCCTCCAGGAAATAGAACTCAAGAGTTGAATGTGAAAAGAAAAGTCCTGTAGTAATCAAACAAAAACCCAGATGCCAAAATATGCCCACTCAAGAGTCACATAAAAGAGAACCAGACCATCATTCCACCCTTCTTTATCCCCAACCGTGCCGCTGAGCTGAGCCAAGCTGTTCCAGGTTTATAAAAATGAAACACCATTTGGATAACTCTTCCAAACTAGGTCTATGCAAAAAGCCTCCCAGCAGATACAAAAGGCAAAAGAGAATGAAAACATAAGTGGGCTCTAAGTGTGCCTTCTTTCTATACTGAAAGAGCCAGACGTCCTGGGGTCATTACAGCATTAGTTCGTCCCCCTGGTTGCCCTTCCCATATCCAGTTTTGCTCTGATAATGGAGGGTGTCTTTTGTGGGTGCCCAAGATCCCAGTTGCAATTTTTTGCCTTGTCTGCCTGCTGCAAAATCCGATTGAAAAGGCACAGGGAATGGTTGTGATTGTATGCTGATGGCTTTTAGCAGATGACTGGTTTTGGAAGTGAGTCCTTTTCATTTTCATTTTGCTTCCCCTACCCATGGCTTTTTGTACTCCCCATTATAATGCTATTGCTGGTGCGAATGATAATAAGAATGATTCTAGTTTAATTTGTAATTTTTGACATAATTACATGCTCGTCCTCTCTGACAAAGGCTGGATTTTAAATACAACTGGGTGAAATGTAAACATTTTGGGCAGCCGTTTCCATCGGCCACATTAGCACAGCCACGACATCGAGATATACACAGGCAGGCGCACCACAATATTTTTCTGTATTGGCGAAAGGATGACGTCTCTCCTTGCCCTAAGCGTGTGCCAGATTACTCATAAACCTGGACCATATGCCACTGCAATTTGTTGATGGGCCCAAGCTGTTTTGGTAGCTATAAAATCCAAGGGGATTAGAGAGGCTCGATCCGGGCTGGAAACAGAACAGCGGTGCCAGGGCAGCTGCTTTCTCTCCCCTTTCCGCTTCGTAATTTAGGTCAGCATTCAACAGAGAGCCCCAACAATGTGACTGAAAGATGCACAGCATACTGAGAGAGGAACTCTGCTTGTTGTGCCGACCCTTTACAGCGGGCAGCAGCACTTCTGTGACCAAACGCTGGGGTGGAAATGTGCAAAGGACAAAGAGTTCTTCCAGAAACACTCCACTTTCTGCTTGCCTGTTAGACAGAAAGGTGAATGGCCCCTTCTGCTCCACACAAACGGTTAACCCACCTGCAGTCTCCATTTCCCCCACCATTCTAGCTCTCAAATGGTCCTGATCATAAGGAACGTTTCTGATTTGAGGTCAAATGATGACACGTAGTATAGTAATAATAATAAATTTGAGCCTCTTTTTTTTCCTATTGCTTTTTATTTTTTGCCATGTTCCTTATTATCACCATCATATCACCAAGAACATGGGTTCCCATTCTTAAAAATAAATTCATTAAATATAATAATAATAATAATAATAATAATAATAATAATAATAATATTTATTTATTTATTTATTTATTTATTTTTCACATTTTTATACCGCCCTTCCTCCAAGGAGCTCAGAGTGGTGTACATATTTCCTCTCCTCCTTTTTGTCCTCACAACAACCCTGTGAGGTAGGTGGGGCTGAGAGATAGTGACTGGCCCAAGGTCACCCAGGAAGCTTTGTGGCTGAGCGGGGATTTGAACCTGGATCTTCCAGGTCTAAGTCCAACCCCCAAACCACTACACTAAGAATACCATTTGTATAGCACATTTGAGTGTTTACAGTGCTTCATGTGCATTAACTTGATGTTGGCCTTACAAGAATCCAGTAAGGTAAGTATTATTATCCCCATATTGCAGCTCGGGAAGACTGAGGCTGAGATTTATTTCTAAACTGTTTTTCCCAATGCTCATGGTGGCTTCAAATAAAAATGTAAAAATCTAGAACACCTATTCAAAAGTATAACCTAAACCCCATAATTATGGCAATGACAATCATGGTATTCTCCAGATGGTTTGCCCTGGATTCTTTGTCATTTACGTCCAATTCTCATATTACCCAAGGTGACGTTCAGCTGTCATTTTCTTTTTCAGGATGGTGAACCTTTCTTCTGTATGCACCATGCATTGTGAGCTGTGGCATTTATCATGTTCTAAAACTTTAATTTTCATAAGGTCTTCAAGAAAAAAAAGCCAAATAATTTAGAGCAGGGGTTCTCTATCTTTGGAGGCCTGGGTACCCCCCATCACAGTCCAATTTTCTGAAGTATCCCTGCTAATTAATTGGATTAATCAATTAATTAATTAGCTAATCATTAAATAAAAAGTACTAAAGCAATTTTAAATGTGAAAAAATGTCTTACTTAACTCTGTGTGTGTGTGTGTGTGTGTGTGTGTGTGAGAGAGAGAGAGAGAGAGAGAGAGAGAGAGACAGACAGACAGACAGACAGACAGACAGGGGGGGATTGCATTTAATTTCTAATTAACAAGTGATTAACTACTGATTGATGCTGATAAGGGGCAGGCTCTGGCGTACCCCCTGCCTTTGGTCTGCGTACCCCTAGAGGTACTCGTAGCACAGGTTGAGAACCCCTGATTTAGAGTTTTTTGAAAGCATGTGTAACAATCATGTTTGAATTCTTTATGTGAGTTTTATAAAGCACCTATTATACAATTCATGCAATATGATTTTTCATTGAATTTCAGTTTAAAGTGATAGCTATACTATCTTATATCATACCATAAATATATCTGGAATGGAGGTCTGGTCATTCAAAATCAAACCAGGGCCACTGGCTTAATAGACAGCAAGACAACAGGGGCGTCTTGTTGAAAACTTTCCATTCATTTCCATTCATTCACATGCAGTATTTTCAGATCACAGGGTTTGATCTGAAGTTTCAAGATTTTAGCTTCTGCAGGGTCTGCAGGGGACAGAGTAAAATCTAGGGAGCGGCAGAACTAAGGGGACAGACTATCTTCTGCTTGACCTGAGTGATGCTGCTATTTGCTCCACCATCTACGTCCCACGTCAGGCGTCATCCCTGAGGCACAAGGCACAGCCAGGTTCTTCCCCTGCCCTGACCAACCACTTACCATCCATTGCCTCTGCCAGACATCACTGGGCTCTTCACAGAGGTGAAACTAGACTGGAGCGGAGGCAAGTAGTTCTGCAAGACTCTGTTATACTGGAGTCAGCAGCCCCTCCCCTTTGCTGTTGGAGCCATTCCGGCAGCGACAGGGGAGTGTCCTGCGTGTTGCCATTGCCGCCAGAATGGCTCCAACAGCAAGGGGGAGGGGCCGCTGACTCCGGTGTAACAGAGTCTTGCAGAACTACTTGCCTCTGCTCCAGTCTAGCTACGCCACTGGCTCTTCATCTATCCCACCAGGCTCTACCCCTTGCGTCTCAGGGTATGAGAAGCTTAGGAGACTTGTATCTGATGGAGTGGGCTGTAGTCCACAAAAGTGGGTGCTGCAATGAATTTGTTAATCTTTCAAGTGCCACAGGACTCTTGTTTTTGCTGCTAGGGCCTAACATGGCTGCCCTGCAGAAGACTTGGCAACTCTATTCACATCTTCGCACCACTGAAACGAATGGAGATTATTCACATGTTCATCTATTTCTCCATCCTCATTGATGGGCATCTCATTTTGATGTGTTTTCTTTATGTCCTTCATAGCCATGGTGTCTTCCTGGTGCCATGAAGGCAAAAGTTCACTTTGTGCACTCCAGGGACGTCACTGGCCTTTTCGCCCGAAATACACTGATCACAAACATGGACCAAAACCTACTTCTCTTTCTTTGAAGCAACCATGGAATGTTATTTATTACTGTTTATTATTTTTATCATTACGTAGCTCCATTAATGCTTTACAGAATGACATAAGCAAAAGATGGTCCCTGCCCCAAGGAACTGACAATCTAAATATAGATGTGTAGCATGGGCAGCTTGAAGGACAACAGAGAGATGTGAGAAAGGAAGAAGCAAAGTTGACGCAAGGATACGAAGGGATCGACAGGAGCACAGAGCGGTGGGGAGCTCCCGTCAGCTTGTCTCAAAATTTGGTTGATTTTTCCAGGATTTCACAAAGAAGTCATGGAAAAAGTCTTTCCAATCTTTCCCAAGAAAGCTTGGAAAGTCTACCAAGCCCAGGAGATTGTGGCAGCCTAGCCCTTTCTTGCACTTCTCTCGTCCTAAAGCATACCCTGGCAAAGAGATGGGGGCGCTGCCAATGAGCGCTGGTGTGGAGGGCTTCCGTCAGCATCCAAGTCCCCCTCTTTAAGGCATTCATAATTTATTCTGAACATGCTCAAGGTTGCTGCCAGGATGCCTAGGACATGGTGTTCACTCTGCTCAATGAACTGAGTTGGGATGCTGGGAATTCCACTTCCCAGGCTCCCCAGTAGCAATGGATTCTTCTGAGAATTCAAGAGAATTTGGGCCTGGCTCTCAATTACGTGCACCGGTGTTGGATAGAATTGTGCTGTCCATAACTCTAGTTACAAACTAATAGGTGGGCCTTGGGATTTCTCCCTCTCACAAGAAGTTGACTGTTTGACCTGTGCAGATAACACTATTGTGCTTATTATGAAGCATAAAAAGTTACCAAAATGAAGTGCTTAAAAGCCATTGCTGTTTTTTTGTTGTGTTTTTTTTCAATCACGAATCTACCCCAGATCGGGGTTTGAACTTGCTGTGAATTATCTCTTGTTGTTGTTCAGTCGTTAAGTCGTGTCCGACCCTTCGTGATCTCATGAACCATATCCCGCCAGGCCTTCCTGTCCTCCACTATCTTCCTGAGTTCGCTCATTTTCATGTTCATTGCATCGGTGATGCTGTCTAACCATCTCATCCTTTGCCTTCCCCTTCTCCTTTTGCCTTCAATCTTTCCCAGCATCAGAGTCTTCTCCAGAGAGTCCTCTCTTCGCATTAGGTGTCCAAAATATTTGAGTGTCAGCCTCAGGACCTGTCCTTCCAGGGAACAGTCAGGGTTGATTTCCTTTAGGATTGACTGATTTGATCTCCTAGCAGTCCAAGGGACTCTCAGGAGTCTTCTCCAGCACCACAGTTCGAAAGCATCTATTCTTCGGCGCTCAGCCTTCCTTATGGTCCAACTCTCGCAACCATACATTGCTACTGGGAACACCATCGCCCTGACTATGCGAACTTTTGTTGGCATGGTGATATCTCTGCTTTTTATTATACTGTCTAAGTTTGCCATAGCTTTCCTTCCAAGGAGTAAGCGTCTTTTAATTTCATGGCTGCTGTCTCGGTCTGCAGTGATCTTGGAGCCCAGAAAAGTAAAATCTGTTACTGCTTCCATTTCTGCCCCTTCTATTTGCCAGGAATTGATGGGACCAGATGCCATGATCTTAGTTTTATTAATGTTGAGTTTCAAGCCAACTTTTGCACTCTCCTCTTTCACTCTCATCAAGAGGCTCTTTAGTTCTTCTTCACTTTCTGCCATTAGGGTGGTATCGTCTGCATATCTGAGGTTGTTGATATTTCTCCCGGCAATCTTGATTCCGGCTTGCGATTCATTCAGCCCTGCATTTCTCATAATGTTCTCTGCATATAAGTTAAATAGGCAGGGTGACAATATACAGCCTTGCCGTACTCCCTTCCCAATTTTGAACCAATCGGTTGTTCCATGGCCGGTTCGAACTGTTGCTTCTTGACCCGCATACAGGTTTCTCAGGAGACAGGTAAGGTGGTCTGGTACCCCCATCTCTTTAAGAATTTGCCACAGTTTGTTGTGATCCACACAATCAAAGGCTTTTGCGTAGTCAATGAAGCAGAAGTAGGTGTTTTTTTGGAACTCTCGTGCTTTCTCCATGAGAATTATCTCTAGGTAAAGGTAAAGGTGACCCCTGACAATTAAGTCCAGTCGTGTCCGACTCTAGGGTGTGGTGCTCATCCCCATTTCAAAGCCGAAGAGCCAGCGTTGTCTGAAGATGCCTCCGTGGTCATGTGGCCGGCATGACTCTCCTTGCCGCAGCGCATAGCATGCAGCTGGAACACGGAGCGCTGTTTACCTTCCCGCAAGCGGTACCTATTTATCTACTCACATTAACATGCTTTGGAACTGCTAGGTTGGCAGAAGCTGGCCAAGCAACGAGAGCTCACCCCGTCGCGGATTCGAACTGCCGACCTTTCGATCAACAGCTCATGTTTCAGCGGTTTAACCCACTGCGCCACCCGCTGCCACCACATAATTCAATAAGAGAAAACTCTCTTTGCCGTTTGCCCACTGCAACATAAAATGGTGCTCCCTGGATTCCATCTTTTCATTTTTCTTTTTTTTTTCTGATCTTTTCCTGTTGCTGCCTGTTTCTTTCTCTCCCACTGGGGTTTTCTCTCTTGATGGGGTGAGCAGAGGTGGGACAAGTCTTGTATTTGAATGGCGCTTTACAACTTTTATAATGCCACTTTCCTCCCAAAGATGACAATGTTGCAGAAAATATTGCTTACGGAGTTTAAAGCATCTTTTCATTGCTCCTGATTTTTTTCCCTTTTTTTGGAAATGAAAATGATTTAGTTGTTTTCTGCTTCGACCGTGTTGCCTTCTTGGCAGCGAGCATGCTAAATTATTTAAAGACACTGATAGTAGACAATAGATATGTTTTCCCCCATCTGTGTCGGTAGTACCCTGGCTCCCGATTGCATTCAATTTCATTATTATAACAGCACCTCTTAAAAACAATTGCCTTGGCTCCGCAGGATAGTTTTATAATGAGAGGAGAAGGGTACTTAATGGATACATGAGTCAGAGATGAACAGCTTCTCAGGCCTAACAACAAAGCAAGGGAATAGTATGTCTGAAACAAAGCTTGCCCACATGTTTCAACGAAGGGTACACTCTCAACACAATGCACTCAGTTCTATATAGAAATCCAATTGTTGAAAAAACAACAAAGAAAAAAACTTCATGCAAGCCCTTTGAACATGCGTCAGATACAGCTTAGCGTGGCAGTAATGGAAATGTGCAGAGTTTATCGTACAATATCTATAAAATGATTAATTCCCTAAGTGTGACGGGAAGGTTTTTTTTTTTCCATTCTCTGTGTCTCAGCCCTCACCCCCTGCTGAGATGTTCTCGATTACAAAGCAAAATACATGAACTGTGCCCAACTTTAAAAATTGATTTTGGGACGGATGCCAGACCAGATGGTTGGAAAACCTAAATACCATTGATTTATCTCGCCCACTTTGTGAAGCAATATTAGAGACAATGGACCTTATCAGAAGGAATGAGAATAAACAATGGAATGCAGACTCAATACAGAATTAACAACCAAAGCTTAGCAGATTTTATTATGCTATGATTAATTCAGAATTTATGAACATGCTAACTAGGAGTGGAACACGGTTAGCTTTACCTAATGGAATTGAAGCCAGGATGTATTCGGTCTTCCATCCCGTCATTTCCAATTTGTGTGGAACCACAGTAGAACAATACATGCTCTGAACAGAGATTTGAGAGGGGAGGGGGATCCCAAAGACTTGGTTGAATTGGGTTATCAGCTAAAGCCTTGGACCACAACCCAGGATGGAGCTAGACACACTGAAAACCATCATTGTCAGCAGCCATTGTTGAGAGAAAATCTTCTAACAGCAAAGTTGACACATTTTGTTTTGTGGGGCTGCAAGGGAAGAGCACCTTCAGCCCCCCCTTGGTTCTCCTCTGCAAGCCTCCTGTGATCTGTGTTTAACAAGGACTTGGAGGCCTTGTCCAAAAGATGCCACATGTACAGGACCAGCCAACCCAGGACACCGACTGGAAGGCTCAAGTTGAGTTGAGGGGGGTGCAGCAAGCTGGTGAGGGGCACCACACACCTTGCGTCTGCCCGCCACTTGCCGAGCCAGCTCTCCGATCCTCACTGGGCACACAGCAGTCCACCTCTTTCCCCAGCATCTCTAGAGGAAGGAGGAGGGGAAAGACAGCTGTTGCCATCACCCACCACCACTTCTGTGCCCACATCTGGCTGCTTGGGCACACAGCTGGATGTGGGCAAGGAGGGTGAGCGGTGACAATCTGGAGCCTGGCTTCCTTACCTGGAACATCAGTGCCCCCTCCTCCTTCCTCTGTTCCTCCACACAGGAAGAGCAGAGCATGCTGAGATTTGAAATAAGATGAACATGGAGGAAGGAGGTGGCACCAGAGCTCCAGGTAAGGGGGCAGTCTCCAGATTGCCATGCCTGGCAAGGAGAGTGAGGAGGAGATGGCAGCATGTGGAGAAGGGCAGAATTGGATGGCCTCAGGCGGCACCAGAGCATCAACTGGGCCTGTACGTATGTAGACATTATTCCGCTGCCCGACAATAGCAATTTCTCATCAGGTTGGTCATGCTTAGGATGCACAGACACTGTCCCAGTGGTCGGTGTAGCATCGCAAGATCTGCTAAGGCAAATTCTGAAACAAATTAGGAGTTCGTCATTTATTTATTTATCTATCTACAGTATCTGGGCATTTGCTTCCTTTCTACCACCTGAGAGATCCTCAAGGCAGCTCAATCACACTGGGTTAAAAACACACAGCCAAATCCTGTGTAAGGATCCGGTGGCGGATCCTTACACAGGATTTGGACGTCCAGACTGCCATGCGGTGGTCCAGAGGTCTACTCAGGGAAGGGGACATTCGTCTATTGGTCCGGCCCTCCATAACAGTCCCAGTTTCTCATGTGGCCCCGTAGGAAAATTAATTGCCCGCCTCTGCTCTATGGTGTGGCCCATCCGAAGAGAATGGTAATGTGTGGGTTCCATAATGTGTGGGTTCCAACCACAGAAGAAGAATCTCTCTCTCTCTCCCCCTCTGTGTGTGTGTGTGTGTGTGTGTGTGTGTGTGTGTGTGTGTGTGTGTGTTGGGGGGGGGAGCTGAATCCAAGGGAAAGACCCATGTAGCTGGGCAGGTACCACTCTACTCCTTCCCATGTTTTTTAGAAGAAGAGGAAGCAGGAGAGCCAGATGTGCGGCCTGCTTGCTTGCTTGGCTGGGTGTTGGTGGCCAGCAGCAAAGGTGGCAAGAAAGTGCAAGGGGCACGCAGCCCCCCCCGCCAGTCCACCACCTCCCTCCAGTCTGCTGCTTGAAGTGGCTGCTCCAGTCCAGCTCATGAGCAGGCCAAGCAGGCAGCGCAGACCATTTTAAGCGAAGCGAACCAGTGTTCTGACTCGTATGTTCAATCGGTACCAACTTAGGCTTTGTTTTACACTTTCTCGGAGTGTCACTGAGAGTGCAGATCTGAGCACTCAGCCACCTAACGGTACACAAACAATCTTTAACTGCCTTACCTTTCCAAATGTTTGCCGCATCCACCATCTCTGTGGAATCATAATTCATCCCTGGTTAACGGCTGTTAGCAATGCAGGGAAATAGATTTTCTGATGGAAATGTTTAAGGCCTGTTATTTGTGAGAGGTACTGACAAGCTTGTATATAATGAATTTAGCCCGGCCTCACTTCATTTACCATGGCTAACATATACAATAAAAAAGGGAGTTGATGGCCCAAGGCCCCCATGCATGAACATCTCATTATAATAGCAGAGCCTTTTTATTTTTATTGGAAATTGTAACTACACCGTGGTGTGTTAATTTTCAGTGATGTAACAAAAGAAGTTGCACGTTCTTGGAAGAAAGAAACATCATTAGGACACCTTAAAAGAAAAGTAGTTTAAAAAACTGGTTGTGGTTTGATTTTATGGGGCTGATAATTTGGGTAAAATTTTTGTTAGTTCCTAGATGTTTTGGAATCAAAACGTTTGAATAGACATTCAGGGCTTTTTGCAGCCTCTCAGTTTATTGCTCACAGAATGAACAGTTGTTACTCAGTTGTGGAGGATCCAAACAGCTTTTCCCCCACCCAGCACGTCTGTTGCGGGAAATTTTGTTTTTAGCAACAAATTGTGATACTTTGTTGCTGGGGAAAATATGCCTTTTTTTTTAGATGCATAGTGAACGTGGAACACGAACAAGCCTACACACAGACAATTTGTTCACAGAACATACAAACAGGTAACACTGCCTTTTGTAGAGTCAGATCCCTACTTCATGTAGCTCAGTTTTGACTGCACTGATCGCTTCAAACAGGTTTTCCTCAGCCCAAGTTGCCCGGGAATCCACCTGGGATCTTCTACATGCAGAGCAGAAGAAGCTCAACCACTCTTCTAAGCCCTCTGTTGAGTGTGTGCTCCTGGTGGCAACCCCAGGTTGATGGCCATAGACTGGGCTGAAGTCACCAACGAGGAGACTGCTAATTTACAAGTAGATCCCTTTTGTAACCAAAGAAAAAGTGCCTTACAAGTACAGGTAGAGTATCTGTTTGGGATGGGAAGTTGTCTGGATTTTGGAATATTTGCATAAGTATAATGTGATATCTTGGGGATGGGACCCAAGTCTAAACACAAAATTCATTTATGTCTCATATACGCCTTATACAGGAGGTGTGGCCTAGAGGTTGAGCCAGTGCCCTGCCTGAAGAAGCTAAGCATGGTCGACCTCAGTTCTTGCTTGGATGGGAGACGGAAGCTGCTGATAGACCTCGCAAAGACACTGAGAAGGCAGCGTGAGAGCGTGGAATGAGGAGGAGTCAGCTGCTAGAGAGATAACATCTTGACAACCATTCAAGGGCGAAACTGTGAAGCTTGGAAGTGCAGAGCCCAAGCCAGAAGGAGGGCTGCACTCGGAAGGGAAACATCTTGTGTATGGAAGGTTCTATATATGAATAGAACAATATTGTAAAGACCCTTATCGGGTCTAGGATAGCCTGCCTATGTAAACCGCCTTGAATAAATCTGATGAGAAATCTGATGATGAGAAAGGCGGTATATAAATACAGTAAATAAATGCACATAGCTTGAAGGTAATTTTATACAATATTTTTAATAATTTTGTGCCCTAGCATGCCTTGCGCTATGCCAGCCAGGTGCTGGAAAAAGTTTTTTTTAAAAAGTCATAGCCCCCAAAATGTCTGGATTTCAGAATAGTCTGGATTTCGGATGTCCGGATAAGGGGTAATCAACCTGTATAGCCAGAGAACTTTGTAGCAACTACAAAGAAACGAATCATATGAATTCCACACAACAGTTATTCCAGCTAAGGTCAACAATAATGGCATACCTTCCCTAACTGGCTCCGAGACTCACATCTTCCAGCTGGATTTGGAAAATGAATATATGAGTAAATGTTGACTTTGGCTATATGAACACCTGCTTTGGGGATCAATATGCCACAGCTGCTTTTCTGGCAAGGCCAACTTCTAGCAGAGTATGACATTTGAAAAATGTGAACTTCTGAGTCTATCAAAGGGAAGAATTTGTTCAGAACGGTGTTTGCATGGATCTGACAGCAGCGCTTCTCCCCCATGTTTCTCTGGAGAAGAAAACATTTCTAACTAATATACCATATGAATATTTGTCGTTTGATCGGAGACACTGCCAAAAGGGCTGGAAAAAATCATGGCTGAGGAGGCTGCTCCATTGGGGCCATTGCAAAGAGATTTCCGCGTGAAAACTATCAGTGCTTTCAGTTTAAACCACAGAACAAAACATTTAAATAAAGTCAACAGGACATGTTGAGTGGCACTCCCGGGCAGACTGAAATTTTGCTTGCCATGGAAGTCCCCAGACAGAGAATCTGGAAATGGAAGCCATACCTCAGCCACACACCACCTAACCTTAGTTCTCAAGGATAAATTAATAAGGCTATCACCCTAATTAATTCATGATATACATTTTAATTGATTAGTCAATGAAATCTTCATAAATCTCCATATGAATAGAAGGCAGGTTTTGAAGAAAAATGGAGCACAGAGCAATCCTATGCATACTTACCCAGCAGTGAATCCCATTGATTTCAGTGAGACTTGATTCAGAGGTAACAGTGTATGTACCATTGTAGCTGTACAGTACTTTGTTTTTGGACGATGGACATTTATGATGCAGCAGGCACCATCTTAGAAGAGGCATTCCCTCCCTTCAACACAGGTGGAAGGCAAAAGTTGCCCTTTCTCTCTGAGCACCATCTCTGCGCACCGCCTGGGAGTATACTGGCCCCAATGACTTCTGGGTAGGAAGTTTTGTCCCCTCCCCTCCCAAGCAGCCAACAGGAGAAAAACGTTGGCTGCCATGGGATTTGTGGCAGTCGAAGAATCCCCTTTGAAAATCTTGAGTCTCAGCGTGATCCAAGATTTTCTTGACATTGAGCAAAGAACATCTCAGGTCACCACACAGCTTGAGATGGGGCAGCCGCAGCTCAGTTACAGCACAGGGCAAGTGGGGCTCCTGGCACAAGTTTGGGTAGACCTGCCTACTGATGCTACCACTGAATATGTTCACCTCTTATGACCCTGTGTGCATACCTGTAAATGAAAATGCATTCTTCAGTTGCATTGCGCATCCTCTATCAATACATTTCCCTGTGGGCAAAGAAACCTATCTCAGCACACTTTTATAGATACCAAAATGTTTTCCTCTATCTAATTTCCCAAACTTCAATCTTAGGAAAAACTCAACATAGTTATATGTTCTGAAAATTTCCTGCCTAGCTGCAGAATCAGATGCAGGTTTTACATTCCTCTTTAAGAAAATATAAAAAAGAAAAGAAATGGAATTTGCAGGTTTCGATTCTGTTTGCATAATTGGATCTTTAAATCCAAAACGTGTTCAGTCTTTGCTGTGAAGGTTGTCACAGGAGAAGTGCTCGGCAATAGTTGAATAATTACGTGAACCAACCGTCTGAAGTAGATTACAGCAGAGTCATCACTGACAGGCATGCTCGGCTTAAGTGCTTAATGGACATCATAGCCACAGTTAAAAGGCTTTTTTTGTTCTGTTTTGTTTTCTAATTTTACCCTGCTGAAAAGAAGAAAGCTGGGGGGGGGGGAAGCAGGGTTGGAATAAAGCCACTGGACTGACCAAGCCTGAAATCAATGCCAGGAGTCTGATCTTCTGTCTTTCCCTTGCCAGCAGAACAGCTCCTCCTGCACTCAACGACTGATCTCAATGACCGCACACTGCGCCATCCAGATACTGCTGCCCATGTGACCTCAGCCTGGCCCCAATAAGGAGTTTTGTGGTTCAATCCTACGGAGCCTTAGCGCTGGCAGAAGCAGTCGTAAATGTACTGGAAAGCATGTTGCGTTAGCATTCCAGGAAGTAGCGCCGGCGGGGAGGTCCATTGTCCTTCTGGTGCCACTGCAAGAGGGAGTGCACGCTGGAGCAGCTAAGTTCCCCCTGGGCAACGCTGGGGCAGGGAGAGAGTGGGGAGGGGGCGGAACTTGGTGGAGAAAGGGCGCTGATGGGGGCAGGCGGATTGGGCCTGGGAGGGGGTGGGATCAGTGGCACGGGCACATGCCAAATCCTATCTGCCTTCCCGGGCCTGTTTTCCCTACACTGGGTCTCTCGGATTTGCACCTGCCATATTGCATGCGCAGATCCAAGCAGATACGTTCCCTTACCTCAAGGTGACCTCCAGCCTCCTACTTACTGCGCATGATGCAGTGTAGTCTATATTATAACCTATAACAGGTGTCGGAAGAGAGTTTCAGCACCACCTTTGTCTTTCACTAGAGCCCCTGACTTGAGCCAGGTGCAAAGTACTGGAAAAGTACATTCAGACATACATGCTTAGTCCCGGAATTTATTTTCAGTACCAGAATGAAACTCACTGACCTTTAATGCAAAACTCCATTCCTGTTTTTTCCTCCAAGCTTTTTTCTTTTCATCAGTCTAAGTTAGAACAAAAGCCTTTTAATTGTTATTCTTGTTAATCAATTGAGAGCGTGTAACTTTTGACCTGCTATGGATCACCCAGAGATCTATAGTAGATCGCAACCTACTGTCTGTCCACTCCTGAACTATCGCATTGCGGTGCCATATAGCGTGATGAGACACGAAGGAGGGAACTCACACACTGCCCGGCACTGTCAAGGCTAGGGGAGCTCAAGTAATTTGGTTCTTTCTGTTCTTCGCCTTTTCAAGTGGATGCCCAGCATTGTCACATCTGAAAATATGTAAGTGGATAAAAATGATGTTTAGACAAAGCATTTGAGAAAATTACCCTCTAAAGAAGCGCAATAACCCAAGCGCCATGTGTTCATTGCTCACATAAAGAAGCCAATTAAATACCCGGTGAATTTGCAGCACAGTGCACACCTGCAAAGCCCCTATTTCTAGCTAATTACGGCCATCTTGTAAATGGGATGATTCATAATAGAATTGTAAGGGGTGTTGGATGGACTGCTAGCAAGGCGATAACACAACCATTATTCCTGGAGTGCAACTTAGCTTCTTGCTCATGTACAGATGCGTCGAGGCTCTCAAAACTTGCTCAACAACTGTGAAATTGAATTGTACCAGGACTGAAGGCTGAAACTTCGGTCAAAGGGGATGGGCCGAGCCAAATGTTCGTGGGTTTCAATTTTCATGTTGAAATGTCTATGTTCGATGAGGGAGAATCTTCTGTTGAACAGCTAAGCAAATTACTCAAAAATGGAAAGTGTTGATTTGCTTTTCATTCAAGTTGACACAAATCATAGCTCAGAGGGGGTTGTGGGAAAGCCCCCAAAGGCCGTTTCTTTTTAAAGAGGCTTATCTCTTCAGCAGGGGGAATTGCTTCAGCAAAAATAACTCCTGCTGTATATGTACTTCTCTCCATCATCATTATCATCATCATCACCATCATCATCATTGCCATCATCATCACCAATTCAGCAGTGTCCAAGTACATTTGCAGATGCTTATAAGCCAAATAAATTTTCATAAGCCATGGGGTTTCTGCCCCATGGAGATTCCAAGCTAAATGTTGACAGCGGGAGAAATGACTGAGGAAGGGAAGGAACAAGAAGAACAAAGGATGAATGTAAGCAAATGTAGGTACTCCACATGCTTAGGTTCCATTTCAATTGGGGATGAAGTTTTGAGATGGGATTTGAAAGAAGAGAGGGGACTGGCATGATACAGTTTTGGAACGGAAGGATAGGTATAAAGGTCTGCAAGGGAAAATGGTCATTCAAGAGAGAAGGAGTTCGAGGGTGGAGACTGAAAGGGCATAAAGAGAGTAGCAAAGTTCAGGAACAGGGCTGTATTGGCAAATAAGGGCTGAAAGGTAAAATGACCCATTCATCCTGTATAAAAAAATGGAAGCTGGGATGTATCTTTCTTGTACATATTAATTCTGTAGTTCTTTTAGAGGAGTGGGAAAATAAGCCTAAATCACATACAAATTAAAACAGAAAAGCTGCATTTGTAACAGCTTGTGAAAATGCAATCAAATGAGCACTTGCCCACTTGTGCCTAGAAAAGAGAGACGGACTCTGTTGTTCCATGATTCCAGCATACATATTGCAAGAGTGAAAGCCATGAATAAATTCTGTTTTATGTGCCCAAGTGAGCTTCCAAACAGCTCTCCCAAAATATGTTTACAAAGGGTCTCTGTAAATGTAGGCTTCCTGAAAACTCGCCATGTTTTAATTGTTAATCTAGGTTTTAAAGTGGTATACTTCAAAGAGGGAACAATGGCTGTTTGATCATAAAAGGCTTGATGTTGAAGAGCTTCGCTTGTGTATTTCATTGTTTGCAAATATTCAAACAGAGGGATTGGATGAATGTGTGCCAGCGAGAGAGACAGGAGTGCTGAGAGAGTTGTGCAAGGTGACACTTTCAAGAAACTCAAATCTGTGCCTTGAAACTTCAGAGTAATGAAGTAAAGAGTAAACCTTGCCCCAGACTGCCCCAGAGGATGTGTCTGGTTTAAGACACGAAAAGTCGGGCTTTTCTCTATCAGTACTGACTTTTAATAATCTCTGTTTTGTCTGGGACTGGCTGCTGTCAAACCTAGATTAAATTGTCATTGTTTTAGTCAGCTAGATCGCGGTTTTAGCCGTGAATAAGACCTTGTTACCCGTTTTACCCTCTTCGATAAGTTTAAAGAGTAAACCTTTGGGAGAAAAATGGTTTGCAATCCCTCAAGTGCACCCTAGTTTTTTTAAAAAAACAAAAACCCAAGAAGATACTAAGGGTATATGCACATGTTTGCCAAGTTGACTTCCTTCCATGCAAGAGGGACCAATTGCCCGGCCCTCAGTCAACAAGCCAACAAAGGGTGAATTTCTCCACCACCCTCTTCAATTTGGAAAAGAATCATCATCTACAGTAGTAGTAACACATGCTTGTCTGTGCTACATAGATACAATTCTGTCAGTAAGGCAATAGCCAGGGGGGGGGTGGCGGCAGTGCGGTAAGTGCTGCATGGCATTACACAGAAGGCAGCGCTTCCGGACTGGCTCCGATGGTGAGTGGGAGGGGCCACTTTGCACCTCCGTGTAATGCTGTGCAGCACTTACCATGCCACCGCCCTTCTGAAGTAAGGGTTAGTGATGGCAAGACTCACTGGCATCACTGCAGGGGGGCGGAACTCTAAGTTCCGCCACGGTCAGACCCTCCGTTACACGGCAGTGGAGCCGGCAGCAGCGGGGGGGTGGGTACGAATTTGGGGTTATTAGGGCGGCGAGCGCGCCCTTGCTATAGTGCCCTTCAGATGTTACTCAGATAGGGCACTTACTCTTTAGATGCTTCTTCTGAAAATGTCCAAATCCACCCTTTGATATCACAGGCAGCCAGATCCTGCCTAAGATGCGGTGGCCGGCATTAAGACGGGATCCAGGCTCTGCCAGTAAATGTGTGATATAATCTTCCTTTCCTGGTGTCACAAAAGTACCTTATGGCACTTTTGGCCAGCGGAACGCTCACTCTCTCTGCCGGCCTAAATCTGCGTAGGATTGTGCAGTAAGACATGGACTTAATTTATGCCAAACATTCAGCCTGAGTTGCTTGAATTATGGAATTTAGCTGGAAGATACGATGCTTGACATAAAGTTTTATTTAAGATCTTATGAATTGTACCAGATAGTGCCATTGTTCTAATGAGATGTTTTATGTATTTTTCTATAAAAAGATTACGCTTAAAGTCCAATTGAAAAGGTAAATGTCTCGCCTTTTGCTCTGAGTGGTGCCTAAGTAGTGGAACAGCAAGATATTGCTGCTGCCATTCAACTCTGGTGAAGAAGTGAAACATGGGAAGCTGCAGTGGCGTCGCTGCAGGGAGGGCGGAGCTCTAAGTTCCACCCACGGTCTGACCCTCCGTTACACCGGTGCACGAAATGGCCCTGCCCCCTCGCCTTCAGAACCATTCAAGGTGGTGAAAGCAACGCGCAGCGTTGCTTTCACCACCTTGAATGGTTCCGAAGGTGAGGGGGCAGGGCCACTTCGTGCACCGGTGTAACGGAGGGAAGGACCGCGGTGGAACGTAGAGCTCCGCCCCCTGCAGCGACGCCAGTGGGAAGCTGCTGCCTGACACTGAGTCAGCCCATCCAGTTGATGCTGACTGACAGCAGCTCAGGACTCTTTCTTTCCCCTACCTGGAGATGCTGGGATCCCCCCCCCCGGGGACCTTCTGCATGTAAAGGCTGTGCCTGCACTGAGCGACAGCCCCTCCCCTGTGATCCACAGCGTGCCGAGAGGGGACAGGCCACTAGAGCGTGGCTATTCTGCCTCTCAGAATTCTCCTGATGCTGAAAGCAAGAACATTGTGAATGTGGTTTGCAAATGTAACAGCAGCAGCAGCAGCAGCAGTTCTGGTGCCTGCATCAAATAGGCAATAACATGCCCTGTACTACAACTAGCCAAGATAGGAGTCGTTCGAATTCCTTCCAGTGAAATCCACCCTGAGTTTCTCCAACGTGAAGAAAGGGAGCGTGTTTCTCCCAAATGTTTCCGTCTGCACTGGAATTCAAGCCAGGCTGCCGCTACGTGCTTCCAGGGCACTGCCACAAGTAGTGAGAAGTGCAGTATACGTGCTAGTGTTTCCCAGAGGCTCCGCCGGTGTCAGTAAGTTGGCGGCAGGGGCGTGTCATGGGTGAGGAGGGGGAGAGACAGGTGGCTCTTGGCAGCACCTATCCTATCCCCTCTTTTCTAACCTGCCCTGCCCCTTTTCTCTCCTTGGACTTATGCCTACTATATAGCTGGTATGGGCCTGAGGAGACCCATAGGCCACCAGGAGGCCTACGCAGAGGTAAGTAGAAAATGTTTTTACCTACCTCTGGCAGGTCTCGATATAGCCCCACCCCCACTGTCGGATGCAGCATACGCTCCATCAGCACTGCTGCATTGTCAGTAATGGTGGGGGATAAGATTGGGCAGTCAGTCAGGGTGTCCTGCATGCACTGGCGTCGCTGGAGGTGGGGCGGAAAGCTAAGTTCTGCAGCTTTCCGCCCCACCATTACTCTCCGGTATGAGGCGCATCGCCCCCTCCTCATAGGAGCCCGTCAGCGGAGAGAAAGCAACTCTCCTACGCGTTGCTTTCTCTCCGCTGACGGGCTCGTATGATAAGGGGGCGGGGCGCCTCCTACCGGAGAGTAACGGTGGGGCGGAAAGCTGCAGAACGTAGCTTTCCGTCCCACCTCCAGCGACGCCAGTGCCTGCAAGCCTTGTTCTTATTCACAAGTACTTGTGAGAATGAAAATGCATGACGCTTGTTGAGACAAACATTTGAAGAATGCTCCCGAGTTCTAGCACAATCCATTCCCCTCACATGAGCAGAGCCCTGGGCCATAGACACTTGGGGCTCGAGGGGCCTGCAGGCATGTTGGGGGCAAGGGGAGGATGCTTCTAGGGGAGGTGATCCCATTGAAAGATCTGGGATTATATATGGGATTCTCTTTGGCAGAGGTTCTCAGTCAGAGGTACTTGTACCAGCAGTGGTACTTTGGCCAATTGTTAGTGGTACATGGCCCCGTCGTCCCGCCAGAACCCTGCTCTAACGTGGCACTTTTGGTGCCACGTTTTCACTCCCGAGAGGCTCCTGCCTTTGGCTGATCCTCTTGGGAACACTGAGAAGAGCCCTCGCACCCAACCAGAGTCTCCTACCTGCATTTTCTGGCCTCCGAAAACCTGGGAGTAACTGGCAATTATGTCTTTGCCAGTCACTTCTGCTGGTACACAGCAGGAGAGTGGTGCCAGAGGTGGTACTTGGCTTGGAAGGGGTCGAGACCCCCTGCTCTATGGGAGGGAGATAGAGCAAGCACTTTAGGTAGTGGTGAGGCACAGGGCCTCTGAGATGGGGGTTAGGGGGTAATTTGTACCCAGGCCCAGGGTGAAAAATGGGTCAAAAGGGGGGCCCTGGAGCAAAAAAGGGGGGCCCAGGAACCAAATTCATATGTAGGGAAGGGGCCCAAAATAAACTTTATATCCCCTGATAAAATTGTGCACCCAGTGCACCTTGTCAAAATGGGAAGGGAAAATAGCTCTAAAATATCTTATGGCGATTTCCACTCCCCTCCACTTATGGTAGGAACTAAATATTATTCCTCGTTTCATCCTGGATGACTATGTACCAGGTTCAACAAAACCATGGTAGTTTTCAGTACGGACACTGCATTTTTAAGTGGGTATTTTATTTTACATATTCATCAATCAAGAATATATTTGCAAGTCTACAACAGGTCTCCCACATTTTCAGGGCCATCTTCTTAACTGCAGGATTCAACCTGAATTCCAGCTTCCAGTGGCAGCACCAAGAAAGGGTAAATCTTACAGGGAACAGTTTAAACCAACATTTAATCCTGGCAGAAACTTAACATAGCTTTCTGTCTCTTGCAATCACAGAGAACACTAGAAAATATGTTCTTTTGAATAAGATGCATTTGAAACCTTGTCGGAGAAAAGGGACAATGTATATCTTGTACTCCCTCCTGTATCCACCTTCTAAAGAATATTTATCTGCGACTTTAATGGGCGGGCAACTGGAATGCACATCGGACAATTTTTCTGCTTTATATTTGTCCTGTCGGACTCACAAGCAAAAGATCATTGTTATAATACAAAACCTGATAAAGGCCTTTATTTTATTTTTTATTTTATTTTTTAAAAATACTGTATTGTCATGTACAGATTTGCCAACTGTAACTGCCGTGTATATTGTCCTTCTCATCATGTTCTTCAGAACGACTGTACAATAAATAATCAAAGATTAAAACCTTAAACCAGGGGAACTTAGGGAAAAAATGTTTGAAAATTTTATCTCAGTTTATAAAAATCCTGAAATGATTTACCTTTAGAGACAACTTCATTGCTTCCATGTGCAAGAACTAATGATTGCCCCCGGTCTGTGATTGGTGGGGATGTTCCTTGGAAAGCAAACTCATAGGAAGGTGATAAAGTTGTCTTTCTGCACAACTACTTTACTTGTCACAGGCATATCTTTTACCATTTGTTACAAGAAAGTCACAGCCCATGCGCATATTTATTTCAGGGTGGCAACGTCATAAACAATAACATTTGTCCAAAGTTCTGTGTTGTTTGAAGACTGGGCTGGCCGCTATTACATTTTCGTAGGCATCAAACAACAATACAATTCCTAATATGAAACAGTTTTTCTGTTAGTTACTGAGAACCCACAGAGTAAGTCTGAGCTGATTTTTTTTTAATGTTTCTTTTTCTTTTGAAATCTGCATGATTAACAATGGAGACTCTTTTATCGGGCACCAAGTCCTGAGGATTGGTCCTAGACACCTGGATACCAACTGATGCTTAGAGAAAGTTATGCAAACGTCCTACCAGAGTCTGGTTTTTAAGACTCCATGGAGCTACGTGTGTAGCTATACCAGTTTTATAGCAAATTATCATGGTCTCCCCTGAAAGATCCTGGGAATTGTATTTTGGGGAGGATGCAAAGAATTCTGCTTGAGAGCTTTAGCTTACCTTTCAGGAATACAATTCCCAGGGTCTTCTTCTCAAACGCTGCCACCTCAGCATTGTCTAATTGGATCATGTGAGCGAGATACACACATGTGCACAGTGGTACGGCCCCAGTCAGTCTGTTGGCAAGAGAGACTTTGTCAGCTGATAGTCAGTGGATTACACTGGCAAAATATTTAATTAGACTGCCTTCAGTCAGCCACCTTAGGCCACAGCCTAGGAAAAGATGGTCGTAACGGGCAGCCCAATCCAGCGCAAATTCCCACGCAGTGATGCAAAGGCATCAGCACGGACCGCACTGCATCCTGAGCGGGAATTTCAGCTGCTGGAGGTCTCCACGGGGTAAGGGAACATTCCCCCCCCTTTCCTTGGGGTAAGCCCCAGCAGCTTCAATGAGGCAACTCGGACCAGCATGAGCTATATAGCTGGTGCAACTCCACATCACCCTGTGTCGGTGGATCAGGGACGGAAAGGGGAAAGGATGCGACGCGTGTCAGTGCCGCTGATCCCGCCCCTCCCGGACCCAATTCCTTCAGAGATTAGAGGCATGGGGACTGAGGACAGTGTCTTTTCAGGGATGGCATCCTAATTATGTCATGGAAGATGCTCCCATGAAACAGCCATTCACTGCCTATTCCTATCTCTTTTAGGGCCAAACAAAGAACGTGTTAGTTTGGCCCCGTTTCATCTTCCTTTTTTGTAACTAGTAGGAGAGGGCTATGCAAAACTTTCTGAAACTGTGGTGTGGGAGAAGTGCTAAAGCTTTCTGCTCCCACTGCAGTTTTGTGGGGGGTTTACAGCCCCCCCCCTCTATTTACAGTTTTAAAAAGCTTCAGCTGAAAGCTTCAAAACTACAAATAACATGCAGGAAACATGATGCAATCAAGACAGCAACTGTGGCAGCAGGGACTATCTGCTAAATGCAATCAAGACAGCAACTGTGGCAGCAGGGACTATCTGCTAAAGTCTCCCACCCTCACGGCAGTTGAATGGGGCTTTGCCGCCCCTGTCTTATTTACAAAAAAGAAAAAGAAAAAGAAAGAAACTGGTCAAACTAACACATTCCTTATGACATGCCTTTAGGCACTTCGTTGAACCTATTTTATTTTCTCATGCTTCTGGTGAGCAATAATATATTCTCCTTGTTGCTATTTTAATAGTACTGCGAATTTCATTCATTGTACTGTGCATGTGTATTTGAGACCGATCGCTGGCTCAGAGTTTGAGACTGAGCTCCTTGGAGGAAGGACGACAAGCATTTTAAACATGTAATTACAAAGATGTGTATATGAATTTTGTGGTCAGTTAATTTATTCTGGATTGCAAGCAGCCTGAAGACTTTGCAGGGTGAAATGGTGAGGTATAAGCGTTTCAAATAAATAACAAATAATAGCCAAGCAGCAAAAACAAGTCTTGTAGCACCTTAAAGCAGCGCTTCTCAGACTTACCGGCATCGCGACGCCCTTCCACCCATAAGAAATTAAGAACATAAGCCTGCTGGATCAGGCCAAAGGCTCATCTAGTCCAGCTTCCTGTATCACACAGTGGCCCCACCAGATGCCTCAGGGAGCACAAGAAAACAAGATACTTGTATCCTGTCGCCACTCCCTTGCACCTGGCACAAAGAAAACCTACTCCTACAACCAGGAAGTTGCTTATCCCCATCATGGCTTGTAAGCTGTGATGAACTTTTCCTCCATAAATCTGTCCAATCCCATTTTAAAGGCATCCAGACCAGGTGTCATCACCACCTCCTGTGGCAAGGAGTTCCACAAACCAATTACACACTGGGTAAAGAAATATTTTCTTTTGTCTGTTTTAATCCTCCCTCCACTCAATTTGTCTGTTTTAATCCTCCCACCCACTGGCCTCGGTCACAGAACCTGGAAGTAATTGCGATGACACGTGACGTGATGATGTCACCGCCACTTCTGAGTTCTGCAACACAACCTAGAAGTCGGTGGGAAGAGACTCAGGGTGGGTCTCTGTTCCACAGGTTTCCAGGTCACATCATAATTGCACTGCTGAGCAGAGCCACCACAACTCTCACTTTGGGAACCACTGCAAAAGACGAACCAATTTATTTCAACATCAGCTTTCGTGGGATGCAATCCACTTCATCAGGTGCATGACGGGTCCTCCTCAGATGGCTGGTGGGGATAAAGAAAAAGAAAAAAAAACAGTAAAATTTGGAATGAAAAGGCTATGGGATGTAAGAGGCATCGTTAAATAAATAAGAATCAAACCAGGCATTTGTTGGAACATGTGCTAAGGAGGTGTGTTTCCAACGGGGAGTGCCTCTTTTTCTTCAAAAAAGAGCCATGGGGGAACCACAATGTCTGGGAAGGGGGCTGTTAACTCATTCTCCATATGGTGTGAATTGCTGTTCCAGAGGAGGAACATTTGTCTACATTGGCCCTAAGTATATAAGCATTTTGCCATGAGATCTTTCCTGCTGCCATTAATGTAGAAGATTGCACTTTACACTGAAGTTTGGGGAAATGTCCTCTGCAACATCAAAATTGCCTTCCTGATGATCAGTGTACTATATAGTACATCTCCACCTTCGCAGGTGCTTGTTCCTTTTTATTCCTTGCTAAGATAGGATTCCGCATTCATTTCTGGCATTTGCCATCGTTTAGTCCTGGGATTTAAATGATCTAAACCCGCCTATGTCTGACTGAGCAGGCAGTTGATATTTACTGTTCTTCTGACTTTATTATTATCTGCTATTGTCACTATGATACTTCCAGCCCCTTCCGCCTGGCTTGGGTTATATTTAACGGTCTGATCTAGAGCTGGTTGCTGGAAACTGCAAGCCACAGGGAGATCTTAATACTGTGTATGTCAGTGTTGTGGGGGGGGGGGATTTTTTTGAAAGTTTACCTTTTTGCCATTTTATTGTCCAGAGTGGACCTCCTTTCATGGTGTTTCAAATACAAGCAAGCCAAAAATCTGGACTGCACTTTATTGTTGTGAATCTTTGAAATCAGAAGTGCCATTTCAGATACACAGCCATGTGGGAGAGAAGACAGGATCCTTAGCAGAGGACTACTTTTGGATATATTCCAGATCTACCCTTGCATCAGCAGAGCCCCATCCAATTCTGTTGTTTAGTGACATTGAAGTGGGATGAAATGTTGGGAACTAGCTAGGGGGTGGTGGTGGTGGATGGATGAATGAAATTTATTGCAATATTATCAACGCTGGTCAAATACTGGAGTTACCCCTTTTTAAGCAAAGGAGCTTTTGTCATACATACCTAGCATAGAAGCCCGTTGTTTACAACAGGCTCTACCATTGTTAACCACTCAGGATCAAACTATATATTACATGGGAGATCGATGAGTAGATCCCTCTGTGTATTTTTTTTTTCCTTAAAAGCATTTTGTGGACAATTTGTGGAGGGTTTTAACCCTTGCCTCCATACTGTGTCCTCCATGCAAAATGCCTATCAGAGCTGACATAAGCCATATATAGACACCCATTCCATGTGTTTTCCAAATAGCAAGTCAGAAGGGGAGAATTTGCATTAGGGAACTGGCACTGGGGCAATAGCGTTCCTGGTGGGGGTGCGACACCATAAGTGTTGCAAGTCGCTGCAGTGCGCCTTGCAAACTGGTGTAACGTGGCCCCTCCCACTCGTCACTGGAGCCAATCTGGTGGTGAAGGCCGCACCCCCTCCAGGAAGGTCACTGCGCTGGGAAAAGGGTTAACCCCCCCAAACCTGTGCCATGGCCCCAGCCCAAATCAGCCCCCATTGGCTGCTTTGGGGAGAAGAGGAATCTCCCACAAAACATGCAGTTTTGCTCTTACTGTAACAAGCCATTGAGCTGCCCAAAAAATATAGGTGTGCACAAAAAAATAATCACATGTAGTGTGAAACACAGGTGGTGAGGGAGGGCAGGTACCGCAACCTGCATTCTCCTCTCATAAGTAACTCTCGGTCTCACACTAGAAAAAAAAAATCATTACCAATATTACATTTTTCTTTAAAGTATTTTTTCCCCAAATAGATCCAATATCAGTACAATTAAAGCAGCCAACCCTTCAAGACCCATTTTTTCAGCCAACCCTTCAAGACCCTTTTTTTTCACTACTCTTCACTTCCATTTGCTGCACAGACACAAAACTCAATTAGTTATTAATTGGTGCATGTTAAAATTCATTAACTCTGCATATGAAGCTTAAGCTATAATTAACTGTCTTTCTTGCCTTTAAAAAAAATCAGGTATACCTCCCCCCTCTGTTAATAGAAACGAAGGCAAATGTAAGTCCCCTAAGATGTATAGCTAGCCGTGGGGTCTCTACATGGTGCTATCGTGGGGCTGCCAGCTTGAAAACCCCACTGGGAGCTTCAGAGATAATTCCTGACTTGCAGCCACTGAATATTTGTTCTCCAGGTATGAGTCAAAGGAGAAAGAGAAAATAACCAACCCCCACGAGGTTTTTATTTAGCACACCCGATGTCCTGATCTTGACAACATATGTGCGCTTTTTCCTTTTGCATTTATTCTGCATGGATTCCTGTTTTAAACCCTACCCGAAAGGTAATGCAAGACAGCGTCATAGCCCACATATGCAACAGCATGGAGCCAACAGTGATTTTAAAGTAAAATGAGCAGGGAAATTAATTTACATGTCAGGTTCCCAGGCTAATGTCCCAGTGCCTTTGGACGGAATTTACATACATTCACATTGCCTGTCTGTTTGCCGGCGCGGCGATGGTTTGTGCAGAAATGGAGGAGGACACAGGCGGCCTCTTCTTCGGTGAGGCGGGTGTCACGGTTGCCATCACGAGTTCAAACTGCACAGGCACCTAACCTTTGGGGAAGCCACTTGAAGGAAGGGGTCCCCCGTGTCGTGGGGGCATCTTAACCACACCGGCAGCCCCCCCTTTCTTTCCTAGGCATGGTTATGATTACTTACTTGCCATAGGAGAACAGAACAGACAGGGTTTCTGTTTATTTTCACATGTAGCAATATTTTATTTTGTGGACTTCTGCCTTGGCATAGGTCAGGCACTAGGCAGCCGAGTGCCTGCGCACGGCCTGTCAGTCCAAGTGGGCCAAGAGCAAGTGTGTGGTTCTGAACAGGCAAGGATGAGACGAGCACCAAGGCGAGCGAGAGTCAAGAGGACAAGAAGCAGGTGAGTCTTCACAGCCAAGCAGGGATGGCGAGCCAAGCTGCACTCGGCAAAACGACCGCAGGCAATTCATGAGGACAAAGCAACCTCTAAGGCCAGGGCCTTGTAGGGCTTGGGGGGCAGGTCTGATCACTGGGGTAGCTTGGCACTGCAGCCACAGCGCCTTCCTTGAAGCATGGAGCTCAGTCTGCTAGCTGGCAGTGAACACAGAGATCCAGTAGCACAGGACGTAAGGCCATGGAGCTCGATTACTGGGAGCTCCAGCTAGCAACACCCTTCACCTGGCACCTGGCAGCCAGAAACATGCTGGTGCTACTTAGCTCCAGAGGTACACAGCAGAGCTCATCTTAAGAGCATAGCCCAAATGTTCCAGAATCCCAGGGCCTTTGGGTAAACAAGTCAAGTTGGGAGCACCAGGAAAACCCTCTCCTGGAGACAGATCGAGCTCTTCAACGGTCACAAGTAGGTCGAGCAGGTCAGGCAGAGAAGAGAGTCAGGCAGAGAGTAGGCGGGAGAGCCAGCAAACCTCAAGGCTGCATGAGCTGCTTGGTCTCTTGATGCAAAGTCTAGCTGGATTTTCTGAAAAAGTAGCTGAGACTGCAACCAGGAACAAGCAACAGGTGTGGCTGAGATGCTAGAAAGAACAGGGTGAGAAAAGGGGGACCGAGAGACTGCACCCTGACAGAGGCGTTTCCACGGTAGGGGCCACACCGTAAGTAGCGCCCCGTCCTAGTACCATGTTTACCAAACGGAACGAGGAGGCCCCACCCCCTTGCCGGCGGATCCATTCCACGCTGTGAAGGTGACGAGCAGGGATTCTCCTGCCCGTTCGCCTTCGCAGCGTGGAATGGCTGCGACGGCGAGGGGGCGGGGCCGCTGACTTCGGTGTAAAGGAGAACTACCTGCCGCCGGTAGCTACACCCACTATGCCCCACTATGGCAGCTTCCTCCTCCCTAGGAGGCTCCATTATATATCGTATTATGATGAAATTAAATAACACCACCATCTATATTATTTTAAAACAAATCTCTTGTGGCAGAAAACAAAGTCAATACATGCCCTGAATATCTGGAAAGAAATTATTTAGAACAGCGTTTCTCAAAGTTCTCCCCGTGAGTAAGGGGCCGGAGCAATGGTGGCAGCCGTGATCCCGGTATTGTGCCACTGCTGGGAACAAAAGGGGCATTTTTAGACTTACTCTGGGTCGCGCCGCCCTCCAGAGGGTGTGGGGGGGGGGGCTGCAGTCCCCCCAGCGTGCCTCTCCAAGCCTCTGAATGGCTCCTGGAGGCAATTAAAGTCCACTTCCGGTTTACTTCCTGGTTTCCCCAAAAACCAGAAGTGGGCTTCCTTTAATCCTCTCCAGGAGCTGTTCAGAGGCTTGGGGAAGCCTGCTGGGGGGCCACAGCCCCCCATACCCTCCAGAGTAGGCTTACCAGATCTCCAACTGGGACAGAGTACTAGACCTTTAGGAGAAAGAATGTGGGCAGGTGTAGCTTGTTAAACCTTAGAGCACAATCCTAGGCATGTCTACTCAGAAGCAAGCCCCACTGAACACACCATCGGGAATCACAATGCCCCTTAAAGGGACAGTGCCAGCTCCCGCCTGGCAAGGTGGGTCATGATCCACCACTTTGAGAACCTCTGATTTAGAATGTATGAGATGCATAGTCTGATTGCAGCCACATTTACTCAGAAAGAACCCACGCTTCTGACATGCTGCATTGTGCTGCGGCATGCCGGAAGTTCTGAGATGGATTCCCAGCCATTCCAGGAGGAACTCTATATAACATTGTCATTGAAGCAGAAGAATTGGATGAAATTCACCTTGGGGGTCCAGGAATGCAAGAGACCTACAAACCGCTTTAGTCTCACTTGAGCCTTCCTCTAGAAGAAACTTGTAAGTTATGTTTCAGCTACCTGCCTCATGCCGTGTTTTTCAACAGATCTGGCAAAATAAATGCTCTCTCGCTCTCTCCTCTCTCTCTCTCTCGCTCTCTCTCGTGGAAGGAAGGAGTGGCAGGGGAAAATGAAAGTGGCAGTCAGAGAACTGGGCCAAACCAGTGGCCTAGTTTATTGAAAGAAAGAGGCAATGGAGGGGGCTGGAAAGGACAGACGAGAGCTTGAATGTTTATTCCCAACTTGGCTTCTACTCCCAGATAGAATAGAGGCTTCAGTGACATGCAGGAGACAGATTGAGGACTTACTGAAGCAATGCCCCCCCCCCTCCGGCTTCAACAAGTTCACCAGCTCATTGGATGGTTCAAGTCCGAGTGGACCCACGGGGGAGTGGTGAGGCCAGGTTGGGGGGGGCATAGTGGCTCAATTGCCACTGATGTCTGACCCAGCCCTTCCTAACATGTCCTCCAGTGGCCCCAATCCCAACCCCAATCCTCCCCCTCCCAGCCCACTGCCCACCCCCGCCACTGACTTACCTTCTCCAGTAGTGGTTGGGCACTCTGATGGCGCATGGGCAGTCATCAGCCATTTGTGCTGGGGACTTGCGGACGCCGTCACTGTGGCCTCAGCACCAATGAAGAGGGCCTTCCACTGCTGGAACTCTGGTTCCACCAGTGGAAGGCACCCATAGGACTGAGCTGCCCATTTCTGTGTGTGTGTGTGGGGGGGTTGCATCCTGACTCCATGTTCATGTTGCTGGTGGTATTTGATTTTCAGTTATTTTAGTAGAACCAGACCAATTGGGAGATTAAAGTACTAAGTGGGATGATCTCCAGTGAGACATTTTGGTTTGAATGAAGGGGGGGGGGTGTCCATGGAAGGGGGGGGTTGAAACCTCTTGCTCCATGTCAAACCTCTAGATGGCTTTTGTTGCTTTTGAGTGTGTGTGTTTGAAACAAAATAAGCAGACCAGCATGCAGCACGTCTGCCTAACAAATAAGGAGTTGCTCAGGCCTATGTTTGTCTCCAAAGGTCATTAGTAGAACACATACAAACATAAGAAAACCAACCTCTTTTTTCCCAGTGGCTGACCTTTTTTTCTTGGGCTGCCACCACAAATTTCTCAGCAGTGGCATGCCCATCAGCAGACCCCCCCCAAAAAAAAAATCCCTATGGAAGACATTGCAGGATGCAGCATTGTTACGGTGGATATTTGGGGGGGGGGGAATGGAAAACCACTGGGATTCCTGATTTACTCTCTCATAAGTATTCTTAAGACTGCAACCAGAATTGATTACTTTGTACCCACTCTGTACTGTCAGGTTGAACCAGACTATAAATATAAATAAATAAAATGTAAGAAAAGAATAATTTACCAATTCCACCCCCTTTTTTCTGCTGAGGAATATTAAGGGTGTCAAAAATCAGCTACTTGCTGTTGTGAAATACACTTGATCATAATAAATCAGTAGCTGATAACAAGTATGTTCAGGTTCCGGTGTGGACTCCCAGCTCTGTGTGAAATTTGTTGGCGATGGGTGGATTTTTGATGTGCCGTCTCTTGTAAACAAGAGATTACCTTATCGAGGAGTCAGGGCCTGCTGTAAATCCAGGTGGTTTCATTACGCTATCAAAATCTTAACAGTGGCATTATAATAAGATCAGCGTTTGTTTTGCCAAGAGCAATGAATAATACAAGCCATGCCTGCTAAAATCATTACTATTTCATTTCGATGGGAAGTTGAGAGTCACCCTCTGATGCATTGCCAAAATTAAAAGGGTACAAAAATGTGGCATGTTCGTTTGTGTGTGTGTGTGTGTGTGTGTGTGTGTGTGTGTGTGAGAGAGAGAGAGAGAGAGAGAGAGAGAGAGAGAGAGAGAACACAGCTAGAGAGAATGAACTCCAGAGTGTATAGCGTAAAAATATGAAGTGTCAACGTTTTTCTACCACATCTCTAAGCCAGATCCAACCATTATTCAGATTTTATAATAATTATTGTTTTTAATCCATTGTTTTTACATCTATTGTTTTTAGTCATAATTATTTATTACACTTATACCCTTCTCTTCCGCAGAGTAATTTACACAATCCCAGCTGGTTCCCCATTCAGACAGCACCAGTAATAAAACAGCTGATGAGGGGCGTGGCTACTGGATGTATGGGGGGTGGGGGCATGGCAAGCAGGTGAGATCCCCCTCCGCACATTCAGTAAAGCCTGGACTTCTGTCTTTGCACATGGGCTTCCTTACGTGAGCTACGCCTTATGCTATTGGAGGCTCTGCCCTTAAGGGGGAAATTACATCAAGTACTGTACTAGAATAAGCATCTGTTGTTGAGTTCAGCCAATCACAAATGAACATGGAAATAAGGGTGACTATCAAGAACAGTAAACAGTGGAGAAATGGAGCCCAGGCAGGTGGTGGCAGAGATTCCAGAAGCCTTGTAAACTAATTATTTTAGCAGGAAGATGAGGGAAAGAGTAAAAGCAAGAGTGAGCACAAAATAAACCTAATCATGAAAACTCGCTTTCGCGTCCAAATGAGGCAATGTCCTTGCCCGGCTGTTAAAAGGAAGTGGAACTTTTAGGTAATAAATATTTGTTGTTCCCGATATGGAGGATGCAGATCCAGCGTGGTGCTTGGCTTCAAGCAGAAAGAAGTTTTCAGCTTGCTGCTTCTCAAGAGCAGTGATCCAAAAACTCTATCATTAGTAACAATAATTAAAAGGGGCTCTAAGATGGAGTGTACGGATGAGTGCCGCTAAAAGGAACATGCTCATTAATTTATTACAGATTTTTAACTTGGCTTCATTAGGACATGTCTGTCGAAGGCCATTTCGGACTCGGGGGAATTTCTGGCATGCATTTGAGATTCTATACATGTGGGCTGCAAAAGAGAGAAGGGGCATTGTTGTCCATGAAGTAACCTTAGAAGGTTTAGGCAGAGGCGTCACTCCGGTAGGGGCGGGGCTGTAAGTTTCGCTCCGTCCGAGTCCCGTTTACCAAGCGAGCAGGAGGCGGCCCCGCCCCCTCACTGTCGGAGCCTTTCCCCTGCGGAGAAAGCAGCAGGCAGGGTCTCTTGCCTGCTGCTTTCTCCGCAGGGGAAAGGCTCCGACAGTGAGGGGGCGGGGTCGCCTCCTGCTCGCTCGGTAAACGGGACTCGAACGGAGCGAAACGTACAGCCCCGCCCCTACTGGAGCAACGCCTCTGGGTTTAGGGCCCAATCCTATCCAACTTTCCAGCACTGATGCAGCTGAGGTAAGAGAACAAGCATTCCATTTCCTTGAGGGGGCCTCTGTGACTCCCCCCCCCTGCAGGATGCAGTGCACGCCCCTTTGGCACAGCTGCATCAACACTGAAAAGTTGGGTAGGATTGGGTCCTGAGTCTCCACTGTCAACCAATCAATTAACCTTTATTGGCATAAGACAAACACACACATAAACACACATACATTCATAAAAAGAAGCAAACGCACACGCGCACACACACACACACACACACACACACACACACACACACACACACAGCAGGTCAACCAAAACTTTCTACAATTATTGTTACAAACTTTACAACCAACTCTTAGCAGACAATGCCAATCGGCTTCATCCTCTGTACTATCTCCACTGGTGAAGCAGATGTTGGCAGAGCTGGCGCCCGAGGCTCCCCCTCCTGTGGGAATTTCTGGCAAGGCTGGTATTTCTGAGACTTTCTCTGGGTAGAATTCCTGCTCCCAGTCTTTCCTTTCCTCTGATTCCTCAAGGTCTTTAATTTGGGGCCATGTTGACAAAAGGCTGGTGCACATGCACATGTTCATCACTTCATGACTGCAGCCTCTATGCGTTGCTTGCATGGGTGAGTGTGACAGATCGGGCTTCTGTGGCTCCTCACGTCCTCTCCAAATGCAGTTCTTCTCCTTAGAAGACGTGAATGATCCTGTGGAAAAAATTGTAAAGTGGATACAATTCAAAAAACAAGGGACTTTCGGGAAAGATTTAAGGATGAAGAAGAGGAAGAGGAAAAAGAAGAAGAGGAAGGAGGAGGAGGAGGAGGAGGAGGGATGTAAGGTGTAATGTCAAACTTAAAAAGGGATTATAATTTTTTGTGGGGAATATTACTGGAGTTAATGTTATATAAAAGAAAAATGTCTTATTATTTAAAGAAATAAGATATGATTTGTTTTTAAGAAACTCATATAAAGAGTGATGGAACATTTTTGAAAAACTTGAGGTTTTGTTTTTTTAACAAATTTGAAGAAGAAAACTGGGGTGACTTAATGAATTTAAAATATTTGAAGTGTAAATTAAGACTTTTAGATGGTAAAGGAAAAGTTAGTTAACCCCTTTGTAAATAAAAGAAAAAGAATGTTTTATTATTTGAAAAGACTTAAATAAGATGTGTGATTTGTTTTCAAGAATTTTATATAAAAAGGGGATATAGAATTTATTTTTTTAGATAGAAAAATTTGGAAGGGTTTTTATTTTAATAAATTTGGAGAAAAATGGGGTGGCTTTATATATTAAAGTATTTGAAGCGGGAATTGAGATTTTTAGACGATAAAGGAAAAGTTAGTTAATCTTTTTGTGAATAATTGGAAACCACTTATAGATTCCTTAAGCGAGAGAGTGAGAGAAGAAGTGATGAAATGTGGATTTAATGAATAGTATATTAGAGATATAGGCTTAGTTAGATATTATAAGTAGAAAATAAATAATAATATACAGTTGGATTTATTGCTTCGCACTTGCTGTAATCTTTCGTAATATGTTGTATTGTTTTGTTTTGTTTAGTAGTTTACTAATAAAAATTAAATATATATTGCACAAAAAAACAAATGCAGTTCTTCTCGGTGAAGGAATGTTGCACCTTCAGCCGCCAGTCATCAAGTGGACAATCAATAAGTGACCAGAGAGGGGAAGCAGTGGGGCATGTGTGTGGACGAGGCAGGCAGGCCTAGACCACAACGGTTGCTACAGACCAATAAACGTTCTGGATTGATCGATATAACGTTTATTTTTCAAACCCTGTGTGATCTTGTTGTGAAAGATGGCATTTCTCCCCTCACTCTCTTTGTCTTTGCTGTCATTTTGAGGATAGGAGGGTATGAATGTCTCCAGTCGTCCATCCTGATCTAAATTCCCTTCATGCTGCTTGGAGCATCACCAGGTCCCCCGTGACACCATCCAATCCCTTTGCGACCCCCTAGCAGTGATCCTGGCCCTGTGCCTCCAGCTGCAGCTAGCAGGTGAGGGTTTCCCTTATGCACGAACACCCAAGCTGCTCCAGAAGCCTTTCTGCCAAGCCGGCTCTCTCACTCTTCCAGCTGGGACCCCGGTCCCTGGGTGCCTGACAGTTTCCTCCTGAGTTCCTGTATTATGTGCTCTATCATGGAGAATGCATCGTCTGCAGCCCTTCAACCTTTCCCCAAGTGGCAGACCCACTGCGATGGCTTTGGTCCTCTTAGGGAAGGAAAAGAAACGTCGTTTTGCCTCCAGTTGATTAGGCAAAGGGCTGTCTCTCGATGGAGAGTGAATAGTGTTACCTTGCTTTCTGAGATCTGCTTCTAGATTTGGGACTTGCCAAGTTACCTGACTTTGGACAATGTCCCCTGGCTCCTATTCCATTTCCTAGTAGCACCTTTTAAAGTGCTGGTGATCACCTTGAAAACTGGAAAGGAAGGGAGGGAGGGCACCCACACAGGACCAAAAGCAGAGGGAAACCTCAGAGGTGCACAAAGTGTCTATCAATTCTGCCCCATGCCTGTCAATTTTTTTAAAAAAAAAAAACACCTTAAATCTGGTTACTGTGGAAAATAAGGCACCAAAACCTGTGTTACAAAATGGATTTCGTGTTGGTCTGGTGCCTTGTGCTTCTAACAGCAATGCACCCTTGCATGGGGCTACAAAGTATTTTACCAAGTGAGTTTCTCACAGCAGGGCTGGCTCATCCATGAGGCCAACTGAGGAGGTCTCAGGCAGCAGGTTGGCAGGGGGTGCCCACTCTGTCTGCCCACTCTCCTCTACTGCTGCTGTTCCTCCCACTTTCTGGCTTGGAAAAGGGAGGGGGTGGAGTGGAAGAAGTGTCCAAGGTCTTCGATGCGCTAGTCCCCCTCCTCCACACTCCTCTTCCACTCTGTCAACCTCTTCCTTTTCCAAGCCAGGGCGGGGGGGGGGGGGGAGTCGAGGCTGGCACATCACCAGGCAGCATTTGGCACAGAGCCTCAGATGTCCAGAGCTCTTAGTCCAGCCCTGCTCATCGTTAGTCAAGGCAGCCAAGATACTTGGAGTTGCAACAGTTAGAGCCAAGGATCGAATCAGGCTGCCCAACTCATATTAAAGTTGCAGTGAGGGGTCATTGCACATGGGTTGAGCACATGCTTTGTATATACCAAGGGTGGCCAAACTTGCTTAATGAAAGAGCCACAGACAATAAACTTCAGATGTTCGAGAGCCACAATATTCAAGAAGCATTTAAATTCTTAAATATATTTATTCACCATGAACATTAAAGTTATGTTTTAAGCCAGTGGACTCTCAGTTTATACCTGGTAAATAATTACAAAGCTGGAAAATTTCTTATTTACCTTTTATATTAATTGTGATGCAAAAAACACCTTAGGCAACATATTTCCAAGAGCCACACATTATATGTCAAAGAGCCGCATGTGGCTCAGGAGCCACAGTTTGGCCACCCCTGGTATATACCATGTAAGATCCCACCTTCAATCTCTGGCATTGCCAGTTAGCAAAAGGGCCTGTGATAGATACCCGGGAAATACTTATTCCGCAAAAGCTGGCAAAAGCCACACATTATCAGTTTGGTATTAATTTTTGTTATATAAATACAAACTTCTTTACTTAAGGGACCAGTTAAAGTATTGAAGAAAAATACTGAAGAAACAATCTGGAGTGAGTTGTTGACAAATTTGTTGCTGCTCACCATAACAGGCATATCCAGCTTCAAAAAGCCAAATAAATGCATTACCAGGTAATCTCTGTTGAATGAATATTGTGTAATGTGCAGCAAAATCCCTTGCTGGCCCAATAATGGTCTTTGCCATCTCTTTGCTTTCCAGATGAATTGCCCGTGCATTCCACAATGACTCTGTGAGACAAGAATAGGGGTGAAACAGGCCATCTTTATTAATAGGTGGTTTCAAGGAGGGAAAAGACCTGCAGCAGGGAAAGAATCAGGGGCATCTTTGCCTGCCCTATGGGTGGCGGAGTCAAGGGGGCGGGAGCGGATTCGTTTTTCCCAGGCTGGACCTTTCCCCTTGACTCCAAGCTGTGCCCTATGACAAGACAGTGGACGCCGCTTATCATCACCGTCAACCCCGTAAGGTTCAGCAGAGGCAGCTGAACAGCACAAGCCCACCCTGAGTCGGAAAGCATTGGAAGCGGCCTCTGCAATACAAGCCACTGGGCTTCCCACACCGACCCATCAAGCCAGCCAGCCAATGATGGGTAGGACTGGGTTCAGGGCTGGCCTTGGGAGCTGCAGAGTCCAATTGGACACATAATGTTGTGACGTCATGTCATGATGTCATGGTATCACATGACTTCTGTGTTCCCCCAGAGGAGGAGGCAGGCTGGCGATCAGCTGGCCGTTGGCCCTGAGTGCAACTGCTTTTTTCACTGTGTTCTGAGCCAAAGGTGAAGGGCAGCCAATCGCCGCCCTTCCTCTTCACACTGCCCCTCGTCCTCATGATCAGCTGCCCTTTGGCTTGGAGCGCAGCAAAAGGCTTTGCTGTGAGCCGAAGGGCAGCTGCTGATTGCACGGAGGAGGGGAGTGGCATCTTGAGGAGGAGGGGTGGCGCACGGAGGAGGGGAGGGCATCTTGAGGAGGAGGGGTGGCGCACGGAGGAGGGGAGTGGCATCTTGAGGAGGAGGGGTGGCGCACGGAGGAGGGGAGTGGCATCTTGAGGAGGAGGGGTGGCGAGCGGCTGGCTGCCCTTTGTCTTTGGCTCAGAGCACAGCGAAAAGCAGCTGCGCTCTGAGCTGAAGGGCCTCCTTGTGCAGCAGGCCTCCTTGCGTTCCCACAGCTGCTGGGTTTGTCCGGCAGCTGCAGGAGAGCGCACTCACTCACTGCTGCGGGGGCCCCAGCGTGGGGCTCAATCAATTGGTCCAAATCAGTCCAATCTGCCTCAAGCCAGCCCTGTCTGGGTTCTCCCCTGCCTTTGCTGACCTCGAGTCCGGGTGCACACCAAACGCCCTCCTCCAGGCTTCGTGGCCTGCACTAACCTGCAGAACAAAGTGACCAAGGTAAGTAAGAAAGGGAGAGGTACCCGGCCCCAAGGACAGTCTGAGACAGGCAAAACACTGCCTGCTGCCAAGGGCCAATCAGGCGAGCAGAAAAAAAAATCCCTCCCCCAGCCCCAGAGGCAGCCAACCAATTCCAGCCTGTTGTCTGCACTCTGCGCGCATCGGAATTCTCCTAGAGTTGCCCCTGAATTTGTATGATCATAGAGACATGCTTGACCATCTCTCTTAACTTTTTCTTTTAAACACATTTGAAAGTTTGCTCTTTTTTCCTCTGTTTTAATTGGTAACCATTAAAATGGCAGCAAAAGTTCCCAGATGATAAATACTGACAAGCACGAGTGAGAAATGTTCCTATTGGACAGTCCCCCATTACATACACAGGGCCTCCTAATAATTAACAAATTGAGCAGGTACTGAAGCCGCAGCCTTCATCTTAATGGAGCAGGAGACAGGGAAATATTAAAGGAGTGCTAACAGCTGGCTTGTTAATACTCTGAGAGCCAATTTCTTATATAAGACCCAAATGGGGAGGCCCAGTGGTAATTACAGTCTACTTTAAGATAAACAGGAGCAAAACACCTCATGAATCAATATCATAATCATACGCAGTGACGATTTATCTACAAAACTCTTTGCGTTGACTATAGTCCCAACTCACTGCAGTTCAGATGGTGCACTGAGAAAAGCAACTCCATGTCTCTGATTCACACGGAGGGCAGGAACGTCCGATTCAAACTGAAGCCCAGGCATGGGGACTGTGTGTTCTCTTCCATTGCCTAAGCACCAGGACTCCTAAGGAGCCTCTCTTTCCAGGCTCTCACATGATACCATCGATGCATCTGGAGGCCCTTCCATACATAATCATACGAACATTACAGCAAAATGAATAAAATATAACGCAGCAATAAAAAGTTAAAACTAAAACTTAACAGAACCAGGACAAAAATTAGTAATACTGTACTCCAGATGCAGGCATACGCAAATGCTTACGAAGAAAGAACCTCCTTGGGATGGGGCGACTGTAGCTAGCGACAGCAGAGTGTGTTTTGCTTCTTGCAAACCTTTTAACTGGAGACGTGGAGAACTGACCCTCAGCCACTCTGTGAGCAAAAATATGTTCCATGAATATGTCCCACTCCTTCAGTAAAGGTGATTTAATACATAGCAGTAGGGATGTGGATCAAGTCTCTGACTCCAAGTCTCTGACTCCAAGGGATGTGGATCAAGTCTCTGACTCCAAGTCTCTGACTCCAAGGGATGTGGATCAAGTCTCTGACTCCAAGTCTCTGACTCCAAGGGATGTGGATCAAGTCTCTGACTCCAAGTCTCTGACTCCAAGGGATGTGGATCAAGTCTCTGACTCCAAGTCTCTGACTCCAAGGGATGTGGATCAAGTCTCTGACTCCAAGTGTCTTGCTTTGGGAAGCACCCCACTCTGGGGACCCCAAATGATTCAACCCAACTTCTCCTTCTAGGAGCAAGTTTGTTTCCTTTTAAATGCCCGCTTCGACTGAAAAACACCTCTTCCCTCTCAAATAGCCACAAAGCTGTGTGTAAAAACGAAAGCTGAACTCCTCTGGACAATTAACCAAATTTATTGCTTTACAGCAACCCTTATCTCCCTAACACCATAAATTATCCCACAGCAGAAATCCTTCTGCTTAACAGAAACAGTCTATCTCCCAAAAATTCAAGCAATCCCTTTGTGACTCAGTCCACAGAAAGAGACAGCCCCTGCTGTCTTCCTTCTACCAACAAGTCACTCTCAAACCTGGGCTCTTTCAGCTGGCGTCCGGTCCAGGCAGGCAGCAGGCTGGCTTCTTCCTTTCCCTGTCGGCTCAGCGTCCTCCAGCTGGCCGTCGTCCTTCCAGAAGTCCAACGTGCAGTCGTCCTCATCCTGGTCCTAGGCAGCAGCATCCCATCGTCGCTCAGAAATCGGGCAGCATATCCCCGTGGTGAGCTGGCGAGGCTTCTTCCTGCTCCTACTGCTGCTGCTTTTATACTCAAAGCCCTCATTAGTCCATCATGGATCACAGCTGGGGGCTGCAATCCAAAGCCCTAAAGCCCTAATTATTGGCAACACCTGGGGGGCACACCCTGCGTGGGCGGTAGGTGTGCCTCCACCCACGCAGTCCTGGGTGTTGACCCCTTGCTGCCCAGGCCTGTCAAAGTCCTGTCAAAAGTCCAAGTCTTCATCTGTTAACTCCTTGCTGCCTGGATCTGTCAACAAGGGTCCACTGCTGACACCACACTTGGCTCCTGCCAGTCTTCTGGATCTTCTTCCACTACACCAAGTCTCAAGTCAAGTCCCAATTTTTTGCCCCCAAGTCCCAAGTTTTGGATTGCGAGTTGTGAGTCCCTATCCATTTAATGGGGAAAATGGGTTTAAACCTGGACTAATTCAACTTGTTGTAAAAGGCTCCAAGTCTCGAGTCGAGTCTTTAGAGTCTTTTACAATCGCCGAGTCAAGTCCGAGTCAAGTCATTGACGTGACTTGAGTCCGAGTCAATAGACTCAAGTCTACATCACTGCAAAGCAGTTATGGCTTGTGACACAAACCAAAAGTACACTGATATTGATTATGAGTAACCACATAAATCAAATGGGACTTTGAAACCAGAGTTAGCAAGGAAATGTACTTTGTTACTCAAGAAGAATATACTAAATTATTATGTTGGAGGAACAATAGCAAGCAAAGCAGCTTCACATCACACTTTTTCAAAGCAGCTTGACATTGCGTTATTCCATCCTTCCCTCATCAAAAATGTGCTCTCTTCTTTCTTGGCCTCGTGCTTCATAGGTGTGGAGTGCTGGGGAAGGCAGGTCCAGTGAGGGGGGGCGCCCCCCCTCTAGAGATGCCATTGGGCAGGTCCAGGATGAGACACGATACTCTCTGTGCCATCAGGGCAGCTCTCAGGAAAGGGGAATTATTTGCCTTATCTTTGCTGTGCTGCAGCACCCTCCAGATGTTGGCCAGAAAGGGCACTTTTTGTTGCTCATCTAAATCCAGGTGACCTGGGGGATCCACTAGGGCCCGGCCGGCCCTAATATAGCTATTGCTGCAGGCTTGGTCCTGTATGTATGCTCTATATACATGCTTCTGGGCTGTCCCCTGCCAGAGCTGTCTTTACTGTGCTGCAGTTCAATCTCTACCTCTGTCCTGCCCCTGGAATGCTACCAGCCTGTTCTGGAAGCTGCAGTACCCCCCAGAACCCCGTTGGTTCATCAGTAAATGGCCCCCATGACAGTCTGCCTCCTAATCATGCTGAAAATAAGGCCAGTTCATGTCGTACTTCATTCTCTATGTGAACAGTTCTGATCAAGACTTTCCTTTGGCTTTAGAATCATGAAAGAACTGGGTGGTCATCTGGAAATGGCAACAATTTTATTTTGCCATCTATCACAGTCATGAGAATTGCAGCATGTACACACACACACACACACACACACACACACACACACACACACACACACACACACACACATGTGCGCACCCCACAGCCATGTTCATATGCTATGCTTCTCCATGTGAATATGGAGGTGGTAAGGAGAAGCATAGCATATGAACATGGCCTGAGAGTCCCTTGGACTGCTAGGAGATCAAATCAGTCAATCCTAAATGAAATCAAGCCTGACTGTTCCCTGGAAGGACAGGTACTGAGGCTGAAGCTCAAATATTTTGGCCACCTAATGCGAAGAGAGGACTCTCTGGAGAAGACTCTGATGCTGGGAAAGATTGAAGGCAAAAGGAGAAGGGGAAGGCAAAAGATGAGATGGTTAGACAGCATCACCGATGCAACGAACATGAAAATGAGCGAACTCAGGAAGATAGTGGAGGACAGGAAGGCCTGGCGGGATATGGTTCATGGGATCACGAAGGGTCAGACACGACTTAACGACTGAACAACAACAACAAGGATCACTTGCCTGCAGATGACAAGTATTTTATGTGGAATTGTCTATGGCAGGGGTGGCCAAACTGTGGCTCCTGAGCCACATGCGGCTCTTTGACATATAATGTGCTGCTCTCAGAACTAAGTTGGCTGAGCTCCTTTTTGCATCACAATTAATATAAAAGGGTACATAGTAAATGTTCAAGCTTTATAATTATTTACCAGGTATAAGCTGAGAGTCCACTGGATTAAAACATACCGGTAAGTTTAATGTTAATTTTGAGTAAATATGTTTAAGAATTAAAATGTTTCTTAAATATTGTGACTCTCAAACATCTGAGGTTTCTCGTCTGTGGCTCTTACATGAAGCAAGTTTGGCCACCCCTGGTCTATGGTGATTACACGAACACTGAATTTGTAACATTCACCCCAACAGTTGGGCAATGGTGACTTCAAATCTGATGAGTGAGGAAAAGGAAAAGAAATTTATGCTTTATGGCTTGTATCTAAAACAAATTTTATTGGAAACTTTTATGTTTGTAGGTTTGAGTACTTTTTATAGTGAGGAGTTCTGAAAACTGCCATAAAATTTTGCCTTGGGGGTTATGATTACATTTGTATCTCTCCCCACCTTATATAAATAAAGAAGACAGTTTTTACTGTAGATGCTTAAATGGTTAGAATGGTGTTTGGGTTGTGATGAACCTTTTATAGGCATAGGTGTTAGAAGAATTTATTTTTAAAATAACAATAAAGAAATACAACTTAACATTTCTTGATAAAGAAACTCTAACCCCCAGTGATTCGAACAGGACCTCGAGAAAACTTGGGTTTTGCCACAGGTAAGCTCTGCTGTGCTGTGGTAAAACAGAAACTAACTTCTTACTCCTTGCAGTTTAATAAAAATTATCTCTCATGCTATGTTTCGCTTTGATATACTTTAAGAAACAAACAAAAGCAGCAATAAGCCAGTTGGCATCCACAGAATTATGAACATAGTATTTAATATCCATTTGAAATATTAAGAATTACTATGCAAAATATGTGACAAGAAATTCTTTGCCAGAGGCAGTGTAAGAATTTTCTTTATAACATTCCAGATTTCAGGTAAACCAATCTCCATGCTCCAGTATCTTTTAAGACATCTTAAACTTATCTTCATTTTTTAACTGGTTATGAAATCCTTTTTTCATTAGTGGTTTTTGAGAGTGGTAAGACAAAATTGCTCTGCAACACATTGTCAAGGCACTTTGCCTGTGCAGTTGCTCATTGACACCCACAACCTGCTAGTCTCTGAATCATGATTAAACTGAAATCCAATTCTGGAGACAGGGCTTTTAGGAAAGAGAGTTGAGTTATTTTATAGTACAGCAATACATTTTGTGTTCACAGAACTTCAAATAAGGGGATAATTATCAAGAGGTATCCCCCCCCACCACCAGAAAATATATTAGAGTGTATCCCATCATCACAGCGTATCATTTTAAATACCAAAAAATAAAATGTTTTGCAACCTACATCCTTAGCTGTACCTGTTATTCTCTCTTCAGCTCTCTGTCTATGCAATATTGTTTCGCTGCAGCTGGTCAAGCTAAAGGTCTAGCAATCTAAAGCCAAAAGAAGCCAGCTAGATTCGTGTGGACACTCATATGTTGACCATTAAGATGATGCCTTCTCCTGTCATCTCTGCCGGAACACTGTTTTAGAAAGTGGAGGTTCCATTTAGCTATCATGGCCAATAGCGATTGGTAGACCTATCCTCCATAAAATAATTTTGTTTAATCCTAATGCGCGTCGATTAGGTTATGACCTGCTATGGTAATCTTGTTCCTGCCCTCAATGTTCAGTCAACAGTTTAGTTCAGAAAATGGTTTTAATCTGCATCTACAGAAAATTCTTTCTAGGAAGGAATTCGGTAACGTGAAGTATTCTTAGTTTAGGCCTTCATTTTTTCAACATGCATGAACTTGCACATCCTAGATGGCTACATGTTCCACGTATGTGAGCTTTAGCAACCCAGGTTGGAAACTGTATAAGGATGTACATTATATGTTTGAGTCTATTTAAAACTGATGTATCTGTCATGGCTTCCCCCAAAGAATCCTGGGAACTTTAGTTTTAAGAGAGGCTCTGTCTTATTGGAGATCTTTGTCATGGAACAGTTGTCAGGATTCCCAAGCTGAAAGCTAGTAGATTTCAACAAGGTTTAAAGTTTTTTAAGATTGTAGTGTTGAGACCTTTCTGAGCATCCCTTATACCCTGCAACTCCCTTTGTTGATTAAAAGCCACAATCCACTTCTCCGCTAAGAGTTCAGCCTATCGGAAAGGAAGCAGTAAAGGAAAGCGTTGCTAGAATCCTAACAGTCTTGCGGGCTATGATAAGAATCAGGTTTAGGATATCAGACAGATTGAGACTGTTTTTCGAGGACAATAGCAGTAAAATATTACCCAAGGGGTAAAATAATGGTTTCTGAGATGACGGGAAAACTGCCAGAAGCCCCAGGCTGAAGACAATATGCACCATCAAAAGAACTTGTTGTTACCGGAGGCAGTCTTGACTACCACCCCAGGGAAACGTTGCATCTTCTTAGGGGAAATATTGTCTATTCAGACTTCCTTAAATAATCATGACTTCCTTCTTTTTCAAGAGCATATGGCAGTCTTTTGATTGGAATGTGGTCCGATTTTGGATTAACCTGCTTTTCGACAGCTTTCTGTATTTCTTTTACATTTGGTGGTTTTATGTTTATCATGAAGAGGGCTATTCACACATTACATTGCAAACGCATGTCTGTGTACAGTGTATACTTTGCAGTAGCTATTCGCACGTATTCAACCCTACACTGCAGTACACACAATCTGTACCCTACATTTGGGGGTCTGAGACCCCAGATTCACTTTTAAAATGTACAGTCAGTCATACAGAAACATGTAGAGGTGCCCAGACATCCAAATGTGTATACAATACAACCTGTGAGTTGTTCTCATATATATTATGTTTTTGTGATTTTGTTTATGTCTACATATGTGAGCCACTTTATGGTATGTGGCAAAGTTAAATCAATACTTTTGCTGAATTCATTCTTAATGAGAAGAAACTTCGGTGAAGGTACTTTTTGTCATTGTATTGATCTGCTAGGACTCAGAGACTGGTAGTGTTTTAGTTAACCTTTCACTTTTCCTCATTAGATAGAGTAGCTGTCATTTTCATATTCTCCCTGTATTCCAGACTCTGAATAGATTTGGATAAGTAAAATGCAAAAAAAATAACAATACTTATCTATATACAGTATTTAAAATGTCATGACTAATTCGTACTGAAGTCCATAAACTATCGCAGCAAATATCATTACATGCATATACTGAATTGCGTTCATAAAGAGCAACCCCCCCAAAAAAAAACCTTCCCCAGGCTCTGCCAGGGCTAACCCAGGCTTCTAAATGCTGCACAAAGTCCAGTTTAAACACTGACATCTCAATGGTCTATGCTGAATTCACAGTCAGCTGAATTCATGGTGACCTGGAAGGAGTTGGAGAGGACGATCTCTGGTTGCTAATTACCAAGACATGCCACACCATTCCAAAATGGTGGCAAAGCCCACCAAAATGAGCAGGTAGAAGACAATCAGAAAAGCTGCTGAACTGCATGGAGCAAGCAGCTAGGGCTGGAGTAGGATTGCCAAATCATTGAAAAAATGTAAATAAATACATGTAATTATTCTGTAAATAAATAAATAAAAGGGTCTGCACACCTATAGTCGGTCAATAATAAACAAACCTTGTCCTGACAAACATTTTCAAGCTTCCAAGATCGGCAAGTATGATAGAATCCCCATATTCCCATATTTAAAATCCCCATATTCCAGGTTCTCAGATTGGTTTATTAAAACCATTCAAACAGTTAAAAACCATTTAAAACTTCAATCCTTTACGTTTCGCCAGCCTTACTGCTGGCTTCTTCAGAAGGTATTGGTACTTGAACAGAGCCCTGTAGCAAGTCGTCTTGAGCACACCAATGTGACTGATCTTATATACTCTAAGGCCATCTCCATCCCAAACTCACCACCTGATTACCATGTGAATCAAGCCAATACTACTAGATTCCATCTTAAAGACATATACATTTTAAAAACTTTCCGGAATTCTATTACACAAATTGAAAAGGATAAATCTAAAAACAATGTAAACAAATATCCTCGATACAACTAGTTTACATCATTGCCCATACTTACGTTGAACCCCACTATATTAAATAAAACAAACCAGTCTCACCAACATTATGCATTGCTATTAACCCGATCCGATCCGTCACTTGTCACAAATGGTAAAATCTTAGTCTTTTTAATTATTGGCAGCCATGTTTTGCTTATTCTAAGCGTTTCTTCCCTTCTATTCATTACGTTGGGGTGCTTAATAATTTCTATTGGCACTGACAAATCGGCACTGGTGGAACATCTGTGGGAAATGGGGCATAATATTAAGTTTGATGAAATACAGATGTTAGAAAGGAGCAAATTATATATTCCTAGGTTAAATAGAGAGGCGATAGAAATTATTAAGCACCCCAACATAATGAAGGATGGTGGCGAGGATGGCGGCAAGGGCGATGGCAACGGTGACGGCGGCGGCAATTTCGGTGGGACAGGTAAGTGGCAGCGGCGGCAAAATGCCCATTTTCATGACAATAAATAAATAAATAAATAAAAGTTTGCTTTGCACCCACAAAACATTAATAATTTTAATTTATTTATTCATTCATTTATTCATTTAATTAATGGGGGGTCCCGGTTGGAAACCGGGAAAATATGGCAAGCCTAGCCATAAGACACATTTGCAGCACCTGCAGAGTAAGTGGCGCCAGTGCCGAGGTCGGCGCTGCTCACTCCACTGCTACCCACAGATTGGTCCTTACCCACGGTAAGTCCTGCGCTGGACAGTGGGAGGGCATGGAGAGGACAGGCTCAGTGGCAGGGGAGGGGGCCATTGCCGTCCTCTCCCCACCCCGGAACACCCACTTCCCACTTCCCCCACCCTTCCCCCACCCTGGAACGCCTCCATGACAAGCGGTGCAGACGTACCTGCTTCTCGCCACCTGCCGCGTGGATCTGGCGCTCTGGGGCCAGTGCAGACCTCTACAGTAGCCTGGAGCCAGCGCAACTGCCTTACGGCATCTTTTGTGATGGCTCTGGGCCAGCACAGGATGTGCTATGCCGGCCCAGCCAGCGCTAGGGTGGATTGTTGCACCCTTAATTGGCCTTCTTACTTCCACTCTGTGGCTGCTGTGCATCAACAGAGTTCCCAAAGCAGAAGTGGATCTAGTGGTATCCTCCTATTTCCTTCAGTTATGTCTATGTTAACAACTTGGAAAGCTGTTCCAAAACATTGGGTGATAATTTACTTCCCTATCATGAAAAATATCCTCTAAAATGTCCCCTTGAGTTGCTTCTGTCCTCCTGTCCCTCGTGTAATGAAACCTTGATTAATATATACTATCCTTGTCCTTTGGGTCCATTACAGTTAGAAAAGGACAGAGTCTTTAAAGGAAATGCCTCCGAGGATTTCCCTAATAAAGTGGCCGAGACGGAGCATTCTGCTGAATGGGCAATTCTTACACAGGCTTTCAGCAAACCATCTTTCGATGGAATTGAGAGTTGTTGGTCTTTTCCATGTTTTTCTGTGTCTCTTATTACCTTCATCTGTTCTTTCTTCCCTTCTGCTGTGTGATTAAGAAGTTTGTAACTACTGCGTCAGAGCTGTAAAAACATCTGGAACTGAGAAACACATATGGCCTTCTTCATGTTCAATACGACTAACCTGAATGCTGATTGTTTTATGATTTCTTAACAATTGAATTTTAAAAGGATGCAGCATTGTGCTATTTTAATTATTCAACAACTTAATCAAAATGGCTTCCTGAGTAAAACACACACGCAGAGACACATCACCATGGACCCACAAGGTATCATATTGTATCATTGCTCCATTTTAGCTGTACTTCGGATCTCTTATATCTTGCTGTTGGCCCAGAATTTGGAGAGCAGAGATCTATTTCTTTTGAAATCTTGTAAAGACAGTGAACCCAACTGAACTCTTGTCACACTCAGACAAGATATTAACATATGAATGTGTGAGATAGAATTTGGATAGAAATGGGCATTGGAATGGGTGCCCTTTCAAACCAATGTAGTGTCGATAGACTACACATGCATGTGGATGTGTGTCTGAATGCACATGATGACCTCAGGATATGCATCATTTTATATGGGGGAAGGAGGTCCTTCGGGTAACCAGGTCTCAAAACATCTAGGACCTTAAAGGTCAGCCAGCACCTTGAGTAGCAGAAATAAACTGGCAGCCAGAACAACAGGACCGTAACTCGATCAGAATATCTTGCCTCCACTAAGAATCTTGCAGCTGCATTCTGTACCAGGTACAGCTTCCAGATGGTCTTCAAGGGTAGCCCCATGTAGAGCACACTGCAGTAATCCAAACAAGAGGTGACTAAAGCGTGAAAAACCAAAACAACTTCTGGCAAGATTAGAATGACTCATGAGCACAAAGCTGAACAAAGGCTCTGCCCCCCCCTCTTTTCTACACCCCTGTTCAGGAGTGAGTCATCATTGAGTCAGAAGTGAGTCAGCGTCATCACTGGCAACTTCCTCCCTTATTAAAAGAGCACAGCAAATCTTGCCACTCCCTGGCCTCCTGCGAGGCTTCTCTGGTGTTGGTAGGGCGGCATCTTGGTCCTTAGGGACACTTGATTGCTGCTTCCCTTGTTGTTGCTTGACGCAGCTGAGACCTAGTTTGAGTCCCACTCTGCATTTCCATTGGATGGAGGGGGGGGGGTGTCCCTCCCTGCCATTGTTGCAGGCAGCACACCTGCCAGAACAGAAGAGAGGTCAGGATCTCACCCCCCCCCCCCGTATTCTTCTGCTGCCTATTTTCTCGAGCCCGAAGCCTGGGCTCATCTCTTTCCCAAACTTTGTTGTGCATAGTTGATGCATCTCGCTTTGATTATTGCTACAGGTTGGCATTTTCAAAAAGGAAAGAGAAGCTGCCAACTGTATTAGTAACTCCGTTTTATAATTTACAACCCCTCCACCACTGAGGGGGGTTTGAAAACACAGCAGTTTTGCCGGGTATTTCTGGGAAGAGGCCACCGTGGCAGCGCCAATTATTAAAACCACTTGCTCACATTAAAGCTATAAAGATTAAAAAACGATTGCACGCTTGTCATTAAATATGGATGGGGATCATGTAATATGTATTATATTGAGAAAGAAAGGCCAGCCGCAGGAGCTTTTGCAGAAGCCTGCAGAAGAGCTGCAAACCGGCAAGTCCCAAACCGGCACAGGCTTTGTCAAAGCTGAGGAACAACTTTGTCATGCAAAATAAACACAGATGTTCCGACAGCTGACTCGGAACATCCAGGCAAGAGGGCCGGCCGAAGACGGTGCCTGGGGGTGGGGGAAGCAGCCCTCAGTAAGAGGCTGCTCACGCTCCGGCAAGAACTGTACTTCCCCGTGAATCATTTCAAGGGCATTTCCTGTTGATGTTTTTAATTTTGTTTGCTGCCGATTGCATTTTCTGTCGATCCTCAGGCTTGAAATGCATTCAAATAGCTCCATCTCTAGTGTGTTTGGCATGCACAAAGCCCCTCGAGCACGTTGCGAGCGGAGCCTGTTTCACAGGTTTTGGAAAGCTATATTTTTATGAGCACCTGAGGCCTCACTTTGCTTTCAAAATATAATTGTTCTCCTTTCTCATTCAACTCACTTGGGGGAAAAAATTCACTCATTTTGAGACTGTGCCTGCACCATCACCACCACCACCACCCGCCCCTCCAGTTCTGCTATGACATGGCAGGAACAAGGAAGAAGTCATGCCAACGACACTTTGTTAAGTTGAGGTTTCTGATCCCTCAGGTCATCGCAGGCCCTGTTCACTTGTTGTTCGCCGTGTCTCCCAGAAACTGTGCTTCTTTGTGATGTTGCCATGTGCATTGATGTGCACATATACATACACAGTACCAGAAACAAATGTGGAAGCTGGGAGTTAGGCCACAGTAGCTAGAATATAGTGAAAGATTCAGGGATGAAAATGGCAGAGAAAGATGCTAAAGTCTGATAGGTTGGTTGGAGAAAGTTGGTGGAACACTTATTGAGTTGTACACACATACTTTATAAAGCAGGAACAGAGAACTAGGTCAAATATGCAGAAACAGCATATGTTACACAGCCAGAAACATTGTCTGCTGGGGGGCCCTGGTGCCCTGGGTCCCAGGCTCCGAAGCTTTGGGGGGGGCGCAATTTCAGCGCAGACCCGTGTCGGAGGTGGGCCCTCCCGCCTGCCCTGGAGCTGTTTGGCTCCAAAATGGGTAGCAAAATGGCGGTGGGGGGGATTGGAGCCATGCGTGCGAAACTGACGTCACACCCCTGCAGGGGGTCATGACTTGCGGCGTCACGTGAGTGACGTTGTGTCTGCGGCCCCCCCATGTGGGGGCAGAAACACACCTCTGGTTACAGCGTTTTGAAGGCTGCACCACTTCAGTTGCCTGGGGGAAATACCATATTTGAACAGTACCCCATGTCAACAATTTCCTTACACAGCAAGCTAACATGTTAGGGAGAAAGATGTTGCCACTCTGATCAGACTCCACCCATTGTAAGCTTGCCACCTCTTTCTTCAGAGATCTGATGTAGTGTCGTGGCTTAGCGACTGAGCTGTGAATCAGGATTTCCCTGGTTCAGATCTCACCTCTGCAGTGGTGTTGCTGGAGGGGGGATTCTTGTTCTGCATCATCACCCCATTTCGCGTCATTGCCCCACCCTCGTGTCATGACATCACTCCCGGAAAGGCTCCATTTGGAGCCTTCCAGGAGCAAGGGAGGATGGGAGGGCTATTCTCAGGCCCTGAAAATTGTCCGGACGGCCTCTGCAGCCACTGCACGGGGAGGCCGCGGGAGGCCGACTCGGGCTGGGAAGGGGCATAGGATATTGGCAGAATGCGCCCTTGATATCCTCGCCCCTTCCCAGCCTGGGCCAGTCAATGGCCCCCTCCCTCGCCAGCCAGGGGCACGGAAGTTGCCGCTGCAGCCACTCCTTATGAGGAGTGGCACCCGGAGGAACAGCATTTCCCCAACCCTGGCCTAGCAATGCTACTTCACCTCTGCTATGAACTTTCACTAGGTGACCTTAGTTACACAGGATTGGGCCGTTAGGCTGTAATCCTCTCATATTCAACAAAAACAAACACCTCTACTAATGGGTTAAACGTCTTTCAGGTAAGTTACAGAATGAGGCATAGGCTCCTTTTTGTCTTAGATCTCAGAAAATTGACTGAGATGACCTTTGAGGCGCCTGCCAATTTGGTGGTTCTGTGAATATATTATCCTATACGAGAGATAGAAAGACAGAGCTAATGAAGTCATATGCTATCTTAATTCTGACTTAATTGATACATTTATCACCTTCATCAGTTGATCCATTTGTCATTTTTTTTCAAATGTTGAACTCTGTAAGGAGAGACACAGAATCAAGTTGTGAAGTTCCCTGCGCAATCCTAACCAACTTTCCAGCACCAATGCAGCTGTGCCAACAGTGTGCATTCTGCATTCTGCAGCGTGGGGGGGGGGAGTTCTGGAGGCCTCGTCAAGGTAAGGGAACATTTGCTCCCTTACCTTGGGGCTGCATTGCAGTTGCATTGGCGCTGGGACGTTGGTGAGGATTGGGCTGTAAGCCTCATTGTGTGGTGACTGGTGGACTGGGCTATGTGCTCTGAGTGATAGAAGTTCTGGATTGTTTCTGCAATCATCAGGAACTGGGGTCTCAAGAAGCTGCAAAGCCTGCATTCAGGGACCTGGGCTATGTGATGCATCTACATTGTACTAGGCACCATTACAGCTCAATGGCAAACTGGATCTGCACCCCTCCCCTAACCACCCCTCTTTCAAGAAGGCAGGGAATTTAAATGAGGGCAGGCATCTGCCCTGCACTCATATTGCCTGGGACACTATTATTAAAATGTCAGAACAGAGGTGAAACTAGACTGGAGCGGAGGCAAGTAGTTCTGCAAGACTCCGTTACACCGGAGTCAGCATCCCCTCCCCTTTGCTGTTGGAGCCATTCCGGCAGCGAGAGGGGAGTGTCCTGCGTGTTGCCTTTGCCGCCAGAATGGCTCCAACAGCAAGGGGGAGGGGCCGTTGACTCCGGTGTAACGGAGTCTTGCAGAACTACTTGCCTCCGCTCCAGTCTAGCTATGCCACTGTGTCAGAAGGAAAGCCAGGGAGAGTGACATTACTGGATGAGAGGGGAAGCTAAGGAAAAAAGGCAGGAAGCAGACCATGGAGCTACAGCTTCAGGAAGGGTCAAAACTGAGCAGGGTAAAGAGCAGTCGAAACACAACAGACTTGGGGTACAGGCAGGGAGCACTAACTGGAATTGTCAATCCAAATGACAACAGCTCCCTTTCAGGCAGTGGGTCTTTGATCACTCACTGTCCATTGGTTTATTTATTTATTTTATTTATTTACAATATTTTTACCCCACCTTTCTCCCCAAAGGGACCCAAGGCGGCTTACATGGGATACAAAATACAAAAAATAATCACATTTAAAACAATAAAAACAATCCACAACAGCTAATAAAAACATCATCTAAAATTCATAAAAACACATCAAATTACAATTAAAACAGGAGCATAAAAAAAAGCAGCAGCACTCCACCTGTGCCAGCAGGATGTTAAAAAAGGCAAGGTTTATTGACTAATTTCATCTCCCTTTCCTTCCAAGGTGCACACTGTTCAGTCCCTAACTTGTGTGAGGTAGGCGAGGCTGAGAGATGATGACTGGCCCAGTGACCTTCACAGCTCAGTGGGGTGTTGAAGCGGAGTCCTAGTCCAGAATTCTCCATCACAATACTGTGTTGGCTTTATGTCTAGCAGCACGGATACCCTGCTCGTTTTCCAAAAGCAGCCTACATGAAGGTCCTCAGGTGGTCTTCCCTCTAGAAAGCGTACAGGGTCAGATTATCTAAGCGACTGGAATTACACTGTGTGGCTTCAAATCACAAATCAAATGAAGAGTGGTTCTCAAAGGAACTTTTCATGCATACCCTGCATCTCTGGCCAAAGAATGGTTGATTGAAATTCTTATCACTAAAGCCAACAATGTAACGTAAGGCCTGTTGATTACAGGACAGTTTCTTCTGCATCTCACCCTCACCTTCCCATGGGGAAAAAAAAAAAAACATTCCCCACTAAAAATTCAAGACCAGAAACATGTTCTAGAGATAATTGAACTTTCTAGACTAGATCAAAGTAGCTCCTTGGCCACATCACAGTTGGATGTCCAATGCTTGTGTCAAAGGAGGAAACCATCTCCAAGATTATCCATCAGAACTTGGCAACTGGCTGCCAGTTGGCATCCAGCAGCACTCAATATTACATCTACTTGCTTCAGCCAGGGATGGAAAAAGCAGAGCTGGAACACCTTCGAGGACAATGGTGGACCAATGATGCCTATGAGAGAGAAGAACTGACCCAATGTCATCCAGGGAGCTACATACCTGAGTGAAGATTTGCACTACACTCAGAGAAGAGAGTATCTTAGAAGACTCTGTTCATGCTGGTGTTATTTGTACAACAAAGTGAACACACTAATGCGAGCTTCTTGTTCTTTAAGCATGCTCAGTGACGTCAGACATGTGTGGCCACTATCACTTTTTCCAGGGAAATATGAAACCTGAAAGTATTGGTAAATGTCATTTTTCCCGTTTCCTCTCTTCCCATACAATGGACTACTTTAAGAAATCTGAATGTTGTTGGTTCCATGTGTGTTTCCATTCACTACATTAAAAAAAACTTTTTGCGCTTATTTGATTCCCCAGATGTTTTGCACATGTATTTTTATCTACATTTGCAGTGCATCATAAGTGTTGCATCTCATAGCTATATGAACAATTACGCTTGCACTTGAATGCTTCCTTTGAGATTGCACTGCACCATGGGGGCTGTAGTACTCAAAGTTCACTAATCCTGAAAAAATATTCTATATGACAAACGCATCAGATTTATAACACTCTAACTGCCATGGAGTCCCTCTTGAGAATTGTGTTTTGGTGAGGTGCTTAGTAGAATTCTCTGTTAGAAATCTCTGCCTCCCTGTCACCACTGGAGAACAACAATTCATAGAGTTTCCTGGGAAGAGAGAATGACTGGGGCAGCCTGATCCTGCCTAAAGGCCGACCCACACCACACGAGATCAGGTGCGGAGGCGTGCAAGCGTAGGTGCCTGGCTGCCCACCTCCAAGTGCTGCCCGGCTTTCCGTCCGCCAGTGTTGTCCTGCAATTAGTCCCTCCTGATTGTCCAACCTTCTAATCGCTGATTGGATTAAACATAAGAGTGCACCAATTGGCTGAAACCCCCTCTAATCCGATTGGTTAAAGCAGTAGCTCCGTGTCCCCGCCCCCTCAAAATCTTGGGCAAGAAACAATTCTGCTCATGCCAGAACTCGGGAGAGCGGAGGTCTCCCGCATTCAGATGCAGATCTGAACATTTTCAGCACCCTGGGAGTAAGTGGCGCTGGCATGGAGACCTGCACCATTCACACCGCTGCCGTCCCGGACCTGCACTGGCTGCCACAGGTGAGTGCTGCGCTGGTTGGTGCAGGGGGCATGGGGAGGGTGGGCAGGGGTGTTGGGGAGGGGGCCATTGGCCATCCCGGTCTGGGAGGGGGGCGAAGGTATTGGCGCTGGGTTGGGTCAATATCCAATGCTCCATTGCAGCCCAGGCTGGCCTTACATGGCCTCCCCAGAAGCATGCTAGCTTCAGAGCTGGCGTGCATTTGAAGAAGCCCATTGCGGCCCACACTGCTTACACTGGGGGAAGGGGATACCCCAAGGTGAGCCCGGGTTGCGCTAGTGCAAGCCACAATGTGCACAGGATGCAGCGGCCGGCCATTTAGGCTGGCCACGGCGTGCATACTTGCGCAGGGATTGCATCGTTAAACTGATATAAATCTGAGGTGTGCATATGACCTCAGCCTATTAAGAAAACAGAGGAATAAATGCTCACAGTTTAAAAATATGACTACAGGATTGTAGGAAGTGGTTTAGTTTGAAAAGGTTAAAATTCAAGAGAATAACAGCCCATTCCAACCCAAGTGCTAAGCAGCCCAAGTCAGACCTAAAGTCAGCCTAAGTTGTTTAGGTCGAAGTTAGGTCTGGAACGCGACCATTTAGGGCGAAGTTAGGGCGAAGTTAGGTCAAACTTACGACCGACGGACTAAGAATGGACTAAAAACGGCGCACATGCGCACCACCGACGCCGGCACAACTTGGACCTAAAGTCGACCTAAAAGTGGGCGGACCATGGGCGGAACGTGGGCATAACGGGGGCGGAGACCAATTAACGTCGGATTCCAGACCCTGGCGAGCACAGACACACCCCCTCCAACACAAATGCTGACACAAAATTTAGGTCGACCAAAAAGGTGGACCCAAATTCGAGGAGACCCATAGGAGCCATTTTACCTTACCCAAGCCAGCCCTCTCATGAAAATTTCTAACACCCTACTCCTGAGTTAGGTCAGAGTTAGGACGGAGTTGGGCCTGCTAGGTCTGGAAACCGACAGAGTTATGCCTAAGATAGGGAGCCTATCAGCACCCAGCCCCACCCAGCCTCATTCCCACAAAAGCCCAGCCCCAGACCTCCAGTCACTCTCTCTCTCTCTGAGCACGTGGCGTGGGGTTCTATCCCCCACAGCCACAAAGTGGGACTTTGTCGGTGGAGGGCAAAATTCACAAACACCCCACTTCTCTCTTCTCTTCTCCTCTCTGCCTCCCTCTAGGGCAGAGAGGGCTGTTCTGGCTGTGGCCAACCTGTTTACAGCTGTGCCTGGGCAGCTGCCTCCATGCAAGTGTTTGCTAACCCATGTCTTTCTCCCAGCCCCTCTTCCCCCCCCCACAGGCAACAACACCAGCAGGTAAGAGCAGGGTTTGTGCTGACATGTGGTCTGACTGCTGCCTCTTTGTATTTAGAAATATAGGAAGGATACATGCCTCTTTACCAATGTGTTGTCTCATAGCTGCCTGCATAGCCTGCCATGACATGCCTCTCTACCAATGTGTTGTCTCATAGCTGCCTGCATAGCCTGCCAGGATACATGCCTCATTAGCACTGTTGTGTCTGATAGCTGCCTGTAGTCATGTGAGCAGACACTGCCACAAGTGTGGAACTGTTAGCCTTATGTAGACACCAGCTGTAGCCTTATGTAGACACCAGCTGTACCCCCCCCCTTTTCTCCACAGGATCAACTGACAGGTCAGTAGTGCTAGGTTTGCCATGGTAGTGACCCCCAAGTTGTGTTGTTGTCTCTCTCTTTGACCCTTTCCCCTTACAGGATCATGCTCTCCTTACACCCAGGTAAGCAGCCCAGACCATGCTATGTGTGTCACACCTCTCAGCTGTGTTTTATTTCTCTCCCTGGAGGCTTTTGCAACCGACACACTGGCATTTCTTCACTGGCGATTGCTTCCACACACCAGCTGGCATGTAACTCCCCCTTGTTTTTTGTCTCCCCAGGAACGTCCACTACCACCTACCTTCCTGGGAGCACCCCTGGGGCTGCAGTCTGGTTGCCCCACTGTCGTCTGCCTCGCTGCTGTCAGAGGTCAGGGAGCCAGCCCTGCAACCCTCCTCAGCTGCCGGCGCTGCTGCTGCTCCACCTCCCTGGCTGTCCTACTTGCTGCCCCTCCCCTTTCTATGGAGCAGGCTGTGGTTCCACAGGGGAAGAGCCCACATCTCCAGGTCCATGGGGCAGGTGTGCTGCTGCTGCTGCTGCTGCTTTCAGATCGGCTGCTGTGACTACCCCTGGCAGCCTCGCCTGGCCATCTCTGCTAACGTTCCAGAACAATAAAGACGCCCCTCGGGCAGAGCCCCAGTGAAACATATGTGCCCAGTGTTTACACAAGCATTGCCCCCCACACACAGACAGCCCCCAGCACTGAAGCCCCTACATGAGTCCCATCCAGGGACTGCCACGGCCTTCCCTGGGAGAACACAGCAGGGGCGCTGCCAGACCCCCATGGCACAGAGGGGAGGGGGAAGCCTCTCAGGCAGGCACACAATGACAGGGCGTCCGCCCGTAATGCAGGCGCCTCCGTCGAAGGTCCACCCGTAATGCAGGCGCCTCCGTCGAAGGTCTGCCCGTAATGCAGGCGCCTCTGTCGAAGGTCCGCCTGTAATGCAGGCGCCTCCGCCCAAAGTCTGTCTGCATAAGAGGCGCCTGTTTATGCATCACCTTCATCTGCGGAGCGCCCCCTGTGTCCCTATCCGTCTCTGCAGACCCCTCTCTCGGAATCTGTCTTCCACCAGCCTTGTTGTCTGTCTGTCTGTCTCTGACCCAACCATGCCCCTCCCCAGCACCCACTGTCTGCCTGCCTGTGTGTCTGCCTCCCCTCCCACTCCCTGATGATGGCTGCTGGCCACCCCCCACCCTGCCAGAGCGCCTGCTGAGAGGTGCTGTCGTTGCCCCATCTGGGGGTGTGATGAGCTGCATGAGCCCTTCACGCTCGCAGCAGACAAGCCCAAGGCATCTCTCGGTCTTGCCCGGGGCACAGAGCAGCAGGCACGCCGGGATGCCTTCTTTGTGGGCATTGCCCCGGCCTTGGAGGCCCAGGGCTTCAGGCAGAGCGCGGGCGAGTCATGTCAGAGGCAGTTCCAGACCTCATGAGACCCCCCTTGTGTGTGATGTTCCCACCCCCCTCCCCTTCCCTCCCCCGCTCACCCCCCAGTGCAGCCTCAACGTGGCTTGGGGGTGGCATCGCCTTCTGCAGGTGGGAGGGGACGTCCACTCTCCCCTGCAGCAGGTGGCTGATGCACAGGGTGCCCTGTGGCGGCTGGGCTCAGGCACCTTGCTCACCTGTCACCTGCCCTGCGCCCACCACATGACTGGCGCAACCCCCATGCCTGCGGTCAGCCCCTTTGCGACCGGGCTGCGACAGACCCTGCGGCAGCTGCCATGGATGGATGCTGACACATGCAGACAGAGGCCTGCACATGCCCGAGCCAGACACGGAGCCTGGAGAAGAGCCTGCCTGCCTGGGAGGTAAGTGTTGCCTGGATCCTGGGGTGGTGCTGGGCCACAGAAACTGCAGCCTGCCTAACTCAGGCATAACTCTGACCTACCTCAGGCATAACTTCTGCCTAACTTAGGCTGCACTTAGGCCACACTTATGCCTGACTTGGAGAGGAGTTGGGTTGGAATGGGCTGAAAAGATGCTGTAGCCATTTGGAATGCTTGTTGCCATGGCACTGATCACACCAAAGAACTTCCTGGATGTGTGTGTAATAGGTTTGATGAAAGCAGATTCTGGTCAATCTGTTTGTGATTTCAAAATTCTTCTTAGTTCAAGTGTGCATTGCTCTCTGAAGCTCACTTTTAACAGCTATTGTGTTCGCGACTCAATCCCTGGAAACCATTTTTGAGAGTTGGTATAGCCTGGTGGCGGCGGAGCAACGGAGCTACAAATGAGGAAGGCCCTGGTTGAAATCCTACCTCTGCCATAAACTGATTAGCAGCCCAATCCTATCCCCCACCAGCTTTCGCAATGCAGCGAAAGGTGCTGAAGGCGGAGCATGTGCTGCATCTTATAGTGGGGGGGGGGGGACCAGACAGCCCAGGAGAGGTAAGCAAAAAACGTTTTTACTTACCTCGCCATAAACCGCCTGGCTGCCAATGGGTCTCCTTGGACCTATGCCAGCTATTTAGCTGGCATACGTCCAAGGAGAGTCAGGAGGTGTGTCGGTCCAGGGAAAGGAAAATAAGATCCTGGTGTGCACGACTGCTGCCGAAATCCACCCCCACCTGCCCTCGAACCACCCCCTGCCCACCTCGCTCCCCACCCCAATCCTCCCCTGAACCGCCCCCTACACCACCTGCTCCAGTGTAGCCTGGATGAGCTGCTGGCAGGTACGCAGCACACAACCTTTTGTGGATTGTGAGAGCCACTGCTGTAAGTCCCCAGTAGAACTTCAGCATAGGTGAGAAGCTCTCTCAGAGTCTCAGCCCTACAACATAGGGATAGAGATATTTAACATACAGGGTTGTCATTGTAAGGATTGCAACAAGATAACTCCTGTGATGTTCTCTCACAATCAGATGCTAAGGATTATTGTTATTCTTTGGAAGCAGAATATTTTGCTGGGAGATAACCAGCTTTCAGAAACCCTCAGACAGTAAACATTAAATATGAGCCTGCTCAAGAATTTTGCATTACATCTGAGGCACTCGTCTCTACTCCCCCACTGGCCAAAGCAGGTGAGTGCCTTTCCAGTTGTGGCATCTAGAACGTGCAATCATCTCTTGAGAAAGGTACACCTTCCTTGTCAGGTTTTTTACAGTGGGCTTCAAAACGATCTGGCTCTTAACTTCTCTTTTATTCTATTTTTTTTTAATCTGAGTGCTGCTTTCAAGTATTTTTAGCTGATTATTCCGTTTTCTGTTTGCAGTTAAATCCTGAAGTCTGCCTTGAGCATATGATTTATGAAGGTAAAAATATAAATTCATACATAAATATTGCATGTCAGCTTAGAGTTGATTTTACTACATACCATTGCATGTCATTTGTAAAATGCTCTCAACTATTAAATACTTTTGCATGCAAGCCATCAAATATGGTCAGATAAAAATGTCACGAATATTTAGCATAAAACATGCAGAATAGGATTTTGATGAGAAGGGACAGAGCAAATTCATTTCGGCAATACAGTAGACACTTGGTCCCAGAGAACAATATCGAAAAATTATAAGGATCTTACTAATGCTCTCTGTCTCTTTCTCTCTTAATTCCAAGTAAATCATTTATGGGGGGATATGAAGAAAGTAAAAGATAAAGATGACACCAGGAACTTCTTGCATGTAAGCCCCACTGAAATGAATGAAAGAAGACCAGTTTCTGCAATAACATGTCCAGCATAAGCAAGGTTCTTCTGGCACTGCTGAGAACTCTGGAAGCCACAGTGTTAATCTCTATACGCTGCTCCGACAGGGGAATATATACTGTTAAATCTTGGGAGTTATTTAAAATGCCAGGGAGTATAATAGCAGTCCTCTGAAATAACCATTTCATCTGCCTACATTACTCTAAAATTAATGAATAATGAAGCGATGCCCTTCACATTCTCTTCCCTTTCCATTCCAAGATATATTGATCAGATGACATTTATTTAAGTTTGGGATAATGTATTAATTTCAAGATAATTATTCAATATACTTTTGTCACTGTTGATATGCTTCAATGTCATCCAGGGGCCGGGGGATGAATAAACTGTTATCTGACATTGCTGGACAGGGGTCCCAGAAATAAATGCAATTTTTCTCCTTGAAAAATCAATGTCTTTAGTGTGGGAAGGTTTTTTTTGGGGGGGGAGGATGGGAGGGAAGGAGGGAAGAAAGAAGCAAGCCATCCTGGTGGAATGCAGGAGGGTCAGCAGAAAATGGGCAAACCCCCCCCCACTAATCGAGGTGGTCCTGTGGAACAGAGAATTCCTGGGTTGTCACTGAGGTCAGACTGATGCTCAGCGAAGCTGACAGAGCCCATCCTTAGTGGATGCCATTGCAATATTAACACTCATTCGGAGCAGATGTGGCTAAAAGCATGAAACATTGAACAAACAGCTGCCACAGCTCCATTGCCATTGCATGGGCACTTATGTTCTATTAATGCACTGGGTTTCGGTGGCCAGCAGAGCTGACGTCGTTCGCTTTGGTTCTCTATACAGCAGATGGGCCAAGCGACAGTGACTCCAAGATGCGCTGCGTCCATGTATCACAAGGCAACGTTTGAAGGAGACAAGGGAGGGCCCCCCCGCGAACGGCATTTGGAGCTTTGCCGATAACGTTTCCCTCACTCATGGGATACTTCAGGCATCTATTTTTAAACACAGGCCTCTTTTGCCTTTAGATTAAAAAAAATGTAGAGTCTACCACCTCACTTCAAGAATTTGCTGCACATGCTCTTACAGCTTCGTGCTGGAGAAAGTACAATGATACCGAGTATTTATAGTGCACTTTTTTCACTGTTGGAAGCGCTTCCCATGTATTTGATCACTGTCATTCTAACAGCAGCCCTGTAAGGAGGGAGCCAGCAGGGTGGAATGGTGAGAGTGTCAGATTGGACTGGAGAGACCAGGATTCAAATATCCAGAACAGACTGAATCCCAATTTCCTCATTAACCAGATGCCAACAGCATCTCAGGGTTAGCTAGGCTGAGATTCAGTTTTTGGATCCTCATCCAGGCCATTAGCAATTTCAAACACCTATTCAGGACTTTACTGCACCTGTGTTTAAAGGGAAGGAGAGATAGATCAGTGAGTCACCAGCATATCATGACATTTTACCCCCAATCTCAGGACGATCTCTCCTCCCACTGGTCTTATAGAGATGCTAAACACATACAGCATTGTTTATTGTAGACATGTGGTTTCTTTGAGTGTTTTTGTAGGGCATGCATGTTTTGTATACTTCTTTTATAGCAAATATATAATAAAAAGAGCTGAAACTTCTCAGTACAATTCTTCCATCTCAAAGTTACTTGCAAAATGTATGTTTATACTTGCAGAACTCGAAGCATGGCAGGACAGAGTCTAAGCCTAGAACGCTTCACTTTTATATGGTAGTTTTGTATGCATTATATTTCTCTATACAGGGGAAGCATTCAGAGCCCCCATCTGCACCCAGAAGTGGTACAATCCAGCAACAGATACCTCACCGGGGTTTCCAAGTCACAGTCAAGTAGGGGGGTAAGATGGCCAATGGTAAACCCGCCAGGTTGGCCATGGAAGTACTGTAATGTGGTAAGGAGGTGATCCAGTTCTACAGACTAGAAATATTATTTCATCTCATTCATTTGGGCCCTAATCTGGGGACTTCAGATCTGAACAGAACTACAGGACTGGCAGCATGATATAAACGACAACATTATTTACATTCTTTATTTCAGGAAAGATGAAATAAAACCTTTGCCTGGCTAGTTAAATTTGGTCAGATTGATTATCCTGTTGGTCCCAATTCTTGCTATCAGGACAGCTATTACTTCCACTCTAGGAAACGACTTCTAGTCTATGAATGAAATATGATCCGTGAAAACATGCAAGGAATTATGGGAGAGACATAGAAATTGGAAGTCTGAGATGCCGCTACATGACCTCCCTGAACGAGGTCCTCCTTGTGGATGCCTACGAGAGTTTACAAACTGTGTGCAAAATAAAACACTTTTGAATAACCTCTAGGCAAGCACTACCTCAACACTGTTCACCTTCGTTCAAAGCAGTCCAGTCCAGGCAGAAAAGGTTGGGAAAGAAAGTCTTCTTGTTTATCCTTACTTCATTTTCCCAAGAAGCTTGGTTTTGCTCTTCTACAAGAAAGGAAAAAATTCTGTGTGACAAACAAGCTTGGTCTGATTACATCTGACAGATTTAAAGTGCACCCCTTTACTGCCCAAGAGGTTTTGATCCTCTCACTTAACAGACTTGTAGCTGCAGAAAATTACCTTGTCATACGCAACACAGTGTTGCGGACTGGTATTGACGGTGCAAAGTGTCAGTAACTGATGCACAGACCAACTGGGCTAAATAATTAATTGGCAAAGCAGAAGCTTCTTCCTCCCTCCCTCCCTCCCTCCCTCCCCAAGAATTTCCATTCTGCACTGTATGTTCCATGAGATGATAAAGAGATGGAATGTTCTCAGCCTCCGGATAACCTGAAGGACATTGGCACTTATTAAAATGATGACTGGCATCATGCATGGTCTGACCAAAGGCTTCCATCGATTCATCAAAGTGCAGCCTGACAGTGTGGAGAGATCCAACTGGCTGCGGGACCCATTGGGCTGACTCCCATGAGGGTCCTTCCTTCCATTTGTACAAAAGCTAAACTTGCAAGAATTGAAAAATAAAAGGTCGATTAATCCTCTGAGCTGAAGAGCAGAGCATCTCTTACTCCACCTGAATCCCACAGAAGGTTGTAGGTGGCAAAAAGGGAAGAAAAAAAATCCATTCTCTTACACAAAGTGCTTTTTGGCCCACCAGTGGGAGGTTGCCTGCCTTCAATCAAAGCTATTTCGAGTGACGAGAAGAGCAAAAGAAACAAGAAAAGGTGGCCTATAAGAACGCGAATAGGGAAAGTGGGGATGAAGGGGAAACTGACTGAAAGTGAAAACGAAGTTGAAATCAAATTGGGGGAAACACGTTTGTGGCAAAATGGGGGAAGGGAGGTAGCCAGAGTCCCCTTCCCTCTGTCCCAAGGGAAGGCAATGACCCTCATCCTCTTTCTATCTGTGTCCTTTGTAAGCTCTCCAGTTCCTACCTGGGAATCTTCATCAGTCTCTCTCTTCATTTTCCTTCCACTTTTCCAGCTCTCCCTGCTGAGCCTATACGGGAGCCGTGCGTTTGGCATAATCACCATCCCTGCTAATGACAATTTTGTCGCCCCGATCAGCCAACACTGACTCAGTTTAGAATGCTGTCATATCTCTGGCCCAGACCCAGAAACTGACCTGTCTGGAGAAGAACATTTAGCAGACGTCACGATGGAAGAAAGAGCCTTATCAGAGGGGGACCCAGGAACTAGCAGCTCAGATCACCCGAATAGGCAGCATGAGCAAAACAGGCATCATATCAATTGCCCAAGACCCTGCCCTGTTCTCCCTTGCCAGAGATGCCAACAAGTTCACCAAGAAGAGACTATAAAATACTGAGACGTGTACTTTAGCCAAGAGAGTGGCCCCTTGAAGAGCACTTCGCTGAAGGGATGGGAGCTGTAAATACCTGTGCCGGTTTAAGGGACTCAGAATGATTTGGAGGTTGCTAGAAAAAGTTGTCTACCCAGGAAATGTCCACCATCCTACAGATCCAATCAATTCCCTGCCTATGACTCTTGCTTTTTCATGCATCTGGCTCCCTACTAAACCTTCTTCATCATCACCATCAGATCTTTGGCTACCTTTTGTACATTTCCCCTTCACTCATCACAGTCGCAGAGAGATCTGCCATGCCCTGTGGGCTTCAGTTGGCCAAGGATGCAAAACAGCCGTAATCCGGAAGACCATGTGGTTGACTGGCTGCTTATGCTCACTAGGCCTTAGCACATACATTTCTCGAACAATACCCTCACCTACCCCACTGCCCATGTCAACAGCAAGCTATATTTGTAATTGAGGGAACGTTCCAAAGCACTTTGTAACATGGCATGGGAGTCCATTGCTCAAAGGAAAATGTAACTGGACAAGCACAGGCCCTTCAGGTACAGAAAAATTTAGCTTCTGAATTGCAGTCCAACTTGCCATCCTTCCAGGAAGAAGCAATGAGTTCTATTTATTATTATTTTTATTTTTCACATTTTTATACCGCCCTTCCTCCAAGGAGCTCAGAGTGGTGTACATATTTCCTCCCCTCCTTTTTGTTCTCACAACAACCCTGTGAGGTAGGTGGGGCTGAGAGATAGTGACTGGCCCAAGGTCACCCAGGAAGCTTTGTGGCTGAGTGGGGATTTGAACCTGGATCCTCCAGGTCTAAGTCCGACTCCCAAACCACTACACCATCCTGGCAATTTCTAGAGAACTCCTTCTTGTCCCAGAGCATTTACTGGAGTGATTCATGGGTCCAATTTAGCAATATGTATCAATCCTTGTTTAACGTTATGGGAACTGAACTACACAATACTTGCCATGGAGACGAAATGCATTTTCTATTTATTTTTTAAAAAATATATATTTCTTTTTTTTTAATAAATATAATCACAAGGTGACCACTGGGGTTTGTTTGTTTTAATTGTTTACTTACTTGTTTTAATTATTTTTATTGTATTATATGTTATTAACATGTTTTAATATTTTAACATGTTTTATTGTAAGCCACCTTGCCCTTATCGGGAGAAAGGCAGGGTAAAAATTCTTTAAATAAAGGCATAAATAAATATTTATCACAGTTGTTATTCTTACCCTGTTTCTATGATGACAAGATATGTATGTCCTACTGCCTTGCTTCCTTTATACGCCTTTGAAATGAACTTGTTCTGCTGTATTCTTAAAAAACAACATCCCTCCTCTTAATATTTTGGATATAAAAAAAATATCAGAGCCAAAGCAATTTGCATCTATCAACAGTAATAAGGACCACGCCATCACTTCTGTAGCATCTTGGCTTTCACCAGCCCTGAAAGTTCAAAGGCTACATCAAGAAGCTATTAACATATTTCCCACAGACGGGGCAGTCAAATGAGCGAATAGCTAATAGCAACCCCAACCAAAAGCATTGCAACATTCCTCCTCCATTTCCGAATTGGATTTGTCAGCTCCTAAATTGTGTGCATTTTTGAGCAGTTAACACAGTTTACCGCCTGAAAAACTATCATATCAACCACTATTAAGGTGGCAAATTACTTCCTAAATGATAAGTTAAAGGATAGCATTGTACTTCCCATCTTAATTAGGAAGCCCCTCCTTGCAAATGGAGATAACGTGGTCCATGTAGGCTTTGTTGCTGGAGTAGGTGCATGTAGCTGACAGCTCAGTGGCAGAGCTCCTAGTTTGCATGCAGAAGGTCTCAGGTTCAACCCTGGCCATCTCCAGTTAAGAAGATTGTAGTGGAGCTGAGAAAGGTTTGTACCAACCTGAGTCCTTGGAAATCTGCGGCCAGGCACAGCAGATCGCACAGGATTCGCTTGGATGAGTGGAGTTCCTTGTGGCTGGCTGCAGGGAAGGGACAAGAGGTGCTTGGCCCTTCCTTAGCCTCCCTCTTCCTGTTTCCTTCTGGCCTGAGAGAGAAGAAGAGGATCAAATGTTCTGGAACCGGCTCCTCATTTCAGACTATACAATTCTTCTGCAAAAGCAGAGGACTGGTTCCAAGGAAGGCTTTGGAGGGGGGAGGCCACAGGGGGAGGGATGGCCTTCTTGTGGACAGAGGGGAAGAGCACACTGGTGTCCAAGCTATATGTGGCAACAGGTATAGAGAAAGACGTCTGCCTGAGCCCTTGGAGATGTGCTGCCACTCACTGTTGAAAGCACCAGAGAAGATGCAACAATTGCTTCATTCACTGTAAAGGCTGATCTACACCAACTCTTGCTGAGTTGCGTTTGGAGGTTCGCGAGCGTAGGGGACAGGACGCCCCGCCCCAAAACGCAGCCCTGCGCTACACCAGTTTCTTCAACGCGCTTGTCCCTCCTGATTGGCCGCTTGCTGCCTCCCTGTGATAAGTCGATTGCGGGGGGGGGGGGGAGGAGACTTGTAGAGACTTGTTTTGAGAGAGGAGAGACGAGAGGGAGAGTGGCAGAAAGGAGAGAAACAAACAAAGCATTTGTGCCGGGAATCTCAAAAAGATCTTTGTCTCTCTTGTCTTCCTCTTGTAATAAAGCTCAGTGCTGATTGGCTGAAACAGAAGTGCATTCCGATTGGCTGAAAGCCCCTTCTCATCCCATTGGTCAAACAGTTTGCTCCACATCCCGCCCTCTCTCAAACATGAGCATGGTCCACGACCGATCGCAACGGAACTCGGAAGAGCGCAGCTCTCCCACGTTCCATGATGATCGGTTAAAAAGGAAGCCACACCGCTCCGCACATGCCGCACACGCCCGGGGTGCGCCAGGAGAAGTGCGGTGTAGATCAGCCTTAAGGCAGCTTCATTTGAGGACCTGACTTGCTTATTATATGTACAAATAGTTATCTTCCCCCTCCCCCACCCTCAGATGAAATACTACAGATTACTTTTACTGTCCCCTTCCTTTCAGCCTCTCACACCTACACAGATGAAGCAGAAAGATTTGAGTCATTCAGTCTCATGAAACATTATGTATGCATTATAGCGATTGCCATTATTATTGTTATTATTATTATTAATAATAATAATAATAATAATAATAATAATAACGCTTTTCAACAAAAAATTCACAAAGCGGTTTACAGAGAATATCACTAGTTTTCTCTCTGTTTTTTTAACTGCTATTTTAAGTGATTGCTGTAACCTGCTGGGAGTCCATTGTGGAGAAAGGTAAAACACGTCAAAATGCAGAGGCGAAACAAGGGTGGAGCGAAGGCAAGTAGTTCTGCAAGACTCCGTTACACTGGAGTCAGCGGCCCCTCCCCCTTGCTGTTGGAGCCATTCTGGCAGCAAAGGCAACACGCAGGACACTCCCCTGTTGCTGCTGGAATGGCTCCAACAGCAAGGGGGAGGGGCCGCTGACTCCAGTGTCTTGAAAAATTACTTGCCTTCGCTCCATCCTTGTTTCACCTAATATATAGGATAGATAGAATCATAGAAATTTCTTCTACTCTTTTTCCTGAGAAATGAACTATCCACAGGAATTCCAGATGCCTTTATGAGAATGCAAAAACCACCTTGCTGGGTGACCTGATGCCCTCGCTGCATCTGGTACTCAGAGATGCATCCATTCGGACCCTGGAGGCTCTGTTTTGCTCTCATGGATGGTAGAATTTCTCTAATCCTTTTTAAATATCATCTAAGCAAGCAATCATCACCACATCTTGTGGTAATAAACTCCATAATTTAAAGAAGAAGCATTTCCTACTGTCTGTCCTGAACTTACTGCCAGTCAGGTCAGATGGCCCCTGAATTCTAGTTGTCTTTGTGGTTCATTATTTTATAAATTGTCTAGTGGTTCATTATTTTATAAACCTCTCCCATGTGCCCTTCTCCAGTTAGCCATCTTTGGAGCTCCTCTTTCCTCATTGAGAAGGCGCTCCATTTTGTGAATCATTTTTGATGCTTTCTGTGAGGGTCGAGATAGATGTTACTTTAAGCTCAAGGTTGAGGGTAGTCGTGTGCTTAAAAAAACTCATACAGCATTCAGATCACACATACACAAAACAGGGAACTTCAGCACAATCCTGTAGATCGCGCCGGCGACGGAGCGAGCATTCCGTCGCCGGCAGCAGTCACAAACATGCCGTAAAGCACGTTTGCGACTACTCTGGAGCAAGGGAGGCCGGCGCAGAGGCAGACCTCCCTTGCTCTGTCACCAGAATGCCCAAGCAGCTGCCGGACAACACAGGTAAGGATCCGGCAGGCGCAGGGGCGGTTCGGTGGGCAGGGGAGGGAGCCATTGGCCTAGCCGGCCCAGGAGGGGGTGGGGGATGGCATCGGCCATATCCCTATCCCTGCTGGGCCGGCTAGGCCGTTACACGGCCTCCTCTACTTCTGTCAACTATTTAGCTGGCGGAAATCCGAGGAGGCTGATCGGGTCGGCCTCGATTTACACCTGGGGAAGGGGACGAGCGTCCCCTTCCCTGAGTAGACCTCCGGCCCGGCGGCAGAATGGCCACCGGGGCTCAAGATCTGGCGGGCAGCCCTGGGCCGCTGGTCGGATCCTTACACAGGATTGCGCTGATAGTGTGTGGGGGGAAGGAGAAGGTAACTCTTTGCCCCTCCCACAGTCTTGATCTGGACCCTACAACTACTATTTGCCATTGAATACCCCCCCCCAATGATTCCAGTGCGAACTTTTATTTCAGATCAAATACCTGCCTGAGGGACCCCACTTGGACTGAGACCATGCTGGGATGGAGGGTTAAGTTCTCCTCCCCCACACCATCGTTCTGATCTGTAGCGGTATGATCCAACTGCCATTTACTGAATAAAAAACCCCTGATTCAGTGCTTAAAGTTGCATTTCGTCAGACCCTGAGTTACCCTGTGAATCCCCATTTCTTGTGCACATGGAACTGCTTCACAGTACAGCAATCCCTCACAACCCAGTTCCCACAAAGCTGTGTAAGCAGAGCCCAGTCACAAGCCTGGCAGGGGCCCCTGTCACAAGAGCAACGGGAGCCACAAAAAGTGTATTTCCTCCTAGCAATGTTGGATCACATTTTCTAACTCTGCAATCTGATCCCCTCCCCCACTAATATTTTGCTGTAACAACTAATTACATAAAATATAAAGGAATCTTCCCTAAATGATCCGGCATTCAGTCTGCTTTTAATTACAAGGTTGCAACAGTGACAGATAGCACCGAGTGTGATGAGTTGACCCACAAGGGTTAGATGGCAGAGACTGGAGTGATTTGGTTTCAACAGCCAAAAATAGGTTGAGGTCACAATGTTCAAAAGTATAACGTAGAGTGGCAAGTGTCTCTTGAATGCATGCTGTTATTATTAATAATAAGGCCTTGGAAATATATAAAAATTCCTGAGGGAATAGATCAGGGCTGAGAGAGATGAAACAACTCACTGTTCTCCGTAAACACTGTAGAAAAGTGCCCCCATTTTCCAGCAATTTTTGTCACTCTTTGCAAAAATGTTTCCTTATTTCTTTAAATTGCTGGCAATATTATAGCCAAATCTGATTCATTGCATTGATCCATGTGATTTTACTAATGATAGATCATGGTCTGATCATGGCAAACTCTGATCATGGCAAACTCTTCACTATGTGATCCCTGACTGGATGGGATCACCTTTATGGCTAATCTAGGAAGGTGGGAGAAGATACAGTTAGGAAAATAACAGCCCAATCCTACCCAAAGCCCTGCGCTCAGATGCAGACTCACAAAATTTCTTATGGGGGAGGGGTCTGCCTGCCACATCCCTATGGACTTCTGGTGAGTTTCAAGAGCAGATCCTCCAGGAAACGTAGGCTTGGGTGGTTAGCTAAAATGGGTGTGACACTAACAGCGCAATCCTGACTAGGGATCTGGCCAGCAGCCCACGGCCACCCACTGGATCCTGAGCTCAGGCATGTGCTGGGCCGGAGGTCTACTCGGGGAAGGGGATGCTCGTCCCTTTCCCCGGGTGTAAACAGGGGCTGGCCGGATAGGCCTCCTTGGATTTTCGCCAGCTAAATAGCTGGCGGAAGTAGAGGAGCCCGTGTAATGGCATAGACGGCCCGGCAGGGACGGGGATATGGCCGACGCCATCCCCCGCCCCTTCCTGGGCCGGCTAGGTCAATGGCCCCCCTCCCTCCTGGGCTGTCCCGCCCATGCGGCTGGCGGCGGCGGACTCACCTTCTGCTGCCGGCCACATGGAGATCCGGCACTGGAGTGAGGGAGGCTGGCCTTGCGCCAGCCTCCCTTACTCCAGAGTTGTCACAAACATGCTTTACGGCATGTTCGCAATGGCTTCCAGTGACGGAACGCTCGTTCCGTCGATGGCACTAACGTCATGATTGCGCCCTTCATCTAAAGCATCTGGAACATCCTGAGAAATGTCCAAACTTCCAGGCTGAATTGAACCTCTGACCCTTCGATGCCACCCCACCAGCTGCTAGCTCCAAAGCAAGGTCTGTAAGCAACTCACCCACAGTTGAATTGTTCTGCGTCCAGTTGCAGATGAAGCAGATGTCTTTTGTGAAAATAGGTGTATCTTCTTTACCCCTGAGGCAGCTGCGAATCACTTCTGCTCTAACCAGGTCCTTCTACTGACTCATCTGCCGCCTGCCCAGAGAGGAGACAAAAGGGCAACAGCATCCGATGGCAAAATCTGGGGCAATGCAACCTGCCAGAGAGGTGCTGAAAGCAATGACAACTTGCAACAATGGCAGGTTGATGCTGCACTCTAACTCCGTTCTTGCTTCCTCCATACAGCATCATCTTGCAGTGGTCCTCTGTCAGGATTCCCATCTCTGCACCATCATCATTGTCTCATTTTCCTCCCTTTTGTTCCAAAGGTACTGATGATGGAAGCGTTTCTGACTGGTGCACCTACATGAAGCAAAAGACCCAGCCACGTGCCTATCTGCTTCTCCGCTATTTAAGAGAGACATTTGTCTGAACGGGACCACATCCAAGCTGCCAAACCATGATGTGGCATAAGCCATGCTATGAAATACAGGGACACATCCTACTATTCAGATGCTTATAGCGAAGACACCAGGACCAGGAATAGTAACTGTTCTAGTATTGTATATCCCCCCCCCCCCAGTAGATTGTGTGTATAAGTTAGAAATGCACTAGCGTAGCTTTGCTACTTTAACTGGTCTATAGGGAAAGCCAACCATGCTGATAGCACAGCTGCTGGACCCCTGCGCAGAGGGATGACTCGCATGTGCCAGCTGGTCACCTTCATGGCTGAGAAGGATCTGAAGGCAGATCCCACTGATCCAAGCCCAGCACTCTCACCACGACAGAACACCAGCTCTCAATATAAAGGGACAAAGGTCCCTAAGAAGGAAGAGATCGTGGTGATTTCCTTTGCCTGCAAGTCTGTGCCCTTCGGAGGGGCAGTGGCGACATTTTCATTCCCTTTTGTGGTGATTCCACCACCAGGCTTCTCCTGATGGACCTTTGATGGTGATGATGGTGATACCAAAGACACAGACTGCATGATATGTTCCTCAGCATTGGCTCCTGGTCTCGCTATCAGTGCCCCTTCCCTCCTCCCCAAACCCTGTTCTCATTTCTTTGTTCTTCCCCCATTTGCCTTAAAGGCCTAGTTTTCACTGAACCTGGGTCAGAGCTATACCATTTCACGGCAAAGCGACATGGTCCATGGGAGAACTGAGTTTAGATCTTGCAAGTATTTTTTTTTATATACTGACATGCAGCCAGACGGAACTGCCGACATGCTCAAGCAGCGGGGTGAGGGCGCGACAGACACAAGAAACCGCTTTTTACCAAGTCAGACCATTGGACTATCTAGCTCAGTGCTACCTACACTGACTGGCAGCAGTTCTCTAAGATGAGAGTTTCACATGTTGGAACATTGTTCCACTCACAAAACTTTCCTGCACATAGAAGAGTTGTAACCCAGCCCTGACATACTAATTTTCTATATGCAGGGAGTTGTGTGTGTGTGTGTGTGTGTGTGTGTGTGTGTGTGTGTGTGTGTGTGTGTGTGTAGGAACACTCAAACATATGATTCCCTGCCTGCTTTCTGAAGTGGTGCAACCCAGGTACAGTTTCACACCTCAATGAGAATGATGCATTAATCTGTTCTCAGAACCTACCTCTTTCCTCCCACCCCCCAATTCTGACACTGTCTTGGTTTGTAAGATTCCCCTCTCTGGAACCCCATTACAACAGCAATCAAATGTAAGGCTCTCTAATTAAAACAAAACAATTGGGGATGAAGTAATACAAAGGGGAAATTTTTTATGTCTTTAAATGTTCCTGTTGGAGCATTCAAAGGTATTTAGCTAGAACTAATTTAAAACAGAAGCTGAGGAATATCTCTAACTGTGCCAAAGGGGGCAATGGAAGAGATTTCTACTTTAAAGTTGCGATTACTGGATCTAATAATTGGAGTGTGTGATTCATTATCGCTTGTGATGGAGTTTTAAAACAGGAGTCACTGTTCAGATACTTCCTGCAGGGGAGAGGAAGAGCATTTGTTGGGCCTGCTTAGCAGGACTCAATGAGCCAAATGTCTCTCTCAAAACAATTCTGCAAACCGTCTTCCTCTGAGTGAGTCCTGTCGCAGGGCTCCTTGACTGCTAAAGGAAAAGAGGGCTGCCCACCCATCCCCAAAGGAATCGATGGGGGAATCATTTTTGCTCCTTCCCTCTTGCATAAGGCAAGGACAGGGCCGCCATCTCGGAAGTTGAGGAAAGGGGAGCGAGGGAGACCTGGCAGTCATTAGAGCTGAATAGCGAGTTTCTCCTCAGCATGCACCATTTCCCCAAAAATGGCCCCACTCCCCTACCGAGGAGACAGGTGTGGCACGACCTGGTCCACCACCTGATGCAGTTTCAGGTCTGCCACCCCTGCGCTAAAGAAAAAACTCTTACCATGCTCCTTGCACACTGCTTTGAAACCTGGACGGGCAGTGCGAATGTGCTGTCCCCGTAAATGAAACTGGAAGTCCTGCACTACCAGGACTGGAAGTCCTGAGTAGACATGCATAGGATTGTGCTGTAAGGTGTTTTCTTCCCCCATGAGGGGACTCTTGTTTTGAGTCAAAGTATTTTAGACACAGCAATCCATAATGACATTTCTATTTCACTGTGTAACTAAAGGGTTCAAATGAGGAAGATCTGTCCCTGCATCAACACGCTAGAGTCAACAGGCATGTGGATGCGAGCAAAGGCGTTTGACACGGTCCCTCATGAAAGGCTCCTGAGAAAACTCCACAGTCAGGGAATAAGAAGGCAGGTCCTCTTGTGGATTAGGAACTGGTTGAAGACCAGGAAACAGCGAGTGGGAGTCAATGGGCAATTTTCACAATGGCGAGAGGTGAAAAGCGGTATGCCCCAAGGATCGGTCTTTGGACCGGTGCTTTTCAACTTGTTCATAAATGACCTGGAGTTGGGGATAAGCAGCAAGGTGGCCAAGTTTGTGGATGACACTAAACTTTTCCGGGTGGTGAAGACCAGCAGGGATTGTGAAGATTGTGTATAAAATTATGCATGGGATGGAGAGAGTGGATAGAGGGAAATTCTTCTCCCTCTCGCATAACACCAGAACCAGGGGACATGCACTAAAATTGAGGGGAGGGAGATTTAGAACAGATAAAAGAAAATATTTCTTTACCCAGCGTGTAATTCATCTGTGGAACTCCTTGCCACAGGATGTGGTGATGGCACCTGGCCTAGATGCCTTTAAAAGGGGTTTGGACAGATTCATGGAGGAAAAGTCCATCACAGGTTACAAGCCATAAGCAACCTCCTGGTTTTAGAAGTAGGTTTTCTCTGTGCCAGGTGCAAGGGAGTGACAACAGGAAACAGGTTATCTTGTGTGCTCCCTGAAGCATCTGGTGGGGCCACTGTGTGATACAGGAAGCTGGACTAGATGGGCTTTTGGCCTGATCCAGCAGGGCTCTTCTTATGTTTTTATGTAGAGTCCACCTCTGTTTACTCACACCAACCATTCCGACCACACAAGCACAATTATTCTTGCTTTAATTGCAAGAACGATAAGAATTCCAGTGCATTGGAGTCATCACTGTTTGTAGAAATGGAACTGCACAGATTCATATAATGAGCTGGTCAATTATGAGTTCCAGCAGCATCGCTACTAAGGACCACAAAATGCACACGACTCAGTTTGAAATACTCCACATGTGCCTAAAATGCTTTTGCTGAAAGGCATATTCTAATGTATTTTAATGGACTTTGTAAGCCACATTGGGCTCCCAATTATGGGGGGGATAAGGTGAAAAATATTTTAAATAAATATACAAATATTAATAATTTGCAAATGATTTTATTTTAAATAATAAAAAATAATAGGGATGAAGTAACTTCTTTGGGGGTTTAGTGTTCATTGCATCTGCCAGCAATATTTTTTTTTTCTTCCTGCTTCAGAGGAGAAGCCTAGAACATTTCTTGTTTTGTTTGCCAGTGTGCATTTAGTTAGGAAGGAAATTTAATGAAGGAAAGGTCATGTCACCCGACCATGTCATCATAATCAGATTCAGATATATGTGAAGGAAGGAAAAAATAATGACACAGAAATTTAATTTAGCTGTAAATAAAACACTGGCTTCTTTTTTTTCTTTCAGTGTCAACTTCTAATGAAAGTTTTGCCTACTTCAATCAGGACGTTTTCTTGAAATATTTACCATTACTGGTTTGTTCCTTGGAAAAAAAAATCATATATACTTTTAACCACAGGAAAACACTACACCAGGGGAAGGGAATGTACGGCCTGCAGCAGTAGCGTAGCCGGGGGCGGTGCAGTACGTGCAGCACGGCGCTACACAGCGGTACAAAGTGGCCCCTCCCACTTGCCGTCAGAGCCATTACGGCAGTATGTAGTGCCGTGTAGCGCCGTGCTGCACTTACCGCGTCGTCGTCCCCAGCTACGCTACTGTCCTGCAGAACTGAGAGCCGCACTGAGAGCTCAGCGAGCAGATTCAGGACTTAAATGCAGGGTCTCAAAACTTTGAATCTATGTGCTCAAGGGAACATACTGTACATGAACATGCATGTTCAGAAATCTTCTTACAAGCATGACTCCTTCAACCTGCTAGGTCCTTGAATCCTATGTTGACACAGGCCCACTTCAAACATCCACCCAGGAGGGTGGGAGTCCCCATGGCGTGATTCCATGCTGCTGGAAAGTGTAAATATTAAGTAAGTGTAAAGTCAGGTGGGTGGGGCCATTCATAGGGGTCTCTTCCACGCAAATGGCACTTTCCTGCAGAGTGCCAACTGGAGGGGGGACACCGTATGCTTGGCCTGAGCCATGTGGTGTTTAGAAACTTCTGATTTCTGAAATACGTTTGCGTTAGACATCCTGTTCTAGCTATACTGTCAACCCTATTTATTTCATTAAGGGTTGTGCACGAGAACACCCAGTAGATTCTGCCTTTCAATAATAGGATACAGCATTCGGGCTGCCTGTGAAAAGCGTGCATCAGCGTGGCCCCAATCCTGGTCCATAACCCTGACCCCTACCTGAGTGGGGCATCAAACAGAGTCCAAAAATGTTCTTTGGACTGCTGTAGCCAATCTGCCAGCCCACCTGCAAGTGGCTGGATGGCCCCATTCTTTGTCTCCAGTGCATTAGGGCAGTGTGGAAGGAGTGGGACCAGTTAGAGAAAGGGGTGGAGCCGCCGCCTCCCTGCTTCTCAGCCCCTTGACAGCTCAGTGTGGCCAGGAGGGGCAACATGGGTCACAGGCTCTCCCTCCACTGCATGGGCAGAGGTGTCCGGCCCAGGCCCAGCAGCAACTCCTGCTGACAACAAGGGAGCAGAGCTTGGGGGACGGCTCCTGAAGCCAGCCCACACACCTCCCTGGCACTCCAAGGCTGCAGTGGTCCCCTCAGACGAATGATCACAGGGAAGGTAGAGCTGCCTGGTAACCTGCCAACCACCTTGAAAGAAGGGGTCAAAAAGGAGGACAGAGGAACCTACCAGCTGCCCATGAAGGAAGGAGTCTTGTCTCACCTTCTCAGGGCAATGAAACTGTGAGCCCCACAGGTGCGCTAGACTGCTGGTGGGATAGAATGGATTCCCCCTCTTTCCTTTGTGTTGGCTTTCAGTCAACCCCTCCCCCAGACTAGCACCCTAGAAGGAGGAAGGCAACCCCTGCTGCTGCTCCTAGGCTGCGTTCTGGTTGGGTGCTACTGTCCCATCCAGCCTACCCCCTTTCATTGATGGAGCAAGTCTCAGCCACACTGCAACCGTGTGTAAGACCGGTACACGTCAGTCTGTGCTGGTCTTCTTGTTGGCCAACATGGTTGAGAGGACAACCTTGAGCTGAGCACCTCTGGTCAGTTCTGCCCTTTCCACACCAGGTGAACCATCGGATTCCACCTCAAAGTTCACAATTCAATAATAGCCCCAATTCACAAACTCTGGACGACAATTTTGAACCAGCCTGGGTATGCACTTGCTTTGATCAATCAGTGCCCTAGGAAAGGGGGTCACTGACTTTTTAAATGAATGCTTTCTTTGTTCACAGGTTCTGTGCTAGAATGCAAGAAACAGCCGTGTGTCCATGTCCGAAAATGCAGAGAATTTATGGTCTATTGCTATTTTGCCCTGTATAATTAAAGTTCCAACGGCATGACTTAAAATGGAGATCTTTTTCCCTAGCTGAAATGGGGGAGGGTGTGTGTGTGTGAAGAGGTGCCAGTCAACCACATTTGTGTGCGATAAATAATCAGTTGTGCACTCAGTTTTTGATGCTTGTTAAAAATCCAGGCACTGGAACAGCTCCCGAATCGCACCGCTCCCACCTCCACTGCCAATCTCTTTTGCATCTCATTGGCATTTGAGAACATTAATTGACTCATTATTCCAATTCATATTCAGGAAAGGAAGCTGATTAACGAAGGCAGATGCAGAATCTCCAGACACATTTGTAGCAGCATTGTTTGTCCCGGCAGTTTACTCGAGCTATTAGAATCCTTAGGAAGCTGCAGCCAGGAGAACAGGGGACATGTCCTGCTGTTTTGGATTCTTCACTGTGTTTGCACACTTTTTTTAAAAAAAGAGATCCCCACCTCACAACCATGCAGCAAGGAAAACAAGATGCAACAACCTTCTGCCAGCTCTGGAACCTCTTTATTTGCAAGAGTACAGATTGGAAAGAGTGAAAAGAGGTCATTGGGCTAGATCAGGGGTTCCCAACCTCTTACTGGCTGAGTACCACCTCCAGCACCACTCTCCTTCTGAGTACCACAGGAATTGACTGGTGACAACATCATCACCAGTTACTTCCAGGTTTTCAAGTTTTCAGAGGCCAGAAAATGCAGGGAGTAGGCTCTGGGCAGGTAGGAGTGTCCTTCTCAGCATTCCCGAGATGCTCGGCCAAAGGCAGGAGCTTCTTGGGATCAAAAACGCGTCACCAAAAGCATCATGTGGAGTGGGGTTTCAGTGGTCCAGCAGTCCAAGTACCACCAGCAGTCGGCCAAAGTACCACTGGTGGTACTAGTACCACAGGTTGGGAAACCCTGGGCTAGATAGTATTAGCTGAAGGGAAAATCAACACCAGGTCCATAATCCAAAAGCCTCAGAGGTCCTTTGCTTTCCATCCATATTCCAGGTTCTGTCCTGATATCTCCACTAAGCTAGTGGTGTGAAGAAATCCCCTGAGATTTCTTTGATTGACATGGCATCTTCACCCGTAATACCAGAAACTAGTAAGATCCCCTGAGATATTTCATTTCTTTTATAGAAACTTGTGTGGCTTTCTTTGAAAATTCTCAGATGTTTCTTCATGGGATGAACTCTGGAATTCAGTTCTAGCTTCACGTTTTTTGAAATGTTGGTGCCAGCCCAACACCTACAGCATCTGTGCTTGATTCCCAGAAAAGCTTGTCTGACATATCTGTTTCTCTGGCCAAATAGATTAGGAGAGACCCTTTGCCTGATTGGATCATCAGTGGACTTACAGCGCACTATATACCTCCTATTATTCAGTAAATGTGTATTTGCAGAACTCTGGACTCTAAGAGGAATGATAATTCTTCCTCATGGTGCTCATGGCTGAGACCAGCACAATTATGTGCAATGATCACCACTGTCGAAAACAGTGTGCCTACAACTCAGTTTACACTAGTAGTTTACACTCTGACTCTAAACATGTATATACATTTATAGTGGGATTTTTTTCCAACTTGGAAATTCCAAGGATGTGTGTTTTGGATTTTCCAGGCACTATGGGGCTCTAAATAGGAGCTGTGTATCCCTTTTATGCCTTTGCAACTGCTGGTTAGAAGTGTTGCAGACCGGTCAAACAGGGACATTATCATTACAACCCAGAATCCTTCTGGCCCTAGGAAAAAGTGACAGCAGGGAACCCTGCAGAACCCTGCATGGCTCAATAGTCCTGCACCACAGACTGGTGACCTGCTTCTGCAACAGGTTTTCCAGACCAAGGAAGAGCAGCAGATCTGGGAACGGTATAAGCAGCTTGCCTGTGTGCTACCGACTTGTCTTCCACCAGTCTGCTTGCCTGTCGGCCACATACCTACCAGCATTTTGACTGATCGTTTGTCCAGGTATTTGCCAGTCTTGGGTCCTGAAGGCCTGACAAACCTGCCAGCTATATAGTCTGATTCAATGTGCAGTTGCTCAAAGTAAGTCTACTGTATTCATTAGGACTTACTCCTCAGCAAGTGTACACAGGCTTGCAGCTTTAGTTATTCACTATCAGTGTAATCTGCACATGGCTGTCAAGAATGAGGTGGGGGATGACTCCAGGTGCACTGCAGTCACTGAACTGCAGACAACCAGAAATTCCTTGTAGGCACAGGAATGCAATGGGTTTTCAACATCCCTCTGCCTATTCTACTATACTCCCCTGCTAACTGGGCAAGAGGCACTTTTTCAATTGGTGCTCCTCTTACATTTAGCAGGGGAAGAGTAACTGCCCCCCCCTTTCACCCCAGCACAGTGTCTTTTCTGGTGGCTGATGCTGGTGTTCTTCTGCATCTTTTTTAGATTGTGAGCCCTTTTGGGACAGGGAGCCATTTAATCATTTTATTTTGTTTGTAAACAGCTTTGTCAACTTTTTGTTGAAAAGCGGTATATAAATACAGGTGGACCCCCATATCCGCTGGGGATATGTTCCAGGCCCCTCCGTGGATACTTGAAACCGTGGATAAGAGCAAACGTCCCCTCCATGGTTTCCTGAGGGCCCCCCCCCCACCCTGCCTCCCCTGCAGGCAGGCATGCTTGCCCCCCCAGCTCTTATTTTTCTTTCAGCAAGCTTTGTTTCTTCCTTAAAACAAACAGAGAAGCAGACTAAGTCCTAGAGAGGCTCTGCAAGGTTTCTGTTAACCTTGCAGAGCCTCTCTAGTACTTAGTCTTGTTCTTGTTGTTGTTGTTCAGTCGTTAAGTCGTGTCCGACCCTTCGTGATCCCATGAACCATATCCCGCCAGGCCTTCCTGTCCTCCACTATCTTCCTGAGTTCGCTCATTTTCATGTTCGTTGCATCGGTGATGCTGTCTAACCATCTCATCCTTGGCCTTCCCCTTCTCCTTTTGCCTTCAATCTTTCCCAGCATCAGAGTCTTCTCCAGAGAGTCCTCTCTTCGCATTAGGTGGCCAAAATATTTGAGTTTCAGCCTCAGTACCTGTCCTTCCAGGGAACAGTCAGGCTTGATTTCATTTAGAATTGACTGATTTGATCTCCTAGCAGTCCAAGGGACTCTCAGGAGTCTTCTCCAGCACCACAGTTCAAAAGCATCTATTCTTCGGCGCTCAGCCTTCCTTATGGTCCAACTCTCGCAACCATACATTGCTACTGGGAACACCATCGCCCTGACTATACGAACTTTTGTTGGCATGGTGATATCTCTGCTTTTTATTATGCTGTCTAAGTTTGCCATAGCTTTCCTTCCAAGGAGTAAGCGTCTTTTAATTTCATGGCTGCTGTCTCCGTCTGCAGTGATCTTCGAACCCAGAAAAGTAAAATCTGTTACTGCTTCCATTTCTGCCCCTTCTATTTGCCAGGAATTGATGGGACCCGATGCCATGATCTTAGTTTTATTAATGTTGAGTTTCAAGCCAACTTTTGCACTCTCCTCTTTCACTCTCATCAAGAGGCTCTTTAGTTCTTCTTCACTTTCTGCCATTAGGGTGGTATCGTCTGCATATCTGAGGTTGTTGATATTTCTCTCAGCAATCTTGATTCCGGCTTGCGATTCATTCAGCCCTGCATTTCTCATAATGTACTCTGCATATAAGTTAAATAAGCAGGGTGACAATATACAGCCTTGCCGTACTCCCTTCCCAATTTTGAACCAATCAGTTGTTCCATGGCCGGTTCGAACTGTTGCTTCTTGACCCGCATACAGGTTTCTCAGGAGACAGGTAAGGTGGTCTGGTACCCCCATCTCTTTAAGAATTTGCCACAGCTTGTTGTGATCCACACAATCAAAGGCTTTTGCGTAGTCAATGAAGCAGAAGTAGGTGTTTTTTTGGAACTCTCGTGCTTTCTCCATGATCCAGCGCATGTTGGCAATTTGATCTCTAGTTCCTCTGCCTCTTCGAAACCCAGCTTGTACGTCCGGTAGTTCTCGGTCCACGTACTGCTGAAGCCTAGCTTGTAGGATTTTGTCTTGTTCTACTTGCCTGTAATAAGCAGCCAGAGGCTGCTTCTCCTGTTTCTTTAAGGAAGAAACAAAGCTTACTGGGAAAAAGTAAAAGCCTGGGGGGGTCTCCACAATTTGTGGATAACTGAAACCGTGGATAGCGAATCAGTGGATATGGGGGCCCACCTGTGTTGTTGTTGTTGTTGTTGTTAATATAATAATAATAATAATAATAATAATAATAATAATAATCACTCAAATGGAGAGGAGAAGCTCCATGTTCTTGCTTGTCGTTAACAAAGGAGCCTCTTCACACATGGAGTTTCAGTGTATATTGGAAAATACATGGTGCTCTGGATCAGAGGTGTAAGCATTAATGGAACTAGCAAACTAATCCTAACCATGCATGTTGGTATACATGCCACCTTCATCAATCATCATCATCATCATCATCATTATGTATTATGTACCGTGCCATCAGTGTACATGGCAACTTACAGAATTGCAATGGCAAAAATAAACAACAGCGGGAGGGGACAACAAGAGAAGGGGAAGGTGGACTGAATATGGACAAATGCAGCGATGTTGGTGTTGTAAATGGTACACATCCCTTCCCAGTGCTGGTACCAGCTTTCTGGGGGTCCTGAGGCAAAGCCATTACTGGGTTTCCCCCTGCTCACTCCTAGATGGCGTATTGGGTGCTTCCACTGAGGGTTCAGGGCTCAATGCAACCAGGTGGACCCTCCCATAGGCATGAGCCTCAGCCAGTGCCTGACCGAGCCAAAACCTGCCCTATCCCAAGCATTTATTTGAAAGATGTGAAAATCTTTGGATCCAGATGTGAATGATTTCAAATCCAATATTTTTGGCTTGAGTGGGTTATAAATCAGGCAACAGCCATAATGACGGTGGCGCGCTCCTCGCGTGCCGCCCGCCTTGCCCCCAACCTGGCCGGAGACGCGGGGCGGGAGAGTTGTCGCCCGGCGATTGGCCGGGTGGGTCTGAGGAGGCGGGGCCGAGGCGAATTAACACCGCGTGCCTCGCCCCTCTTCAGTTTGAGGCCGGCGTCGCTGCGAGAGGGAGTGCGTGGAGGCAGCTCTTGTTGGCCAGGCCTCAGCGTGCTCCTCTCGTTGCGAACGGCCTGCGGAGGCGCGAGGAGCGTCAGAGACAGCCGGGGGAGCCTTCGGACATCCAGCCACCTGTCGTCGTGGGACTTGCAGACCTCGCGAACAACTTTGGAAGCCCAGGCGACTGCCTTTGGGCACAGTAGCGTGCAGCGGGAGCCCGTTCCGCTAGCGGCGCCCCCCAGCTGCGAGGGACCCCAGTGGCCTGGGATTGCACTCAGCGTTTCTGAGGGGCACGGCCCACTGGCAACTGTATCCTACTTGTGAATTCGAGAACACACCTACACTATGCCCAAGAAAGGGGGAAAGTCAGGGGGGAAGGCACCCAGGCCGTCTGCCCCTGTGGCGCTGCCACCAGTCAGGGACTCCTCGGACGAGGAGGACGAGGGTGTGGAGCTTCGTGTGTTGATTGCACGTGTAGAGGCCCTCGAGAAAGAAAAAGCCCTGAGGGAGGCTGGCTTAGGGGACGGGGGGAGGCCTCGGGTGCCCCCCAGCCAACCAGGCAGTCCAGCAGAAAGGGAAGGGGTAACCGACTCAAATCTGTACTGTCTAGGGTCATGACGTTGGAGCGCGGGCAGCGGGATCCCAGAGCGGCGCCAAGCCCGGCCGCGGGGCCTGGGGCAGATGTAGCGGGCGCAGAAGGGGCTGACCCATGCGCAGAAGCCCCGGCTCCTCCCGTGGACCTGACAGGTGAGGCACCCAATACCAGCGCCGACGTGGCTGGCGTGTGGGGCGGTGGCGCAGCGGGGGTGGGATTCGCACCCCAAGGATACCCACCTTGGCAGCAGTGGCAGGCGGCTTACGGAGGGTATTCGGGCCCCCTGCCCCATGGTGGGTGGATGCAGTGGCCTGGGGTGTGGCCTTCTGGCCAAGCTCATCTCACACAGGACGTGCAGTCGGGATATGCAGGGGGGGGGACAGGCTGTGCCTCCCCATGCATTCTCACCAGCGGATGGCACGCCATATGTGGCGCCTCCCCTGGGGGCATGGGGACCCCAGGGCACGGTGGCGCAGCCGCTCCAGTGGGGGGAGGCGTCCGAGAGGCCGAGGTCTTCCTACGGGGATCTGGCCTTGCCCTTGGGTGGGCACCTCGCCTTATCGGTTAAAGAAAAGATTTGGCGAGGTGAATTTCTTGATATTTTTAGTCTCCTCCATGCTGAACCTGAGCCAGTTCAGCGTGTGGGTGAGCCCATGCGGGACCAGGAACTGGTAAAGAAATGTAAGATCGATAAAAACTGGACTAACTGGTTGAACGGTTTTCTGGTTTATATCGCCGTCACATTGCAGGCCCATCCCGGTAAGGCTGCGGCTTTAATTAAATATCTGGACATCATCCACAAGGCTTACCGCGATTACTTGGGCCCTGCGTGGATTTCGTACGATGAACACTTTCGTTTACGAGCCTCGCATGACCCGACCATGGACTGGAGGATCCCTCAGTGGGAGCTGTGGGTCCAGATCGTAGTCCCGTCCCGGGCGGTGTTTGGGGATCGGTCCGACAGTGGGCACCTGATAGCCAGGAACACTGCGGGGGGCGGGAAAGGGCCAGGTGGCACGCAGGGGGTTCAAGCACCCCGAATGTGCTATGAGTTCAACTCAACTGGGAAATGCGGGAAGAGCGCCTGTGCCTTCACCCACGCGTGTAGTTTGTGCGGGGGGAGGCACTCCGTCTCTTCCTGCCAGAAGCTGGGATGGTTCCGGCAGGGAAACAAGCCCCAGGGGGGTCAGGGGAAAAAGGGTGGAGGGGCTCAGCCCCCTCAACCTGGAAAAGGCTCCCTCCCCGATTGATGTGGCGGCCTTGGGGGAAGTGTTGCGGACCTACCCGAACAGGGAGGACGCTGAGTTTTTGTTAAACGGTTTCAGGTTTGTTTTTAGAGTCCCTGCCCCGCGGCCTACGCGGCCTTTCTTTGCCAAAAATTTGCGCTCTGTGGACGGCATGGAGGCCGTGGTGCAGCGCAAGATAGAAAAGGAGGTGGCCCTGGGCCGGGTGGCGGGCCCCTTCCCTGTTCCTCCATTTCCCAACCTGGTGGTTTCTCCTCTCGGGATTGTCCCGAAGAAATTGGCTGGGGAATACAGGATGATTCACCATCTCTCCTTCCCCGAAGGGAGTTCGGTGAATGATGCCATCCCGCACAAGCTTAGTTCGGTGCGATACACATCTCTGGATGAGGCGATAGGAGTTGTTAGGAGATGCAAAAAGGGGGCTTTGCTTGCCAAGGCGGATGTTCAATCCGCATTTCGGTTGTTGCCGGTCCACCCGGATAGTTTCGAATTGTTGGGTTTTCAGTTCAGGGGGTCCTTTTATGTAGATAAAGCCCTTCCGATGGGCCTGGCGATATCCTGCGCCATTTTTGAGAAATTCAGCTCCATGCTAGAATGGGCGGCGCGCGACCGGGGGCGGTCAGCGTCTATAGTGCATTATCTGGATGATTTTCTTTTTGTGGGGCTGGCAGGCACGGACCAATGTGCGCACCTGCTGGCGGATTTTCAGAAGTTATGCCTTGAGTTGGGGGTCCCGCTTGCGCAGGAAAAAACGGAGGGCCCTTCTTCGCGGCTAACGTTTTTGGGTGTTGAATTGGATACAGTCGCGGAGTGCAGCCGCTTACCGAGCGACAAGCTCCTGCGGCTGGTTCAATTGCTGCGGGAAGCACTCTCTGTGCGGTGACTGACCCTGCGGCAGCTTCAGGTGCTTGTCGGGCACCTGAATTTTGCCTGCCGGGTGGTGGCTCCTGGTCGTGCTTTCGTGCGAAGGCTCTGCGATGCAATGGCTGGCCTCCGCCGGCCCCACCACCGCCTCGCGGTATCCGCTGGGATGCGCGAGGATATGCGGATGTGGCTTGCTTTCCTGGAGCACTTCAATGAGGTTTCCTTCTGGTGCACGCGAGTGAACCTGGAAGCGGAGTTCCAGGTCCAGTCCGATGCGGCGGGAGGTTTTGGCTTCGGGGTCTATTTTTGGGGCAGGTGGTGTGCGGAGCCATGGCCGTCGGCTTGGGTGCGGGACGGGCTGACCAGGGATTTGACTTTTTTGGAATTCTTTCCGCTCTTGGTAGCGATACATCTATGGGGTGAGTACTTCCGTGACTCTACAGTATGTTTCTGTTGTGACAACCAGGCGGTCTGCTTTGTTGTCAACCAGCAAACATCTAGATCACCGAGGGTGATGCGTTTGGTGAGGGAATTTGTCCTGCAAGCGCTGCGCTTGAATGCGTTATTCGTAGCCAGACACGTCCCCGGGCTACAGAACAGCCTCGCAGATGCTCTCTCTCGCTTCCAGGTCGATCGGTTCCAGCAGCTGGCTCCGCAGTCCCGCCTCACCCCCGAACCTATCCCCACCTGGCTTTGGAACCTTGGTTCTTCCGAGCGCAAGGAGCTCGGCTTCCCTGGCCCCTAGCACCAGGCGCAGCTACGAGGCCAAGGTGACTCAGTTCGATCTATTCAGGGCGTCAGCTGGCTTGGAAGACTTGTGCCCAGTTCCCCCTGAGCACGTCATGCAATTCATGTTGCACCTCAAGGATGCGGGTTTGGCGGCACGTTCTATTGCTGTTTTTCTGGCAGCCTTGGCCTTCACGGCAAAGGCGGGTGGCTTTCCCGACCCTACGGAGGATTTTAGAGTCCGAAAAATCCTGGAGGGTTTCCGCAGGGAGGCCCCACATTGCCGGGATCAGAGGAAACCCATTACCATCAATATGCTGCATGGTTTTGGCCTGGCGTTCCAAGCCATTTGCCTTTCGCGCTGCGAGGTTGTCCTGTTCAGGACGGCCTGCTTCGTGCTGTTTTTTTGGGCTTTCCGTCCCGGGGAGGTTTTGGCGCCGTCTGCGCACCTGGTTGACTCTGTTTTGCAGTTTCAGGATCTAACTCTGGGTGGAGGGCATGCCGTCATCCTCCTTCGGCGATCGAAGACGGACCAAAGAGGTCGTGGGCAGCGGGTGAGATCGCACAGGGCGGCTAATCCGTCCATCTGCCCGGTTAGAGCGTTAGGCGAGCTGGTTCGGACACGTGGCGGCGCCCCTGGCCCTTTGTTTGCCAGGGCGGATGGGAGGCCGTTGACTATTTTTCAATTTAAAGTTGTGTTTTATAGGTGCCTCACCTGGCTGGGCATCCAAAGTGATCGATACTCCCTGCATTCTTTTAGAATAGGTGCTGCTACCGCTGCGGCGGGTTTGGGATTGTCCAGGGAAGACATCCAGAGAATTGGGCGCTGGCGTTCCGGCGCATTCAAGTATTACCTGCGCTGAGTTCCCTGTTGGCAGGCTCGTTACTGCGGTGCGAGTCGCGCCGGGATGGCGGACGGGGGAGGTGCCCCTGTTCGGCGCCCCTGGAGGCCCGGGAAGCCGGTGTCCTCATGTTCAGTTACACCGTTGGTTGTTGAATTATCTGTTATGTGGGTCAGCGCTTACGCTATGTTCTTTCTTCGACAGGCTCCGTGGGGACCCCTCCGGCCAGGGTGCTGATATGCGGCCATTCCATCGTCTTTTGGGCAAGAAAGCGGGCCGCTACCAGCGACTTCGGCACCCAATTAGGCCTGGGTGGCGTCGCCAGCATCCAATGGGCTGCGAGGAGGGGCATGTATTGGGCCCAGTTTTTACCCCTCATCGCAGAATTCCTGCGCTCCAACCCGCCCCCCCAGATCCTGGTAATCCATTTGGGTGAGAACGACCTCTGCCAGAGGACGACGTTGTCCTTGAGGCTGCAGATACGTAGGGACCTTTATCAACTCTGGCGTTCATACCCTGCCATTACGGTGGTGTGGTCCGAGTGGCTAACTCGCAGGGTATGGCGCAATGCCCTTAGGCCCAGGAGGGTAGACAAGGCCCGGAAGAAGGTCAATGCTTATGTGGGCAGGGTGGTGAGGAGGCAGGGTGGGGCCATTATACGGCATCCGGGTATCGGATTTCGGTGGCCCCATTTGTTCCGCAGTGACGGCGTTCACTTGTCGCCCGAAGGGGCTGACTTGTTCTTAGCTGACCTGCGGCGGGGGTTGTTGGACCTCCCATTCGGGGGTGGGGGGGTGACAAGCACTAGGCTGTCCCTCCCTGGTGGGAGAAAGCGTGCGGGCAAGGGGCAGGTAAGGTCTGTATGGTGTCCACCTCAAGGCAGCAAAGTCACAAGGGAGGCCAGTACCGCTCAGTCAGGGTACTGTACCGGCCTGGTGAGGCAGGCTGGCAAACCCTGTTGGCTGGTCTGAAGTGTGCCAGGCGGGGAAACCAGCTGGCACACTGGCCAGCGGTCTCGGTCCTCAATGAGGGTGGCAATGATAGGCACACTTGGGAAAGTTTCCTCGTGGAGTCTTGAGCCAGGTGGCTACACCCGTTTGATCATCCAGATCAACCAGGGGAGGTAGACAGCTAGTGCTGTTTCCCCAACTAGAGCCCGCATGGCAGTTAATTTGGGGTTATTGGTTAGTCCCCTGCCGCAGGTTACTGTTGTGTTGTAATTTTGAATAAAAACTGACCCAGTTTCAATCCAATCTCCTGTCTCGCGTCTTTATTTGGTGGGTATGGGGGTAATCAATAATCTTGACATTGTTCTTCTGAGTTACTTAGCATAGATGGTTTTCCCCTTTATACAGAATGTCCTACTGATATGTCCTACTTTGGTTTTGCAACATGCCAATTCCTTAATCCTCACAAGCACAGTCACTTGAAAAAGGGGAAAATGCTCCTGCAGGAAGTATATTAGGATTGACACAGCTGACTGGTACGGCTCCTTTGGAACCATTATCATCTGTCATGTAAATACATAATTAAGGGCTCTTTAAAAATGCAGATTATGTAAATATATATTAAGGGTCTTTTTAAAATGCAAAGGGTTGACCCAATGGAATATAATGACTCCTTCGGAGCTGTTTATAAATACATATTTAGGTTTGGAAACGTGGAATGTTCGCTCAGTGGACGACTAGTTGCCCCTTTAGGGGCATTTACAGACACTTGTAAAGATACTTATCTTTGTATGGGGGGTTTTCAGATACAGAATATTAACCCAGGAGAAACAACCAACTGCTTAGTATTTGGTTGAGGGGAAAAAGTTGGAAAGTTGCAACTTTTCAAAAGCAATATTGTTCATAAATTGTTCATTGTTGCTTTCTAAAAGCAACTATTGTTCATAAATACTTTTTGTTTCCAGGCTTTTAAAAAAATGGTTCAAAGCTGCAATTTTATATGCTCTTCCCAGGGGGTAAGGTCTCTTAAACACTGTAGGACATACTTTCAAGGAACCATGAATAGCACTGTAATGAATAACAGTTTTGTTCTCCACACGTTTTGAGATTGTAGGCTGGTTGAATCAGTTTTGCTGATTTTGATTTGTTGGTTTCACTTAGATCTTAATTTTAGGGCGCAATCCTACCTAACCGGTCCATGCTGCCGGACGCAGGTAAGTGCTGCACTGGGCGGTGGGAGGGCGGGCCAGGGTGGTGGGGAGGGGGCGATTGGCCGGCCAGGCCAGGGGGGGGCAGGGATATTGGCAGCACATCCCGCTGCTATTCTAACCCCATTCCCGGGCCCCATTCCCCGGCTTTACATGCCCTCCCCGGTTATGCGCCAGATAAATAGCTGGCACACATCCGAGGAGGCCCATTGGGGCCGCCGGGGCTTACACCAAGGGAAGTGGACGAATGTCCCTTTCCCCCGAGGTGAGCCCTGGCCCCACTAGTGCAGGCCGCATCCTGAGTAGGATGCAGTGGCCGGCTGTTTAGGCTGGTCGGCGCATCTTACACAGGATTGGGCTACCCGTCTGTCTTAAAAAAGACTATATCACACATTTACTTGCAGTGCCTGGATATAAATATGGCTGATCCCATCTTAATGCAAGAGTTGTGGGGTGTTGGACTTCAGATCTGCAATTGATCTGGGTTGGTTCAAGCCTATGTCCTTTGCTTGAGGACTGTAGCATCAAGGGGTGACTTGTATATGCAAATTTGGTGCCACTGGTAGAACTTCTATATCATCCCACACACATCACATCACCTTAAACACTTTAGTTATGCCCAGTCAAAGTCAACTATACATGGGCACAAGATATGATCAACGTGTAGCGTCATTGAGTGTAGAGTCATCAAGTGATAATCCTTAAAGGGGCAGTTTCAGGACCTGGAGCTAAGCACTCCATTGCCTCACCTCTCTCCTGATGCTTTCCCTGTTTTGATGGACAGGCAGTGTAGGGTGAGAGGTTCCTGGCAAGGCAGGATCCAAATTCTCAGGGATGTCTGGCTGTCTCCAGGGAGTTGGGTCAAATTCCCAGAACTCCTCACTGTCTAGTCCCCCCTCACTCTCAGGGACTCTCAGCAGCAGGTACTGGATCCTCCCGCTCCACGTTTGAGTGCTGGCTGTCACTTGGGGGTCTGGGCCACATATGGACTGTTCACAAATAGGAGGCCACTATCTGGGTGGAAGAGTGAAGTGTGGAGGAATCAGCTGGCAAAAAAACAGATAACATCTTTGAGAAGTCGGTCTGAAGTCTGTGAGAGCTTGGGAAGTGCAAGAGCTGGCAGCCAGGATGACGACTGCACTCGAAAACATCTGGAGAAATTGAGATTCTATGAGATTTTCTCATGGAATAATGCTTGTAAAAACCTCATTGAAAAATGCATTTATATTCAGCCTGCCTATGTAAACCACCTTGAGTCTATTGAGAAGTATATAAATATTGTAATAAATATAAATATCATATACTGTATATAAACGTGTTATATAAATATCGTAATAAATAAATATAAATACCAAATAATATGTTTGATGTCACTGCAGCCCACCTGTAATCCAATTCTAAGGCAGGAAAGTATTCAGAGTTCTCCCAGTTATGTGATTCCAGTGTAAGTTGACTTTAATCAAAACAAGAGTCTTGCTATGGGTTTTCAAAGTGAATAATGGAATAAGAAAGAAACAGATTTTTTAAAAAATAAATCTATAAGAATTGTAACATCTTTCTATTCTTTTTTTGTCTGAGCTGACTTCAGACTTTAAGCGTGTTTTTCTGGATTTTTTTTTTCTTTCAAAGCCTCCTAGCTTTCTTCTATCTCACACATTTGGCTCACCTGATATTACCTTACAACAACTCTGCACTGTCTACTTCATTTTTTTCTATTTTGATCTGGTAGCCCTACCTCCTGTTGTTACCAGGTACTTCCTGTTGGCTGCTCCATGTGACTCAACCAGCTTGGCAAAGCAGTTGATACCAAGTAGAATGAAATTGACACTGTCCATGCAATTACATTTCTTTGTGTAGGAATTTCCACATCCTGTCTCAGTTCATGAGCTAAATTTTTTGATGAAAACATCAACCACATTTTGGAGACTTAAAGCTAAAGGTTTCATACTTTTTTCTCCTGCTTCAGAGAATTCTTTCATTCTGCTTTTCAGTTTACCTTTTGGAGAATGTGCAGATATCTAATGGAAGTGATTCCTACTCCTTTGATCCATAGCAATAATGTGCCTAAAGCCAGGCTACTTGGGTGGTATTTTCCAAACACCCTCTTCGCCACATCTCAGGCTGCTTTGTGAACTGCCACAAAAGCCCATGGTGTGCACAGACATAAAATGCCTATGTGTACCTGTCGCTGAAAAGTTAAAGGAGGGAGTGAACCTGGAGTGGCATGTGCTCAGTGGCATCTTCTTTGTTTTATGGCCTCCCATGTTCCTCTCACACATCACCAGAACCAGGGGATATGCACTAAAATTGAGTGGAAGGAGAGTTAGAACAGATAAAAGAAAATTTACTCAGCATGTAATTCATCTGTGGAACTCCTTGCCACAGGATGTGGTGATAGCACCTGTCCTAGATGCCTTTAAAAGGGGTTTGGACAGATTCATGGAGGAAAAGACCATCACAGGTTACAAGCCATATTAAGCAACCTCCTGGCTTTGGAAGTAGGTTTTCTCTGTGCCAGGTGCAGGGGAGTGGCAGCCGGAAACAGGTTATCTTGTTGGCTGTGTGCTCTCTGAGGCATCTGGTGGGGCCACTGTGTGATACAGGAAGCTGGACTAGATGGGTCCTTGGCCTGATCCAGCAAGGCTCTTCTTATGTCCTTATGTTAATTCTGAACATGTAACTGATGAGTTGCAGGCCTATTTCCTAAGAGAAAAACCTAAAAAGAAAGAGGGACATTCTGTGGTAGGGCCGTTATTTTAAACCCTGAACAGCTTGGTTTGGATAAAATAAGATTAGGAAACACAAAGGGGGGGGGACTACAATAATTTTGCCTCTGTGATTTGCCACACACTTTCAAATGTAGCGTTAAGTATTGAAGGGTAGTTTTACCTTATTCTACCTTGTTCTACTTTCTTGGGCTGTTTCTCTCAAGGATATGTGTGGACTGTGTTTTGGCAACTGTAAATCTGGAAGAGATTGCCAGACTGATAGCCTCCTAAATGACTTACAAAGAGGCCAATATGATATCCCATGTACTGATAGCAAAAGAACCATCAGGCCCCTTTCAAGTGTTGAGATTTTCGCACTGCAAGTGAAGCTGTGTTTCATACCGCTGCTTATGAATGTTTGAAGGAAACAGTGTAAAGCAAAGAGTGCCTGTAATGGCTATTTATATAAATCTGCATATGGATCATTTGTTAAACATTTGCCGCACTCAGTCTACATTGCCATTAGTCCGTAACTTACCCTGGCGGTAAAGAGAAAAAAACAAGAGAAGGTGCACATAAATAGCTCATTGGATGAGAGCAATTGAGTTCTCCTTCTTTGAAGGGCATCAGACATTGCTCTTAATATGCTCTGCTGAATACTGGTGTCCACGGGTTAAGAATCTGACTTTTCTTTTCATATGGTGTTAGGCATATTGGAGTAAATTTTTCCTTCTGTTTTTGATTCTTTGTCCATGACAGCTTTCACAGCAGGGAATCGTTTTATCACATATGGCCACTAAATTAAAGAAACTTCCAAAACTTCTGTCGGTGAGTTAATTTTAAAACCGAAAGAACAGAACAGCACCTTAAAATAAAGAAGTCAAAATAGAAAATAATTTCCCCCCGCACTAAAGTTTACCTTTAATAATACCTATAGCGCTCCCTACCCATACACGGAAATGCTGGACCATCGTAATAATGTGCCACTTGATCATTAAAGCTATGTAACCTTGGGAGATCTCCAATCGTTTGAGAGAAAAGTGCAAAGTCTGAGGTAACTGCCTGCAACTGCTCTTCTGAATGCAAAGTGTGTTCCGACCACATTTTGGCCTTTTCTAGACACTTCTGCAAATCCTTTTCCGCAGGAACATTCTTTTGCGTGTTTGTTCTCACATATGAGTAGCTTTCAACCAACAAATGGATTCACAAACTTGTAGAGCAAGCAGCCTTGACTGAGTCCCACACACATACCCTCACCAGGAGAATTCTCTTCAGTGCCAGTCTGCTATAGCCGATGGGCCTTTGCTGTGAGCCTTCTTCTCTCACTAGTTGCTGGGTCTTATCTGAAGCTGGCCTTTTATTGCTCATCATCTCACAACAGCTTCTTGGTCTTGCTCTCTCTAGAGAGTCTTCCTCTCAATTGATGGGCCCTCTTTGTCTTCATTTCTCAGTTTCCCCACAGCTCCTAGGGCTTTCTTAGAGCCTTCCTCTTACTTCCTCCAACTGCTGGGCCTTGCTACTAAGCCTTCTTTTCAGTAACAGACTCCCCCCGCACCCCCCCCCCCGGCCACTGGAACTTCTTTGAAGCCTGTCTCACAGTGCTGGACTCCCCACATCACTTACTCCCGTCCCCTCTTCGTCGAGAACATTTTAGGAGTTGATGGTCGGGTTGCCAACTGTGTTTGAAGCAATTCCTGCAGATGCCCCCCCCTCAGCATACTAGTAAAGGTAAAGGTGACCCCCCTGTCCAGTCCAAGATTACAGTAAGGAAGTATTTCTGAAACGTTTGGTTGATCATCTGATAATTTCATTGTCTATGCTGCTGCTTCATAATCTGACTTGCAACCCTAAATATATTTAGTTAAGACACTTTTATCTACAGCAACTTAAAAAGCAATGGGCAGGCATGACTCTGTACCATCTGTACATATGGGGAAATTATTTGTTTGTGCTTATCAGAGGATGTTCCTCTGTGAAAGAGGTAAAGGTGACCCCTGACAATTAAGTCCAGTCGTGTCCGACTCTAGGGTGTGGTGCTCATCTCCATTTCAAAGCCGAAGAGCCAGCGTTGTCCGAAGATGCCTCCGTGGTCATGTGGCCGGCATGACTCTCCTTGCCTCAGCGCATAGCATGCGGCTGGAACATGGAGCGCTGTTTACCTTCCCGCAAGCGGTACCTATTTATCTACTCGCATTAACATGCTTTGGTACAATGTTGGAAATTCCTGGCAGTCCTGTTAACATCTCCTGGATTACTTTCAGTAGTCACCTAGAGATTGATGCTGATCCTTGGAGACTCCAGACCAATCCTGGAGGGCTGGCTGCCCTAGTTGGGGGTGGGGGGATTTGCCCCCCCTTTCAGTTTCAATACTCCTTTAAGGCTTCAATCCTACACACACTTACTTGGGAGTAGGTTCTATTGAACACAAGGGGAGGGGGTTCCTCTGAGTATTCCTGCAGCATAAGATTGCACTGTAAAGCTGTTAATTTGGATCAGAGAACATGCTCTCCTCACAGGTCCCGGCCATAACCAACACCAAAGGACCCTTTAAATAATCTGCAAAGGCAACAGATCCCCTATCAGTTTAAAGATTCTTGGGGAGCGGTGAACTGGATTGGAGGATATGTTGCCTGACGGCAGGCTGCTGGTTTCATCCTGCCTAATGGCAATCTAGCACTCTCAGAGAGCTTGTGTGACCACTCTGATCTCATGCTGCCAGGGTTTGATGCCAGCACATGGAGGCAGTGCATATAAGCAACTCTCTGTCTTCCCATTTTGGGGTTTTCTTCTTTGTCACTGTATAAACTATTTTTTGCCTGCATCTTGCCCTGATTTGCACACACACACACACCCCGTTGTGGGTGACTCTATTATGTAACCATACTTGTCAGCTCAGGCCCACTCACTTTATTATTATTAGACAACAGAATAGGCATCCCGGATCCATCACAACAATTATTGGAATGGATACACTGACTGGAGTTGCAGTTGCTATTAACAAGAATGTAGCCTTTAATCAGACCAGTATAGCAAGGCTACAGCCACTTGTTCCTAGAAGCTGATCTGAACCATAGGAGCTCAAGTAAACACGAGCTTTTCAGGAAATACTAGATTCTTGTTATTGTTCAGCAGCAGCAGCAGCTATTGTATGCCTGTGGCTGGCAAGGAGGTGTTCCCCTAAGGGCTGTGTGACCATTCTAATTTAGCCAGGCAAAGAGCATGATAGCTTGGACAATGCAAATCCCAACTCCATTCTTTTTTTTCATTGCAAGAATTGTACACTGACAGCTTTCGCATATTGGTGCTTTGCACATTTGCTGGGCTCCAGCTTGGCTGGCTACGTTCATAGGGATGCTCACAGCTGCTCCAGCTTGCCTCCCCCTGCAGGGGTCTCAGAGGAGGAGGTAGCTCTTCCAGAAACCAGAAAGAATAACGCCTTGCTCTTCAGTCAGGTTTAGCAACAGTACAGCATGTAGTCAAAGAAAAACGCACAATTTTATTTTGTTTTGCTTCCCCCCCCCCTCACCATGTCATTTAAAGCAGGGCTTTATAAAGCCAGAGTTCACCACTTAGCAACATCCACCCTGGCCCCAAACATCTGGGCATTGGATCAACAGTTGTGAGAGGGCATGACTTCCAGACAAGGTTCAGACCGGGTCTGTCGTTGTTGGGTCATAGTAGACAGCCTAATGTCTGGGAGCTGAAGCCCCACGTCAATAAAATTGGGACCAGAGCTGGATGGAGTGCTGGGGCTGGGGGAGAGCCACAGAAAGCAGAGTTAGTTGCAAGGCAGGATCTCAACCCAGAAATCTGCCCCTGTGTGCAGGAATAGCAGCCAGCAGAGCAGACAAGTGGATGTGGACATGTAGGCAGCAAGACAACACAGAAACAGACCAGCTAATGAGAGAAAATACTGTACTTGTTGAAAATCTGAACAGACCCACAAGCAAAGCGAAAGTATTTACTCATGCAAAGGCTCTGGCTTGTTATTATTTATGGTCAGGTAGGGTCAGGTAGGCCAGCGGGTGGCACAGTGGGTTAAACCGCTGAACCATGAGCTGTCGATCGAAAGGTCGGCAGTTCGAATCCGCGACGGGGTGAGCTCTCGTTGCTTGGCCAGCTCTTGCCAACCTAGCAGTTCCAAAGCATGTTAATGCGAGTAGATACATAGTTACCGCTTGCAGGAAGGTAAACAGCACTCCGTGTTCCAGCCGCATGCTACGCGCTGCGGCAAGGGAAGTCATGCCGGCCACATGACCACGGAGGCATCTTTGGACAACGCTGGCTCTTCGGCTTTGAAATGGGGATGAGCACCACACCCTAGAGTCGGACACGACTGGACTTAATTGTCAGGGGTCACCTTTACCTTAGGGAAGAACCAATGGGCTGCTTTGGGGGTGGAGCTGGAATTGCCCATTCTTGATGAAGCTACTCCTGGAGATTTCTTTCCACCAACATGGTGTAATGTTTGATATTCCTGGGGTCTGTTAACATCTCCAGCATTGCTTTCAGTAATGAACCTTAGAGATTGATGCTGATTCTTGAAGGCACAGGGAACCTTAGGTGGTGCAAAACTGGCCCTGGAAGAACAATACAGTGGGCCCTTTTAGCCATCCGCGGATTAGCCATCTGCGGATTTGGCTCAGCGTGGATGCCCGTGGATGGCAAGGGGACCGGGGAATTTTTTTTAAAAAAAGGATTAAAAAGCTTGCTTTACCTTTGCATGCATTCGCATGCCAAACTGCTCCTTTTCAGGCTTTAATAAGGCTTTAGAAGGGGAAATTGTGCTCCCATAGCCTCTTCCGGGTCGTCTTGGGAGAGGGGCGGGGGAACTGCATGATCCGGAAGAGGCTTTGGGAGCACAATTTCCCCTTCTAAAGCCTTACTAAAGCTTGAAAAGGAGCGATTTGGCGCACAAAGGTAAAAGCAAGCTTTTAAACCCTTTTTTAAAACTTTTTAATACCAATCCATGGATTTAAACATCTGCAGATTTGCCTTATCCATGGGGGATCCGGGAATGGATTCCCCGCAGATAAGGAGGGCCCACTGTACTTCCTCATTGTCTTCCCTTTTGGAGGAGTTTTAAGTGGCTCATCACCGCTAGGGGCACTATTGAACAGACTCGGAGGCTCCAGCAAAATCCAGGGTTTGTTTTGAAGATCCCAGCGCATTATTGTACATTAAAACAAGATTTATCAATTTCCTATAGGAGCAGTCTGATTGGATGTGGCACGCTCAAGGTTTCTTAGTGCGAAAATGTACAGTTTCCTAATGTGGCTGACAGGGAGCTGCACTCAGACCTTTTCAGAGGCTTTCAGGAGTTATTACTTGAGATTAACTCTGGCGTGAGCAAAAAGGTTTCAAGTCTTGCTTATACTTCGCCCCTGGCTCTGAATTAGCAACTTAGCTCTTAAATGATCAGCAATTGAGTCATAGGTGTTAATGAGTGAAGCTTAGCCAGGAGGGAAAATAGGGGGGAGAGGCGAAGAGGAGGGCAACCCAAGCAAGTGCTGTGCTAAAAAAATGTTAAAAAAACACGCTAGGAAAGAAAAAAAATACCACTCAATGTTTTCTTCAGTCAAATTGTATTTTAATCAGTGCTTCCCAGCCAAGACGAAGAAGTCAAACTGTGACTTCCCCAGCTGTAAAAAGTGGAAGTCTGGTTTCACATTTGCACGATTTTGAAGGTCAAATGCCTGCAATCCAAGTCTCACTGATCCATATGGACTAGAAATGCCACAATATGCAATCGTCATGAAGGCAGATTGTCTCCTGTAAATCTGTCCTTTTTGTAACATGTTCAAAAAGTACCGTATTGGATGGATTATAAATCCATTCAGGAAACGTGTGCAATATGGTTTGAAGCTTCTCTGGTTTATGAAAGTGTGCATTTGAGTGTATGTGTATAATGTGTGAGAGAGACAGAGGCAAAAGATCAGGCTGGATTAACTGATGTGGGAAATACGTTCTAGAATAGGACTCTGGCCAAACTGGGCCTGCTGCTGTCATGGTGTTAGCTGGCAAAGGCCCTGCATACAAAGTTTATACCACTACAAGTTCTGGGTTCCATTAAAATCTTCACAGCTGAGTCCATGGTGATTCTCTGTTTTGTGGAGAATGTGCTCTGGGCAAGTGGGAAAGTTGCTATATAGCAGCAAAGGAAGCCAGCAGAGGCTGAAGGGTCCCATGGAACCCAAAACAGCAGCTGTTATTGTAGGGCAGGAGAATGGCCTTAACTTAAGAGGTCTTGTGAAACTGGAGGCAGGCAGGGGAATGAATGTAGAACATGCAAAGCTGCCTATATCCACCACAGTAGCAAAGGCATATTCAAGGATCAACAAGTTGGAGTTCAGATAAAGGAGCTTTACTAGCAACCCAGGTTGGGGAAGTGCTGTAACAAGAAGCTGGAATGAAGGAAAAGGGAAGGGGACCGACCGCTGCAACTTGCACAGTGTTGGACTGTGGTTCTCCTAAACCATGCTTGCTGTCCTTTCGATTTATTGCCCTGAACAGGAATATGCCTATACAGTAACGCAACATCTGTATATAATGCTAATTTATACTCTATATTCTCTACTCATCAATCTCTACAGGAGACAGATTAATAATACATGCCAGTGCTTTTAGTATGATGTTAAACAACAACGGCGGCAATGGGCAACCTTGTCGTGTTCCACAATATATTGAAAATGGATTCAAAGTAATTCCATTTGTCTGCATTCACGCTGTAGGTGCTTTATAAAATCTGAATCCATGAGAGAAATGAAATGTATTTAGTACTGTATATAGTTCAGAAAACACCCATTTATATGATCAAAGGCCTTTTCCACACCCAGGGATAAGATGAACATCAAAGTAGGCCCTTGATCACCTATAGATATCTGATCAAATACTAGTTTTAAGTGGTCAGACCCCTGGTGTCTATTCATAAATCCACCTGGACCGAATGAGTAAGTGTTGGAAAGCAATTAGATCAAGTTGAAATTCATATTTTAAAATCTACATTTATGGAAGAAATTGACTTAAAATTAGAGCTTGTTTGGGGATTTCTACTCAGTTAAGCTATCAGTATGATAGTGGCCCCATATATTGTTTCAGGTACCTTATTGGTAAGTATGTTTTAAGGTTCTTTTTTAAAATTATGAGAGAGGGGGCATCATGGACCCCTTCCGATAAGGAGTTCCACCTTAAGGCTAGAATGCCTAGGTTTTCCTTAGAATGTGTGACCCCTCTCGACAAGGTGTGAAATGAGGTCATCCGTACACATTTCCTAGGCATTCTGCAGATTGCCACGTTTTGCTCTTCCTGGCATTGTGTGAAACTGAGGTGTTGCGTAGAATGCCCAGGTAATTGCGTCGAATGTCCAGGTATTCCACAGAATGCCTAAAACCTCCCAACATAGTGTGAAACGAAGTCATCTGCACACATTTCCTAGGTATTCTGCAGATTGCCGAGTTTCGTTCCTGGCATTGTGTGAAACTATGGTATTGTATAGAATGACTATATAGAACACCTAGGCATTAAAATCCCTAGGCAAAGGTCAGATGGTCCCAGGTACATAAGTTCAGAAGCAATGACCTTATGCATACTTTGCCAAGAGATGCGACGTGTTCTGCGGAATACCTAACCTTCTACATAATACCTGTGTATCACACAATGATGGTAACATTTCACCTCAGCTGAGCCTCAATAATTGCACCCAAAGCAGAGCCTCTCCCAAAGATCTCAGCAGATGGGTAGATTCTTATAGCAGAAGGTGGTCCTTAAGGTGACAAGGGAGAAAGTTGACATCAGACTGCCGGAGCAAAGTATTGATTTGTGGAACCCCTTAATTTGCCTCTTCCACCAAGAAAAAGGAGTGATTTCCCTCTTTCTGTTGCCGCAGACATCTGAGTGCAATAATTTGGATTCGTGCAACTAATTTTTTACTTTGCCATATTTTTCCCTCTTTTGACAGCGTGTGTAGTTGAAAAGAGACATATGGAGACAGGCATGAAAGCCTAACAAACACTTTAGCATGGTTTAAAAATGAATGCTAATCAATGTTAAAAAGATTTTGGTTTTTTGTCTCACAACCAACTTCTTGAGAAGCCAAAGTGACTTATTAGAGGCAGATGCAATCATCCTCATCCTCATCATTTAGGCCTTTTCTCCAATTCCATTGATTACACCTTTCCCCTCATACTTAGTACAGGTATATGGCTGATATACAGTACTGATATACTGTACTATATCTCTCCATATACTACTGTATATGCCTGATATTCTCTCTCTCTCTCTCTCTCTCTCTCTCTCTCTCTCTCTCTCTCTCTCTCTCTCACACACACACACACACACACACACACACACACTATTGATTGATTACTATATCCCTCCATATGCGTTCCCATTCATACATGAATAACAACACTTAACATTCATAAATAGCACTTCGAATCTGCAAAGACCTTCATGTATATTATGTTAGTAATCTTAAAATAGGTTATGATTGCTATCATTGTATCCACTTACCATATTTCTCACACCTGTATCAAGGTGGCAAGCTCAGAGTTATCCTCCCTTTATCCTCACAACAACTCTGCTTTATTATTTATTCCTCATATTTTTATCCTGCCCTTTCTCCAAAATGCTCAGGTACAAGTTCAGGTTCTCTCCTTTCCATTTTATCTAACAATTCAGGGAGCTCATTGAAGCAGAGAGACAGTGAATGGCCCCAGATCACCCCATGAGCTTCATGAATAAGCAAAGGCTTTGAATAAAGATCTGATTCTCAGTTCATCACACTAGTCCCCAGACTGGGTGGGGGGCATGTCTGAGAGAGGAGCGATTTTCACACTCTTCGAGAAATGTTCATATATTTATTTACATTGCCTTGACTTGCTCTCAATTTCAGTTGACTTCACCTTCATTGATATCACACGTGGTCAAATCCAGTTGTCTATCTATGCTGACCTGTGATGTCATTCCATTCACCAAGTGATCCTTAATTGGCTAGGAACACCCATGGCTAGGATCACTGATGTGATTAATTTGAGAAGCATTGCTCTGCTGTTAATCACCGTAATGTTCCCTCATGGTGCCATCACTTAACCACATTTGACTGGCAAGATAGCATCATGATATCATCCCATTTATTACATGATCCCTGATTGGCTGGGACCACGTATTTGACTGATCCAGGAAGGGGAATGAGGTAGCAGTTAAAGAAAGTGCTAAAGCAGCAGCACCCAGGGAAAATAATGAAATAGAGCAGGATTGGGAAAAGATTAATATTCCCACAATTTGAGGGTTTTTCAAGAAATATTTCTACCCCATCAAAACAACTATTTTCAGCCCCCCAATCAAAACTAGAGAATATTGAGCATAGCTATAGTACAGTGTATTACATCTGGCTATGCAATCAGTGTTGTAATATATACAGAGTAACGTCAGAGTCATTTTCCCCTCTGTGACACACAGAAAAAGAAGCCCAAAGTAATAATACTAGACAATCAGAGACCTTCTTTTACATGAAAGTGCTGAATATTACCTGAAGAAAGGGAGGCAAGTGCTGAACAGACCTTTACAATAGAATGGGCATCTGCCAAGACAAAAATACCCAATGAGCTTCTGGTGTTGGCACAGTGACAGGATACGCAAGCTGTCTTTGCAAGCAGTTTTGCAACGGATCCATTGCAAGACTGGAGCCTGAGTTATGCGCAGGCTGTGAGGCCTCCAGGGTGTCGCATTTCAGAAGCCACCATCTTAACATTCGCCACATAGATGGGTGAATAAGATAAGAAGAAATTCTTCCAGTGCTTTTTAAAATCTGTAGATGCCTTGGAATAGATTTGAGGTGGGTCATTCCCCCCCTTCATCCTTCTCTCTCTCCCTCCCTTTCTTTCTCTCTCTTTTCCCCCTATTCAGCTGCTTGGCAATTGCTAACCCACAAGCTGCTGTTTCCTTTCCCAGTGAAGCTCTGATGGGTGGAGGGCCAAGAAAAATTAGCCCAAATGATGAATGCAATCTTGACAGAAAATATGCTTTTTAGCAGAGACCGCATGTTGCCAACAGGCAATTAAAAGAAAACTCAGAGATTTCATCCTATATAAACCCTGCAAAAGAAGAAATCATGTACCTGATACCCCTCAGGACATGTGCATTAACACATGTTAATGTGTATTTTGTGCTTTAGAATAACAATAATACACAATTGCTAAAGGAAAAAAATACTACTAATCATTAATATGAATTTATTACAATAAGTGTTACAGGCGAAACAACACCTAGACAGTAATTCTCAAACTATGTGCCAGTCACACTAGTATTTCATGAGAGCTCTGATAATGTGCTGCAAAAAATATAATGATAGAGTACAGTAATTAAAGAATCGTGTAAGCTAAAAGTACTCGCCCACACAGAGGTTGCCTGCTGTGTCTCTGTATGATTTATTCCTCTGGTCTTGCCGTCTTTCAATCAGCCTTAACTGGATGCAGGTAAAATTCTGCAGAGCCACTGCACTGAGTGTGATTGAAGCAGGCCATCACTCCCAGAGAGAATCAGCAGAATTACCTGTGCTCAGAGAAAGTGTGCCCAGGATAGTGAGTCATGTATTAACACAAGTGGGGGTAATTTTGAGGACAGATATTTATTGTATGTCTTAATTTTAATTCAGAAAAAAATGGCTTTGCTTTTCAAAGTTTTCAAAGCACATAGCTGTTATACACAAGGGGAAAAGAAAGCAACCCGCACATTTCTGTCTTTTAGTCTTTCTGATCCATGACCATTACTGTCAAAAGCAATGATTTCAGGCCCCTGCTGATAGGTGTATGCTTTCAAAGACATGTGGCTAAGAACCTACAGTATGCTCTAAACAAGTGGCTTGCTTATTCCCCTGTAACTATCACCTAATGTGACATTTGCACTTGGCCCATAAGCAGAGGAATCCACCTGGCACAGGGTGGCCCAATTATTGCTAAAGACCTTGTCTCTTTGATCCTGGGACTTTTTCGCATCCCCATACAGCTTCCATTTAAGAGTATTACAGTAGAATCAATCATTTGTCCAAAGGGAATGGCGTGTTGAGATTTGCTGTCGGGGAAGAGGTAGCTCCTCTGCAGGCAGCATGTCAGGCTTTGTCTCAAGGACTGGAACTGACAAAGAGCCAGTCTCTATCGGCCATCAATTACTTCGAGCTAAAATGGCAACCCACTTTCACAAGGAGGGCAGCCCTGGGCACCTCGAAGCAGCTTCATCTAACTCTGCGGGATCCAGGCTGAAAGCGACATGAGCCGATCATGGCCCACCTGGGGGATTACGGTATTCTCAGAACCGCTGCCTCAGTAAAGGCTCATGGGATTGCAAACAGGAATGAAGTCAAGCAAAGATTTAGAAAAACAGAAGCACTTGCCTTAAAAGCAACATCTCTTTAAAAAAAATCCACAGGCTGCTTGCTTTCTGTCTCATTTTGCTTTTAGAGCAAAAGCAAGGGACTCCTCCCACAATGTCTGCATTTTTGTCCTTGGTGAAATTATTGTGTGAATTTCATCACAGACCCAGGCTGTGGCTGGAAAATCTCATCCCTCAGTTCACTTTTGGAATGTTTGCCATGGTAAAGGTAAAGGTAAAGGTATCCCTTGACAATTAAGTCCAGTCGTGTCCGACTCTAGGGTGTGGTGCTCATCTCCATTTCAAAGCCGAAGAGCCAGCATTGTCCAAAGATGCCTCCATGGTCATGTGGCCGGCATGACTCTCCTTGCCGCAGTGCGTAGCATGCGGCTGGAACACGGAGCGCTGTTTACCTTCCCGCAAGCGGTACCTATTTATCAACTCACATTAACATGCTTTGGAACTGCTAGGTTGGCAGGAGCTGGCCAAGCAACGAGAGCTCACCTCGTCGCGGATTCGAACTGCCGTTCTTTCCATCGACAGCTCATGGTTCAGCGGTTTAACTCACTGCGCCACCCGCTGGCCACATGTTTGCCATGGTACAACCAGCTATAACCTCAACCTGTGGTGAAAGTTTCCTCGCCATGGGCAAACGGCAGGAAAAAGGTAACTCAATCCCAAGAAATTAATAATATTCTACAGCCAAAGTCCAAAATCAGACTTGAGTTGCGCAGGCCACAACCCTCTGGGGAAGCACCCGTCTTCCCACAGTGAGATTTGAGTTCCCTCACGTGTGAAATTCTATTTTGAATTCTATTATTCCTGTTTTTTCTTGAGCAGCAGCAATCTTGCAAATCACAATGGCTGTCTATACAATCTTCCATGTGTGCATTCACATAAACATTTCCCAGCCATACGCCCAGTGATGACCCTACATATTGCCAAAGTTCGTGTGAGGGGGCCACAGGCTAGAATGAACCACTTCCCTGTTGGACTGCTTGGAATAAAAGTCAAGATGGTTTCTTTATTTTGCCTTGGGAAGAAATTGACCTTTCAGAATGCTGGAACTCTGTATGCCTGTGGCTTCTTAGCCCCAATGCATATATAACCAGAGTGGCATGGTAGCTGCTTCCTCTTGGTTAGATCCCATGTTGTTCCACTACTGTTGGAAGAAGAGAATCATGTGGGATGGGGACAGAGGACCTGGGAACTACCAATGCCAATGTTGTCATTCTAATCTCGTCGGCCACTGATGCTGGCGTATGAAGTGCCCATGTGAAGCGCAATGTGGTTCAATTCTATTCTTCAGATGTCACAAGAATAGTATGGGAATCTTGATACAGAGAAGTACAACCGCAGCGCTCTAGTCATATATGAAGCCACCTCTTGTGTGTCTGCATTCTGGATAAAAAGGTAAAGGTACCCCCTGCTCGAAAGCCAGTCATGTCTGACTCTAGGGTGCGGTGCTCATCTCCATTTCTAAGGGCGAAGAGCCAGCGCTGTCTGGAGATGCTTCTGTGGTCATGTGACCGACGTGACTAACGGAATGCTGTTACCTTCCCGCCGCAGTGGTACCTATTTATTTACTTGCAATTTCTTGCTTTCGAACTGCTAGGTTGGCAGGAGCTGGGACAGGAGACGGGAGCTCACTCCATCCCGCGACACTCAGGTCTCGCACGTCTTCCTTCTGGTTTGCAGCTCAGCATCTTAACCACTAAGCCAGGGGTTCTCAACCTGTGGTACGGGTACCCCTAGGGGTACGTGGACCTCTTGCTGGGGGTACGCCAAGCCCTGCCTCTTACCTGCCCCATCAGCAGCTAATTAAGTGTTAATGAACATGGATTTTAAATTGTAATTATTTTCGGAGCCCTTCTGTCCCTCTGATTTTGGTTTTGGGCTTATTTTTGTACTTTGGAAAATGTACTTTGTAAGGGAGGAGCCGATTTTGGGAAGTGTGACTTGGAGAAAAAAAGAGATCCATCCATCCATCCATCCATCCATCTCTCTCTCTCTCTCTCTCTCTCTCTCTCTCTCTCTCTCTCACGCGCGCGCACGCACGCACGCACACAGAGAGAGAGAGAGAGAGTTAAATAAGACGTTTTTTCACAATTAAAATTGTTTTAGTACTTTTTTATTTAATGATTAATTACCTAATTAATTAATTGATTAAAGTAGCAGGGGATACTTCAGAAAATTGGACCCATAGGGGGTTCCCCGGGCCTCCAAAGGTTGAGAACCCCTGCACTAAGCCATTGTGGAGAAGCACCAGAACAACTATAGCATGTTGTCTCCTTCCCACAGTGCTCCAAATCCATCCTGCAGGAGGGATTGCCAACACTCCAGCTTCCCAGGAGTGACAACCAGCACGGCCAGCATCAGTGGCCTCTCTCACGTGATTTGTGTTGGTGTCCTTGAGACTAGCTAGACACTCAAATTCATCCTACGTGTGATTCTTCTGGAATCCTCTCACATCATTTTAATGGTTTTTACAGTCACCTAGTCGGCTTACAGCCACCAAAGCAGAACTGTGCACTGAATAGTCAAGAAGAGAAAGGCTTTGCCTTCTCATCTGGGTTGCTGGGAATGCCTCTGGGGATGAGAAATTCCAGTCTCTTCCGAGGCAGCCACTGATGTCAGTTGTGATCACGGAGTTCTGTGATGTGATTGGACATCATCCTATTAGGCCCACCAACATATTTAACACACACCACCAAGCAGTCGTACAAATGGCATGTTTTTATGGTCATGAAGAAATAATGGCTCCATTGGAACTAGTATCCTGGGGTGTGTGTGAAAAGAATCAACCCCACTTATTAGCAAGTCCTTCCCACCCCCCAGCCCTTTTGCATTCACAAGAAAAAGCATTCAGATTCTCAGAGACAACAGCCTGAAAGTCTACAGCCAATTTCATCCCTGCTCTGGGAAATCACAGCTGGCTGCAGGGCAGAAACCCATGAATTCCCATCCATGGTCAGGATCAGTTGAAGCTGTGCTCTGTATTAGAAGAAACAGCCAGGCAAGCCTTGGGGGGAAATGGTAAGTGAGCATTCCCGTCCCAAAACGCACAGCATCAAGGAATTGTAGGGCTGACACTGAAACAATGAACTGGCACTAACAGTATAACCCTATACTCATCTGCTCAGAAGTCTCATTGAGTTCAATCAATGGGACTTACTTACTCAAAGGCAAGTGTGTATGGGACTGCAGTTTCAAACTTGACCTCTGAGGAAAGTTGTACTGTATTCTGATAACATTTACAAGATCTTGTAGGGCAGTTTTCTGTCTCTGGCAGCACAATCCTAGCCAGCTTTCCAACACCGATGTAGCTGTGCCAACAGGGCTCACACTGCATTTTGCAGTGCGGGGGAAGTCATGGAGGCCTCTTCACTTGTTCCTCGGGGCTGCATTGAGACTGCACCAGTGCTGGAAAGTTAGTTAGGGTTGTGATGTAAGTTGCTACAGAGTTCTAGCTAAAGCAAATTTTTAGGCAGTGTTAGGCCAGTGGGGATAATGGACACGAGGAGAAGTCACCCCTCAGGTTCACCTGGCGATCTTGGACCAGTCACTATCATAGTCTAACCGATCACATAGGATTATGAGGGAAAAATGGGGGGGGGGAGACGACGACGACGACGACGACTATGTATTTTGCCATGAACACCTTGAAGGAGGGTGGGATACAAATGTGTAAATAAAATGTTGAGGCCTTGCTCAAATAGCTGTAGAAATTTTAAGCGAGATTAAAGAATGCTACTAAAAGATGTGGAATTTCTTGGTAGGCTGTGGTGGCCACAAATGGCTAGTTATAATGCCTTGATCATGAATCATAATCAACAGTAGAAAATACCATATTAGAACTGCAAGCTGTGCATGTATGTATTTGTGCGTGCGTGTGCGAGTGTGTGTAAAATTTGTCTTTGATACACCTGTAGTGTTTCGTGTATGTTTTACAATCCAAAATAAGCAAATTCCAAATGCAAATTTGCTGAATTTGTGCTTTTAATATTCACTATACGCAGCATCCAGAAATTGAACAAAAGTCATGAGCCCTTGTATGACACAGAGTTAATTATGAGATCATCTCTTCACAAGAACATAAGAAAACAAGTCTAGTTGGATCAGACCAACTGTCTGATGGGACAATTCTTATTATGTGTGCTGTTTCACAAAGGCATCATCAATGTTGGTTTTTCTATGGGATCAATACAATTGTTAAGACTTAGGTCCCATATCAAGGATTAGTACTAATTTACACTACACAAACTTAGTGGTGTTGTTGTACCCAAGTCCAGTCCAGGGCTTCCTAAAGCTGCCACTAAATGCTTTCCTCCCCCCTTGCGTGGTGACAGGCTGGCCTCTGCTCCTTCCACTGCTCCACCTCCTCTTCCTCTTCCAATCCTGGATGTGGAAGGAAAAGCAGCAGTAGACAGACGTGGGCAATCCCTGCCAATCGGCTGTCTGAGATGACTGCCTCTGTTGGCTTCATGGATTTACTTGCCCTGGTTATTCCAGTTTATCTGTCCTGGCTTTCCCCAAAGAATAATTGAAATTTAGTATGGTGGAAGAAACGGGGTGAGCACTCGTTGCTTGGCCAGCTCCTGCCAACCTAGCAGTTCCAAAGCATGTCAATGCGAGTAGATAAATAGGTACCGCTTGCGGGAAGGTAAACAGCGCTTCGTGTTCCAGCCACATGCTACGCGCTGCGGCAAGGAGAGTCAGGCCGGCCACATGACCACGGAGGCGTCTTCGGACAACGCTGGCTCTTCGGCTTTGAAATGGGGATGAGCACCACGCCCTAGAGTTGGACACGACTGGACTTAATTGTCAGGGGTCACCTTTACCTTTACGTTTAAGACTGAATATTCTCTGTAAGATTGACTTTCTGATGGTTTCCCACACTTGGAACAAACAGCATCATTTCTCTATACAGAACATCTCCAATTATAATACCATTCCGATTAAGAATGCCATGATGGCAAAATGCAATTTCATTACCCCCCACAATAACATTTATTAGTATTATCATAATGTGTTGTGATTGAAAAGCTCATGCTAATGAGAAGAAGTTTTAACTTCACTTCATATTTGCTCCATTTAAAAAACCTTAATACATTGTTCATAAATCAGATTTTCCCAAGTGTCCAAACTGAGACACAGTTCACTGTCGTCTATGGGTGCCTTCTTAAATATTAATCTTCAGTTTGGTCTTTCATAATTCCACGTTTTGTTAAGGTGATTATCATTATGATGGGACAGGATAAAAGAAGTGCCTTGCATATTATTTGCATGATTTAGGTCAATTCCGATATCAATTACGTTAATAAAAACCAAAGATGAAGCATAATGACTATTAGCATTCATTTCTGTGCTGAAATGCAACACTTTTTTCAGTGATACTTCAGAGGTGCCAACCATCATCTCATGCACTTAGAATGTCAGTTACATTTGACTAATAAAATAACTATTATATTATTATTATTAACAGTGGCCTCTCTCGCGTGATTTGTGTCTATTATTAACAACAACAACAACAACAATAATAATAGCTCAGGTGAATTTGATCTGTGGCACCTCTTGATTAAGCGATTTCTGGAAAGAAGGAGGTGGGAGATTTGAATGCAGTAGTGAGAACAGAATTGCTTCCTCTTACCCAATCAGAATTGCCCATGTTTAAAAAAATTTTTTATTTTATTTTATTAGTATAATATTAAACAAAACAATACATTATATTTTGAAAGATTACAGTAAGCGCGAAGCAGTATATCCTACTTGCATACTATTCTCTATTTTCTACTTATAATACCAGTATCTAACTAAGCTGATATACCGGTATCTCCAACATACTATTCATTAAATCCGCATATCATCAGATCATTTCTCTCTCTCTCTCTCTCTCTCTCTCTCTCTCTCTCTCTCTCTCTCTCTCTCTCACAATAATCATAATCATAATAATCAATAAGTGGTTTCCAATTATTCACAAAAAGGTTAAATGACCTTTCCATAATTAAAATTGTGAGTTTATCCATTTCAGCATAATCCAGAACTTTTATCCACCAATCTTCCAGCGAAGGTATTTCCAAATTTTTCCAATATTGTGCATATAAAATTCTTGCTGCACTCTCTTACAGACCAATCCTATCCCCTACCAGCGCATAGCATGCAGGACTGCTGGTGGTGGTGGTGACCAGACGGTCTCAGAGAGGTAAGCAAAACTTTTTCTTACCTCCCTGAAGGCTGCCTGGCCTCCAATGGATCTTCTCAGACCTATGCAAACTATTTTGCAAGGAGACTCAGGGGGTGTTTCGAAGTAGGGAAAGAGGGATAGGATGCATCACTGCTGCTGAGATCCTCCTCTCCTGCCCCCTCCCTGAATTGTCTCTGAACTGCCCCCACCGCCAACCTACTTGCTCTGGCAGGATGTCTGGGAGTCGCTGTAGCTTGTGCAGGGCCTCTTTCGCACCAATGTCCCAGGCTCTATGGTAGCAGATCACAAGATCTGCCACTGTGACCCCCCATAGGATTGGGTCGCAAATGATGCGTTCAGTTCTCCTGCCCTCCAAGCTGCTTTCTAGAATATTTAACTATCTCCAAAGTTTGGGAATTAAAATTGTGTTCCTGATTAAAATGTTAAAAAGCTGTGCTTATTGCACCTTCAGCAAGCGTAGCCAGTAATGTCGGCCAGTTATTTTGAATGCAAGAAGTTGCAGAAACAATAAAGTGAGGAGGGTTCAGGAGGGTAGCACAGACAACCGCCACTCCTACTAAAATTAGGACATAGATTTGAAAACGAAGGCCTTGGAAGAGGAATGACCCTCCAAGGCTGGCACCTCGGTGCTGCCTTCTTTCCAAACAACATGAGCTGCCATCTGGTATCTCAGAGTGTCTTTAGACGATGCCACATTTTTCCCCATAAGAAGAGGTTTTCTGGGTCAAGGCACAACTTCAATGTATGGAAACAGACAAAAGTGACTGACTTAAATAGTAATGTAAAAAGGGAGACGTGTTAATAGATATGACAAGTGTTAAGATTAAAATGGATTTATAACTTCACATATAGAAGAGGGACAATATCCTTTCTCTCTCCGTCTCGCTCGCTTCCCCTCCCCACTCCTTGATATGTGTGTAAAAAGGTAAAGGTATCCCTTGACAATTAAGTCCAGTCGTGTCCAACTCTAGGGAGCGGTGCTCATCTCCGTTTCAAAGCCGAAGAGCCAGCGCTGTTCAAAGACGTTTCCATGGTCATGTGGCTGGCATGACTCAACACCGAGGCGCATGGAATGCTGTTACCGTCCCACTAATGCAGTACCTATTAATCTACTTGCAATTTCTTTCTTTCGAACTGCTAGGTTGGCAGGAGCCGTCGCACGGATTCGAACTGCTGACCTTTCGATCGACAGCTCATGGTTCAGTGGTTTAACCCACTGCGCCAATTCCTGGTTGTGTGATTCTCATTGTTTATAGTTGGGCATTTTGATTCCATGAGAACATTGGCTTCCATCAAAAATCTAAGAAGTCCAACACTCTGTCAGGACAATGCCTAACCAGATGTCTATGAAAAACTCACAAGCCATAGGTGACCCATAGGTGACAGGGCAACCACAAATCTTTTACTTACCTCCTGTAGGCTGTCCGATTGCCCCCCCCCCCCATAGTATGCAGTGTGCTCTCTGTTGACGTGGCTGCATGCTATAATATGGCGGGGATAGGCATGGGCAATAATGCATACTTCGAGTTAGGTTTGGGATTTCTGAACACTGATGGTTTTGGGGAAGGAAAAACAAGAACCTGGGGCCTTATGAGCAAAAGCTCAGAGGACAAGCGAATGAAGCAGTTAGATGATGCTAGATTAGGGGTGGCCAACCTTTCAACACGAATGCTCCTGGCCCTTTGTGACGTCCATGCTTGCGGCCTCAAGGGATTGGGGTCACCCTTTCCCAAACCTCTCCTTAGAACTGCTCCCCAAAATTAAAGAGACAGACTTACGTTTTGTGATATTCGCAAGTTTTACTCGGGTCAACTGTTTTACATTCATGAGGCCTTGTTGCAGTCACAGGCCCTTGCTTGAGCCGAGTCTCTGCTAATAAGAACTCCTCCTTGTTCTCTTCACCGGAGCTGTTTTGTTTGAGACATTGGTTGGTTGGGCCAGGTCAGGCACGTGAAGCCGAGGTTGGTCTGCCGGTAAGTTGCTGCTCTGAACCCTGGGGTGTGATCTTAGAGGCGGTTCATAGGTCGGGGTAGAAGTGGAGGCTGGAAAAAACCCTAAGCGGCTCTTCCCCCACTCCCACAACTGACCCCAGGTCGAGCTGGGAGGTTGAGGCCTGCAGGTCGCTCCAGGCCTCCCTTCACCTTGAGAACAGCTGTCTGTCAAAAGCGGGCCCTCCCTCTGTTGCCTCACAGGGGATGCCTCTCCTTTTCCCTGCTGTCCATAGTTCCGCCCGTGCATTCCTCCTCTATTGGAGGTACTGAGTGGGCTCTTTCCTTCCCTGTCAGAGAGACTCCTACTCCCCCCTCCTCTCTCCTCAGCCACCCGGCTCCTTATGAGCTCCTGGGCTGGCTCAGCGTGCCCCGCCCCTTCCTGGGGAGGGCCTCCCAGAGGTTGCAAGTCTTGCCAGACTCCTACATAAGTCCCGCCCCCGCCTCCTTTGCTGGGCCTGGCAGTTGTCTGCCAGGAGCCTTCCAAAGCTGCAGACTCCCAGCTGGTGTCCTGCTCTCTTGTTGCCTTAGCCCATGCAGCCGATTGCCAGGTGGGTTTGGCTGTGGTGTGACACCCTTATAGGTGGAGGACATTTCAGCAGTATAGGGGAGGGTATTTCAGCAGGTGCAGCTGCAGCTGGGAAGATTCTATCTTCTACACAACCCTTAAGAATGCAGAGGCCCTAATGGTGAAAGGTTGGCCACCCCAGTGCTAGATGAAAACTAGTTGAAAGCACTGAGACGACAGTACGCTTGTGTAATGTTCCTGCATAGCTTTGGCATGCCTGATCCCACAATTTTGTTCACTTTTGCTTCCATTCAGTTGCGAAAAGAAATATCAAGGGTCACAGAACAGAGTGAAGACTTCATTTTTTCTCCCAACCTTGAGAAGAGGTCATGTGGAGCAACCTTGGTTTTCCTATATGCTTTTTATTGAAGCATATTTTTAGACTTCCTTATCTCTTGGTAGACAAGGCAGCATAATGCCTTTGGAAAGAAGAATAACACCAATCAATTTCTGAAAACTTCAAAAAGAAAACAAAGAGAAAAAAAAGGTTAATCTTTTGAAACATTTCATTTACTGGAGCTTAGCACTGAAGATAGCCAAAGGCTGCCCAGTATGATAGCTTGCATATGATAGCCTGCATATGGAGAGTTTTTACAGCTAACTGGCAATAACTGACAACTTATGGCTACTGTTAGCATATATGGGAACTAGGGTTAAGCTGAAATAGGTGTGTGCTTTTGACCTTGAGGTCCAATCTTGCTGTCAGCAAGTGATATTTGCTATGGAATTCCCTTACCCACAAAACTGCTTCAAAGCTAAAAGTCTGTCACCAAAACCTGAAACATGATGTCAGTTTCAAAATTCAGACCGCAGTTCTCAAAATGTAAACCCTTTTGGAATTTTGCATTGAAATTCCAAAATTATAAATTGAAATGTTATCATTCAAATTTATATTGGCTAATATTATTGTCTAAGTATTGGCCATAAACAACTGCAGTAAAATGTGCCTTAGTTAACCCAGGAATTAGTTCTGATTTGTCCCTGTGTCCAGTGGCGTCACTGTAGCGGGGCTGGGGGGGAGCCAATGCCCCCAGGTGACAACCGCGGTCTCTTCGCGAGAATGAACCGTGGTGGGGTTTCTTTTTGGCTCTGTGGCTGCTTTTTTGCAGCCAGAGGGTTGTGTTTGCTGCTGCAAAACTGAAATTGGCACGTTTTCGCAGCCCTCCCAGCCACCCTGGCTCTTGGAAGGCTTCAAATGAAGACTTCCAGGAGCATAGGGGGCCAGGCGATGATGACCTTGATAGCAACGCAACTGTCAATGTCCTCCACACAGCTCCAAATCCATTCAGCTCTGATTCCCACATTAATTTTGTGAAGCGGTGAAGTCATCTCGTCATTTTTATTTTGCTGTTTTCACATGTGGACCCTTTCTTCTGAATGACCCCATGTACTGTGATACTCTGTATTTACCACCTTGAAGGGAATTCATTTTTCAGTGGTCTCCTTGTCATGATAAATGCCACATCCCACCACATGAGGGCACATTTGGAAGAATGGTTCAGCATGTGAGGAAATGTCACTTGGAGGGGACTTCACCATATCAGAAATTAATCTGAGTATTCGGTATATGGAAATAGTTCTCTTGCACAGCAGGAGGAAGGAATGCCAGTGCCTCTATGATTAGCCAGGCTGGCCATCATATGGTGTCAGAGCACGGTGACCTTAATGCACACTTCCAGATGAAGAGACAGGAACGTGAGTGGGGGGGGGACGTCAGAGAAACAAACTGTTGGAATGAACGTTGGGCAAAAATGCTGTTATCAAGAAAAGGACGTATTGTTGTCAATGAGAGAAAATGCTTTGATTTGAACATTCAGTGCATTCAGTTTTGTCCTGAAACAATTGTGAATTCTGAAATCTTTTCATTGTGACATTTCGGAATAGTCAAATGCTGGCTACTTCCCCCCTTCATCGTGCATTTTGTCCAATGCTTGCTCCATTACCAACACCTTCTGGAAAAAAAAAACCAAAACACATTTCTGGCAATCTTCTACCAACTCCCTGCAAAGACTCCAGGGCTACAGAGTGGATGTAATACTTAAGTGACCTTCTGCACTAGCAGTTCCATCAATGTAAGCATGGAAATAGATTTCTTTTCTTTGTTTTAGCTTGCAAAGATCAATGAGAGAGCATCCTTCGCCCCATTGCCCAGTATGTGAGCAGTAGAGGGGGAGAAATCAGTGAGGTTTAAGGCTACCTGAAGTGCCAACTGTAGGTGCGATGGCACGAACAAACCGCAGTACAGCAGCTTGCCTCTGACCTCTGCTAAGAATGCCATCGATTCCCGAGGAGCAGACAGAGCCACCATCACAGCCACTTTCCTGCTGAGCAGTACAGAAGGCGTTCAGTCTCTTGTGTTAGGATTTCATAGTCAAATACAGGCTCACTGGAGAGGTGCAGCTTAAGAACCTGGCTGGGTGTGTTAGCATGTGAAAGCTGACTCCCCCCCTCCAGCTTATGCCACCCTATTCCTCCAGAGCCAAACACCCTTCCTGCATCTAGTCCCGATATAAGGCTTCCTCCACCCTCCCATTTGTTTATCTCCTTTATTGTATTGTATTCTATTGTATTGGTTCCCGGACCCACAACCACCCATGGTCACCCACAACAACCCATTTGGCTCAGTGGTGGAGCACTTGCTTTGCATGCAAAAGGCGAGGCCACAGGTTCAACGTCAAGTTCCAGAGAGGCTGCGGGGGGGGGGGGAGCCATGTCTAAAACCCTGGAGATCCTCTGCCAATCAGAGTTGACAGCACTGGGCTTGTTGGTCTGACTCAGAGCACAATCCTGTGTAAAGATCCAGCAGGCGGCCCTATCCCCATTCCGGGCCGATCATGATCGGCCCAGGGGTGTACTTGGTGGAAGGGGACATTTGTCCCCTTCTCCCGGTGTAGCGTGCGCTCCACCTTTTTAAAGTTACGGAGGATTGCACTGCCCGTATCAGGCAGCTCTGCTTCCCAAACCCCCATAGCAGGGCTTCTCAAACAATCATCATGTTCCTACAAGCTCCAAGAAATGATGTAAAAATGTATGTAGCACGCACGCACACACACACACGCACGCACGCACGCACGCACACACACGATGGTAGGCTGGTAGGAAATAAACACTCACCCTTCCTGAAGTTCCCAACCTGAAGGGCGAGAAGATGGAGCAAAGCCTCACTTCTCTCCAGCCCCAAACTAAAAATCAGAGCATGGCGGGAGGCAGCCATCCTGCCCCCCCCCTTGAAAGACACCCCAGCTGAGAACGGGTGTGCTGAAATCGTGAAGTGGATGCTAGTATGGGACAAGCCAAGGGAGCAGAGGAGAGAGGAAGGAAGCTCCTCCTTGACAGACGTAGGTCCAGGGGAGGAAAAGGACTCTTGTTCCTTTAAGTGCCGAGTGGAGAACTCTTAGCCGCTGAGCAATACAGGGCAGCCTCACGGGGCACTCGGAGAGCCTGCTCCCAGTGCAGCAACTTGCTTTTGCTCCTGGCACCTCCATGCAAGCACTCTGGCAGTGCTCTGGCTTTCCCAAAGTTGCTCCCCTCTACTCCATGCTGCTTGCGACTCCCCTGGGGATCACAACCCACACTTGAGAACCCCTGCCCTATAGTGCATAACTTTCCATGAACCTGGAAGCTGCATGCATCTGATTTCTGCCTCCCTGCTACCTACTCTGCCTCCCAGGCCTGCACCCTTCAGAAGTCCTCCAGCTCCTCTTCTCCTTAGTCCCTGTGTGAGGTTTTAACTCCAAATAAACTAGCACTTCACATTCCTCACAGCAGTCGCACCTGAAGGATGGAACATTAATAATTTCTGCAGCAGTGCCGGAGGCTCACCGCTGGACCAACAAAGGTAGGTGCAACAGCGGTGGGGGCGGAAGGAGGTGGGGAGAGGGTGGAACAGGGGGTGGATGGGGCGGAATGGGGCAGGGAGGGAGGTGGACCGGGGAGGTTTCAGCGGCACTCGCGTGGCACAGATATCCTAACCCAGTCCACCTCCCTTATCGCCGCTGTTACATGCTTCAGATTTACACCTACTAAACATGGCTGCAGTGGAGGTTTTCCCTGGGGTAAGTGTTCGCTTACTCTGTTCACTTACTCTGAGGAGACCTTTCCCATCGCCCCCCCGTCCCGCGGATACAGTGCACACACTGTGGTGCAGCTGCATCGGTGGGGGATGGGGATTTGGATGGGATTGGGCTGTTCGTGCTCGAAATGTTCTTCATTAGTGTCTATACACCACTGACGTCATTGACTAAGAGAGCCGCAGACATCCACCAACATGTGTGCTGGGACGGTTCTACACATCTTTCAATTGCTTCCCTTAGATGTTCACGTGTAGCAGGTCTTCTACAACATATGAATTAATGCTTATTAAAATGTGTGTACATGTTTTGAGACACTCTGTAGTTTCAACCTTAGTTCAGTTTAATTTCATTCCCTGTGATAAACATTCTAGAAAAAATAGTGACATTTCCTTTTTTCCTCCTTCTATGTTACGCTCTCTAGAAAAAGAAATATCTCCTGCAATGGGGAAACACTAAAGCATCAAGCACGATAAATGTGATTGTCCCTCACATAAAATTTAATTCCTGCCCTCAATATTCTGATTGCAGTCATTTGATCCATGCTTTGCTGAAAGCTGTTTTGGTATAAAAGGGTTGGAACACAAAGGCATCCTTTATCCTCTTAAGGTATTTTACCTTAATTTAAAATGACTTTACGCACCTGCATATGTTACAGATTAGAGTCCTCTTTTCCTAATGTCCAAGCAAACAAAAAGAGCTGGTGAGGTG